>OZ024801.1:6301585-6996585 GCA_964017045.1 Omphiscola glabra | reverse complement strand
GCAGTGGTTCTCAAACTTCCTAATGCCACGACCCTTTAAGAAAGTTCCGCATGTTATGGCGACCCTCCAACCACAAAATTATTTTCGTTGCTCTTTATAACTTTAGAGTATATGTGTTTCCCCATCGTCATAGGCGACCGCTGGAAAAGGGTCGTTCGACCCCCAAAAGGGTCGCGACCCATAGGTTGAGAACCGCTGATCTAGAGGATCTTTTATCCCGGCCCGTCTCTCCGCCATACAGGTACCCAGGTAACAGTGACAAATATTGAGCCGGACATTGAGCATCTCATGAGCCAAAAGCCAGGCCGCTAATTCCATTGAAGGAATAATTACTTTATGTTTTTAATGTATTTCTTTTAGCACTCGGAAAAAAGACATTTGCATTGTGCATAGAAATTTGTTCATATTTGTATTGTCACGTTTCTGAACGGCCACTTGATTAAATAGTCCGAGGACCCCTGGATTTAATTGTTAAAGCAAGGTCGACAAATGTACAGCAGCACTATGCTAACTTTTTGACAAGGTCACCACAACTTTCTGTCACTAATCAATTTTATTTCTATCTCATTTGTGTGTCTTTTCACCAACGCAATGTTCTTTCCCGCTCATTTCCCCCAAACCCCTTTAAACTTATATCTCAAAACCTTATGCAATCAGATCTGTATACCCCTATATATCTTTAGATCCCAAAACCCTTATTTGATTATATACCAATACCCCTATGTACTAACATCCCCCAAAACCGATATATTATATTACAATACCCCTATTTATTTACATCTGAATGTTCCAAACCTTTATTCCCAATGCTCTCAATATACTCATGAACTAAAACTGCTTTTAACATGTTAATATCTTCCCCTCTACTCAAACTCAATATTTCAGCCGAGGCTTTCTTGTGGGTGTTCTGTCAAATCCGTCTACCACGTGAATTGTGTCCATAACATAGACGCCAAAGACCAGTTGAATAGGTTAACAAGTGGAAGCAACTCGATACTATATAATGTTTATAATCCCCCTTTCTTGTGGGCAACCCAGTTGTCCACTTTCGTTCTGCTGTTTGAATGTTCTCCCTTAGAAAAAGAAAATCAAATAAATAATACACTTAAGGGAAGCCACTCTCCACCAAATCTCGGAAAGGGGGAATACCCCGTTTCATAAGAAAGTTCAAAGATCACAATTTGTTCAATGGGTTTTACGATCTTTGTTTAATTTAGCAAAGACGTAATTTGTGAAAATCGTGTTTTTGTTTTTCACTCTTTCTATAGGACAGACATCAATTAACGAATGAGTTCAAATGATCCCTTAAGTCAACGGTTTATGAACTGTTCTTTTACATTGCGACACTCAAAAACTAATTACTGGAAATTGGTTCACGCGCCATCCCCAAATGAAAAGAAATTCAATGAGCAGTATGACGAGATAGATCAGTATGACGAGATAGAGCAGTAATACGGGAAGTAGCAGTAAGACAGGATATAGCAATAAGACACCATAGCCTTGACCCCAACAACTGTACGCCAATTATAGAATATTTACATACGACCGGTCTTTACACAACCATCTAGTTGACATACGCCGCCGCCACTGACCTGTGCCCTGGGATGACCTATTGAACTATCCATGCAGTGCCCTGGGATGACCTATTGAACTATTCATGCAGTGCCCTGGGATGACCTATTTAACTATTCATGCAGTGCCCTGGGATGACCTATTGAGCTATTCATGCAGTGCCCTGGGATCAGGGCCGACTCAAACAATTGCGGGTCCCTATGCGAAACGGATTGCGCGGGGCCCATTCTGGGTAGAGGATAAGGATAATAAGTGAAAATTAAGATTGTGTATTAGAAAATAAATTCGGGGCGGGGCCTATGAAAGTGCGGGGCCCATTGCGGCCGCATAGGTTGCAGTGGCCTAAGGCCGGCCCTGCCTGGGATGACCTATTGAACTATTCATGCATTCAACCTAAAAAGCAATGTTTTGGCAATGGCTAAACATGGATATTGCGTGTGAAAAACTTTGTTGTACGTGTCTCATCTGTGGGAAGAAACACATTTAGTTAATAAGACTTTTTTTTTCATCCAAATTCAGTCAGCTGTTTTGCTAAGTAATTATTTCCTGTCTGCCATATAGAATTACTTGTAATAAACTGTCTTATTATATAATACATGGAATAGAAATACTTAGTTTATGAGAAAATTTGTCAAAAAATGACTTGTTATGGAATTAATTTGTTATAGAATTACTTACTAAACCGTTTGTTATAGAAATAATGCGGAGTAATTATACGAAGCAGTCAAAAGCTGTTATCGTTATGTCGATCTGGTTCAGGTTATGGTCAAATTCTCACTAATGACTATGAATGTATTATATGGATAACCTTATGACTACGAATGCATTATGTGGATAAACTACTGACTACGAATGCATTATGTGGATAAACTACTGACTACGAATGTATTGTGTGGATAAACTTCTGACTAAGATTGCATTATCTGGATAAACCTCTGACTATAAATGCATTATCTGGATAACCTTATGTCTACGTATGCATTATGTGGATAAACTTATGACTACGAATTCATTATTTCGGATAAACTACGGACTACGAATTCATTATCTAATTACATTCTCTAAATAAACTATTGAGGATGCCGACAATTCCGCCAATAACATATTTTTAGTTAGTTAACTCTTGCATTAATTCATTTTAATATTGAAAATTAATGTTTCAGTATGCCCGACTTGTCTTGGACATGGTGTTAAATGAGATGACTTTTCTTGGACATGGTGTTAAATAAGATGAAGTGGCCGAGGAGCCAACGAAAGGCGCCAAAAAGGGAAACTTGTGATCCCATGGGGCGTGACTCGTGTGAGGAGTTCATTCATTATGATTAGATGGATCCACCAGGAATAAGTAATGTGCAGTTCGTAGACGCACTTCATGAACGAATCAGAGAGACGTCTTTATAATGAGTCGAATGGACGTGAGATAGATTTTATTTCAATTCTTAGGAGATGGATAAGAGCAATTAAATATGAGTGAATGGCTGAAAATTTTCAATAATAATTTAAAAAAACAACAACAACAACCAACAAAAAAAAAAAAATTAGGTTTAAAGTGAATATTAATATAACCGTGGATTCAATTCTATTCTATTGAATAGATTGAATGTTTACTTAATTGTCATGCTCTTACATGTTTTGGAAACGCCTTCATCAAGATCGCATTTGTAAATACTAAGTCTAGGTGAAGTAGATGGTTTAGGAAACAGACGCCAACCCACAGATGGACTGGTGCAACCTTTGGGTTTTGTCGATAAATCAGCATTAAACCTGAAAGTGACCAATGGTCAAGGCCCATGCTCGCCATCTTGTAATGTCATCTCTTTGATACATTTGTTTTATGATGAAATATTAGAGACCTCTGGGTTGAACCAGTCTATTGGCCCTAGATGTATAGAATATTCAACTAGAGACCAGTCTATTGGCCCTAGATTTATAGAATATTCAACTACAGACCAGTCTATTGGCCCTAAATTTATAGAATATTCAACTAGAGACCAGTCTATTGGCTCTAGAGCTATAGAATATTCAACTAGAGACCAGTCTATTGGCTCTAGAGCTATAGAATATTCAACAAAGAGACCAGTCTATTGGCTCTAGAGCTATAGAATGTTCTCCTACTGACCAATCTATTCAGAGATCACGCCCCGGGCCTGGGAGATCAAACTGGACATTAGAAGCCGCCATGCAAAGAAAAGAACAATTTAATTTTTAAAGTGGTTTAAAGACAGTGCATCAATCCGCCTGGCATTGCGAACACGGCTAACGAATGCGCGCTAACAAATTTCAAACACGTAAGCCATCAGGACGCGGCCGGTGTCCTGTACACCACGACAAGAGAAGAAACATGGGCTGTTTGACAAGATTAAGCCATAAGACGTGCCGGGTCGGTTTGGAAATTAGGTCAGCGCGTCCAGGGTTTTAGTAACAATGTTAAACTAATGAGATGACATCATCTATGGATAGTTATTGGTTGTAGCAGTCAGGGGCGTCTACACATGAGGATGTGGAGGGGGGGAATCAGTTGCTTCCAATATGCGTAATGCACTAAAAACGTTACAATTTATCTTCTTCTTTTCAGTGCGTTTGAACTCGTCTTTTAAAAAAAAGTCGTTGATAAAAAGTTTTCTAAAAAATGTTTAAAAAATATTTTTATGGGATGGCCAGCAAAAAAAATATATTTTAAATTGTAAGGCCCAGGCTGGTTATTGAGCTCCAAACACTGGAGTATTAAAGGTCCCCGGGTTTGGCCTCACGACCACCACCCGCTTTTGGTGTCAACACATTTTAACACTTTAAATCAAAATATTTTCTTAAAGGCCTGTATAATTAATGTTTGAAAAATCAAAGTACTTGGAAAATTAGTTTACTGAAATATCTGAAGAATTATTCAGCTTTAAACAAACGATGGAGATACATTTTTTTTTAAATTGCGGGAGCCCAACATTTGGGTTTTCCTTAGGGCCAAAAATTCATCTGCACAACCCTATGAACAGGTACATAGTACATATTCAAAAGACAAAGCGTTGTCTTTTCTTGGGTGCAGGTACGTTGTACACATGTACAAACCTGGCATTGTCTGCCCTAGGGTACATGTACGTTGTACAAATGTCAAAACCAGGCGGTGTCTGTCTGTAACACAAGTTAAGTCACATGACAATATTATTTAGTCCTAAGCACGATGGCGTAAGGATTTGATGTTAATGAATTATAGCACGAGAAAAAGCAGGAACTAATTTTTGTAGCGGAAGAACAGCTCATGATTTTCTGAGTGTAGAGAGGGTGCACGAGGGTGCACGAAATTTATCTGTGAGGAATGACGCCATGTCGAATTTTAATAAGATGTGAATATAAGGATAGAATGATATTTAAAGTGTATTATATTCTTCATGCTGTAACTTTTTTAGTTACAAGGATGTTACAATGCCAAGCTATTTTATCATTTGTCATGTAATAAAGTACCGTGTGAATTATTCAATGGGATTTATTGAAATGTCTCATTAGGAAATGGCGTCAGCGGGCCGTCGAGCTTAAAGCTCCCTATACCCTCCCTGGCGCTCCCCCACGCCTGCCAGACGCCGGGTTCCTTCGAAGCCGGACCGTGCGGGGGCACGCCAGAGACCTCCCCGGACGTGGACCGTCCCCACCAGCAACCGCTCGATCGGGTTTGCCGACGTAGACCCTCCCCGCCCGGAGACATCTGGTCGACCGAAGACGCTGCGCTTAAAACGTCCGCAGTCCACTTTCATAATGGCCAGGACGGTAAATTAACGTCCTAATATCTCCCCCCATCCGTCCCGGGGAAGCATCGGACGCCCTCTAAGAGGATTCTACAGTGGGTTTCCACCTCGCAACTAATTCGCGAAGTAGCTGGGACGAAACGGTTGCCTAGGAGCAGCTTTCTCAGGGCTGCGTATTTAGAATCATCGGCCAGAGACTTCCAACACAGCCTCTCGCCTCATATCCCTTAACGGCAACTTGTAATCATGATCCCTACCCTGTGTTTGCCTTTTCTTCCACCTGTGAAATATCACAGGTGGCAGCCCTGTAGGAGCTGTTTATTCCAGCAGTTACCATGCATGACCTTGTCTGCCACGCGGCACACAAAATGGTGTTTATTTTTCCCGGGTTAACGTCGAGGGGGTCGGTGGCCAACGCTTCAAAATCAACAAGCCAACACAGACTTGTCGACCGTAACCCCGGGAAGAATTGGATTTATTCAGTTCTTCAACAAGTATAAGTAACTATAGCTCAGCCATAAGATTACTGGCAGTAGTAATTAGTTAACATACAGAAAGTATAATTACTTTATGTATTGTTACACTGTCCTTGGGTACATGTTCTTTGTACAGATGTCAAAATCAGGCGTTGTCTGTCCTAGGGTATATGGACGTTGAACAGTTGTCAAAACCAGGCCGTGCCTGTCCTTGGGTACATGTACGTTGTACAGATGTCAAAATCAGGCGTTGCCTGTTTGCTTCTTTCCCAAAAGAATCTTTAATTCAATATGATGTCTTTTTGGTAAGGTTGGTGAAAAGAATAATAATTCGAATTTCTAAATACAACATGACCTTTGAACCATGAAATAAGCATCGTAATTCTATAAGCCTGTTTAGATCTTGGGGTGGGTTTCTGGGTGGCTTTCGTGGTGGGTTTCTGGGTGGCTTTCGGGTTGAGGGATAGTCGACTATACACACACTTCTTAAAAACCATCAATGCACTTCGCCACCATATTGAAAACATGTCTCGACCTCTAATGGTAATTGCGTCTCGTCCTCCGAAGCGATCGTTCGATTTACCCTTGAACACCAACAGTCGAACCTCAATCACCGCTCCCCATTTGATTCAACAAACAATCCGTTTTGGAGTCTCCATTCCCACTAACATCGTCCTTCTATTAATGAGAACCCAAGCTTCGTTTGGGGGGGGGGGCGCTGAAAAAATAGACAACACAGGCTGTGTAGCTGATTATTATCCTATTAATTCACTTTTTCAATCCACTAAAAATAGATATGCGGAAAGTTCATTAAAAGGTGTTTAACAAAACTGTTTTAAAAAGTTAACATGCTCTGTATAGCGTTCGATGTACATACACATATATCTGCAAATAGCTTTGCTTTTCAATTTCTAGTTTTAAAAGATATTTTCGTCTGTGTTCTAGTGTAAGTTGTGTAGAACTTGAGATCTGTGTTCTAGGGTAAGTTGTGTAGAACATGAGATCTGTGTTCTAGGGTAAGTTGTGCAGAACATGAGATCTGTGTTCTAGGGTAAGGCATGTAGAACTAGACTCCCTAACGTCTGATGTACCAAATTTAGGCACTTAACATCCGAAACCCCGAAAGTCTGACGTACGAAATCTCGCCACTGACATTGCAACGCGCCAACGACAGTAATCTCATTACCCCAGGCCGGCAAAGCACATATGTTGTGACCAAGCCCCGCTCTTAACACAGCATGACTTTCCTAAGTGACCTAACAAGCCGCGTCGAAGTGACCTAATGAAGCTCCATTACCAGATACCTCAAATAGATGGCGCACGCGTCCCTCACGTGCCAGGGTCCTCTTGAGCCGCAGCTCAGCCTGTCCTCGCCGCCAGGAAACAAATGGCGACTGTAGACGTCAGTGTCCTACCCTTGAGTTCAGCTAGACAGCCGTACCCTGATTGGGTTCACATTACTTTTGATTCTTCCAGTCTCTCTTTTTTTTAAAAAAAATCACTTTAAAACAGATTGGCTTTTTTCCCTGTGAAGAAACTCACATTGTTGGTGACGTAAGCTGTGGCCGTGGCTAGCGCCGTGGGATTGGGATTTCGGAAAACACCGGAAGTGCGATGTGGAAAAGCTCTCAATTTAATAATTGAATATGATTATTAACAAAGCGGCATCCTTAACCAAGATGACAAAACAAAAACACTTGATATCGGAGAGACCTCTTAAAAACAATTGATATCGGAGAGACTCCTAAAATTATTCGACTCCTAAACATGAAAATAAACTCCTACAGAATAGACCCAGAATGGTTGCTTTATAAATAGGTCACTTAATATTTCTTGTATTAGTAATGAAAAAGAGGTTTGGTGGAGAAAAGTGACAACATAATGACTTCTCCCTTTATCTCCATGAAAGTAGACACGTGACAAGCCTTTATACTAATTCCTTATAACTGTCACAAATCAGTTTACTCTTGATTAATATACGCCAGTTAGTAGTTCGACTTTATAATGTGTGGTTTTAAATGAGTTTTTTAAAATCGGGCGGTGCCAACTAACCTGAAAGTTAATCAGAAAACTTTTTTTTTTTTTTTGTGTGTGGTGTGATTCCTCATTGCAGAGAAATGAGGGGCAGGCTTAAGTCGTGCTGGGAATGGGGGTCTCTGAGGTTATTGGGGGGGGGGGGGGGGCAGCGACGCAGTTTATCTGTGAACGTGCGGAGACTGCAGGGAAGGTGCCCTAACTAGCGTTGTAATAACCAGGGAAGTTGACGCTGTTAGGACCGATGGGGACACGATCGATTAGATCCTCATATGTAATCAGATGATTTGATCCACGCAGTTTTGAAATCCACTTGAAGTTAAGACTTAGGAAGTTAATGAATCATTGAATGTCAACATGGGATAAGTATGTCAATGATTTATTCCGGTGAACATTTACGGGGAAGAAGATGGAAGGTTAATACAGGCCATATAGAACATTGGGTAATAAGACTATATGGGACATGGGGTAGTAAGACTATATGGGACATGGGGTAGTAAGACTATATAGGACATGGGGTAGTAAGACTTTATAGGACATGGGGTAGTAAGACTATATAAGACATGGGGTAATAAGACTATATGGGACATGGGGTAGTAAGACTATATGGGACATTGGGTAATACAGGCTGTACAGCTCCTCGTTTAGTACAGCGGGTAGAGATGCCACAAACTAAAGACATCATTGCCTTCTTCTACACGCCTTGATTTAAAACCAACACATGTTTCATAGTGTAATAATAAACACTTCTCTTGCTTCGGCTTTTAAACGTCTCCACAAACCTTTCTCAACAAACCCATTCTCGCCAAACCCTTATCAACAAACCCATTCTCGCCAAACCCTTATCAACAAACCCATTCTCCACAGAACCCCTCTCAACAAACCCATTCTCCACAAACCCTTCTCAACAAACCCATTCTCGCCAAACCCTTATCAACAAACCCATTCTCCACAGAACCCCTCTCAACAAACCCATTCTCCACAAACCCTTCTCAAGAAACCCATTCTCCACAGAACCCCTCTCAACCCCCTTTTGCCTAATCCATCCCAATAAAAATGTATCGTTCTTTGAACACATTCCTTCAACTCTGCAACGCAAATTTTCATTCGACCAGACGTTGAGAACCGCTGATTTACGAAATTACCACCCGCCATTGCTGGTGCTGGTTAACTACTGTGCTCCTTGTAATGACAATGGCCTCGAGCTCAGTAATTTAAAAGCTTTTTTTGTGTGAGTGATACTCTCCCATTGATACCTCCAAGTAACACTATCAAAGATTCTAATCTATGAGCTTTGTGCGATACTCTCCCATTGCTACCTCCAAGTAACACTATCAAAGATTATAATCTATGAGCTGCACGTGGTGGACAGTAGCCGGTGTGACATCGACTTCTGCTACTCTCGACTTAATTGACCGAATAACACAAATTCCCCGGGGAACTCTCATTAAAATGATTCTTTTCCACGGAATGAGAAGCTTCCATAGGGGGTTTGTCTGTCTTCCATTGCTAATAACTTAATATTCTATATAAACTAACGAGCTCTGGCAAGGGGCTTTATTTCTGGCGTGATTCTCAGACTACTTTCAACTGATAGCAATTACTGAACGCTAACATTGCTAATTCCTAGTTTTTAATTTTATCGTGTGAAAAAATTCCTTACATCCGGTCATGTTTAACACAAGTGTCATCTCAGAGTTCATTTAGTTAAAGCAAACTCTATTTGGTACCCCCTCCTACGCTACGCGACAACTGGGATATCTTCCAAAAGCGTGTTGTCTGTTCCCTTCCCAGCTTATCTCACTCACGATGGTCATACCGTGTTGAATGTATAAGAGAAATACGGGGAGGATTACGTTCTGCCTAAAGCAATAAGAACTATATAAAAGTTAGAGGAAAACCTAAACAGGGACCACAAAAAGGAAAGTATAATTCTCTTTGTAGCCCACCTTCCAGGCCTCAAATTAGCATTAGAAAATCTCTTGGAGGTGACCCTAACTGCCCAAACGAGAAAGGAGACTAATGCAGCTTTGTCTTGTGTCACAATCTTCATTTGTGTCATATGTCTGTTCAAGGTTAGAGAGTATTAGTTCCAGTTGATATCTGTAACAAGGTTATTCAGTCCAGAAGTGCAATGCTGTATTTCAAAGTGTCCAAATCAAAAATATGGATTTCAGAACTGACAAATATTTCGAACAGCTGGAAAAGTATCTAGAGCGAAGCTAAGCATGTTTCATATCATTGTTGCCTAGAAGTGAAACTCTCTGTAACTCGGGCTAAAGCTAAACGCACAAGAAATAGGTTCCATGATGCAGAAAGTGCTGCAAAAGAAGCAGATTTGTCTAAACAAGGTGAAATGGATGAATCCCCTGACGAAGCATATTTTAAAAAGCATGTCCTTTATTGGATAATGTTATTGGTGGAATGACTGTTCATTTCAATTCTGTAGTGAACATTCCTGAGAAGTTCAGCTTCCAGTGGAAGCACCTATCAATTTCTCAAGATGCACCAAAAAAAAAATCAAAATTACTGCCAGATCAATATCCCTCTGAATCTAGTGAATATCTTGTAATGGAGATAAGTCATTTGCCATCTGTTTATCAATCAAATTTTTGGAAAGAGCCAACTGAGTCAGTTGGGGCTACTGAATTGCTTGATAAGCGTCTGTCTCCATATTCTGTTAACAGCTCAAACCGCTGTCGCCTCTATATAGAAAGCGCTCATTCAGCAAACTAAAGCTGATAAAACATTAATCTAAGATCGTCTACGACACAAGCTCGACTGTTAGCTTCGACAAGACTCATTGCGTCTGACCTCGCAAACATGATTGATTTTGATGATGTGATTCGTAGTTTGGCCCGGAAAATGTCTTGGATAGTGTCTTTGTATAGCAGAATATAAATACCGTTACATCTCAACTACAATAATTGTAATGAGCTTGTAATCAATCTAGTATTAAATTCATTGCCTACGTATATTGTTTCATTATTTTTTAAAATACCAATGTGCATTATAATTTGGTGATCCTTTAGAGAGGTACCTGTCCTCTTTTTAATATATTTGCCAGTATGTTTCATCATCATCAGGTCCCGTAGTCCTTCGACCGTTGGGGCGCCACAGATGACATGTACACTATTCTTCTCCATTTCCTCTCGGTCTTCTGCCCTACGCACAGCATCGCCTAGTTGTAATCCCGTCCATTCTTTGATATTATCTTCCCACCTTTTTCTTTGTCTTCCTCTTCTTCTTCCTCCTCTAGTAGTGCCCTGCAAGATCTCTTTGGCGAGCCCTTGTTTTCTGGTCACGTGGCCATACCACTCAAGTTTGCGCTTTTTAACAGACGTCAGGAGGTCATCGTACTGCCCAATTGCCAGTATGTTTGAATTTGTTTAAAAAATTATGGCATTATTGATTTATGTGTCAATGTGTTGGTGATTTTTATTTTTTGTTTTGGGGTGGGGGGGGGGGGTGATTTTTAGTCTTGTTCCAGCACTTAATAATCCTCTCTGTGGCCATGAGTTTAGGACTGAGATATAAAGGCTGTCAGTTAAGTTAGTTAGAGTGACGGGTTAGGACGTGAATCGCCTGGGCTCAATTCAGATTCTTTCACAGTTTTTATTGAACATATGTTACTAAAGTAGCTAGATTTGACCACTAAATTAGTTAGAAGGGACTATAGACTGTGATTAACTAACGAGGTAGGTCCGGATAATTTCATGAAATGCTTATCTATGGCGACTGTGTCGAAAAAGTTGTGGTTAAAAGTTTAATCTGGCTAATATATTTCTTTGTATACGCTTATAGATGTCTTTATGAATTTCATAGAATTAGGGATAGCCAAGAATTCGTTTATAAAAATGGTCACATCCCCATAAATCGTGGGAACCGCTGCTCAAGGACAGGCCGTTTGAATGTATGTGTTTGCGCGTGCGTGCGTATGTGTGTGTATGGCTGTGTGTGTGTGTGTGTGTGTATGGCTGTGTGTGTGTGTGTGTGTGTGTGTGTATGGCTGTGTGTGTGTGTGTGTATGGCTGTGTGTGTGTGTGTGTGTGTGTGTGTGTGTGTGTGTGTGTGTGTGTGTTGTCGTTCATGGCTTATTTTGTAGTTTCATCTTTCTTTTTCTTTGTAAGATTCGATTATTTACAAGTATCAATGCCCGGTCAAAGGATCAACTTTCAAACGAACTCTGGTGTCACATCTGTTGTCACATTTCAACATACCTTTGACTTCATTCGTGACAGAAAGAATTTCATTACAGAGTATTTCGACATAAGGATTTTTTCCCCTCTATTTTAAAGATTTGTAATCATGTTTGAGATAATCAGACATGAAGAAAACTCAGGTTGCCAGAATCGATAAACTCAATTAGCGATACTCGTTCTAAAATGTATTCTTAATTTCATTTTTTATTTTTTAAAATTCAAACATTTAATATTAATTTTTCAAGTAAAATGTTTAAAATCCATGTGTACATAACACATAATGTACGGTACACGCCATGTACATACACATATTATTGGCATATTCACGGTAAGGACCGCCACTGCAACATAACATTATAATGAAGGAAATAACATAGTGAGCTATTTTAATTTTTTTTTTACGAGTAACAAAATAAATTTAGTTCAACAATTACAAACAACAGCTATATGTTTGTTATTTTAACAATATTATGTGTCTTTCATGATATTTAACAATTTCATGTGTTTTTCATATGACATTTTAACAATTTCATGTGTCTTTCATATATTTAAAAAAATTCATGTGTCTTTCATATGATATTTTAAAAATTTCATGTGTCGTTCATAAACAAATGTTTTTCTGTGATACATCGATTTTTTAAATTTTATTTACAATTATTATAAACGTTTATTCCCCATCAACTTACTCCCACTGAGGTGGCTACAAACATCAAACAACTGCCTGTTTGTTTTACCCATAATTATCTTTTGGCTAAAATATAAAGTCTTAGCTATACAAGCATACCCTCATTCAACGCACAATCGCTTGGCTCTTATGAGAAACGCATCGCAATCTCCGAATTTATCACTGATAGGCAGATTGACATTCTGTTTATTCAGGAGACCTGGTTTCGGCTGACTGGCGATGAAGGGAAGTGTTCCGATCTCGCTCCAACTGGCTATTCTGCCCGATCATTTCCTCGTTCAACTCGCGGTGGAGGCCTTGCTATTATCTACAGAGACACCTTGTCCCATCATACAGCTTTTCTCACAGACCTCCCATTCGCTCATACATCTTTTGAAGTCGTTCAACTTACCCTGTCAGTGCCCCAGCAGAACGTTCATTTTATGTGCATTTATCGTATATGCCCTAGCAGGAAAAATAAACTTACTGATGCTGTGTTTCATCGTGAGTTTCCGGATCTGCTAGATTATTGCAACACATTGGCTGGCACTTATATGGTAGTAGGCGATATGAACATTCACTTCGACCAGCCACAGAACCCCGCCACTGCCAGGATGATGGACCTTTTGGACTTATTTAGTCTTCACCAATCAGTCGACCAACCGACTCATAATCGTGGACATGTTCTTGATTGGGTGATACTTAGGCCTCAGGATTGTGTAGTTAGATCTGCTTCAATCACTCAAGAGCTGTCCTCTGACCACTTTTGTGTTATTTGCGAGCTTAGCGTTAGGGCCCCCAATCCTCTCCCTCAGCTCAGGGAGGTCCGCAGTCTGCGAACAATAAACAGGAATGCCTTTAAGCACGACCTAAGTTTAGAAGTGTCCCCCGCCCTCTGCCCTACTTTGGAAACGCTAGACCGTGCATTGCGCGCTGTGCTTGATCGGCACGCCCCTGTCACCCGCCGCAATGTTAGGTTAGCACGGTCAGCTCCCTGGTATGCGACCATAAGGGAAGAACTACGCAGTGCCAAGAAAGAGCGCCGTAGTGCAGAAAAAAAGTGGCTAAGGTCAGGTCTTGTGGTTTTTAGGCAGATCTATTCTACTGCCAAGAAGCGTGTCACTCAGATTGTTTGTCATGCTAAGACTTTATATTTTAGCCAAAAGATAATTATGGGTAAAACAAACAGGCAGTTGTTTGATGTTTGTAGCCACCTCAGTGGGAGTAAAAAAGGAACTGCTCTCCCATCAGTGTTTCCGTTGCCCGAGCAACCAGATATTTTTTGTGATTTCTTCATAAGCAAAGTTGCTGACATTCGCGCTGACCTTGATCGTCTTGACGCACCGGCCCTAGATTTTCCTTCTTCTTCTTGTGTTAGTTCACATTTCGATGTTTTTAAACCTGTTTCAGAACTAGAGGTTAAAAATATTATTCTAAAATCTAAACCTACGTCATGTTCTTTGGACCCCATCCCCACCCCCCTGTTGGTTGAGTCATTAGATCATTTGCTCCCAACG
The DNA here is from genome assembly GCA_964017045.1 of Omphiscola glabra. Taxonomy (NCBI): domain Eukaryota; kingdom Metazoa; phylum Mollusca; class Gastropoda; family Lymnaeidae; genus Omphiscola; species Omphiscola glabra. The sequence goes on along the minus strand of OZ024801.1, from coordinate 6,982,386 downwards.
ATAACACACATAATCAATGAAAGCTTGTTTTCTGGCACTGTTCCATCTATTTGTAAGTCAGCTATCATCAAACCTTTGCTTAAGAAACCTGGTCTGGATGAAAATAATTTAAAAAACTTCAGACCTGTATCTAATTTATCATTTTTATCTAAAGTCATTGAAAAACTAGTTCTGAAACAGCTTTTTGCTTACTTAAATGACCACTCTCTTCTCAGTCCTAATCAGTCAGCCTATAGACCTTTCCACAGCACAGAGACAGCTCTCTTGAAAGTCACCAATGACCTCTTGCTCGCATTGGACAGCGGTAATGTCTCCATCCTGATCCTCTTAGATCTCAGTGCGGCCTTTGACACTGTTGACCATGGAACCCTTTACAAAACCCTTGAAAATTATTTTGGCATTTCTGGTTCTGTTTTGTCTTGGTTTAGGTCGTTCCTCTCCAATAGAACGCAGGCGGTCTCTATCGATGACTTTCTCTCCGGCAGTGCTGATTTGGTGTACGGAGTGCCACAGGGGTCAGTTTTGGGCCCGGTTCTATTCACATTGTACACCAGGCCACTGCTCCTCTTGCTTGGGAGGCATGCTGTTGAGAGCCAGTCATTCGCAGATGACACGCAGCTATACAAGCATACCCAACCCTCTCTTGTGGATTCCGCTGTCCAGACTTTGCAGGAGTGCATTGGTGATGTTAAGTCTTGGATGACACACAGCAAGTTGAAACTTAACGATGACAAAACGGAAGCACTTCTTATTCATGATCACAAATCATCATCTACCTCAACTCTTCCCAACTCATTTCAAGTAGGTAACGCTGACATACAGTTTACATCCTCTGCTAGGAATCTTGGTTATATTCTTTCTAACAACATGTCTCTTGATAAACATATCTCTCACACTTGTCGTTCTGCATACACCGCTATCCGTCAGATCAGCTCCATCCGCCACTACCTCACAGTTAGCGCAACAAAAACACTAGTCTGTGCTCTTGTTCTCTCTCGTCTTGACTATTGCAACTCTCTTCTGTCAGGTTCACCAAAACACTTCATAGAAAAACTACAAAAGATTCAAAATTCAGCTGCTAGGCTAGTTCTAAAGGCAAAAAAACGTGATCATGTCACTCCACTACTCCACTCACTTCATTGGCTTCCTATACAGGCACGCATTGATTACAAGCTGTCTGTTCTCTGTCATAACTTTTTCTCAGATTCCTGCCCTTCCTATCTAACCGAACTTCTTTCTGTCTATTCACCCCTTCGACAGCTTCGCTCCTCCGCAGACACGCGTATTCTGTCCGTTGCTAAGACACGTACTAAAACATATGGTGAACGATCTTTCTCTTTCTGCGCCCCCAAACAATGGAATTCTCTGCCACTTAACATCCGCAATATACCAACCACACAGGCCTTCAAAACTGCACTCAAAACACATCTCTTTAAACTCTATTACCCCGACTGATTCCCCACATCTGACCGATAAACGATGCTGCTAGCTGCCGTCCATGGTATGTCATGTAAAAGTTCTGGGGTGGGTGGGGTGAATATGAATTTGTTTTTGTTTTGTCTCTATACAGCTGTTTTTTGTATCACATAAATGCACTTTATTTTTATGTACAGCGCGGTGAGCCTAGCCCTAGGCTGGGGTACCGCGCTATATAAGACAACATATAATAATAATAATAATCAACATATTTGATATAAGCTAACACAATATATATATATATACTAGATATAGACAGCCAAACATTGGCGGCAGCAATGCGTGACCTTTCCATCTGCTCAAGTTACTTTGCAAAACATGAACTCAAGCTACACCCCCACCCCCCAATCCCCCCCCCCCCCCAATGATACGTCCCTTCACACTTTTTATTTCACGCCCATGAACTATATTAAATATTCTGATGTCCCAACCACTTTGAAATCTAATATTTTCTTACACCATATTTAAATTGAGACGACTTCATTTTCCGAAAAGAAAATATTACGCGCCAAACGCAGTTGCGTTATATAAAAAAAATATACCATTTAACGTAATTATCGGGAATTATATGTTGAATTCATTATTGAACCATACTTTCTTTCAAACTTATAGAATTATTTATATTATACTCTCAATCCAAAATTTGCTGAATAGAAAGAACCCGGAAATGGAAGCAGTAAATTAGGAAGCCATCCATGAGTCATACCAGAAGCGTAATATATATAAGAGACTAGTTATAGACCGCCAAACATTTGCGACAGCAATGCGTGAACCTCCCATCTGTTAAAGATACTTGACACAAAAATGAACTCGAGTAACGCACATTTAAGAATCCCAATTTTCGCTACACCCCTTCCCCTCCATGATACGTCACTAGACATTTTTTTTTTGCATCACGTCCTTTACCTATATTGATATTCTGATGCCACAACATCTGCTAAACCGAATATTTATTACACCCTATTGAGACGATTTCATTTTCCAAAAGGAACGAAAATATTACGCACCAAAAGCAGTTACGTTAGTTAAAAAACAATAACAAAAAAAAAAAAACAACATTTATCGGGAATTATATTTTGCACGCTATCTGGAAATGGAAGCATTGACACCACAGGCCAAGCGATGTACACACATAAGAGATTGGAAGCATTGACACCACAGGCCAAGCGATGTACACACATAAGAGATTGGAAGCATTGACACCACAGGCCAAGCGATGTACACACATAAGAGATTGGAAGCATTGACACCACAGGCCAAGCGATGTGCACACATAAGAGATTGGAAGCATTGACACCACAGGCCAAGCGATGTACACACATAAGAGATTGGAAGCATTGATACCACAGGCCAAGCGATGTACACACATAAGAGATTGGAAGCATTGACACCACAGGCCAAGCGATGTACACACATAAGAGATTGGAAGCATTGACACCACAGGCCAAGCGATGTACACACATAAGAGATTGGAAGCATTGACACCACAGGCCAAGCGATGTACACACATAAGAGATTTTAAGAAATAAAGCCACAAAATCAATTCGTTTATTTCCGTCATCGTCAAATACATCTTTTTCCACGTCACTCTCATCGACGCTGGCGTCACTGCAGAAGCGGTCAGGGGCGGTACTTTAAGGACATTTTTATATATAATAAGGGGTGACACTGGGGGAGGGGGCGTGACCTCGAGAGGAATGAGGGCAACGTCTTTAAAGAATGCGAGGTGAATTGGTGTATGGAAACAATTTGAGATGCACTGCATCACATAAACCTCATCTGAAAAAAATGGTTTACGTAATTTTTACCTTCACATGTATAGATAATACAATTAACCATGAAGTATAAATTTTACATTTTACCTACATATGTATACGCTATACAATGTTCGTTCCAATGTATGATCTGTAGAATTTAGCCTCTCGTGAATAAACTGTAGATTTACCCCCCACATATATGATCAAAAGAATTTTACTGATCGTGAATAAACTATTAATTTACCCCAACATGCATGAACTATGGCGTGTCCATCTGTTTGTGTGTGGTTGGGCCTGGTTCTGGGGTCCATTAAATGTGACAGGAATGTGTCTTAACTAATGACTTTTGACCTTTCTATTGACACAAAAAGCAAGGACGCTGACACAATTGAACTAAGATAATTATTATTATTATACTTAATTGCGGTGCTGATGCTACCCGTTGCGTTTTCCCCATCCACCCACATGCGAGGTTGCTGATGTCCTGTTGATATATCATCAAGTTTTCCGGTACGAACTCAGAACGCCTACAATTGATCGTCCACGTGCTGAAAAGAATAAGTGGGCGAAAAAAATTCTAAATTTATCTTCCACCTTATCATTCTAGACGTTATTTAAACAAGTTTAATAATGATCATGAACATTTTCACGACTTTCAAAAATGATCAGTTCATTGAACTCTGTTCAATTATTTTAAAAGTGCTCCTAGACCTACAGTAATTATATCAGTCAATTTGATACCAATTACTTTTTTTTATGTCGACATACAGGATGTGACGTAGAACACAAAATGGTTTTGAAGAGGGCGGTTCACAAACAGTTTTAGGGGTAAAACAACAAAAGATTTTTAATTGAAGACCTTAGTGCTGAAAGTACTTAAGTCACAAAATGCACATTTTGAGATAATCAAGTTCAAATATACTTTTCGTCTATAAAATTTGACTATTTTCATTTTTGTTCTTGTTTAATTAAGGTCCTAATGCACATTTTAATGTCTTCAAATTTCTGCAGAACACTTGGCTAAAATCGATAAGAAAAGATCACAGTTTAGATTGATTTTGACAAAAATGTGACTTAAGTACTTTTAGCACTAAGGTCTTCTAATTATTTTTTTTGGCTGCACCTATTGGTACCCGGGTACCGGAATTGAGAGGTTGGGATTAAAAAACGATTTAAACTATTATTGTTAAGTTTGTAAGACAAAATGAGGTATCACATGAAAGATAATTGAATGTACTATACCTTTGTAATCTTAATTCTTCAGTTTTCCTAAAATAAACTACGACAAATGACATCCGAATAGCATTGAGTCTAATGGTACCCGGGTGCGAATGGCGGCGCTGCGTGTCCGGATCCATTTTGACTAATGCTATTCTGATGTCATTTGTAGTGAAAACCTACATAGAAATGTGAGGTTAAACATGAGAGAGACTTACATAGAAATGTGAGGTTAAACACGAGAGAGACTTACATAGAAATGTGAGGTTAAACACGAGAGAGACTTACATAGAAATGTGAGGTTAAACATGAGAAAGACTTACATAGAAATGTGAGGTTAAACATGAGAGAGACTTACATAGAAATGTGAGGTTAAACATGAGAGAGACTTACATAGAAATGTGAGGTTAAACATGAGAGAGACTTACATAGAAATGTGAGGTTAAACATGAGAGAGACTTACATAGAAATGTGAGGTTAAACATGAGAGAGACTTACATAGAAATGTTAGGTTAAACATGAGAGAGACTTACATAGAAATGTGAGGTTAAACATGAGAGAGACTTACATAGAAGTGTTAGGTTAAACACGAGAGAGACTTACATAGAAATGTGAGGTTAAACACGAGAGAGACTTACATAGAAATGTGAGGTTAAACACGAGAGAGACTTACATAGAAATGTGAGGTTAAACACGAGAGAGACTTACATAGAAATGTGATGTTAAACATGAGAGAGACTTACATAGGAATGTGAGGTTAAACATGAGAGAGACTTACATAGAAATGTGAGGTTAAACATGAGAGAGACTTACATAGAAATGTGAGGTTAAACACGAGAGAGACTTACATAGAAATGTGAGGTTAAACATGAGAGAGACTTACATAGAAAAGTGAGGTTAAACATGAGAGAGACTTAAATAGAAATGTGAGGGGGCCTCAAACATTTTCATCAGGGGGCTGGTTCACTGTACCTCAGCCACTTAGGCGCCGGTTTCATTTTTCCTCAGACTTTGTGGGGTGGGACTAAAACTGGTTTTTTATAAATACTGACGAATTTCTATGCAGTCATCATTTATCTTATTTGTAGTTTTTAGTTTTTTTTAAACTGTTTAACAACATGAAGTTATTAATATTTCAATGAAAGGTATGGTCCTGACTTTTTGGTAAATATATGGTCAATGTCTGGTTCAATACTTTTCACTGCTACACGGGTACCTGTGCCAGGCGAACCGGCTTCAGGACCCCTGGAGGGCCGGGTCTTGTTTAAGGACCCCTGGAGGGCCGGGTCTTGTTTAAGGACCCCTGGAGGGCCGGGTCTTATTTAAGGACCCATGGAGGGCCGGGTCTTGTTTAAGGACCCCTGGAGGGCCGGGTCTTGTTTAAGGACCTTGCTTTAGGGCGTGACTGTCGCAAAACGGCCCCAGTGTTGGAATTAGACTTCCGGAGTAGCATTTCAGGAAAAGAACAACACGACTCCAGCTTAAGCGTCATTAAGATCATGAGGTCTTACGCTAGTCCCCGGTAGCTCGTACGGCTTGAATTGCTTGAACGTTGAGTCGGGTAAGCTAAGTAACGGTTGCATGTGTCGTCCCCCCCCCCCACTATCATCCCCCTCTCCGTTTTTAAAACATATTTTTTATATATATGCTCGTGGAGCTTGTACCAGGTGTGGGCAAACTTTTTGTGCGGAGGGCCACATTGTGCAGAGGGCCACATTGCGCGGAGGGCAACATTGTGCGGAGGGCAACATTGCGCGGAGGGCAACATTGTGCGGAGGGCAACATTGTGCGGAGGGTCTCATTGTGCGGAGGGCCACATTGTGCGGAGGACCCCATTGTGCGGAGGACCACATTGTGCGGAGGTCCTCATTGTGCGGAGGGCCACATTGTGCGGAGGGCCTCATTGTGCGGAGGGCCACATTGTGCGGAGGACCCCATTGTGCGGAGGACCACATTGTGCGGAGGTCCTCATTGTGCGGAGGGCCACATTGTGCGGAGGACCACATTGTGCGGAGGGCCACATTTTGCGGAGGACCACATTGTGCGGAGGACCACATTGTGCGGAAGACCACATTGTGCGGAGGGCCTCATTGTGCGGAGGACCACATTGTGCGGAGGACCACATTGTGCGGAGGGCCACATTGTGCGGAGGGCCACATTGTGCGGAGGACCACATTGTGCGGAGGGCCACATTGTGCGGAGGACCACATTGTGCGGAGGACCACATTGTTCGGAGGACCACATTGACAAATGTAAAACTATTAGGGGGCCGCACGTATATTATGTCCAATTTTTACAAGTCAATAAACATTTCTCTATATTAAAATCGGTAAATTTGCATTTTAGCATTGTATGACAAAAGTCAAGGACTGTTTTAAAAAAATATAAATTAGAAAGAAATTTGATAAAAATGTTAAAACAATCATAACGGTACATGAAATTCTGTTAAATTCAACAAAATAACTTTTTAAAAAAGTAATTTTTTAAAAATTTTCTAAATGCCTTCGGGGGCCACATAACATCAGTTGCCGGGCCGCATGCGGCCCGCGGACCGTACATTGCCCATCCCTGGCTTGCACCAACTTTAGAGACCTACGTACATTCTATTTCTGTCAATTTATCATCATTCGGCGTTCATCAACAAGTAAGTGTCCGTTGTCATGGTAACAACCTGTGCCTGATCCATTCGACTGTGATTTGATTGTAAGAGATGAGCAGAACCGTCTATATACGATGTTTACACGAACAAGACAAACAGTGGACATTAGAGGATTTATAACTGGTTAGTACAAGTCTTCATCCGTGAGTTAGACCCGTACGGCTGTGTGCGTGTGTGAGGAAGAGTGTGGCGTGCTTATGAGTGAGTGCGAGTGTGTGGTTTGGTTAAGGGGGGGGGGGAGGACGACTGCACGAGAGATAACTCACGTCACGTTAAAAGGGGAATAATTCTGTTAATGGCGGTAGGTGGTGTGTAAGTAAAGTAGTGTTTATTGATCCATTAATGGCAGGCAAGCTTTACAACGGACGAAATGAGTGTAAACAGAATGTGATTGCTCCATCAAATTGTTGACGTTTGACCCATGAGTCCTGGATATTGGTGCCATGACTGTTAAAGTGAATGGGGGAATGTTATCGCTGCCCTGCTCTAGAAAATTTATTTTAAAATTTGAACCTATTGACCTATTGACAATATTGACCCATTGACCCTATTGACCTATTGACCCTATTGACCAATTTACCCGATTGACATATTGACCCTATTGTAACATACGGTAACAAAATCTATAATATAGCTAAACGGTTAGATACGTGAAGACCTCCATTATACTAATTGCCTTGTTTCCATTCGTCTCAACCTGGAAATCAGAATATTTTATGAACATTTTTTCTACGAAGTGGCTATAGGTACACGGGTTCCAGAATTGAGAGGTTGGGATTAAAAAAGGATTTAAAATATTTTTTTTGGGGTTTGCAAGACCAAATGAGGTATCAAATGAAAGATAATTCATACCGGGCTAATGTTTCCTACCTCATTTTATTGTGACGATTTTTATACATAGAAAAAGTGAAAGTAAGGACTCGTCAAGCAACTGGGCAGTACGATGACCTCCTGGTGTCTGTAAAAAAACGCAAACTTGAGGGGTATGGCCACGTGACCAGAAAACAAGGGCTCGCCAAAGAAATCACGCAGGGCACAACTAGAGGAGGGAGAACAAGAGGAAGACAGAGAAAAAGATGGGAAGACAACATCAAAGAGTGGACGGGATTAAAACTAGGCGATGCTATGCGTAGTGCAGGAGACCGAGAGGAATGGAGAAGGATAGTTTTCATGTCATCCGTGGTGCTCCACCGGTCCAAGGATTAAGGGACATGATGATGATGATGATGATGATGATGATGATGATGATGATTGATGTCTCGTAAGTCCTATGTGGAATATTTTCTTGCTTTTAGAAAATATCGTAGGAGCCCTTGTAAGGGCTAAAGCAGTTAGGTTCTCCTACATTGGAGAAAATGGAAAGCCCTCGTTCCTAGGTGCTTTCCTTTAAGTGAGGAATTCCGCCCTCTTCCCGTGTTGGCTTTCCCGATCTGGTTTGGTGACTAGTGGGAGATCAGGTAGTCACCACACGAAGGTAGGATGATGTGACAACTGGAATGGCGGTTGTGTCGATAACTGGACTGTATATAACTGGAATATATAGTGTGATGAGAGCTGGAACTTAAATGGCATTAGAGTGAAATCTATACTTATCAAATATCTTAAGACTGTTTGGAAAGAGTTTCAGGTATCTTCTGTGTTGGGATAGAGTTTCCTTATATCTTCTGTGTTGGGAAAGAGTTTCCTACATCTTCTGTGTTGGGATAGAGTTTCCTTATATCTTCTGTGTTGGGATAGAGTTTCCTACATCTTCTGTGTTGGGATAGAGTTTCCTTATATCTTCTGTGTTGGGATAGAGTTTCCTACATCTTCTGTGTTGGGATAGAGTTTCCTACTTCTTCTGTGTTGGGATAGATTTTCCTTATATCTTCTGTGTTGGGATAGAGTTTCCTACATCTTCAGTGTTGGGATAGAGTTTCCTACATCTTCAGTGTTGGGATAGAGTTTCCTTATATCTTCTGTGTTGGGATAGAGTTTCCTACATCTTCAGTGTTGGGATAGAGTTTCTTACATATTCTCTGTTGGGATAGAGTTTCGCACATCTTCAGTGTTGGGATAGAGTTTCACACATATCTTGTGACGTGATGGAGCTTCTCTTGTAGCAGCTCAAGCGATTGATAAAAGCCGCGATTACAACAGATTAGGTGTCAGGGGATGATGATGATTGAGTACTTTTAAAGCGCTTGTGTCCATGCCATTTTAACATGCTCACAGCGCTCTGATGTCTTGAAATGGTTCTTAAATGACTTTTTAAAAATCATTTTCAATGTCCCTTAAAGGTTGAGGCAAACTGTCCCACAATTAAGGCACAATAGCTTCAAAAGAGCGCACCCCCTATGACTTCTTTCTGTGTCCATCCACACTAGGAACTCTAAATAAGGACTATGTTGAAGAGAGAAGGTTCCGTATGGATGCATGTTTAGAAATCAGTTTTTGAAGATATACAGGTGCAAAGCCTTCTATGCAGCTATACGCCAGGGGCAGAATTTTGTAGCCAATGCGCTCATTCACAGGACAGATAAATACCGCAAAAAAATTATCAACATTTAGTTGGACCTGATTCTCTTAGCCCAGCGGTTCTCAACCTGTTAGTGGCGACTTCGTTGGGGGTCGAACGGTCCCTTTAAAGACTATCGGAAAACATATATACTCTACAGTTATGAAGCAGAAACGATAACAATTTTGCGGTTAGGGGTCGCCACAACACGAGGAACTGTGTTAAAGTGTCGCGGCATTAAGAAGGCTGAGAACCACTGTCTAGGCCCATTGGCATACATGTCAATTAAATCTAAATAACCGATGGATATTTCAAGGCGACATCACGATAAGGACAGCGCGTGGGGGGGGGGGGGGGGAACGTGTCGGCGGGAAGCCTTCGTCAGCGAACAAATAACAGAAAAAAAACAGAATAAAATGTATACAGAATATAGCACTGAATTGTATTCGATACCATGTATTTTTTAATACCATGGATCATATTCGATACCTTGGATTTTTTAATACCATGGATCATATTCGATACCTTGGATTTTTTAATACCATGGATCATATTCGATACCATGTATTTTTAATACAATGGATCATATTCGATACCATGTATTTTTTAATACCATGGATCATATTCGATACCATGTATTTTTTAATACCATGGATCATATTCGATACCATGTATTTTTAATACCATGGATCATATTCGATACCATGTATTTTTTAATACCATGGATCATATTCGATACCATGGATTGAATTGGCGTTGAAAAGCTCTATTAAAATCATTGTCAGAAATAAATCAGATTTAAATAATTTTCGTGTGAACCAGCTATCCACGAACTTGTCTATACCTACAACAATTTTTACAATGTATGTTGCCGTCTAGATTTGAATGGCAATAAAATGTTCATTTATTATCATAGAAAAACATTTCTTTCGAAAAAATTGTCGATAAATTAAACGAAAAACGGGAAAATGACAAGTCCAATGTTAAAGAGAACTTATCCCATTCTCGTTAACTATAAATTGCAGGCGATGCGAAGAAAGATAGCTTTATTCTCAAATCTTGTTTTTCATCCATTAGGTTTAATTCTTCATCATTAACAAAAAGCATCTGTTTAAGAGCCAGCTTTAATCACCCAAGATGGAAGAATCGGTATTCAAAAATAGAATTATTATTCCCTTTTTTTTTAAAGAATAACTTTAAACAAAAATTGGGTTGGTTTTCCATTTCTTTGATGATCTGAAGTTTTGTACTCATACCCACTGCCGATGACATAAAACCCTTCGTGATCAGTAGGTCGCTCATAATCTCCATCTATCTCGCTCCAATAGTAATTTTGACCTAATTCCTGATCTCCAATTGAGCGGAGACTTTGTACACGTAACCTCCCAAGATGATAATTAAAAAAAAGGTCAGATCAGTAGGTCACCAGTGACCTCCAGTGACGCTTGAGTGACGTCTAAAGATATCTCGGGAACGGAAACGGATAGGGACCTAAGATTTTCACTACGGCGTTTTCTTGTGCCTTGTTTCTCGTGACCCATAGCAATCAACTGGTCAAGACATAGCAATCAACTGGTCAAGACATAGCAATCAACTGGTCAAGACATAGCAATCAACTGGTCAAGACATAGCAATCAACTGGTCAAGACATAGCAATAAATTGGTCAACACAATAAAATAACACGCTGCAATTGGCATCAATCTCCCACCCCCTCCCACTCAACCCCGCCCTCTTTCAACCCCCACCCCCTTTCAACCCCCACTCCCTTTCAACCCCCCCAACCAATATTCGATATATTGCTTTAAAATTATTTTCTATTAAACTTAATCTGTTAAGTCTTTTAAAAAAACACCCCCCTCCCAATGGCCGTGGTTCTCAAAGTTTTGAGTGCCATGAACCCTTGATAATATTTCCCCTAAGCTGTGGCGGCCGACAACTAGGATTATTCAAAGAAATCGATAATCGTGCTAAGAAAGAGAAAAAAAATAGGGAAAAAAATGTGTGTGTTTGGGGTTGGGGGGGGGGCGAGTAATTAACTTACAGTATTGAATAATGTATTTTTAAAAATATTTTTGTATTTAAAGCATAATAATTTCAATATAAAACTATTCGTAATTTATTAAAATGTATTTTTTTATTTTTTTTATTGGAAATATACACAATTCAAGGGGAAGCTATAAAGAAGAAAAAAGAACAAGTCAAATTTTTGACGTTCTCCTCCTGGCATATTGATACGCTACCCCGACCTGAGCGGGGTTGGAACGACCAACAAGGTGAGCACTGCTGACCTTCCTGACATTTATCATAAACATTTCTTTTGATAAGCTCAAAATTTGGGGACACGCTGCTAGACCCAAACGTCCAAGATACATAGGTGTGCGATTGTCCAAGGCACTGCGCTCTACGTGACATGGTTTATGCATCGTGTCAGACAGGGATAGAAATTGAAGCGTGTCCATATCACATTGGAATGTAATCCAATTTTAACGCCACTTCCCACAATGGAATTAGCTTAGCTAGCAAAAAAAATAAATCTATAAGACAGTCGCCCCCAGGCAGAGTCTCGACAGTCGTGATGTTCGTTGGCGGGCGTGGTGCTCGTTGGAGGGCGTGGTGCTCGTTGGAGGGCGTGGTGTTCGTTGGAGGGCGTGGTGCTCGTTGGAGGGCGTGGTGTTCATTGGAGGGCGTGGTGCTCGTTGGAGGGCGGGGTGCTCGTTGGAGTGCGTGGTGCTCGTTGGAGTGCGTGGTGCTCGTTGGAGGGCGTGGTGCTCGTTGGAGGGCGTGGTGCTCGTTGGAGGGCTGTTATTTCAAAACCTGTCGATATATAACTAGCTCTCCTAAAGTTTATAGTATACTCTCTCCCAGTCTCTGCGCGTTTCTCTCTTTACTTCTGTCCCATTTCCTCGTTACCTCACTCTCCCACCCCTATTTTAAAAGAGCTTACAGTTTATTATTGTATGGTTGGTACATTAGCATTATAAAAGGGTGATGGCGGTGTTTTGGATTCCTTGTACTTTGGGTGAATAAATTTGGAATATTTTAATGTTCTGAAGTTACTCCAACAAAAGTCTTAACTCACCTGGTCTCACGTCAACAAATGATGTAGAGATTGTGTCCCGTGGTTGAGTGATGTTAGAGGTAATTAAAATTGAATAAATGCGCCCTGTTTATTCCCCGTAACCTTGACGACGTGGCGCCGGGCACTTCTTTTCTTGACCCGTCATTGCCTCATTCTCTAGCTTAGCATTGCTTGCAAGCCTACCAACAGCCTGGACCTTAATAATGAAATGATAACCCAATTAAATGACAACCCAATTAAATGACAACCCAATTAAATGACAACCCAATTAAATGACAACCCAATGAAATGACCACACAAATAAATGACAACCCAATTAAATGACAACCCAATGAAATGACAACCCAAATAAATGACAACCCAAATAAATGACAACCCAAAATGACAACCTTTAAGACCCAAAAACGCCAAAGTGTTTGGTATAAATCCTTTATAAGCATTTGTTTATTATTTTATTTTATGGCAATATTCTAATGACCCACCCGCTTTTACAACGCAGATTTTATTTGACCAACTATTTCAGCAAAACAAAAGAAAATATTACGCACAAAATGCACTTGCGATATATTTACGAATCTCATTTAGCGCAATTATCGTGAATTTTTTTTCGTAAATTAGTGGCATCCAATTTCCTTTATCTTTCCCTTGAAAAATACGAAACAACTAATGGGTGGGGGGGGGGGGCGGTTTTAGGGTTGGGCTAAAAATTTGATAAAATGTTTTGTCATGGGCAAAGAGTCCAAGTTTCAGCTCGATAGGTTGACGGCATTGGAACAATTAGCAGTTCGAAGATTCTGCCACCCAACGAGAAAGAACAAAATCGAAGTTAATATAAAGGATTTGAAAAATGGCCTCAACTTAAAATTGCCATGAAGGCTGTAAGATAATTGTTGCGAAAAGCAACTTATAAAAATGCAGCTACGATTAAGAACAGTTTTGACACATCAACGTTACGGTAACATGGGTCTTGATGCATCAGCCAATAACACCAGTCCGGTCCAGTGGCGTAGCGAGGGGGGGCAAGGGGGAGAATCATGCCCCGGGCGCTACTCACAAAGGGGCGCCAAATGGTATATTTTACATATAATATTGTATGGTTTTCGAATAGGGGGGGCGCTAAAAAGGTATTGTGCCAAGGGCGCGAGTTAAGATCGCTACGCCACTGGTCCGGTCTCTACAATTATCTACGATGACATCCCAAGAACGGGGTATGATGAAGCAGACGATTAGATTCCATCTGGGATGTAGCATGACATTTCGATGGGATTATAGATCGAGGATTTGTAAGCGGGTTAGATTTCTTACAGGACGAGAATAATCTTTCTAATGTAGATTCGGCCGAGGGCTTTATGGACCGGAAACGAAAATATTGAGATGGATGACAGCGAGGGATTGTGGGTAATTATCTGCGTTGATTTGATTAAATTTCTGGAGTAGGTGGACAAGAGAGCGTGGATACGGGGGGATTGATAGTGTGGTGGTTTGATAGACGGGTGGTTTCGTTGTGAGGTGATGATGTGGTGGGTATGTAGACGGGTGGTGGTGTTTTGAGGTGGTAGATGGAGTGGTGGTGTGGTTTCGTTGTGAGATGATGATGTGGTGGGTTGGTAGACGGGTGGTGGTGTTGTGAAGTGGTAGATGGGGTGGTGATGTGGTTTCGTTGTGAGGTGATGATGTGGTGGAGCAAGTAGTAAGTGTGATTTCAGAACGGTTGGTATTTGGGTGGGCAGTGTTATTTGTGGGCGGAATATGAGCTTAGTTAACAGGGATTGCAGTTAAGCAGTCGGACTGGGGAATGGTAGTCGATGTGACTGGTAGTGTCTGGCAGACTGGGCAATGATGGACGATGAGACTGGTAGTGTCTGGTAGACTGGGCAATGATGGACGATGAGACTGGTAGTGTCTGGTATGGGCAATGATGGACGATGAGACTGGTAGTGTCTGATAGACTGGGCAATGATGGACGATGAGACTGGTAGTGTCTGGTAGACTGGGCAATGATGGACGATGAGACTGGTAGTGTCTGGTAGACTGGGCAATGATGGACGATGAGACTGGTAGTGTCTGGTAGACTGGGCAATGATGGACGATGAGACTGGTAGTGTCTGGTAGACTGGGCAATGATGGACGATGAGACTGGTTGTATCTGGTACATGGAGGTTTGTGTAATGAGACTGGTTGATTGGGGTTGGTAGGTACAGCTGTTTGATTGGGGTTGGTAGGTAAAGCTGGTTGATTGGGGTCGGTAGGTACAGCTTTACAAAATAAACGATACCAAATCTACCTATACTGACGATATTCAAATTAATTACACTATTAAATTTTAATAAAAATACAATTTCAAATATAATAGAAACAACAACAAAAAACTATATCAACCTACAGGAAGTGAAAGTGTATAATCCTCAAAAATATAAATATCAATTTACTTGCAGACATAAAGAGTGCAATCTTGCAATTAAATAAAGTATCGGTGATGTCAAGAAAACTATCAAAATCTCTAGGGGCTAGGAAAGCTTCTGTCTTATATATATAATATATATATATATATATATATATATATATATATATATATATATATATATATATATATAAGGATTGAATGAGAATCATCAAGAAAAGTAATTCTAGATATTGCATCACCTCCATGGCGCCTTTAGCATAGGTCCAAAACAAGGGGGTGGGGGAGGCACATGACCCTCCCTGGGAAATACTAAATTAAGAATATGGCTAAAGTATTCGCTCCTTACAATAATACTATTTATATTTGCATGATATTATTACAATTTGCAATTGCTCCCAATTAATATAACATTTGTGAAAAATGTATCAGATATCAGCCACTAAAGCTAATGACAGCATCTGCAATGAATCACTACAATGAATCATTACAATGAATCACTACAATGAATCACTACAATGAATCACTACAATGAATCACTACAATGAATCACTACAATGAATCACTACAATGAATCATTACAATGAATCACTACAATGAATCACTACAATGAATCACTACAATGAATCACTACAATGAATCACTACAATGAATCACTACAATGAATCACTACAATGAATCATTACAATGAATCACTACAATGAATCACTACAATGAATCACTACAATGAATCACTACAATGAATCATTACAATGAATCACTACAATGAATCACTACAATGAATCATTACAATGAATCACTACAAGGAATCACTACAATACAGCTTGATTTGGTGAATATACCTGTAAAGTAAGAGACATTTTACGTTAACATCTTAAGGGTATTCAACTCAGTTTGGGCAAAATATTTAGGAAAATGTATTGGCTCTTGCAGCTTTAGTTAACACTGAGATGAAGAGCCAACGTATCTGTGGACTTGGCTCTTGCAGCTTTAGCTAACACTGAGATGAAGAGCCAACTTATCTGTGGACTTGGCCCTTGCAGCTTTAGCTAACACTGAGATGAAGAGCCCTTGTATCTGTGGACTTGGCTCTTGCAGCTTTAGCTAACACTGATATGAAGAGTCAACGTCTCTGTGGACTTGTCTCTACAAGCTTTAGTTAACACTGAGATGAAGAGCCCTTGTATCTGTGGATGACTAGTGCATCGCTGCAATGGTAGAAACTCAAACGACAAGAGTTAAGATCCAGACTCTCAAGAAGACTTCCTCGGCCAAACAATGTTTGTTCCGTACTTGCATTCTATAACATCATCTCTTACCATCCGTTTCTCTGGAGACAACCGTCCCCAGTTCCAGCTATCATGACATGTCTTTACTGTGTTGAATTTAAGAAGAGCTTTGATATCATTATTAGTTTGTATATTCAATTGACAATTTGAGCTTGAAGCAAGGAATTTTTTGAAGCACATACGGCAACAATCAATAGATGTAAAAAAAATATTTAAAAAAAGGAACGTTATTCGCACGGACGTGAGAATAATGCCGAGCATTATCCGCACGATTTTGGCCGTTATTCCCCACAACCAGAAATGTGTGATGTATACTTATATTAACTAAAATTATGCATTATTTATTTCAGGAATTAAAAACTGATAATTAAACGTAACGTAGTTTAAGGCGACATTTTTCGTAGGCTTATTGAACGCATATTACAGTGTGTCAGTGTGGAATGAATCGTAAATGTGTGAAAGCCAGCCTGTCTTAGGTCTAGGCCTACCGAGCACACATTTTTTCCCCCAAAATCTATTCGCCAAACTATTTTTTATTGCAGTTCTTTACCAACAAGAACGTACAACCTTGGAGGCATCCTTTAGTACCTTCAGAAGGGTAAGGACTTGGCTTCCCCCGACAGTCATGACTGACGATCGTCTTTGTGTGTTGCGTTTGCTTAGCGTACATCGTTTAAGTATAAACAGAAATAAGGCAAAGGTTATGCAGAAAGTAATTGACACATTTGGAAAGGATAGACGCCGAATACAATTTATTTCGACCAGATCAGCGGTTCTCAAATTTTGAGTCACGAAACCTTTGGTGGTCGAACGGCTTTTTTCCAAGGGTTTCTCGTGTTAACTGTGCGTTTTATCAGATAACCAGTACGGAACATGATTTTAGCAGATGATCAGTATGGAACATGATTTTAGCAGATGACCAGTATGGAACATGATTTTATCAGATGAACAGTACGAAACATGATTTTAACACATGACCAGTAGGGAACATGATTTTATCAGATGAACAGTATGGAACATGATTTTAACAGATGACCAGTATGGAACATGATTTTAACAGATGGCCAGTATGGAACATGATTTTATCAGATGAACAGTATGGAACATGATTTTAACAGATGAACAGTATGGAACATGATTTTATCAGATGAACAGTATGGAACATGATTTTATCAGATGAACAGTATGGAACATGATTTTAACAGATGGCCAGTATGGAACATGATTTTATCAGATGAACAGTACGGAACATGATTTTATCAGATGAACAGTATGGAACATGATTTTAGCAGATGAACAGTATGGAACATGATTTTAGCAGCTGACCAGTACAGAACATGATTTTTTCAGATGATCATTTTATAATATGATTTTTAAAATTTTAAACAATTGCCGTAAAGTGGATAAAAAGGACCGGTTAGATCAGAGATATACATACGTTTTTGTCTCTTAGACCCCCTTGCAATGTTTTTCGGTTTTGGGTAGACCCCCTGCTTACCTGATATTTATTTTTTGCAAATTTATTAACTTCAAATGTATCTTTGACAGCCGGTATAGTGCTACTCACTTTGAAAGATTTAACTTTATAGCGATAGTGAAGTGTAGTGTGAAAAAACTTTTTTTAAAAAATCATGTTAAGTTTTATACATTTATTAATTAAATTCAAATTAAAATTGACTTTCTGCTACATAAAATAACAAAGCAAAAACTATATGCTTCTAGTGTGAGGGATGAACTGGATGTGCTTTTAGTGTGAGGGATGAACCGGATGTGCTTCTAGTGTGAGGGATGAACCGGATGTGCTTTTAGTGTGAGGGATGAACCGGAGGTGCTTCTAGTGTGAGGGATGAACCGGATGTGCTTCTAGTGTGAGGGATGAACCGGATGTGCTTTTAGTGTGAGGGATGAACCGGATGTGCTTTTAGTGTGAGGGATGAACCGGATGTGCTTTTAGTGTGAGGGATGAACCGGATGTGCTTTTAGTGTGAGGGATGAACCGGATGTGCTTTTAGTGTGAGGGATGAACCGGATGTGCTTCTAGTGTGAGGGATGAACCGGATGTGCTTCTAGTGTGAGGGATGAACCGGATGTGCTTCTAGTGTGAGGGATGAACCGGATGTGCTTTTAGTGTGAGGGATGAACCGGATGTGCTTTTAGTGTGAGGGATGAACCGGATGTGCTTTTAGTGTGAGGGATGAACCGGATGTGCTTTTAGTGTGAGGGATGAACCGGATGTGCTTTTAGTGTGAGGGATGAACCGGATGTGCTTTTAGTGTGAGGGATGAACCGGATGTGCTTCTAGTGTGAGGGATGAACCGGATGTGCTTTTAGTGTGAGGGATGAACATGATGCTTTAAAATAAATTTTCAAAATTTGTAATCAATTTCGTTAGGTATAATCTCAAATCTCTTCGGTTAATGATGTCCAGTTTTTGTTTGTTTGTTTGCTTGTTTGTTTGTTGTTTTTTATGTTATGAGGCTGGTAACTGCGCTGAAACCCCTTTCCAGTAGGTATGAGGATGGAAAAGCAATTAAAAACTTTCTTGCGATATTCCATAGTACGGGATTTTTTCATCATCGGTATTTTTATAATTTATGTAGGAAGATATATGTCTTTATAAGGTCATATTATGTAGGTAAATAGGTACTATCTGTATATGTGGATTATTCCATTCATGGATTGCCAAAATAGAAGTCACGACCTGCTTACATGAGATCCACTATCGTTGACTCCCATTTTCATTTCATGGACCCCCAATTATTTTTTCGCTGACATGTACCCCTTGCAAGTTGTCGTCTTTGGGAAATCATTGGGTTAGATGATGTAGTGTTCAGTAGACGAAAAGCCAGATTGAGGAAGGGAATGCAAGAGAGACATGGTACAAAATTATAAAGAAAAGCCAGATTGAGGAAGGGAATGCGAGATATGCATTATACAAAATAATAAATTTAATGGTGGCTGATGTTATGGGTTTCTATCTTCTCTCTGTTGCTTTGTTTTTCTGTTTCCCTATCTCTTTCATCCTGTTAACATCAGTCACTGGTGTTTTCCCCACAAGCCATTACGACCTCTCTTTGAAAGTTCGACTACACAAGAACTTATGAATCATCCTGACAGCTCCTCTTCACATTCTCAGCCAATGACATTTCTCTCTTTAAAGACTTTTTTTAAAACTTCTACTCTCCTTTCCATCTTGTTTGTCGTAATGTTTTTATTGACACACCTGACCCTTTCGCTCGGTCGGATCATAGTCTTCGAGTACTGACCTGAAAGCTCATCAGAGCTGATGACACAGTTACAAATCCGGTATGCTGAGGCGAAAGGGTGGGGGTGTAGTAGTGAATGACAGGGAAATAAGAAAAGGTGTTTAGAAAAAAAACAAAACAACTCTATGCGGCATGTCATGAATCAGGAGCTAATCACTGACAACTATTAGTCCTTAAATTCTAATTTTTAGTTGTATGCATGGGTAAAGAGCTAAGTCACTATAACCGAGAATATTTAAGTTTTCGCTGTTTAAAAAATGAATTCTTTTGTGGATGATTAGCAGTTTAAAATTTTCAGATCATTTACCACCAGTCTGTTACAGTGCGTCATATCAATGTGAACCAAATCATTTGCCGTCAGTCTGTTACAGTGCGTCATATCAATTTGAACCAAATCATTTGCCATCAGTCTGTTACAGTGCGTCATATCAATGTGAACCAAATCATTTGCCGTCAGTCTGTTACAGTGCGTCATATCAATGTGAACCAAATCATTTGCCATCAGTCTGTTACAGTGCGTCATATCAATGTGAACCAAATCATTTGCCATCAGTCTGTTACAGTGCGTCATATCAATGTGAACCAAATCATTTGCCATCAGTCTGTTACAGTGCGTCATATGAATGTGACCCAAATCATTTGCCATCAGTCTGTTACAGTGCGTCATATGAATGTGAACCAAATCATTTGCCATCAGTCTGTTACAGTTCGTCATATCAATGTGAACCAAATCATTTGCCATCAGTCTGTTACAGTGCGTCATATGAATGTGACCCAAATCATTTGCCACCAGTCTTTACAGTGCGTCAAATGAATGTGAACCAAATCATTTTCCATCAGTCTGTTACAGTGCGTCAAATGAATGGACAACTTGCACATCCATTTCTTTACAGTGGGGTAGCTAGGGGGTCCGGGCCGCACCGGGTGACACAATCCCTTGTAACGCCACTAGTTCTAAATTTTTGTGACATACGGATAGGATGAATCGTGATAATGACCCGATTGTGACAAAGTTGATCAGCAAGATATTGATCAGATTTAGCTTTAGGCTACGCGGGTATTTCTAAAAGTAGCAACAAAGGAAGGATACCTGTAAGGATATCAGATGTATCACCAATCGTATCAACTAACGAGCTACAGCAGTATCATCAGGCTGTCATAACTGGCAGGGAATGTATCATCAGGCTGTCATAACTGGCAGGGAATGTATCACCAGGCTGTCATAAGTGGCAGTGAATGTATCATCCGGCTGTCATAAGTGGCAGTGAATGTATCATCCGGCTGTCATAAGTGGCAGGGAATGTATCATCCGGCTGTCATAACTGGCAGTGAATGTATCATCCGGCTGTCATAAGTGGCAGTGAATGTATCATCCGGCTGTCATAACTGGCAGGGAATGTATCACCAGGCTGTCATAAGTGGCAGTGAATGTATCACCAGGCTGTCATAAGTGGCAGTGAATGTATCATCCGGCTGTCATAACTGGCAGGGAATGTATCATCAGGCTGTCATAAGTGGCAGTGAATGTATCATCAGGCTGTCATAAGTGGCAGTGAATGTATCATCAGGCTGTCATAACTGGCAGGGAATGTATCATCAGGCTGTCATAACTGGCAGTGAATGTATCATCAGGCTGTCATAACTGGCAGTGAATGTATCATCAGGCTGTCATAAGTGGCAGTGAATGTATCAATGTAGAAGTGTCTCAAGCTCAACATTTCCTCGACCAGGAACTTTCAACCTTTTTGCAACACCACACACCATTCTCCTCTCGATTTATATATGTAAAGGGTTAAAAATATATTTATTTTAACTTTTTCATGTCATTTACAGTTTGGATATCAGTCTTTAAAAAAAACATTTTATTGAAAGGCGAAATAACATGTTTGTGATATATGTTAAGGGTTAATATAATTGGATTGCATACTGTACCTCATTGAACACTGTACCTCATTGCACACTGTAACTCATTGCTAACTGTACCTCACTGCACACTGTACCTAATCTAACATTTGTATTTTAGAGATTCTTTTGCGAACTAATTTTTAGGTCGTACTTTTAAGGAAAAGTTTGAAAACTGCTGACACAGCTGTTAAGATTTTTCTTAACATAAGAAGTTTCCGGAATAGGCAAGTTCTACATTGTCTTAAAAACGGCCGAACAAAAATACGTTAATTTCAGGGAAATAAAAATCAGAAGTCTTACCTTATCAGTAGCTTGAACGCGATGCTGTAATTGTTCTCATTGTAGTGCTAAGCTAACACCAAAGCGTTAAAGTTAACAGTGTGAAAACGTCTCCAGAAAATTCTCAAATTCCAAACACTTAGGACGACAACACGACACCCCGACTACCGGCTGATGTACAGAGAGAGAAGACGAGTGAGTATATCGGCTTCTCGTACGTCTGACTGGCTTCCATGCCCTCATGTGGCTGGAAGGCGTGGGGGGGGGGGGGGTTAGAGATATCGGATTTAGTCAGGGATCCATACGTCATGGGCAGCATTCTTGGAAAAAGGGGGGGGGGGGAGTCATTGGAGAGGGCGTCTTCAAAATTATTTTCAAATAAATTATTTTTTTTAAACAGGCCCTACACTTGCTTCCAGTCGTTATCTTGTCTAATAATATGACGTCATTTTATTGACCAATTGCCCTATTGACCAGCTTCTTAGGTATCATGCTGAGACAAATAAATCTACTATCACAATTACAGACTGACCTCACGTTATCATTACTGTTTCCAAAATTGAACTACAACTGTACAAACACTTGCTGTGACAGTCAGTGAGCAGTGGATGGGTTGGAAGTATGTTAGCAATGAGTGGGTGGGAAGTCTGTGAAAAGTGAGTGGCAGAAAAGTCTGTTAGCAGTGGATGGGTATGAAGTCTGTTAGCAGTGGATGGGTGGAAAGTCTGTGAGCAGTGGATGGGTGAGAAGTATGTGAGCCGTGGATGGGTATGAAGTCTGTGAGCAGTGGATGGGTGAGCAGTCTGTGAGCAGTGGCTTGGTGGAGGCTTTGAAGTTAATGACACAACGAATATAAATGATTGAATGAAGTGAGTAGATCTTATCCAAAAAAACGACATCAATTGTCTATATAGTGTATCCTCCAGTAAGGTCTATGTTTAAATCAATGTAGTCTGTCACAGTGACAGCGCTGCTCAAACTGGTGGTCAGCAGACCTACACTGCTCCGTGAGTCTGAAATAATTGAAGCACTTGCTTTTGGTTACCCGCTGGCTTAACATTTGACTTCGCGTACCAGTCATGATATCACTTTGAATCTTGGATAGGAATGTACCTACGATGGCATCCCACACAGTGGACGTCTATCCTCTTATAACAACACATAGAAAGGTATCACAGGCGCTCATGGCAACCACTTGGTTTAATGGCGGTCCTGTGTGCATGCACCCGAGTACAGAGCTGTATAGATTTTTGTTCTGACTCTGTGCTTGTGATAGATGAGCCCGAGAAGGCAGACGTATGACGATTCCATATGATTCGTTAATCTTTCCCATCACGACATTACCTGATGTATTTCTTCAGGGGGTCTCGCGTTTCAGTTAAATAAACCTCTATGTTCAGATGTATTTTGATTATATTTTGAAGGTACTATGCGTTACTATAAACGTGTGAACGAAAGAAGGTTGCTGCCCGAGATAAACATAATAATTTTTAAAAGATTGGCGCTAAACTTTTCAACTGCACAAGTTATTGAAATTTTTAATTCTTAGAAAAATTTAATTTAAAATTATCTTTTAAAAAATATTTTTTTTCCCATTAAATTGTCTATGAACGTTTAGAGTCAATACACATAAATTGAGACAAAAATATTAAAGTTTCATTAAAATTGTTTAGAAAAATATTGAAACTTTAACATGTAATATTACTCTAGAAGAGCGTGTCCCAAACATTTAGGTTTAAACTGACCCGTGGTGGACAAGTTTCACAATTGGACCAAGCACCGGTTCTAGAGCAATTAATGATATATTCATGGGTGGGTTTTTTTTGGTTGAAGGGGCGGGGGGGGGGGGGGCATAAATATGCACGTGATGCGGACCGGAAACGTGAAGCTCGCGAACCGGCGCACGGACCACCATTTGAGGAAAGCTTCTCTAGAATCCATAAAAGTACTTTGCCTAAGGGTACTCTTTGCCTAAGGGTACTCTTTGCCTAAGGGTACTCTTTGCCTAAGGGTAAACTTTGCCTAAGGGTACACTTTGTCTAAGGCACTGGTTCTCAACCTTCCTAATGCCGCGACCCTTTAATAGAGTTCCTCATGTTGTGGAGACCCCCAACCACAAAATTATTTTCGTTGCTACGTCATAAATGTGGTGTATATGTGTTTTCGGATGGTCTTAGGTGACCCCCGGTTAAAGGGTCATTCGACCCCCCAAGGGGTCGCGACCCACAGGTTGAGAACCGCTGGTCTAAGGGTACACTTTGCATAAGGGTACTCTCCTGTCATGTAATGGTGGAAGTAAGTCCATTTAACTCGTAGGCCCTGTGTCATAGGGTATGACTTGTGCCAGGCTGGTAGTAACCTCAACGTTTATTTTTCCATGCTAAAGCTAGGAGTAGGGTTTAGTCGTTCCTAAGACGTCTGTGTCACAACACTTCATTTCAGCTGGGATTTCAGCTGGGATTTCAGCTAGGATTTCAGCTAGGATTTCAGAAAACTAATAGTAGAGTAGGCTGGTTTGATATTGAATGCTGAGAGACTGTCGAAGTAAGGAACAAGACACGGGTGACCATGATACAAAGGGAAACCAGAAAGACGAGACAAATACACAATGACGTCAGAAGTAAAGCCTAAATAATAAGTGGCTAGAAAAAAAAGGAATGGGGAAAGAAAGTAAATTAAAAGAAATAGAAGACTTGTCAAGAGAGGGAAACATCCGAGGAATGTACATGAAGATAAAATATGAAAAGAATGGATACCAAGCCAGATCTTACATGTGTGAAAGCCAGGATGGGGAATTAATTACGGCAAATCGTAAAGTACTGGAGAGGTGGGCTGAATATTTATAGGGCATACTAAATGCAGAAAATGGAGAAGACCCCATGGAGGGTAAAACCCTTTACGAAACTCCCAACTTTGTAAGAAACTATAGAAATAATCAATTCTATGAAAAACTACAAATCCCCTTAAGAAGATCTCATCACAACAGAACGTATTAAATATGGAGGAATAGAACTACACACTCAGACACATAGACAAATAACTAATATTTGGAAAGAAGACAAAATTCCAACAGAATGGAAACATCAATCCCTGGATGAAATGTCTTCGTTTTTTCAACAAAGGGTGGCAGCCGTCCCTAAATCTAGGCTACGTAAAATTAGACATCACGAGACTTGTACGTAGAATGCCTAAGAATTTTAGAATGTCCTTTTTAAAAATTCATTAATTGTCCCGAGTGTTTTGTAAGCGAAAGAAATCTGGAATTCCCAGATTTTAAAAAAATACAACAAAAACCCCCCCCCCCCAACACAAAACAACCTGTTCCAGTTGCCTGCTTGAAAGTTTTCTGGTCAAAGTCAGGAAAAGTGAATCCATGGTAAAATGTCATGAAATAAACTATACCTACATCTAGCATTTGTCGCCCCATAACAATAGATTCATATATTTGATACAGTGTTTGATACAGACACAATCATACGACACAGTTATTTTTAACTTTTCAGCTCCACATGTAAACAAAATAATTATATTTAAAAATGTATCTGTCTTTAAAAAATATGTTTGTTCGTTAAAATTTTGAAAAATTAAAATTTGTGTTGATGAAACCCACCCCCCTCCCCAACCCAACTTTTTTCTTTCCGAGTTCACGTTACTCAGAAATACAATGAAAGACTTTGTCGGGCGATGGATGTTCCCGAAAGAAAGGTTTGTCACATGTATTTAGTTTGTCACATGTATTTAGTTCAGACTGGACACACAGAAAGACACTGGCTGTGTGTCGATTAGGATAGATTGAAAGACACATTGTCATTGGGGATATTGTGATCTCGGGATATTTGGGTTAATGATATTTAGGGTTGAGTTCAGTGATGTCTCGGGTTGGGTTAAGAATATTTGTGTTGAAGGATATCTAGGCTGTAGGATATTTCGGTGCAAGGTAATTTCGGTTACATTATATTTGTGTCTCATGATATTTAGGTTCAGTGATATCTGCGGTTGGGTTAAGGATATTTGGGTTGGAGGATATCTAGGTTGGAGGATATTTGGGTACTAGGTAATTGTGGTTACAGGATTTTTGGTTCAGTGATATTTGGGTTGGATGTCATGTGGCTGGGAGGATATTTCTGGCTGATATTCGTGCAGGCCGTTTTGTATTACGTCACTTATTACCTTCATTTTCTCAGATCCCGTAAGAACGTGATTGAATTGTTGTAATCTGACTGGGGAATGCATTATGGACTCATCGATTGGTTTCCCGTCCGCTGTTCCACAGTTTCTCAAGCCCGCTCGCCAATTCTCGCTAGTGCTATATTATTGCGTTGTGATTGTTTCCCATAGCTGTGACTGCAGTTGTGTTGAAATGACATCTACCTGATTGACCACGGTGACTGCAGTTGTGTCGAAATAACATCTACCTGATAGACCGCTGTGACTGCAGTTGTGTCGAAATAACATCTACCTGATAGACCGCTGTGACTGCAGTTGTGTCGAAATGACATCTACCTGATAGACCGCTGTGACTGCAGTTGTGTCGAAATAACATCTACCTGATAGACCGCTGTGACTGCAGTTGTGTCGAAATAACATCTACCCGATAGACCGCTGTGACTGCAGTTGTGTCGAAATAACATCTACCTGATAGACCGCTGTGACTGCAGTTGTGTCGAAATAACATCTACCTGATAGACCGCTGTGACTGCAGTTGTGTCGAAATAACATCTACCTGATAGACCGCTGTGACTGAATTTGTGTCGAAATAACATCTACCTGATAGACTGCTGTGACTGCAGTTGTGTCGAAATAACATCTACCTGATAGACCAGTTTTAACCAGGAAGATTTTCCCTATTTGTAAGATGTACAATAAAGCAAATGTTTTAAACACAATACATACTATAAGCGTCTTTCAGCGGCATAAGCCTTCAATAAGCAATGACAGTCTCCAAAATTTAATTACTGTACCGTTCAAAGAAATAATGCACCGATATAACATAAGAGATATCTTACTAACACGGTTTGAATGCAATAATACATTCTCAAATTCTAAAAACTCCATATTACGGACCGTTATAAATTGGAGAATTTAATCTCTTAATTTTAGTCTATGGCTCGTTCTAGAAACAGTCCATAATAAAGAACGATACCAAAGTTTTAAAAATAATAACAAATAAAACGAAAATCAAGGCCAGAGCTAATTACAATTAATAACTTTTTAATTTGTGAACTTCAATTAAATAATAACAGCAAAAGAAATATGATTAAAATTATAAACTTACAGATTTGCTGGTACCGGTACTGTATATAAAAATACAACGAGCACAAAATGGTACGAGGAAATAGAAAAATCTATACACAGTTAAATAATGACACATTGCACGACTCGTGATAAAAAGAAAATCTCCCCCCCCCCCTCTGTATCGGTCAGCCCTTTTTATAGGCATTTCCTACTAAGGTCTCTCGAACCACCTAACACATTGTTTTGCCTCCCCGTTTTATCCAGAAGCTTCTATTATTTTCGACAATTCTCCTGACTAGATTAAATGTTGTAAATAAGTTTTTCTAGCCACACTTCAAAGGCGGTCACGAGAGTTCACGAGGGGTCGTGCATGTGGGACGCGAGATAGGCGTGCTAAAAACAAGTTATCCTTCATAACACTCCATATTTCACTCATCTCGAAATTCTCTCACGCCATAAATTCCTCACACATTTCCCGTGATGATCTCCCACAATTCAGGTCACGTTCTGTCCTCTGTCATGTTATCCAATAACCTGTACCGCAACGTTAACAGTCTCAATCATTTTAGATACATCAATAAATGTTATTTTAAAAATAATGCACGCACTTACATAATATGCATTTAACTAATATATATAATAAAAGATGTGCATACATACAGTGGAAGCCTACATGAAACTCAAACTTCAATTGCGTTGCTCATTATGGGTGGGGAAAAGGAATGATAAACGGAGGACTGCGTTCAAGCTGTATGAAGAGAAAAGTGGAACTAAGTATGTTGAAGTTTGAAATGACAGAACAGGACAATAAAAAGAAAAGGTTTCGGCTGAACGCCTTCCTCACCAGACAAGACACGAAAAAAAGAACCTAAGTGTCTGTAGTTCACCGTGTTGTTTAAAAATGGTACAGGCGGAAGTACTATATAGTTGAGGAAGTACTATATAGTTGAGGAAGTACTATATAGTTGAGGAAGTACTATATAGTTGATGAAGTACTATATAGTTTAGGAAGTACTATATAGTTAATGAAGTACTATATAGTTGAGGAAGTACTATATAGTTGATGAAGTACTATATAGTTGAGGAAGTCTAATAGTTGAGGAAGTACTATATAGTTGCGGAAGCACTACATAGTTGAATGAGGTTATGTTGTCAAACACCGAAAGATCTGTACTGGCCAAAAGATTGAAGGAAGTGTAACGTCTCGGTATTTTGACAGGCTTCAATAGGTTCCACAAATAAGAGATTTTTTACACAAGATAATAAAAGAGTCTGGACTAGGCAGAAAAATGGATCAGCCCCATGCGACAAAGAAAGTAAAAGAGAGAGAACGAGAGAGAGAGGGAGGGGGGTAGAGAGAGATAGAGCGAGTGAGAGAGGGAGAGAAAGAGGGAGAGAGAGAGGGAGAGAGAGAGGGGGTAGAGAGAGATAGGGAGAGAGAGAGTGGGTAGAGAGAGAGAGAGAGGGGGAGAGAGAGAGGGGGTAGAGAAAGAGAGGGGGAGAGAGAGAGAGGGAGAGAGAGAGAGTGGGTAGAGAGAGAGAGAGAGCGAGAGAGGGAGAGAGAGAGGGAGAGAGAGAGATGGGGGTAGAGAGAGAGAGAGAGCGAGAGAGGGAGAGAGAGAGGGAGAGAGAGAGGGGGTAGAGAGAGAGAGGGAGAGAGAGAGAGCGAGAGAGGGAGAGAGAGAGGGAGAGAGAGAGGGGGTAGAGAGAGAGGGGGTAGAGAGAGAGAGGGGGGTAGAGGGAGAGAGAGAGGGAGAGAGAGAGGGGGTAGAGAGAGAGAGAGCCCACTTCTAGGAGAGTATTTGATTATGGCGCTTAAGGAAAGACAGAAAAATAATACGTTGTAACTTTATTTTTTTAGATGCTCTTACCATTGAACGTTCAGAAACACGTATTCTCATCTGATTCAAAATGGTCACAACCAAACTTGTTCCACTATCCCTAAATCCATAAATGCACACTCAGAACTATCCAAGTATACTTTTTTAAAAGTTTTTACATGTATCCAGTAGGAAATGACCAAACCTTGATATTAACGTTGAAAAAACCAAATCGTTAAAAATCGATCTTTTTGCTAGATTACTCCCACAAATCCCGGCCCAAGTTTCTAACCTAAATCAAACAAGTCCATAGTTTAAGAACCCCTGCACGCTGCCTTTAGACACACCAATGCTTCTGTGTGGTCAGTCTGGTGCTGTCCATACGATGTTGAGGCACTCACCCTTGTCCAGTCCCCGTGTAGACAAAATCGCTTCAGTCCCAGACACAGATTTCCATGCGCTAACTCGTCTCTCATCGACCAATCAAAACTATCCTGTGGGGGTCTCCACAACATGAGGAACTGTATTAAGGGGTCTCGGCATTAGGAAGGTTGACAACCACTGATTAAGGATTTCAGTACGTCGCCAACCTTTAACTACAAGACAGGACCCAATAATAATAACGTACACAATGTTCAAACTATATATTGTATGGCTTTGCGAGGGGGAGACATTGAAAGATTGCACAAATACAACAGTGCAGTGCGTACGATGACACGTTTACTATACTGCACATGCATTGTAGTAAAACGTCTCGATTTCAGGAATTTTACAACATTTAAACGGCAGCAACTTCGTCATTTTTCAAGTGAGGGAATTGTGGATTTAAACAATTATTTCACGGTAGCCTTGCAGTGGCGTAGTGAAGGGGGGCATCATGCTCCGGGTGCTACTCACAAAGGGGCGCCAAATGGTATATTTTACTATAATATTGTATGGTTTTCGAATAGGGGGGGCGCTAAAAGGGTATTGGGGGCGCTAAAAGGTATTGTGCCCCGGGCGCGAGTTAAGCTCGCTACGCCAATTGTGGCCATGACTGTAAAACTAGACTATTCCTGCAAAACTCGACTGCTCCTGTAAAACTTGACTATTCCTGTAGAACTAGACTGCTCATGTAAAACTCGACTGTTCCTGTAGAACTTGACTGTTCCTGTAGAACTAGACTGCTCATGTAAAACTCGACTGTTTCTCATTCCTCACAGGAGTTCATTCACCGTGACGTCGCATTTAAACCAACGAACCCTATTTCTGGTAAGGCTAGCCACGTGCTCTGGTACCACAAACTTGTGGTCTGTTTTTGTTCTATGATTTAGTGCTGAATGTCTCCCGAATGTCTCCCGAATGTCTCCTGAAAGCGTGCTGAGAAAAGCATTCTCCGCACAGACATCTAACTTTTACTTAAGATTAGTCCACATTCTCATACACGAATTTCATTTTGAAGACATTTAAGTTTATAACAACAATAGCTAACAACGAACTCAATGAAACAACTGCGGTAGTGACGTCATGGAAGAGATATTTTAC
This sequence comes from Omphiscola glabra, assembly GCA_964017045.1. Lineage (NCBI taxonomy): Eukaryota > Metazoa > Mollusca > Gastropoda > Lymnaeidae > Omphiscola > Omphiscola glabra. Next base: position 6,951,980 of record OZ024801.1, on the reverse strand, counting down.
TTTGTGTGTTGAAAGAAAATACTCTTAAAGAATTTCTTTTTACTTTTCTTTCCGAAAGGAAAAATTTGCGACGGCGACTCCAATCAATAAATTTGACCCCAACTAGGCGTCTAAATCCACAGTAAGTTTGCCTATTGTATTTCACTCACTTCCACCGAAATTGGCGTTGGCCATGCAAGGAAAACTAACAGTGAACGGGGAAGTTAGTGTCACTACTAAATAATAAGTCAATGAGACGGGGAGCATGGAGACCGTCAAGATTCGAATAAGCCGATTTTGTCCATTTATTTATCGCAGTGCCGTCCCCTTTACTAGGCCAATAGTTCAACAGATCAGCCATAGGCGAGTTCTAGAATTGTTCAATTAAAATGTATGTTTGCAGCGGCGTAGCTAGGACTACTGCCGCCCAGGGTGGTCTAAGATTATTCCCGCCCCATCTACGAAAAAAAACAACAACACTGTAGTTGGCCGAAAATGCCGCCCCTTCATCTAAAGAAAAAAGTGCCACCCGTGGGGCGAACCGCCCCCTCCACTGCCCTTCCTACGGCACTGTATTTCTTAAGCTGGAATGATAAAGGGGGCGCACTCGACTATGTGGTGTGGCGACACACATCTTCTCAAGGCTGATGTTTTTGGGCAACACATGTTGAAACGTAAAAAAAAGGTATATGAAGGCCCAAGCCTTGTGAAGTATATATATATATATATATATATAAATCGCTTTGGTTCTCAATCTGTGGGTCGTGTCCCCTTTGGTCGTCTAAGCCCATCGGTTAACACATATTTATGAAGTAGCAACGAATATAATTTTATGGTTGGGGGTCACCACGACATGAGCAACTGTATTAATGGGTCGCGGCATTAGAAAGGTTGAGAACTACTGATATTTCGGAGCAAGATGTGTTTAGTTTTGAACGGACATACACTTTAAATTAAAAATAGAAATAAGAACTTCCTGATGTGAACATTAAGCTACATTGAAGTTATTGAGATTTTCGAAAAAAACATAAACGTTTTTATTTCTATTTTTAATTGAAAGCATCTGCTGTAACTTTGTTTTACATTGTCTCCCGAAGAAGGCATCTCGGCGAAACGTCCATTTACTTGTGCTGTCTCTTCTTTTCAAGCCTTTTTTTATCCGTCGATACTTTGGTATGAAATAATATTTGTTTGAACGTTTCCCAGCATTAGACTCTTTCAATTTATAAGTTCATTTTTCACGTATAATTCTCCACGCTTCTTTGACAGACCAGGAGATCCCTCTATGAGTATGAAAAGAAAACATGTTCGCTTGGAATGATTGTGTTGATTTAGTGTAGGCAAGCACGCAAGGGGCACAACTCATTAACTTCGTGATATGGAGATGTGGGTAAGGACCTTCGACGAGTGACTTACCTCCAATTATTTTGGCATTTTTTAAAAAATAGCTTACAGATTACATACGACAAGAGGAGAGAAGAAACACTAAAAACAGACAGGACAACATGAAGAAGTCAATGATCGACTTTTCTACAAACTTGTGTTTACGTTGGCTTTTAGCCTTGTCTTCTTCAGACATGATCGATTTTTTTCCTATATCTACTTATCGTTTGTAAGCATTTTACCGGCAATCTTGGTCTATATTTTTCAAAATAGGCCCGAGGCGTAACCTCAATCTATAGTACTGGCTTCTCTGTCCCTCTATTTATAGTACTGGCATCACTCTCTATCTATAGTACTGGCATCTCTCTCTATCTATAGTACTGGCTTCTCTGTCCCTCTATCTATAGTACTGGCATCACTCTCTATCTATAGTACTGGCGTCTAAGTGTCTATAGTACCGGCGCCTTTATATCCATAGTACTGGCGTCTCTGTGTCTATAGTACCGGCGCCTTTATATCCATAGTACTGGCGTCTCTGTTTCTATAGTACTGGCGCCCACCTATCTATAGTACTGGCGCCTTTATATCCATAGTACTGGCGTCTCTGAGTCTATAGTACTTGCGCCTCTCTCTATATAGTATTCGCGTCTCTGTATCTGTAGTGCTGGCGTCCCTTCATCTATATTATTATTATTATTAGTTGTCTTATATAGCGCGGTACCCCAGCCTAGGGCTAAGCGAGATGAGAGCTAAGCGAGTTCACGTGATGCCTAACTTAATTGACTTTAAAATTCAGATCCTTGTGATCGGGTCATATTTTTTGTTTAAAGACTTTCTATCAAAGACGAATTAAAACGCGCTAAACAGTACATTTTTCCTTTGACCAACTCCTAGACTGACTAAATGTACATTTTTCCTTTGACCAACTCCTAGACTGACTAAATGTACATTTTTCCTTTGACCAACTCATAGACTGACTAAATGTACATTTTTCCTTTGACCAACTCCTAGACTGACTAAATGTACATTTTACCTTTGACCAACACCTAGACTGACTAAATGTAAACTTTGATAGGGCACTAGGCAGATAGAGACATGTCTTTTTGCCCTGAGATGCTATAGTAGGACATTTTTGTGTTAAGGGATGTTAGTGTAGGGCAGACACACAGACGACAGACACGGCAATATATATATATATATATATATATATATATATATTAATATATAAATTTTGTTATGTATTTAAAATTTATTTATATGTATTAATTTATATCATTATGGTTGTCACGTATAGATATAAATTTACATAAATATAAGGTAACCTTACTATACATCAAAAGATATTATTTATTCTTCAATAGAAAAGTTACATTTGTCTACATCAAATTATATTATACTAACGGATATACCCGGCATTTTGCCGGGATAGCATTCGGAAAGAAGTAACTAATACAGAGTACAGCCTTTTAATTATTACGATCCCGGTGGGCTCCCAATCCCGTAGGTATCCAGCTCCCATTTGTTTCCCGTTTCCCGGTGAGATCCCGATCCCCCTGGTTCCCCATTCCGGTATGATCCCAATCCAGTCGATATTGCGATTCCGGTGTTATCTCGATAGCGGTGGGATCCCGGCAGCTGTCGGATCCCGATACCGGTTGGTTACCGGTCTAAGCCTATTGATATAGCTTAATTTTGGAAAAATTAAATGGGGCCCCCGGCCCCAGAGAAATGAATATTATAAGTTCAGTACCCTTCGGTATTTGAATATGGATAATAAAGTGTTTGTGTACTAAGTTTGGTCAAGATCCATCCACTCGTGTAGGAGTATTTGTTGTTAATTGTATTTATATAGCTCATAAAGAAAAAACGACATTTGGGCCCCCGGCCCCAAACGGAATGTCATAAAAAGTTCATAACTCCTTAAGAGTTCCTTCCGGATAATGATGGATATATGTGCCAAATTTGGTTAAGATCAATCCATCCATGTAGGAGTATTGAACCTATTGACCTATAGAACTTTCTGGAACATACTAGATTAAATGTATTATCCTCTTCGAATTGTGTAAATACACAAGTAATTATTCTTCTAATACGAAAAAGTATACAACTAAATGCATTTCTATAACTGTAGTACATTTACGTTAAAAGAGGGGCCCCTGGGGGCCATTCCATTAGTGTACGGAATTAGTTTTGTCTGAGATGGGGCCTTATAAAAATCATTCAGGTAAGTTATGAAGTTAAAATTAAAAATTTGCCCCATTTGGATATATGTGCCAAGTTTGGTCAAGATCCATCATAGTTGTATTATCACCTATTGACCTATAGAACTTTCTGGAACATTCAAGATTAAATGTTTTATCCTCCTCAAACTGTGTAAAAACTGTCTTTTCTAAGTTATTATTCTTCGACTACGAAAAATTATACAACTAAATGCATTTCTATGACCATAGTACATTTAAGTTAAAAGTGGGGCCCCGGGGGCCCATTCCATAATCGTACCGAATTAGTTTTGCCTGAGATGGGGCCCTAAAACATCATTCTACTTACTTATGAAGTTACAATTTTTAATTTGTCCCATTCAAATCTATTGAATATTGCCATAGATATAGCGTTTTAAAGTTATCAAACTTTCTGGAAAATTCTAGATTGGATATCATTAGTTTTAAATCCACCGACATTTCAATACGGGCAACGAAGTTCTCAACCTTGTAAAAGTCTTTGTGGAACAAACCCACAAATCCACAAATTTTCACTTTAAAAATATATAATATGATATATATAAAGTTAAAACCCGGATTGACTCCCGCAAACATTTGAACTACGTGACGTCATTATGAATGACCTCTATTAATTGAACACGTTCTTATATTTGGTGTCTAACAAAACAATTGACAACCACGAGGTTAACAACGCTAACTTATCTGCATGTCAATGACACGATTTTCCTGGAATTTACGAACACAACATTTCAAGGCAGACCAGGAAAACATGTCTAGTCTGAAATAAAAGTACTCGAGTCAATTACGTGGCGCACAGTCGCCGAGGCTAATCCGAGGGCAAAATGTCGGGAAAGTGCAGGGGAAAAAAAAACCTCGTTTATGGACACAAAGGGGGGCAACAATTGAGCCAATAAAGTCATGATGAACGAGAGTCCAAACTGGAAGCCGTCTATCTTTTTTTGTCGTCTACTTTGTTCTTTCCCTTTTTTTACATTTCTCTGATTTCCTTCGAACCCTGAAAAGAATATTATGTTACTTGACATTTAATGACGTTTTTGTCCCTCCATCTTGTTGTCTTGGTTTATAAAGGTATTGTGTTTCTATGCAATCTCGATGTGGTAAACAGCTTTCTGAATTGTGTTGGAAACGAGAGACTTTATTTTTTAATGTTAGAAACTACGTCGTTATAGGCTGGCATCCGAGTGGTAATGTCACAGTGACATCTGAGGGGCTGTATCGCAATGTCATCTGGGTGGTTATACTACATTGACATCTGAGTGGTTATATTACATTGACCTCCGAGTAGTTGTGTCGCATTGACATCCGAGTGGTTATACTACATTGACATCTGAGTGGTTATACTACATTGACATCTGAGTGGTTATACTACATTGACATCTGAGTAGTTGTGTCGCATTGACATCCGAGTGGTTATAGCACATCGACATATTAGTGGTTATGTCACACTGACATATTTGTGCCATTCATCAGATCTTGTTATGTTGGAATAGGCAAATAAGAAAATACTTCCACTGATTGACCATTTGATTGACCACTTGCTTAATTGATAGATCAGTTGACTGACCACTGTTGTTTGATTGATGGATCAGTTGACTGACCACTGTTGTTTGATTGATGGATCAGTTGACTGACCACTGTTGTTTGATTGATGGATCAGTTGACTGACACAAAAACTTTATCTTCCAACTTGTCTATTGACACGTTACATGAAAATATCCAAGCCCTCGGCATTGGTATGTCAACTGTTCAAAATATTCACCTCTAAGCTCTCTTCTGGATCGTCACATCAATTTTCCTCACCACCTACGTTATGTTTTGATATAATGATTTCAATAAACATTAACAGAATATTTTGAATTATTTCTAGGTACAATCCAAGGCAGCGTTCCAAGGCAGCGTTCCAAGGCAGCGTTCCAAGGCAGTTTTTCAAAGAAGTGTTCCAAGGCTGCGTTCCAAGGCAGCGTTCCAAGGCAGCGTTCCAAGGCAGTTTTTCAAAGAAGTGTTCCAAGGCTGCGTTCCAAGGCAGCGTTCCAAGGCAGCGTTCCAAGGCAGTTTTTCAAAGAAGTGTTCCAAGGCTGCGTTCCAAGGCAGCGTTCCAAGGCAGCGTTCCAAGGCAGTTTTTCAAAGAAGTGTTCCAAGGCTGCGTTCCAAGGCAGCGTTCCAAGGCAGCGTTCCAAGGCAGTTTTTCAAAGAAGTGTTCCAAGGCTGCGTTCCAAGGCAGCGTTCCAAGGCAGCGTTCCAAGGCAGTTTTTCAAAGAAGTGTTCCAAGGCTGCGTTCCAAGGCAGCGTTCCAAGGCAGCGTTCCAAGGCAGTTTTTCAAAGAAGTGTTCCAAGGCTGCGTTCCAAGGCAGCGTTCCAAGGCAGCGTTCCAAGGCAGTTTTTCAAAGAAGTGTTCCAAGGCAGCGTTCCAAGGCAGCGTTCCAAGGCAGTTTTTCAAAGAAGTGTTCCAAGGCTGCGTTCCAAAGAAGTGTTCCAAGGCAGCGTTCCAAGGCAGTTTTTCACAGAAGTGTTCCAAGGCTGCGTTCCAAAGAAGTGTTCCAAGGCAGCGTTCCAAGGCAGTTTTTCAAAGAAGTGTTCCAAGGCAGCGTTCCAAGGCAGTTTTTCAAAGAAGTGTTCCAAGGCTGCGTTCCAAAGAAGTGTTCCAAGGCAGCGTTCCAAGGCAGTTTTTCAAAGAAGTGTTCCAAGGCTGCGTTCCAAAGAAGTGTTCCAAGGCATCATTCCAAGGCAGCGTTCCAAAGAAGTGTTCCAAGGCAGCGGTCCAATGCAGTGTTCCAAAGAAGTGTTTCAAGGCAGCGTTCCGAGGCAGCGTTCCAAAGAAGTGTTCCAAGGCAGCGTTCCAAGGCAGCGTTCCAAAGAAGTGTTCCAAGGCAGCGTTCCAAAGAAGTGTTCCAAGGCAAGGTTCCAAGGCAGCGTTCCAAAGAAGTGTTCCAAGGCAGCGTTCCAAGGCAGCGTTCCAAAGAAGTGTTCCAAGGCAGCGTTCCAAAGAAGTGTTCCAAGGCAAGGTTCCAAGGCAGCGTTCCAAAGAAGTGTTCCAAGGCAGCGTTCCAAGGCAGCGTTCCAAGGCAGCGTTCCAAAGAAGTGTTCCAAGGCAGCGTTCCAAAGAAGTGTTCCAAGCCAGCGTTCCAAGGCAGCGTTCCAAGACAGCGTTCCAAAAAAATGTTCCAAGGCTGAGTTCCAAATGAAATAAAAGAACAAAGTTTGATAAACTTGAATTTATAGACAGGACAAAAGATTTTAACGCTTTGGCTTAGAGCAGCGGCTCTCAACCTGTGGGTCGCGACCCCTTTCCCAGGGGTCGCCTAAGACCACCTGGAAACTCACATAATCTACAGTTATGAAGTAGAAACAAAATAAATTGGTTGCTGGGGGGTCGCCACAACATGTGGAACTGTATTAAAGGGTCGCGGCATTAGAAAGGTTGAGAACCACTGGCTTAGAGCCCTAACCAGAAAACAAGACGAAAAGACATATTTAAAAAAACACTCTTTTTTTGTGCCGGAAGTAGTATAACAGATGCGCGCGCGCACACTCACCCAGCCAGTCTCTAGCAATCCTAGCCCCCAAGGTCTAAGCCAGTATCATTGGCGTAACTGGTAAGAAGCAACACACGACAAATACGTCCCCATTTGCTAGATTTTAAATAGAAAATTCAGCGAATAAGTCTGATTGGAACGATCTATGTGTGAGCCTCGTACAATCTAAGGTGATAGGGGTCACAGGCCAGTAGCACTTGGTGAAATAGAAGATATTTTTTGAAAAATAACATACAAAGGACTGAGAGATAGAGGTTGGGAGATAGAGGATGGGAGATAGATGGGAGATGGAGGTTGGGAGATGGAGGTTGGGAGATGGAGGTTGGGAGATAGAGGTTGGGAGATAGAGGTTGGGAGATGGAGGTTGGGAGATAGAGGTTGGGAGATAGAGGATGATATAGAGATTTGGAGATGCGTGGTTGTAGATACCGATAAAAAAGCGAACTTAACTCTAACGGTCGGGTCTTGATGCTAAAGAGAAGACGTCATGAGGCATGGTGTTCCCAACCACTGCGTACCTCCTTAACCTCACCTTCACCTCATCCTCCCCCCCCCCTCAACATCCTATCATCTTAGATCGAAATATTGCTACACGCGTGTCGGCACAGCAGTCTTGAAAAGAAATGCTTTCAAATCACTCATGCATGTCGTAGTTGTCTTCTCCCCCACTCCAGCGTCAAGTCTGTTGTTATTACAATAATAGCCATAACGCTGTTGACATTTTTGCTGAAGATTTTCATCAATGAGAAACATAAGCTATACTCAATCAATCCCCCATCTCCCAGCAACTATTTGCTACACACTAGAGTCATGCTAGATTCACATTGTCGGCACCAGCAGCACAGCATCAGTTGCCATGGTAACGAGTGCCATCTTCCGATTTAGAATAAACGATACTCGGAATGGGAAACGGCATTTTGAGGAGTACAAATCTGAAAATCCAAATGGAAACATTTATAATTGGTTATGACATTTGGTTATGTCTAAATGGCCATGGCGACAAATCGCCATGTCTGTTGGCATCGTTGTGATAGTTTAGTATTGTCAGCTATATGGACACGTTTATTGATGATTTAAGGCACTTGATTGGTCTTTTAGAGCTTCTGAAATGATATTCCAAAGAAGGCATCAACAGGCGTATTCATCATCATCCTCATGCCCCTTAATTCTTGGACCGTTGGGGCGCCACAGATGACATGAAAACTATCCTCCTCCATTCCTCTCTGTCTTCTGCACTACGCATAGCATCGCCTAGTTTTAGTCCCGTCCACTCTTTGATGTTATCTACCCATCTTTTTCTCTGTCTTTTTCTCTGTCTTCCTCTTCTTCTCCCTCCTCTAGTTGTGCCCTGCATGAATTCTTTGGTTCGAGCCCTTGTTTTCTTGTCACGTCGCCATACCATTCAAGTTTGCGTTTTTTTTGCAGACACTAGGAGGTCATCGTACTGTCCAGTTGCTTGACACACCTACCCTTCTTACACCGACACACCTACCCCTCTTCCACAGACACACCTACCCCTCTCACACCGACACACCTACCCCTCTTACACCGACACACCTCCCCTCTTACACCGACATAACAACCCTCCTTACTTGAAAATACTCACGGACCTAAGCATCCTCACCCCCTCCCCCCGCTGACCGCTAACCAGGTTGTAAGTCCCCCCACCCCACTTTCCCTCCCGTGGCCTGGGATCAATGTCAAATCAAGACGCACTTGTTGACAGTAACTCATGTGGAGAAAGTCGGCTGGGAAACCGGACAGTCAACAAGGCAAAGAGATAAGCTGGAATGATTGTCCTCTCAGACCCGGTTCCTGTGATTGGCATACGGTAGAGACGAAGGGGGTGATTTTATCATGAAATTGGCCGAGACGCCTGTGAATAGCGACACAAGTGAAATACTATGTGGTAAGAGATGTGAGGGCTTAAACCGTGGTCTAGTGTTGCTTGTGTAGATGGATGTATGCTGTGGACTTTTGTTCTTTATTTACTTGTTTGTCAGATGTAAGCTGTGTTCTTTTGTTGCTAATTTGATAGATGTAAGCTGTGGTCTTTTGTTGCTTGTGTAGATGGATGTAAGCCGTGGTCTTTTTTTGCTTGTGTAGATGGATGTAAGCTGTGGACTTTTGTTCTTTATTTACTTGTTTGTCAGATGTAAGCTGTGGTCTTTTGTTGCTAATTTGATAGATGTAAGCTGTGGTCGTTTGTTGCTGGTGTAGATGGATGCAAGCCGTGGACTTTTGTTTCTAGTTTGATAGATGTAAGCTGTGGACCTTTGTTGCTAGTTTGATAGATGTAAGCGGTGGACTTTTGTTGCTAGTTTGATAGATGTAAGCTGTGTTCTTTTGTTGCTAGTTTGACAGATGTAAGCGGTGGTCGTTTGTTGCTTGTGTAGATGGATGCAAGCCGTGGTATTTTGTTGCTAGTTTGATAGATGTAAGCAGTGGACTTTTTTTTCCTTGTTGCTGGAGTCGTAGCTGTTGAATTCTCTACATTTTAAAGTAAACCATGTTGCAGGACCAGATGGATGCACGACTGAAGTGGTGAGCTTTCAAATCTCGTAGTGGATGGTGGCTGGTGGAGGTGACCTATCGCAATGGAGTATATGCTTCGCTCCACTCTCCGCAAAAGATTCATATCTATTACAGTATAATAACTTTAAAAACATTAATTGGTTTAATGAATAAATAATTTATTGAGTTTTACATGTCGGCTGCCATTTAAATGAAACCAAAACAGTGTCGTACCTAGGGGTTGCGAAGGGGGTGACATTTTCGGGGTTTACAATAAACATCATACAATCAATGTCTGTGGGTAGGGTGGGTCATTGGGGGCACTTTTTTGTTGTTGTTGTTTGCCATGGGCGGCACTTAGTTGAGGTAAGCCAATGGGTTCAAGAATTTAAAACGTTTTTAAAAAAATTTACAAAGATAGGCAACTGAGTATCAACACCGCCGTCCCCCCCCCGGCCCCCACCACGCATACACACACACACACACATCAACTCGCTAATGTTATGAAGAAATTAACAGGAGACCCAGCTGATTCATGCATATTTCATTACAGTGATAACATTGAATAATTTATTTTTTTTAACCTAAGGAAAACTCTATTTACTGCCTGGGCTGAACAGCGGATCTTGTTTATAGCTGGTGACCTCTGATTTCCCGCACCAGTTTGAGATGTGGTCGAGATGTCAACAAAGCCATAAAGATGTGGCACCTGGACGCTAGTGGTAGCAATCACTTGATTTACTACAATGGGTTTTACGTTGTCCGTGGGGATGGCACAGCGAGTAACAACAAAAAAATAGGCTTGGTGAGTCTAAAGGGATTTTAATGGGAACCGCTGTAGGAATTGATGAGAACGTGTTGAGTTCTCATGGACACGACATCTGAAAGGGGAGAGGGGGGATGGGAGGATTGGGAAGTGGCGGATTCATCAATAATATGTTTCAGGTAGGAAATAGAGAGGTAAACTATAATAGCATGGGAACTGAGAGATTGTGGTGTAAAGATTATGAGGATAGTAGATGACAGACTGCGGTCAAGCCGTGTGAAGTAAAGAAATAGAACAATTAAAAGGACGTTTCGGCTAAATGCCTACTTCGGCAGATAATACAAAGCAGTAAATAACAAATTATTTGAAACTAAATATCACATCACAATGGTTCTCACAATGGTTCTCACACTTAAGCGTTTACAAATAACAATGGACCTCTCTCACTTAAGTGTTCAGAGATTACAATGCAGCTCTCTCAGTCTCTGTGTAGAAACAACGGCGCAACACAGAAACGAACGTTAAGTTGCACAAATTGAAATCGTGATTCTAAAACACAATTATGTGGTGCTTACTGTTATGGTAAAAGAATTTAAAAGTATTATTACTGTAAAAATTAATATTTTAAAATACAATGAATAAAAAAAAATACTGAGAAATTGAGAACCATTGGTAAGAGAGCATTTGATTGATTCCATGTAGTGATATGGTGCTGAAAATCTGAATAAATTTGTTTTCATTCTTCACTCTCGCTGGTGTATTTGTGCAGGAAATTAGAGCCGTGATGGGTACATCTGATGTGTCTCTGTGTTTGCCTCTGTTAAAATGGGATGAGACCAGGGATGGCTTGTTTTTTTTCCCTCGATATCTCAAGATAGTGGAGGTACTTTGTCCGTAGCTTATAAAAAAAGTAATTGAATCTTCACCATTGGAAAAAAAAATTAGACAAGCGCTAAAAAAATCAATAGAAATTCCTTTTATTTAAATATATACATTAATTATTAAAACGCTACTCGCCGTCATTTAAGACAGTGGTTCTCAACCTTCATAATGCCGCGACCCTTTAATAGAGTTCCCCGTGTTGTGGCGAACCCCAACAACAAAATTATTTTCGTTGCTATTCATAACTGTAGAGTATATTTGTTTTCCGGTGGTCTTAGGCGACCCCTCGGAAAGGTTCATTCGACCCCAAAAGGGATCGCGATTCACAGGTTGAGAACCTCTGATTTAAGACAAAATAAAAAAAAGGTCACCATCGTATCGCTTCTGAAAATATTTCTTTTCCAGGGAATTATTTCATGATTTCACCTTTGAGTCTATAAATAAAAGTTCTTTAACTGTTATGTCAACATTTTTAAATTTTTTTATTTGATTGAAGACAAGACAGGAAACACTACTTGGAAATACGTGCCTCGTTTTAGCCTAAAATTTTTTTTCAAATTTCGGCTCTTTCATATATTTATTCAAGGGGATTCGAGTAGATTTGATTCGCCGGAAATATAGAAGAGTTGGCTGACTGTGCTATCTTATTAACTTATTATCTTATCACCTTTAAATCTTATTACCTTTTTACCTAATTTTTTATTAACCGCCACTTGAGAATCTTTACTTGTAATTGTCTTCTTTAAAAGGGTGTGAACATATCACATATATTCCACCGATATGATGAATGGACAAATCAATGTTGTGTCCTGTTTGATATTTTCTTATGTATTCAGATAGAGATTGTGTTACTTTTTTTTTTATCCGTTGACCTTTGAACTAATCCTATAGATCAATTATTCAGACAAACTTTTTTTCTTTTTACCAATGTACATCACTTCTCAAATGAAACATTGCTGAATTTTTAAAATTCTAATTTATATTTGTTTTGTTGTTTTTTTTTATTTAAAGAGAAATAATCAAAAATATGATTGCAAGTCCATTTACAGAGTTACATTTCTTGTTGAAACCGAAGGACTGATACGGTACAGGATTTGAACTCAACTCAGGCCCTCGAATAATTCAGTAGCTCTGGCCAGGGGTCGTCAGAGTTCAAATATCGCGGGAGTTTTGTGTACATTAAATCCAAAATGTTGGAAATGATAACTGATTTTTTTAAAGGAAAGTATTAACAATAGTTTGAAGATGAGAGCAGAATAATTCTAATATTAAAAATACGTTCTCCATAACATTAACCTAACAGTAACAGTATCACTGTAAACTTTAAATTAGTTCTATTAACTGAGCTCGTTGTTATAAATCATTTTTATAAATCATTGTTATAAATCATTGTTGTCTGTAGTTTCGAAAATATCTTTGAATTCTCTAAAGTAAGGTGTACATTTTTCAGATCGAAGGTCGCAGTCTAAAACCGATTGTAAAATGTTTTTTCCTGTGAGCCCTGGGTTGGTTATGTTTTTATGCGGACGACTACACAACTTGTAGTCACCGAATGATCTACGGTCTGTTGGTAACATATCTAGTATACAGCTGGGTGGCCGTGTGGTTTAAACTGAGTCAATCTCAAAGCCGGTTGACTGGAGTTCACTCATAGACAAGCGAAAACAAGCCCCCGTAGGCGCCATAACATTGACACAAAGAAAATTTTGACAACTCCTGTGACGTGGGTCGCATAAGAGCGCAGTGAGACACTGCCGGTCATCTTCTGCATTCTGGTCATCTTCTGCATTCTGGTCATCTTCTGCATTCTGGTCATCTTCTGCATTCTGGTCATCTACTGTATCCTGGTCTATTTCCAGTCGTCTTGGCTAAGTCTTGCCGTTGGAACAAATAGGAAAGGGCGAGAGAGTGAGGCCGACGAATGGAGCAGCTCTCCCTTTTAAACAAGATGCAGCTCAAGCTACTGCGCAAGACGAAGCCTGGGTCCCTTTCGCGTGCGGAGGATGAACAATCTAGAACCATAATAAGAAAGTCTGTAAAACAAAACAGCCCCTAGCGACATATCTAGTATAGAGCTAAGTAAAGGACTTCAAACAAAACAGCCCTGGCGACATATCTAGTATAGAGCTAAGTAAAGGACTTCAAACAAAACAGCCCTGGGGGACATATCTAGTATAGAGCTAAGTAAAGGACTTCAAACAAAACAGCCCTGGCGACATATCTAGTATAGAGCTAAGTAAAGGACTTCAAACAAAACAGCCCCTGGCGACATATCTAGTATAGAGCTAAGTAAAGGACTTCAAACAAAACAGCCCTGGCGACATATCTAGTATAGAGCTAAGTAAAGGACTTCAAACAAAACAGCCCTGGCAACATATCTAGTATAGAGCTAAGTAAAGGACTTCAAACAAAACAGCCCTGGCGACATATCTAGTATAGAGCTAAGTAAAGGACTTCAAACAAAACAGCCCTGGGGGACATATCTAGTATAGAGCTAAGTAAAGGACTTCAAACAAAACACCCCTGGCGACATATCTAGCATAGAGCTAAGTAAAGGACTTCAAACAAAACAGCCCTGGGGGACATAGAGCTAAGTAAAGTACTTCAAACAAAACAGCCCTGGGGGACATATCTAGTATAGAGCTAAGTAAAGGACTTCAAACAAAACAGCCCTGGGGGACATATCTAGTATAGAGCTAAGTAAAGTACTTCAAACAAAACACCCCTGGCGACATATCTAGTATAGAGCTAAGTAAAGGACTTCAAACAAAACCGCCCTGGGGGACATATCTAGTATAGAGCTAAGTAAAGGACTTCAAACAAAACACCCCTGGCGACATATCTAGCATAGAGCTAAGTAAAGGACTTCAAACAAAACAGCCCTGGCGACATATCTACTATAGAGCTAAGTAAAGGACTTCAAACAAAACAGCCCTGGGGGACATATCTAGTATAGAGCTAAGTAAATGACTTCAAACAAAACAGCCCTGGGGGACATATCTATAGAGCTAAGTAAAGGACTTCAAACAAAACAGCTCTGGGGGACATATCTAGTATAGAGCTAAGTAAAGGACTTCAAACAAAACAGCCCTGGCGACATATCTAGTATAGAGCTAAGTAAAGGACTTCAAACAAAACAGCCCTGGGGGACATATCTAGTATAGAGCTAAGTAAAGGACTTCAAACAAAACACCCCTGGCGACATATCTAGTATAGAGCTAAGTAAAGGACTTCAAACAAAACAGCCCTGGGGGACATGGATGAATGATTAATTTTAACGAAGCCTTGTGCATAAAATGGAAAGATAAATGATCCCCCATTTGCGTCCATGAAAGAAATGGGTTCCACTTCTAGACTCCGTCTGTATAATGTCTGAAAAAATAATGATTGCATATTATTTCAAGCCATACCAGTGTCTACCTGTAATGTACTGTTATCAGTGTGGAGAAATTTATCTCTTATTTAAGTATATGACTCGTTCTGAAACAGTACACATCAAAATACGATATCATATGTTAAATACAATAACAAAGAAAACGATACTCAAACCGGGGAAAATTACAATTAATAAATTTTATTATGTTAATTATAAATTACAAAATAAAAAAGAAATATGATTAAAGCTATTGACTTACAGTATAATGATTGGCTTGTACCGGTACAATGTTGAAGAAGAAACAATGTTGTAAAAAGGTACAATGATGGAAAGTAATCTACACACACACAGTAAACATATCTATGTCTCGTTGCAAAGCTCTATAGCAAAAATAGCACATGCTAAAATATCTTTAGTCTCATCTTCCCGTCGCTCAATCTCTCTAGGTGTATATATATATATAGCCTGTGTCATAAATAATTCTCGAATGAACTTACACGTGTATTCATTTCTTGAGATTTGTACATAATTCTAAGAATAATACAGACCATAGATTTTAGTTAGTTGTAATCGAGGTCAAGGGATACTATTTTTAAATTATTCACACCCTAATAGCGCTGTCGAACTTGGGGACAGCTTAAGTTTATTCACCAGAAAAGATGAATGAAAGTCAACGAGACGCCCATAACACTACCTATTTGAGTCGTTGAGATTGACATGTATTCCTATGATTGAGAAGTATGTAGATTGGAACGGCAACAATCCTCTATTAATGTTTAAATTTAAACTCGAATTTAAATTCGACATCTTTAGATATTATTACACTTCTAGGACGTCGCTCAAATGTGTGTGAAATATTAATGGCAAAAAATTAACTAATATATATATATATCCTCTCTAAGGACTCCGTTCAAGCTGTGTGTAAAGGAAATAGGTGAACAAGTTATGTGGAAGCTCAACCTGTTCAGATCTGTTCAGGTTAAAATTTCTCCCGTCTCATCTCATTTCAACGGAGATAAACATAAAGGGGCATAAGATTTATCCATCACAGCACTGATTTCCTGTACTAACATATCAGATAGAGTTAGAATTGAAAACAAATTAATTCAGCTTTTCGGCACAATGTCAAAATATGTAATTTATCAAATACTCTCCTACTAATGAGCCCCAATTTCCCTGAATTTCTTTTCTTATTTCTTATATTTTACATATCTCCAAAATATTTTTGTCTGTTATGATCTTTCTATTTTTCACAGTAATAATCCATAAATTCTTTTAATTCCTGTTATCTTGGTTTTGTAAAATCCAGCTTCTGTCCATAACAATGGCGAACACTTAAGTATTTTAAACAAGTTTCTATTTCTTATCGGTTTTCATTTGTCCCGTCTGCTGAGGAAGGCTCTTAGCCGAAACGTTCTTCTCTTATTGTCCTGTCTTTCGATTCACGCTTCCACATATCGTGTTACACTATTTTTCGCGGACACTATAATTATAACTATCGCTAAGCTACGTAAAAAATCGAATCATTATCTAGGCGAGCCAACCTGCTGGCGTCATTTCAGTTTATTTCAGGAGGAAAAAAGGTAGGGGGGGGGGGGCAAAACCAAAGCCTGGTCGGCTTTTTAATTTTTTATTACTGGAGGTGCCACGGTACATAGCGATTTAAATAAAACCTGCAAATTCGGGGGGGGGGGGGGGGGAATGTCCCTCCCTGCCCTAACCAAATGACGTCCCTGGAGCCAAATCGCAAAGGTGTCTTTTATAAAAAGTGTTTTAAAAACTCGTAAAAGTATTAAAGATTGATGTTAAATGTGTGTAAATTTATGAGTTAAAAACTAAATTTTCGAAAGGATCCCTTCTATAAGAAACTCCTTATTATAGCTTTCCTTTAAGGTGGTCTTTGTGGTAATACCGGTATAGAACCGAACAACAGACCATACACATTGGTATGCAGATTCCACTCTAGTCAGTATGTCATTCTTTTAAAGACACAGAAAAAAAGAAGAACCACCCCCCCCCCCCTTTTCTTTTAGGCCCTATAGTGACAAAATGAAACACTTCACCAATAAACGACACCTCCTCACGTTGGTGAACTGTTTGGTCAAGATAAGAAATTGCTACGACACGCTTATTTAAGATCTTATGTCAATAAACTTATTGGCCTATATCGCTTTCACTTGACACATATTCATAAAAACCTTATCTCCTTACTCACCTTGTCACTTTAGTCCAAGCAAATACAGGACTGATCTATGTGTACTGGTGTGACAGCAAGAGGAACTTTGGTATATACTTCAAAATAATACGTTAATATTATCACATCCAGCGGTGTATTGCCAAATTCGTAACAAAGGGTTCGCAGTTAGCGTGTCCCCTTATGCCATATCGGTCACCGCCACAGTCAGTCAAATTACGATTAGGGGATCTGGAGTCTGGGCCCACGAAGCTCCTTCAGCGGAGTTTCGGGCCCATCCGCCAAGGCATTTTTAAGTGTTTGAAGGCAAATAGAGCAAGTTATTCTATTTTTGAATAGTCTTTTTAGTACATAAACAAATAAGCAAACAAATAAGCAAAATTAAATTAATTTTTTATTATTGACGCAGCAGTAGTTAGAACAGAAGATTTTTTTTGAAATTATTACTTGATTTTAGGCATATTTATTATTTTGAACTAACCGGCTCCAAACCACCGCTGATCACATCCCTTCTCACACATACATATAGATAATCTAAATGACAACCGTTCTCACGCACATTTTTAGATCAACCAAATGACACCCCTTCGCATGCACACATAATATAGATAAACCAAATGAAATACCTTCTCACGCACACATATAGATAATCTAACATCTAAATGACATCCCTTCTAACCATACGTATAAATAAACCATATGACATCCCTTCTCATGCACACATGTAGATCGCAACACTCACGTGCATGGGTAAAGATAAAGTGTTAGACTGCTAAAAAAGAACGATATTTAACTATGTATTTTTTAATCTACCCTGAGTGTTTTCCCTTCAAATAGTCAATGTGTTTGTTTTCTCATTTACTTTACAAGAACATCAACATATTCTCTTATTTTAATTTGTTTACAAGTATCATTACATACTTTTTTATATTCTCTCGAATCTATAGTTTCCTTCTGGTGTGTTCTGCCTCCTCTTCAAAACCACACCCCTTCCCCCACACACAAAAGCCCACCCCTTCACCCACACACAAAAGCCCACCCTTCTCCCATACACAAAACTCCACGTTTTACATTAGTCGTGCTGAGTGGAAAAGGCTGTCACGCAGTGAGCTTCATGCATAACTTCTGAACTCCGGTAACGAGGTTATTTTTTTTTTAAACTTTAGATTGGACTTTGAAAAAAAATATATCACAGTTTATTCACATTTTTTGACTGGGGCTGCACATAGCACAGAACTAAGTCATGTGACGTCCTTTCACTTCGGGCTTTTGTGCGCCTTGTGAGTCTTTTCCGTAGTCTGGTACAGGAAGGAATTGCTATTTTCGTTACACTGCGACTGTCGTTTCGTAAGCCTTTGTTATAAAATAAACGACAGTATCCTCTCTGTCAACGGGTTCTTGTACAACTTCATCTTTATTCCGGGATCTGGCATCTGCCTGTTCCTATCAGTGGGTTATTTCTTGACACCAACGGTTGACGAAGGCAATGCACTCTAACTAAGACAAAGGGCAGAAGATTTCGTTGCATATTATCGAAAATGAGAAGTTAAATCTCTCTGTTAAACACTTGGATCCCACGGGTATTTTCTCAAAATACCCAGACCCGGTGTAAATAACTGCACCCGGTTAAGCCCTAGTATAATTTATTTCCTTACACCAGTGGTTCCCAAACGTTTTCAAGTCACAGAGCATTTCCTGAATCTAGGTTGTTTTTCTATGTCAAATTCTAATGAATGCACGGCAAAAGGGTGAATGCTTAATGATTTTTTCCCCACTTTGCGAAACCGTGTCTCCCGAGGCGCCGCAGCTCACAAGTTTGGAACCTCTGCCTTAAACTATTTATTTTTTTCTATTGAAAGCGTAATGATCAATACTGGAAAACACAATCATAAATTATGCGCCTGTTCATTTAATGAGTCGTAAATCTTCGACTTGTGTTGAACACGGAACAGGAACACTCTGACCTTTGGACAAAATACAAGCCAATACAATACTGAATCCAAGACACTTATGACCTTTGAACACAACAATCGGTAAACACACAGAGCCCATTGATTTGCGTCTGCTTAGGAGAATTGAATCTATGCGGTTAAACAACGGCAGTGGCGGATCCCAGTGGCATAGATAGGGCCCCGATTTGATGCATGAAATGCATGCGAAGATATGGTAGAGATTTTTAAGCAAATTTTTCCTAACACTGTCCACTATTTCTTAGAAAGGTTATCTCCGGTTGCTGTTACTAGTGTTGCATGTCTTATCATGGTTCCCTTAAATACTTTTTAAAATTCTAAATCCGCCTCTGGGACATTTAAATAGGACCTATCTCATGGGACGTGAAAATCAAAGCGCGTATTTCTTTTGTCTCACGTGACTTGTCTCACGTGACTAGTCTCTCAAACAAAAGAGCTCGTTCTAGTCAGACGGGGGGCAACAAAGGGAGAAAACAACCTGGGTCTTTTGTGTCGCTTTTTTTGCACGCCCCTTGCGTTGAAACACATTGGTCAATTGTTGATTTCTAACTGACGTAAATTAAAAATTTTTGAATGCAATTTTCTACAGAAATTAGAATTCCGTTAAGTGAATCGCTGGAGGTCAAAAGGAATTCGTTTTTGTCTTATTTGAATAATGACAGCGCCGTCAGAGATATTATAAGGTAGGTCTAGAGCAGTGGTTCGCAACCTTCCTAATGCCGCGACCCTTTAATACAGTTCCTAATGTTGTGGCGACCCCCAACCACAAAATTATTTTCGTCGCTACTTCATAACTGTGGTGTATTGTGTTTTCGGATGGTCTTAGGCGACCCCCGGTAAAGGGTCAATCGACCCCCAAAGGGGTCGCGACCCACAGGTTGAGAACCGCTGGTCTAGAGTCTAGAGTCTAGTACTATTTTCGTCTGGTTTTCTGCAATAGTTGGTGAAATTAATCTGCGTTGTCAAAGCGGATGGGTCATTAATATTATATTAATAAAGTTCAGGGGCGTGAAAAAATTTGCGGTTACGAGCTTGGGGGAGGAAGCACTAATTTGCATTCTTATAATGTGCATTATTAGTATGCATGTTTTGTTAAATTATTTTCAACCCCACCCCCACCATTGCTCGATATTACATTTTATAAAGGATTTATATACAACACTTTTTTTGGGTTGTTTAATTTAATTCATATCACATGTAAAAACTTCAAAAACTTGCAGTGTTCAGTAAAACACTAACGAAAAAAAGAACTAACATAAAAAAATATTTTAAAAACAATCTGTTAAACATATTTTTGGAATTCACAACCAAAGTCTAATATATTTGCACAACTTGACTCCTGAAAATCGAAAATCCGGGTACCTGACGTTCAAAATCACGTCCGCTGGATCAAATCGTATAATTTGTTCATCGTATTTGTTCATCGTGTTTGTTTCAATGTATAGGAGAGATCCATTTCGTGGCTAAGTACGATTTCTCGGTCCAGAAAATCCTTTGACCGGCCAACGTCTAAAGGAAATCTATATCATCTAATGGAACTTTCAAGTGCGTCGGTCTTACGCAAGGGGTCAACATTAGTCACGCTTACATGGGGGTTAACATCAGAGGAACTTTTCGTGTCAGAGAGTTGACTTTTTAACGTCATATAAAGAAATTGTTTTAATTGTTATATTGACTTAGAAACGTGTTCCTATGATAATATTGCTTACATAAACCCTCATCATTTATTTTAAATGTGTAATGACTGTTGTTTTTTTTTGGTGTCTTTTTTATCTATATCAATTACTTGATTACGTATCGATTTTGGTATGATATAATCCTAATATTCTTTTATTATGTTTGCGAGATCAATATTTATTGTTTTTTTCTGATTATTTTAATTCTTGAAGCCATTCCTTGTATTGAATTTATACATGTTTTCAATAAATTAAAAATCAATTTTATTTAACCTAGCAATACAATTGGCATTTACTTTATTTCAACATTTAAATTTTTGTTTGTAAAAGAAAAACAGAGTTTGTCATGTAGTAGAAATGTTTGTTGCCCGACTATAACTTCATTCGATTTCCCAATGCTCCACTTCTCCAGGTTAAAAAGCTGCCCTCGCTTCAAAGCGTATCCGGAAATTTGCTCGAAAGAAATTTCGTCGACGGAAAATTGATCGACGGAAATTTGATCGACCGGAAATTTGGTCGAATCTTATTTTTAGTTTACACGCTAAAATTTTGCGTCAAATTTATATTTGAACGCATTATTTTGTTTTACTGTATAGTATAGTGCGTTCAAAAAGAAATTTGACGAAAATTTTAACGTGTGAACTGAAAAAAAGATTCGACCAAATTTCCGTTCGATCAAATTTCCGTCGATCAATTTTCCGTCGACGAAATTTCTGGTTGGGCTATAAATTACAAGGCAATTAAATTGACAGTAGGCTCCCTTAGAAATAAAAGCTGTTTTTTTTACAAGTCCTCTATAATTTGAAATCGTTAAATTACATATGTATGTGTGTCTATGTGGCATTATGTTTCTATGACCATATGCCCTAAGTCCCATGTGTGTGTGTGTCTATGTGGCATTATGTTTATATGACCATATTCCCTAAGTCCCATATGTCTGTGTGTCTATGTGGCATTATGTTTATATGACCATATTCCCTAAGTCGAATGTGTCTGTGTGTCTATGTGGCATTATGTTTATATGACCATATTCCCTAAGTCCCATGTGTCTGTGTGTCTATGTGGCATTATGTTTATATGACCATATTCCCTAAGTCCCATGTGTCTGTGTGTCTATGTGGCATTATGTTTATATGACCATATTCCCTAAGTCGAATGTGTCAGTATGCCCTAAGGTAAATAATGTTTACGTACACTAAGCTCAAAATGACCATGTGCCTTTATGTCATTATGTTCATGTGCATTAAAGTCCATATGTCCATAATTCCTATGGTCCATATCTTCATGTTCCCTAAAGTCAATATGTCCATGTGCCCTAAGGTAATGACCTGAAAAGACGATGTGCCCTAAGGTTCATATGTCCATGTGCCTTATGATGAATATATCCGTGTGATCTACGGTTCATAAGTCCATGTGCCCTAAGATGAATATATAAGTGTGCCTTAAGGTTCATATGCCCATGTGCCCTAAGATGAATATATCATTGTGCCCTAAGGTTCATAAGCTCATTGGGGGGGGGGGGGGTTCATATGCCCTAAGGTCCATTTAGAAATGTGCCCTTAGGTCAATGTAATTGATTTTTCTCCAACTTTGTTTTGTGGTTCTTTATTTCATAATCTCTGCCCAGTCTTTGATCACGACAAAGGAAGGTTGTTTAACATTGAACTAAGAACACTGGAAGTTCCTCATTGATCGTGGAAATGTCCTATGGATTAAGTTGGATTACTGGATTGAAAGCCCGTTTGCTTCTTTTTGCCTTTATGTGGATCACTTTTCACACCTCTCCCCTCTCCCTAATCCAGTCAGGTAAAAGTAGCATTTCAGTTCAGTGCTGCAAGAAGGTCTTCGCCCTCCCTCTCCCCCCCCCCCCAAAAAAAATCGTCTTTGTGGTCTTTTTATGAGACCGCTTGATCTACTTCTTCAGATTAGTTTATAGTTTTCGCACTGCGAGGGTAAATGTCACACTGACCTGCTGCACAAAAATTTGCTTGCTAACCAATAATTTCAACGATACCCTTATCAACCACTACCACAACGATACCCTTGCCAACCATTACCACAACGATACCCTTGTCAACCATTACCACAACGATACCCTTGTCAACCACTACCACAACGATACCCTTGTCAACCATTACCACAACGATACCCTTGTCAACCATTACCACAACGATACCCTTGTCAACCATTACCACAACGATACCCTTGTCAACCACAACCACAACGATACCCTTGTCAACCACAACCACAACGCTACCCTTGTCAATCACTACCACAACGATACCCTTGTCAACAACTACCACAACGATACGATTGTCAACCACTACCACAACGATACCCTTGTCAACCACTTCCACAACGATACCCTTGTCAACCACTACCACAACGATACGGTTGTCAACCATTACCACAACGATACGGTTGTCAACCACTACCACAACGATACCCTTGTCAACCCCTATCACAACGATACCCTTGTCAACCACTACCACAACGCTACCCTTGTCAACCACTACCACAACAATGGTTTGTAATTCTTGTCTGATTTGTTTGTCATATAAACCTGCTTGACATGGTTTGCCGATGTCATCTTTCATGAAATGTAGTGTTAAATAAATTACTTAAGTGGTAAATTAACGCCTGGGACATTGTTGAAATCGTTACATTCCTCGTTAGCATGTCTGACGTCATCAGCAAAGTTCCCATCATAAAAACGATCACATATTTTCTTCCGTATCCGGAAATTTGATCGAAAGAAATTTGGTCGACGGAAAATTGATCGACGGAAATTTGATCGAACTGAAATTTGGTCGAATCGTTTTTTTAATTTATACGTTAAAATTTTGCGTCAAATTTCTTTTTGAATGCATTATTTTGTTTTACTATATAGTATAATGCGTTCAAAAAGAAATTTGACGAAAATTTTAACGTCTGGACTGAAAAAAAGATTCGACCAAATTTCCGCTCGATCAAATTACCGTCGATCAATTTTCCGTCGACCAAATTTCTTACGATCAAATTTCCGGTAACCATTTTCTTCTCGGTGTGCATGTTAATTGTTAAAATTTAAATCACCATAATTTTGTACAGAACTGTTTCAGGATCTTATATGTTTATTAAGCTCTTATCTCAAGGCTGATGAGCTCACGAATTCTTCACTCCACGCGGGTTCTCTCGGTTCCCTCCCTCCCTCCTTGGAGCCTACTCTTGTCGCCATCTAGCTCTACCTCCACCCAGGGCGGGCTCAAGGTACCGGCAGTTGCCTGAGGCGCCATGTGCTTAGGGCGCCATCAACTAAAAATCATTTCTTGAGAGAGTCATGGAAGAAAACTAGAAAGTGCAATAAAACGATTTTCTATTCTAATGGTTAGAAAACATTTTTTTTTTCATCGGTAGGCTAATTGTTCATACTGCTCACTGCTCACGGTAGGCTAATTGTTCATACTGCTCACTGCTCACTGTAGGCTAATTGTTCATACTGCCCACTGCTCACGGTAGGCTAATTGTTCATACTGCCCACTACTCACGGTAGGTTGGGTGTTCTTACTGTGCACTGCTCACGGTAGGCTAATTGTTCATACTGCCCACTGCTCACGGTAGGCTGGGTGTTCTTACTGCCCGCTGCTCACGGTAGGTTGGGTGTTCTTACTGTGCACTGCTCACGGTAGGTTGGGTGCTCTTACTGCCCACTGCTCACTTTAGGCTGGGTGTTCTTACTGTCCACTGCTCACGGTAGGCTGGGTGTTCTTACTGTCCACTGCTCACGGTAGGCTGGGTGTTCTTACTGTCCACTGCTCACGGTAGGCTGGGTGTTCTTACTGTCCACTGCTCATGGTAGGCTGGGTGTTCTTACTGTCCACTGCTCACGGTAGGCTGGGTGTTCTTACTGTCCACTGCTCACGGTAGGCTGGGTGTTCTTACTGTCCACTGCTCACGGTAGGCTGGTTGTTCTTACTGTCCACTGCTCACGGTAGGCTGGTTGTTCTTACTGTCCACTGCTCACGGTAGGCTGGGTGTTCTTACTGTCCACTGCTCACAGTAGGCTGGGTGTTCTTACTGTCCACTGCTCACGGTAGGCTGGTTGTTCTTACTGTCCACTGCTCACGGTAGGCTGGTTGTTCTTACTGTCCAAATACAAGTTAAGAATGTTTTTCTTGTTCTAAACAACCGAGGAAATTAACTCATTAACGGATCCCCAGTTTTTTCTTTGAACACCTTATTTTGATTGTATTGAAAAGGTGCGCCGAAGTTAAGCTTGTCTGGGGCGCCAGCAACCGTAGGGCCGACCCTGTCTCTCTCCATATAACTCTCTCTATACCTCTCTCTATACCTCTATCTATAACTCTCTCTGTAGTTCTCTATATACCTCTCTCTATGACTCTCTCTATAACACTATCTATAACGCTCTCTATAACTCTCTCTATAACTCTCTTTATAACTCTCTCTATAACTCTCTCTATAACTCTATATATATATATATCTCTCTCCAGCTCTCCCTGGACTTTATTTTCACTTACCGATCCCCCCACCACCACCCCCACCCTCTAACTTGTCTCTATTACCAACGTCACATAGGAGATAGCGTCGGTGGGCCGTCGAGTGCGAGCTCTTAATGCTCCCCCCCCCCGTCCGGTCGACCGAAAACGCTTTGTTTAAAGCGTTCGCGGTCCACTCTCCGGGAGTCTGGACGGCTTTGCTTCCACTACGGAGGGATGGTGTTGCGTTACCACACCCCACAATCCAGGGAGTCCTTCGGTCGGGACGTTAAGGTGGGACGAAGCGGTTGCGTAGCTAAAACCATCGGTATAGGCATTCGCCACCCCTACCTCATATTCATAAACGGCAACAAGTAATCATTTTAGACACTGCTACTTCCGTTGCGTTGGGAGTCATGCGGTCGGTCGGGGTTTTCGGTTTCGGGTGGACAAATCCCCCCTACTAGTCCGCCACGCCATGAAGAGGCAAACCCCATGTGGACACCCCCAAGTTGCCACAGGGACGCTGCCGCGGACGCACGGCACGGACTTGTCTCTATTATACCATTCCATTTAGCAAAACGTTATGTTCATCATTTTAACACCCCAACACGTGACACGTTAAGAAATTTCAGTTATCTATTGTGATTAAATTGAAGGAACACGTCTCCAGGAGTCCACACACCAACATATTTTATACAGCATGCTTATTTCAAGTCGATTGGGTTTCAAAAACATGCAGTTCTTCTATATCTTACAAAGTCGTATATCCCAGCTATTGAATAACCGGTCCACCCTGTTTGCCCGCCGGTGGCGCTAATATCACTAAATAACAAAACAAAAGACTTTGGTTTTCAGAGTAGCGGGGACCCGTGGTAAAGTGTAATTTAATTCAACGGACAATTCCACACAACTGCCAGCAATCGTGTCTCTGAAGATCGATAGGTGTCGCGTGTGTAAGATTGTTTTGATCAAATCTACGTTGTCATTCATGTTTTAGAACCTGTGGCACCGGTGCTTATAAAGCCATGTCTTACACTAGTCCAGGTCGTAGGTGGGATTTTCACCAGCTTTGGGATCTAAGATATATCATACAGCTATTAATGTGATGATATCGAATCTCTTAGCTGAAATACGGCGGTCATATCTGAATCATGATTTTCCATTAATTGAAATATTGGCAGCAGAGTTGTCATGTCATGTCATGCTGGTGGAAACTAAACTTGAGCTTCACAAGTGATTTGGTGTTATGCAAAAAATAGTTTAGCTAAATGAATTATAAAAAAGAATTTCGTGTTGCAGTGACACTACAACCGGGTAAAATTACTTTATGTCTAGTTACTTATACTGATTCTTATGACTTTGTTATGTCATGATACTTACAGTAAGTCACTCGCAAGGCAAAGAGCTTTTTAAATCGACATTACAACTTATAGAAAAAAGTATTGCTTTTGTGTGACTAATGTAAAGAAAAAAATCAGATGTAGGCCTAGACTAATCTCTAAAGGGACCCTTTTTTGCTTAGAGATGTTTTTTGTATCTGCCAATGACTACTGATGAATTTATTGTTATCGCTATCATGAATAACAGTAAGAACTTATTTAATGTATTACTAACACTGACTTAAAATCTTGAAAAGAATTGTTTTTAAAGTTAAATTTAGCGCCCCCCCCCCGAAACTCTTTCCTTTCATATCCGCCTACGTGTCCCCCACATTCGCTCCTTTCCTATACTTACGACATAACAATCAAATTGCATTTCCTTTCTTTCAGATGCCCCCCCCCCCCCCCCCCACCAACTGCGATCAAGAAAACTCTGAAGACGTATGACTTCAGGCGCTCAATTCTGTTGACTACACCAATGTTCACCACCGCTGCACCTTATGTCGTAACTCAAGTGCCATGAAGGACTTCACCTGATGTGGCTCCTCGGCGTCGATGAATAGGGCCCCTACCGATGAAAGAAGTTCATACGGAATAGATAAAATACTTTTATATAGCGGAGTTTAACAAAAACATCAGTCTATCGAACCTCCGTAACGATCTGCACCCAGTCCAACAAAAGTCACACTGTGACTTATAGATCGGCACCCAGTCCAACAAAAGTGACAAGGTGACTTATAGAATTTAAAACTATTCTAAAAATACTTGTCAATACCACTCCATATTATGACTTTACAGTTTCAACTTTTGTGACGTCTACTCAATGGGTCA
Organism: Omphiscola glabra; assembly: GCA_964017045.1. Taxonomy (NCBI): domain Eukaryota; kingdom Metazoa; phylum Mollusca; class Gastropoda; family Lymnaeidae; genus Omphiscola; species Omphiscola glabra. The sequence continues at coordinate 6,924,779 of OZ024801.1, read as the reverse complement.
CTACTAGTGCCACGCCTACGTTTTAGCTGAATTTACAAAAGGTGATTTCTAATCAAATAACTGAATATGATTATTGGAATTTAATTTTTACACATTCTGAACAACTGAGTAGATGTGAACAAATCTCTTTGTGTTATAACTGATTAGATCTGAACAGGTTTCTCATTGTTACGACTGATTACATTTGAACAAATCTCTCATTGTTACAACTGATGAGATCTGAACAAATTTCTTCTTGTTACTACTTAACACAAGCTGAATTGGTTACAAACGAACAATTTACCTTTGAATGGGAGAAAATCCTTGCAGCTTAAGATTGACATTATGATAAATATAAGTACACTTGACCGGGAACAAATCATTTCATCTCACTAGATCTGTTCAATGGAATAATTGTACAAGTGTCTCCACAATGGCTTCTATGAAACCATATCAAGGGACGATCACTCTCCCAAAACTCGGGATAACTAAAAGGCCCGGAAAGATAGCTGTTGACTTTCTATTCCGCAACTCAAGTGCATCCTTAGATAATCCTTTATTTGAAAGATTTAGATACGACCCACTGCCCCACAATACGTCTTGGCAAAGCCAGGGTTTACAGACAACAGAAAGTGACAGCTATCCAAGTGTTCAGAGAACTGGGTTAGAAGTTTCTGGAATGCATGTAGGAAAAGACCCCTTCCTAGGTCTAGGAGAGCATTGCCATGGGCATCAGGGCACTCATAATTTATTGGGCACTGGACACAAGGGATATAACAAGCGGTTCTCAAGATTTAAGGTTTGTAGATCCCCAATAAGATATTTTGTGACGTCTAATATTGCTTTTGTTTGCTCATTTTTCTCCATCTTTTTTATTGTGTTCGTCTCTTCAAAACGTGTGTAACATTTGCATTATTAAACAGCATTGCAGCGGTGGTCACCATTAAACAGCATTGCAGCGGTGGGCACCATTAAACAGCATTACAGCGGTGGGCACCATTAACAACAAGAAAAAACTGAGAGCAAAAGCGAATAAACCATGTGAAATACTGGAATGATCTCTGTTTAGTCGTGCTTTGTCAAAATGCATTCATTTTAATATGATAACCATTGCCATCATAATCCTCTATTGTCCTCTGCACAAAAATAATTTATGCAATCTTGAGAACCATTCCTATAGAAATCTTCTTCCTTGCATTACGCTTGCAGGTTTTGGAGGATCGGTTTCTCCATCCAGTGGCGGCACCAAGCCAGCACATCAACTCTATCATAAGTGGTTCTCGGGCAATTTCCAGGACACCGTCTCCAAAGGAAGGGAGTCTCGCATCATCGAGTTCTTGGTCTCTTCTTTCAAATGAAGAAGTAGGTTAAGTCATTAGTTTAGCAAGTTTCTTTGATTTAACTATTTTGTCAACAAACAGCTGTCCAAATCATCTTGTCCCATACCTCCCCGTTTGTCAACAAACAGCTGTCCAAATCCTCTTGTCCCATACCTCCCCGTTTGTCAACAAACAGCTGTCAAAATTCCTCCCTCCCCATTGTCAACAACCAGCTGTCAAAATCCCTATTGTCCCATCCCTTTCCATCGTTTACAAACAGCTGTCAAAATCCCTCTTCTCCCCCCTCCCCATTGTCAACAAACAGCTGTCAAAATTCCTCCCTCCCCATTGTCAACAACCAGCTGTCAAAATCCCTATTGTCCCATCCCTTTCCATCGTTTACAAACAGCTGTCAAAATCCCTCTTCTCCCCTCCCTCCCCATTGTCAATAAACAGCTGTCAAAATGCCTCTTGCCTAGTTGTTTGTGCTATGTAAGTTACCAATTCATGAGTTAAATATCCATTAACTTTTTTTAAAGTCAAATGTTACAGCGGTCACATTTAAGTCAAATGTTAGTGTCAACATTGTTAAGTCAATTGCAATGAAAATTTTAACTTCTGCTCGTGACATTCTCAGAAAAAAATAAATATTGTTTGAAGTTTGAATGAAATGGCTGACTTCCGGCTAAGACAAATCAGACGGGAACTATTTGGTCCCTTATCTGATGTTTAACCAGTTCTCAAATCTTGAATGGCGGCCTACAGATAAATCATCGCTCTTGTCGGAAGTGAAACTAAGAAATCATTGAATGCCATCGATTTTCAGATTCTTGTTCATGAGTCGTAATGACTTCTGAAGTTTTTTGGGTGTTTTTTTTTCTTCCTATAACCTTACGTTGTGGTGGAAGTGGTTCAGAGAGTAGTTATTTAGCCTGTCATGCTTGGATGGATTCTAGAATTCATTCATTGAGGTAGAAATAAATTGGTCTTAAATTCTTGATGTCGACACATCTGAAATTAGAGGTGATGCTGTGAGACTCGCTGACGTCATGCGCAGTGTCACATGTTGTATTGAAGGAAAAAATGTTAATAACTTTTTTTAATATATATATATATATAATATCCTCTGACCCAGCGTTTTCCAAATTATTTTTTTCGTGACCCGGTAATTTTGTTTTCGTAGCCCGGTACCGGGTCGAGACCCGACATTTTGGGAAACGCTGCCCATCGTATTAGATTACCCAATGAGAGAAGGGCTCTTATCTGCATAACTCCAATATTTTTACCTGTGATTTACACATGCGGGAATGCATTGTTGGCATGGGCTAGCGGTTATTTTTGGGGCGTTGTGATTTGTAAGAAGGGGATAGCAGGGGCGGAACTCAGATTCAGGTCTGTAGCCGGTCAGTACATGAGGTGACCTCACTTGTCAAGTTCAGAGTGACGTGAATAATCCTTGGCGTTATGGTTGAAATGCCATTTGTCTTGTTATAAGTAATGTCTTTTGATCCAACACCAGCTCGTTATATCTATGTCTTTTGATCCAACACAAGCTTGTTATATCTATGTCTTTTGATCCAACACAAGCTTGTTATATCTATGTCTTTTGATCCAACACAAGCTTGTTATATCTATGTCTTTTGATCCAACACACGCTTGTTATATCTATGTCTTTTGATCCAACACACGCTTGTTATATCTATGTCTTTTGATCCAACACACGCTTGTTATATCTATGTCTTTTGATCCAACACACGCTTGTTATATCTATGTCTTTTGATCCAACACACGCTTGTTATATCTATGTCTTTTGATCCAACACAAGCTTTCTCAAACCCCAATAAGGACGGGAGAAACTAAGCGATATTTTAAGACGAGAGTTAACACTTGAACTATTTCAACTAGCTCATTGTCTATATACTGTAACCGTGGTACCTCTTTCTCCATCTTTATATATAGTCGTGAGCCATTGTAACTGCCATCATGGTACTTCTCTTTCTGTCTGTCTTTATGTCTCTCTCTCTCTCTCTCTCTCTAAAATCGTCAGCCTTTGTAACTGTCATCATGGTACTTTTCTCTCTGTCTGTCTGTCTGTCTCCCCCCCCCTCTCTCTCTCCCTCTCTCTCTCTCTCTCTTTCTAAAGTCGCCAGCCTTTGTAACTGTCATCCTGGTACTTCTCTCTTTCTCCCTTTCTCTCTAAAGTCGTCAGCCTTTGTAACTGCCATCATGGTACTTTTCTCTCTGTCTGTCTGTCTCCCCCTCTCTTTCTCCCCCCCCTCTCTCTCTAAAGTCGCCAGCCTCTGTAACTGTCATCATGATACTTCTCTCTCTCTCCCTCTCTCTCTCTGTTTCTCTCTCTAAAATCGTCAGCCTTTGTAACTGTCATCATGGTACATCTCTCTCTCTCTCCCTGTTTCTCTCTCTCTCTCTCTCTCTCTAACATCGTCAGCCTTTGTAACTGTCATCATAGTACTTCCAATAGCAATAATGTTATTATGTGTAGTCCGTTTTGAAGCAAATTTACAATACAAAAGTTGGTGACGCCCACTCTCCAGCCGCTTTACAGACATTTACATTTACATGCCTATGCAATATATCCACCGCTGTTAACAAGAAATAGAATAATTTTCTATGAACCCAGCGCGCAAAGATAACAGTGGCCGCCCCTGACGTGTCGCCATGTAAAAGCAAATGTTCAACAAACAGACTTCTCTTTCGGCTGCTCCCGTTCTCTTGTTCCTGTGGTGCTCACGATTAAGATCTTGTGTTTGAGGTTTCTGATTAACGTGTTCTTCGAGTTCTCAACATATTTGGTTCTTGTGTTTGAGATATCTGATTAACGCGTTCCTAGAGCTGAACATTTTTGTTCTTTAAGGAGGTAGCTCATAATTTAGTCTCAATTCATTGACACCTCGCGCAAATATCATGGGCTAGAAAGTTTAAAGATGTCAACATACCTAAACCAAATTAATCATATGTAAGATAAGGATCAAGTTTTTTCTAAAGTAATATTTGTTTAGATAATGTCCCTGTCCATAATTGGCTAAATAAATTGTTCGCTAAAGTTATGTAAATGACTGGTAATATTTCAAAGACGAATCAAAATAAACACAGACAATGTCGTTTTCTTTTACCAATAATTATAATCGTAATCGAAACTTTTTAGATTCTGTAATCGATAAAATCCAGTTGGAAAGAGTTCAGCGTATCAGGTATCGACTTCACCGTGACGCACGTGATGAGGGTGGCCCATGTCGAGCTCATGATTTCATCCCACCACATACGCCACATGTTGTGACCAGTTGTCCTGAGCTAAAGAACCACATAGTCCCAGATGACACTAACGTGGCAGAAGTGAAGTTATCATTTCTTCCTTCATCTCTCAAAGATGAAATCTACAAAAAGAATAATGTTTCAGGGGTAGACACGTGGAGGACAGAACCCATGGTGACAGAAACGGATGTATTTGCTAAACACGATCTACCTGAGACAGAAATAATTGCGCGCCCTAGAACGTCTGACAAATTCCTCAACAGAGAACATATTTTTATTTCGCGCGCTCGACTTGAAGACACGCAAGACACTCCGGACACGCAAGACACACAGGACGCCGCCAGAAGCCGTCAAGCAAGTAGAATACGTGAAAACAAAGTTACGTTTAAGCTGGAGTCGGGGAAAGTCGGAGATCACCCAAACGTTGGCGCGGTACTCCAAGATCTGGACCGGGAAAATCCATTGCAAGATAGAGATAATCATCATACAAGAAGAGTTTTAAATGTAATTCCTTCGACTTCCGTTCGTAATCTGGAGGATAGAACAAATAGAGCAATGCCTGATGCAAGGCATGGTCATCACGTGACGTTTGGTCAAGCTAAGTCTCATGATTGTGCAACGGGCATGGAGCCGCTAGAAGAGAAGACTTTCAAGACAGCCTCCTTAGCGCTGCTTCTTAAAAATCGACTTTCTCGGCTGAGTGAATCGTCGAGGAGTCACGGTAGCAGCGTCATGCAAGCTGTCACGCAATATACCAAGGGGGCCTCGAAGTTGAAAGGTTATCATCAGAATGGGGCGCAAGTTATCAGAGCCATGATTGAACGTCGGAAGAACCCCTCTCCACGTCTTGGTGTATACGGCGCGCCTATAAATAGCTCAGGTGGCATCCCCGATGGCTCTCACAGAACACGTGACAAACAAGATGTCGATAATTTGCTGGGGGAGGATCAAACTGGGAACGAAGTTCTATCAAGCAGAATGTCCAGCTACACGTTGAAAGTTGAGACCTGGAGAACGTCAGGACCGGAGAAATCGTATCTAGAGCAGGGTCATCAGCCCAGAGTTCGACACTCGGCGTCTCTTCCATCATTAATGAGGTGAGTTTAGAAGATTTCATCATTAATGAGGTGAGTTTAGAAGGTTTCATTATTAATGAGGTGAGTTAAGAAGATTTCATCATTAATGAGGTGAGTTAAGAAGATTTCATCATTAATGCGGTGAGTTTAGAAGATTTCACCATTAATGAGGTGAGTTTAGAAGGTTTCATCATTAATGAGGTGAGTTAAGAAGATTTCATCATTAATGAGGGGAGTTTAGAAGATTTCCAGCCGCTGCCAAAGTAAGATTACTTTTGTTATCTTACCGCCAAGACTCTCAAACCCAGTCCTTCCTAGACATTGTGTTTCACTATTACGTAAGTCTTGGATTAAACACAATTTTCCAGAAAGTCATCCATGTCCAGCAGAACTGTTTGCATCTTTAAGATTTACCAGAAACGATATCATTCAAATTCAAATATTTTAAAACTTTGTTCCCCCTCCCCCCCTCCATTTCTAATACTATTAAAGTTGCACCTAATGTCTTGTGCTTCGTCACAGTATCTTTCTTATTCCCTCCAGCTTCCTGCCTCGCAACATTCCAAAAGTGGCAGTACCTGCCAATAAGCATACGTCCATTTGTCGCTCTGGTCACAAATCTCCTTCTAAACGCGACCTACAGCCGCGGACAAACTTAATGCACGTGTCCAAGCACAGCTCGACCCCGACCTGGAAGATGGCCAAACGGTTGAACGTGGACAGCTACGTCATGTCCGGCACGCGCAAGGCACTCCGGAAAACACGGTCACAGGGAGATCTGTCCAAACTGTCGACCGCTAAAAACTTTATGGTCAGTAAACTTTGTCTGGTCATCAGTGATGACCACGGCGTCTTGGCATCTCACGTGCCGTCTTTTGGACAATAATTGTTTGAGTAGCCTCTTGTGGAGGCCCTGGAGGTCGGAAATTGATGATTTCCATTTATTTTTTTATTTTAATCATATTTGATTTCATTTCCCATAACGTCATTCCAACTCAGATTCCAATCAATGGGGTAGGAAGGGTGGAGCGGAAGGGGGTAAGCCGCATCGGAGACCATTTTTTTGTTTACAAGGGGCGGTATTTTCGACCAGCTGCAAAGCTTTATACATCGGAGGGGTGTCAAAATTCGTGACCCACCCCGTGCGGCACTAACCTTAGTTACACCACTGAATCCAATCATAACTTCTACATCTAACCTTCACTCGTACACTCGGTGACACCACTACCGCCCGGCACTACATACATTCACGACACATAAAAGCACTCTGATATCCCAGACGTCGTACTGCACACCTCAGTGCTAGCGCTGGAATTACTTTTATGAATGACGGTTTATATTCAGCAAATGCGTGTGCCATACAAAAAACGTTATATTTATTGCGTTCTTTTCGGTGAATGTGACTCCACGGGAATATGTGATTCGTGAGATCGGAAACTCTGTCTGAGATGTCATGTTTTAGTGTTGCGATCAACATAATGTATTGTGTTATTTAAACTGTGTAAGATGTGGGTTAGAAGTTAGGCGTACTGGTCAACATTATGTATTGAGTTAAATAAATTTTGTAAGATGTTGGTTGGGATTAGCCGTACTGATCAACATAATGTATTGTGTTAAATAAATTGTGTAAGATGTTGGTTGGGATTAGCCGTACTGATCAACATAATGTATTGTGTTAAATAAAGTGTGTAAGATGTTGCTATAGAGTTAGGCGTACCGGTGTTCTGTTCCGATTGACACTTGTTTACGATCAAATTAAATGATTTTGTTTTCCGATGAATCGTTAACTCTAAATTATGTGAAGCTCGTGTTCTAGTTATTCACAATTGAATTAACATAGAGTCTTCATAGAGGCGTAGCTAGAGCGTAGGCACCTGGGGGACAGGATTCAATTTAAAGCGCCCCACTTTCTATTTTCAACCCCCAAACCTATAATTTTCATCAAATAAAATAATATCAACGCACATTTTGGAGCCCCTAACTTGTCTGGCTACGCCTCTGCGTCTTCAAAGATACGAAGTACTTGTCTTAAAACCAGAACCGTTCCTTCCACTAGGCATGACTTGGCTGGCCATTGGGCGGCAACATTTTAGGGGCAGGAAAAGGGCGGAAACATTTTTATATTTAACTCAGGGAAAACATTGAGCAAATAGGAGAGAAAAAATGAAATAATAATAACGTTTATTTGAAAATCACGCTTCATCCGCAAAGGCTCGAATAGAGGTGTTGGATGCAAGTTCTTTTATATCTAATGCAATAATTCTTCTAGCCTGGATGCAATTTGAGGGGGGGGGGAGGTCGATAATAGTAAAAGGGAGGGGGCGTCATTTATCAATTCTTGCATGTGGCGGCATAACACGGTTAAGCACCCAGAAACGGCCCTGGTTACAATGTAATTAAAAAGTCCTTAATATCAGTCATATCTATAATGTCTCTATGTTAGTGCTGACAGTAAGGAACGCAAATATGATACGATAATATACACGCAATGTGGAAAGATGACAACTTTACCTATTATTAAGGTAAGCATACGTCAGAGAGTCCAGTTCTGTCCTTACAACTTATACCATGTGTACTAAGAGTGTACACGTTTTAACATACAATGAATAGCTTTGTACCAACTACTTTTTTTTCCCTCTTGTTTTTCAGCCTCTGGTGAAGTTTCGCCGCGTTGTTAAAATGGTTTTACATTTGCTGAGAGCCACCTATAACAGCAGGTAAATAGATCACGTCAGGTAGATAGATCACGTCAGGTAGATAGATCACGTCAGGTAGATAAATCACGCCAGGTAGATAGATCACGTCAGGTAGATAGATCACGTCAGGTAGATAGATCACGTCAGGTAGATAGATCACGTCAGGTAGTTAGATCACATCAGGTAGATAGATCACGTCGTCCATTCGTCTAGATATCTTTTTTATGTGGGGTTGAAACAGAATGTAGAGTTTTAGCGTCAAAACTGTTTCAACCTCAAAGGCCAAATGATACAACAAATTGTTTTAAATCTACCAAGTCTTAACTAAACCTGCCCCCCTCCAGTACATGCATATAAACAATCTTGTTGGTTCAACAAAACCAGCCTTGTTGGCTCAACATAACCAGTCTTGTTGGCTCAATATAACCAATATTGTTGGTTCAATATAACCAGTCTTGTTGGTTCAACATAACCAGTCTTGTTGGTTCAACATAACCCGTCTTGTTGGTTCAATATAACCAGTCTTGTTGGTTCAACATAACCAGTCTTGTTCGTTCAACATAACCAGTCTTGTTGGTTCAACATAACCAGTCTTGTTGGCTCAACACAACCAGTCTTTTTGGTTCAACATAACCCGTCTTATTAATTCAAAATAACCAGTCTTGTTGGTTCAACATAACCAGTCTTGTTGGTTCAACATAACCAGTATTGTTGTTTCAACATAACCAGTCTTGTTGGTTCAACATAACCAGTCTTGCTAGTTCAACATAACCAGTCTTGTTGGTTCAACATAACAAGTCTTGTTGGTTCAACATAACCAGTCTTGTTGGTTCAACGTAATCAGTGTTGTTACTAAAATGTAACCAGTCGTGTTGGTTCAACATAACAGGTCTTGTTGGTTCAACATAACCAATCTTGTTGGTTCAACATAGCCAGTCTTTTTGGTTCAACATAACCAATCTTGTTAGTTCAACATAACCAGTCTTGTTGGTTCAACATAACCAGTTTTGTTGGTTCAACATAACCAGTCTTGTTGGTTCAACATAACCAATCTTGTTGGTTCAACATAACCAGTCTTGTTGGTTCAACATAACCAGTCTTGTTGGTTCAACGTAATCAATCTTGTTGGTTCAACATAACCAGTCTTGTTGGTTCAAGATAACCAGTCTTATTGGTGCAACATAACCAGTCTTGTTTGTTGACTTTCTAAAAGCTCTTTAAATAACCAGCAGTTGAGCTTCTAATCAAATGAGATTTTTTGCAGAGAAAGAAGTCAAAGAAGAGAACGTTACAATCTATGGGCGAGCTTCCTGGGCAGTACCTGGACAACATCCAAGCGAGCTTACGAGATGTATGGCATCAGTTTTGACCCACAAGATTTCAAGGCGAATAGAGAAGTAGGCTATTCACCCCTTCGACAGCTTCGCTCCTCCGTGACGATCGTATTCTTTCTGTCCCTAAGACTCGCACAAAAACATACGGTGAAAGATCTTTCTCTTACTGTGCCCCCAAACAATGGAATTCTCCTCCACTACACATCAGAAATATATCAACCATCACAGCCTTCAAAACTGCACTCAAAACACACCTCTTTAAACTTTACTATCCTGACTGATTCCCCCTCTGAAAGTTAAACGATGCTGCGGAGTGCCGTCCATGGCTTCACATGTAAATTGATATGGAATAGTTGGTTTTTAATTTATATTTTTTTTAAGTTCATTTTAATTTGTATGTACAATGTGGTGAGCCCAGCCCTAGGCTGGGGTACCACGCTATAGAAAACTACCCATAATAATAATAATAATAATAACTGGCGCTATTGTTACTAGATACCTGGTGTTATTGTTACGAAATATATGGTGCTATTGTTAATAGATACTAGGTGTTATTGTGACTAAATACCTGGTTTTATTGTTACTAAATACCTGGTGTTATTGTTACTAGATAAGTACAGTACAGACAAATTGGGATATTCAGACATGTAAATTTTGGCTAGGTACGGTAGAGACAAACTGGGAAATTAAGCCTGAGACAAAATAGCTCGAAAATCAATTATGAGTTGAATGTAAATTATTTATATTTGTTATCGCAATAACGAGGTAACATTAATTTCTGTCTTAAACTTAAGGTATTGGATTATCAAAATACGGATTTACTCATATTTTTTAATGTGTAGGTTTTTTGGCATAATTAAAAGAAATCAAGCAATCAAAAAATAGTTTTAAATTAAAAGTTGACCCCGTGATTTGAGTGCAACGTGTTATTATTTCCATACAAACTCTTAATGTAAGTCAACATTCGACCTTCATTCGACTATACCAATTACTTATTTGTCAATAATATGAAGACATTTACCTACCAGTCTTGTACCTTCCGGTCGCGACTTGTCTGCACTTACACACTTCACACGCACGATGAAAAAACAAAACTAATCACGTCATGATTCTTGACAAGTAAGAGTTCACAGATCTAGCCCGTCAGTCGCTCTCTTTGAACTTGAGATACGTGGTGTGATGGATTCGCACATCTCATAAATTATTGATATCTTGCTTTAACTACGACGTGGAAACTAAGAAAAACTATTTTTTTTAAAAATTGAACATGAAATCACGGGATTATAAAAAAATCCCGGTTTTCATAAATCCAATCCCGGTATTTTCGAGCATCAATTATGGTCCGGTATTCCGGTATTTTCGAAATTCGGGATCCCGGATTGCGACCCTAGTGTAAATAGGAAGTTATCAAATATTTATGAGAAACAGAAATAATCTGGTCTATGTAAATAGGAAATATTCGAAAGATTTCAACTTTATTGTGTTTTTTATCTTTAAATCCAACGGAACACGCTCATTTTGTCTATTGTATGTCCTGTGATGTGTCCTATGATGTGTCCTGTGATGTGTCATATGATGTGTCATATGATGTGTTCCGTGATGTGCTCTGTGATGTGTCCAATGATGTGTTGTATGACGTGTCCTGTGATGTGTTCTGTGATGCGCCCTGTGATCTGTTATATGCCATGTGATGATATGTCATGTGAAATTTCCTCCAGATTCAGGTCACGGTTGAGGCTAAAGCGATTCTCTCCCTGGAGCCCAGCAGGCGCACACACCACCAGCTACGACAGGTTCTCCTGTCATTGCGACAAGCAGTCAATGAGTTCAGTGAGTTCCCCATCACAATGCAAGAATCCCTGGTCCGTGTCGGATGGTACGAGCAGTAAGTTCGATAACCTCGAAACTCTCATTCTTAGTGTTATGTCTATTTCGAGTGTTATGTCTATTTTTAGTGCTTGTCTCTTTTTAGTGTTATGTCTATTTCGAGTGTTATGTCTATTTTTAGTGCTTGTCTCTTTTTAGTGTTATGTCTATTTCGAGTGTTATGTCTATTTTTAGTGCTTGTCTCTTTTTAGTGTTATGTCTATTTCGAGTGTTATGTCTATTTTTAGTGCTTGTCTCTTTTTAGTGTTATGTCTATTTCGAGTGTTATGTCTATTTTTAGTGCTTGTCTCTTTTTAGTGTTATGTCTATTTCGAGTGTTATGTCTATTTTTAGTGCTTGTCTCTTTTTAGTGTTATGTCTATTTCGAGTGTTATGTCTATTTTTAGTGCTTGTCTCTTTTTAGTGTTATGTCTATTCTAATTTGTTACGTCTATATAACTTTTGTTATTTGAGAGCTGCACGCGATAAAACTATTAATTGCCACCTTTGAGCTTGATTTTGAAATCTTCCCTGTTATATTCCATCATGTATATCTATAAGGGTGTCCACCATACCTGCGCCGCCAGACACCAACAGCAGGATTTTTAGCAGTTGGGGGAGGGGGGAGTCTCGTGACATACCTTGACTTGGCCTCCGGGTGTCCGGGTGCAGCATAAATTAAAAAAAAAAACACTTAAAACAAAGTTTTTCGTATAAATCATTTATATGAATATTTTATTTGCATTTATGTAATTATGCGTGATTTATCATTTATGTAATTTTGCGTGATTTATCATTTATGTGCTTGTAGCATGTGATTTTTGACCTTTGAAAACAGGAAAAACAATTTTTCGGGTTGGGGTGGATGTGAAGAATGTATTGTCACAGGCAACGAGTCTATGTGCCAAGTTTCAGTTCGATAGGCTGACGGTAAGTGGGGCAATTAGACTTCCGACAATTTTGCCACCACAAAGAAATAAAGAAATACACGAACAAAAGGGGAAGTATATATTTTAAAATAAACATAATTTTTTTTTTTTTCCATTTTGTCTTTAGCTTTGAGGCCAAGCGTGTCATCATCAGGCAAGGACACACGGCTGACAACTTCTACTTCATTCTCTCGGGGACAGGTAAGCATTTAGACTCGTCTCAAACGTCACAAATGATAATCAACAGTGGGCACTTCAACAGCAGCCCTGGTTACCCTCACAGCCTTAAAAGCGTGCAGTATCATCGAAAAATCATTCTAGACATTATCTTGATAGTAAAAAATAAACAAACAGCATATATAATGTATACACCTCAAAATCGTACATCGTACGCCAAAATCGTAAGAGTAAACAGGCCTTGTAGAGGAACATTAGATATTTCCATAGCGTTGCGGCACACGCCTTGTAGAGGAACATTGGATAACGCGCCTCGCTGAGTTCGATATCATTTTCGTTTGATTTAATCGTGCAGTATATTAATTTATTAATTTTTTTTAACGCTATTTATTTGATGAATGTTTTACAAGATATTGTTTGACGAGAAGAATGTTTGACAAGAAGAATGTTTGACAAGTAGAATGTTTGACGAGAGACTGTTTGGTGACACAAGAGAGGTCGGTAGATTTAATCAAAGACACATTAGACGCCATAAAAAATTAACAAAATGTTGTGTGTTGTTTCTTGATTTTTTTATTTTTTTTTAAACTTATTAAATGCTGTACGAATGTTTTTGGTTTAAAAATATTTTTAAAAAAATACTTGTGTGTAATTGACATTGTTTATTGTTTGAGAATCAATGAAGCTAGATTTAAAAATACAATTTAGCCCTTTTTTTTTAGGCCTGTGCTCGGAATGTGTGTGTCTAACATTCATTGCACCGTAGTCGTCATTATGACATTTAATGGTTTTATTGGCAGCTGTAGTCATTGTGTTGGAGACAGACAAGCAGACCGGTGAACAGACTGCGCGCACAGCAGCCTTCCTGGGCAAGGGGAAAAGCTTCGGTGTAAGTTAGGAATGTAGTGAAAGCGTTTTCTGGGGGCGACGGATGGAGTGTGCGCGATTGGGTTTAGGGGCATCAGATGAAGTGCGCTGGATTGGGTTTAGGGGCATCAGATGAAGTGTGCGCGATTGGGTTTAGAGGCATGAGATGAAGTGCGCTGGATTGGGTTTAGGGGCATCAGATGAAGTGTGCGCGATTGGGTTTAGGGGCATCAGATGAAGTGCGCTGGATTGGGTTTAGGGGCATCAGATGAAGTGTGCGCGATTGGGTTTAGAGACATGAGATGAAGTGCGCTGGATTGGGTTTAGGGGCATCAGATGAAGTGTGCGCGATTGGGTTTAGGGGCCTCAGATGAAGTGCGCTGGATTGGGTTTAGGGGCATCAGATGAAGTGTGCGCGATTGGGTTTAGGGGAATCAGATGAAGTGCGCTGGATTGGGTTTAGGGGCATCAGATGAAGTGTGCTCGGTTGGGTTTAAGGGCATCAGATGAAGTGCGCTGGATTGGGTTTAAGGGCATCAGATGAAGTGCGCTGGATTGGGCTTAGAGGCATCAGATGAAGTGCGCTGGATTGGGTTTAAGGGCATCAGATGAAGTGCGCTGGATTGTGTTTAGGGGCATCAGATGAAGTGACCCTTGAAGGCAGTTTTAGGGGACCAAAAATATGTTGGAATGGATTTTTAGGACGATAGATGAAATATGTTGAAATAACAGATATTGGTAAAGTAAAATTTAGCAAAATTCTGTTCGGAGTTTATTTTCCTTTTTTCTTTTATTGTTGTGTTTTGTTAATTATTTTAATGTATAATTTAATGTTTTAATTTTCTTATCAATGCAAAATGGTGTACAAGGTTAATGTTACTTGCGGTGCCTTCTCTTTCTATCATTACCGATATCGTTCATTTAGCCCCCACTTATTTACTATTTTTAGAACGAAAGGCAGGCATCTTGAAGTATAATGTTAATATACTGCACAAAATTAAAATTTGCAATGACGTGATTTATCCTCTTGACAGGAGCTCGCGCTCATGCACAAATCGAGACGCAGCGCCACAGTCACGTGCCGTGATGACGTCGAGTTGCTCGCTGTGGGACGCGAGGATTTCATTGACATCTTCATGCACGTGGAGCGTGACGTCGAGCCCGAGCACGTGAGATTCCTACGGAGCTTGCAGATTTTGAGAAACTGGCCGATCGAGGTCCTCCCTGTGGACAATCCGCAGACACTTTTGTTCACATACGTCAGGTCAGTGTAACACTATCAGCTGAGGGTGATAGGGTCAAAGTTCACAGAGTAAGTATATTTCAAGGTCAGCAGGCTTTTTTTTCCAAAACCCCTACCTGACCCACCCCATGGAGTACCTTACCCACCCCATGGAGTACCTGACCCACTCCACGGAGTACCTGAACCACCCCATGGAGTACCTGACCCACCCCATGGAGTACCTAACCCACCCCATGGATTACCTGACCCACCCCTTGGAGTACCTGACCCACCCCATGGAGTACCTGACCCACTCCACGGAGTACCTGACTCACTCCACGGAGTACCTGACCCACCCCTTGGAGTACCTGACCCACCCCATGGAGTACCTGACCCACCCCATGTAGTAACCGCTATTATTTCCAGACCTGATAGCACATTCAATTATGACATGAATTAGAATCTGGATTCTATGTCATGAGTCAAGTGTTGACACGTTGCAAGATGCGAACCCGCCACCTGTCTACATTTTAAAAGGTAGGATGATAAGGACATAACGCTATTAGGTATCGTATTTAAACTAGGTATCGTATTCACTCTGTGTAACGTATTAATACTTATACTGGGTCGTGTATTTACTCTGGGTATCGTACTTACTCTTGGTATCGTACTTACTTTGGGTATCGTATTTACTATGGGTATCGTATTTATAAACATTGTATTGTATTTTATATTGAAGTACGGCCATGTTTTGGAAATTTAATAGAATTCGGACTTGCACATTCACGATATATTTTTTAAAGTTGCAGTTGAGTAAGTAAGTGTTCAATTTTCTTCATAACATTTTCAATATGAGCAATTCAACAGCTCCCTGACATGTCCACATAAATGTGTCAAACGCTAAATCTTCTTTCGCAGACGAGGTGTGCTTCTCTGTCGTGACAGTAACAGTTCTGACTGGATATACGTGGTCAAGAGTGGACACTGCAGCGTCATCAAAGCCCTCCGGGCTGTGACATCCAGGGGCAGTGCCAACAAAAGTATATAATTTCCTCTTGTCGGCTGTCTTGTAGACTGTAGACTCTTTTTGTAGATTCTAGACTCTGTCTTGTAGACTTTATACTCTGTCTTGTAGACTGTAGACTATATCTTGTAGACTGTAGACTATATCTTGTAGACTGTTGACTCTGTCTTGTACACTTTAGACCATACAATTATACAATGAGATGCATGTGACAGTCAGACACAGTCACCTTAAAAGTAAGGTGCTTCAGTCAGCGTCAGACGCAGTACCTTAAAAGTAAGGTGCTTCAGTCAACGTCACACGCAGTCACCTTAAAAGTAAGGTGCTTAAGTCAGCGTCAGACTGGGATTCAATGAGTGTGGGGGGGGGGGGGTGGATTATTGTCAATACACATAAAGAGTCGGACTTAACTACTGCGTACACTTATGTTATTTATACAAATAAATATAGTTTAATAAAGCATGAATCTAAAACATATAATTATTATAATGTCAAGTCGTGTATCTAACATGATTTATTTTCCAATTCACTTCAACGGATGGTCAAGATGTCGCCCCACATCAATCACAACGGTCGGACATCTCTCCCTACATCCCCCTACCCAGCATACGACAGAAGAGCAGCTACACGCTACAACTCGCGAGCCAAAACCAGGGCAGGTGTGACGTCACGTTTTCTTTTATCAAGGACGCTGAAGAAGGTACACGCGCCCACTCACTCAATGACCTTCACCTTGGGGAGCTTCTTGTTAATCTAAGTAATGGTCTATTACACGAGTCAGTGTCTTATAGAAGAACTATTTTCATTAAGTCCTGTTTTAGTCTTGAACTTTATTTGAACGTGCGTAACTGGTTTTTTGTGTGTCTATGTGTGTTAAGCACTCACGACGCCTTATGTACCAACTAGATCACTCCGCTCCTCCAATAGTGGCAAACTCTGGATACCGCGAGTCCGCCTTGAGGCCTACGGAAGGCGCACTTTCGATTTTGCTGGCCCAGAATCTGGAAAGGCCTTCCTGTCGCTCTCAGAAACAGCCAGACACTGCAGTCTTTCAAAACTGAGTTGAAAACACATCTTTTTCGCACTCACCTGCTGGGGTGATTTAGTCTGCTTCCTTGTTTCCAAGCAGCGTACTCATATTCCTCGATGTATATTGGCTTGTATTGTCCATTGTCTTGTATTGTCCATTGGCTTGTATTGTCCATTGGCTTGTATTGTCCATTGGCTTGTATTGTCCATTGACTTGTATTGTCCATTGGCTTGTATTGTCCATTGGCTTGTATTGTCCATTGGCTTGTATTGTCCATTGGCTTGTATTGTCCATTGACTTGTATTGTCCATTGGCTTGTATTGTCCATTGGCTTGTATTGTCCATTGGCTTGTATTGTCCATTGGCTTGTATTGTCCATTGGCTTGTATTGTCCATTGGCTTGTATTGTCCATAGGCTTGTATTGTCCATTGACTTGTATTGTCCATTGGCTTGTATTGTCCATTGGCTTGTATTGTCCATTGGCTTGTATTGTCCATTGGCTTGTATTGTCCATAGGCTTGTATTGTCCATTGACTTGTATTGTCCATTGGCTTGTATTGTCCATTGGCTTGTATTGTCCATAGGCTTGTATGTAGATTTTGTATTGTTACATTTTGTATTTTATTGCGCTTCGAGTCTTAATTATGGATGAAGCGTATTGAAATGAACTTTATTATTATTATTAATGTTACTTGATAAAACATGCATTCAAGTAGCGCACTTTGTAAGATTCCCAATTAGTGCTGACCGACCCCCAGATTCGCAGCCGCACACTTTTTTTACACGCCCCTGAAGTATATTAATATTCTAATGTCCCACAGCCTTTTTTTAAACACCATTTTTAAATTGAGATTATTTCCGAAAAAAAAAAAAAAAAGAAGAAATTAATACACCAAACGCAGTATTTTTAAGAATCTCATTTAGCGCAGCTATCGGGAATTTTATTTAGGGAAATGAGCGCCATCTTGAAGCGTTAGAGATATTGTTACACAGAGAATTGTGTTTTGTTTGTTTGTTTTTTTCAACTTTAGACGCTTTAGGCGTTAGGTTAAATAAATTTTAAATAAATTATTTGATGTATTTTTATTGTTTTGACCTGCACAACACCTCAGTTGAAAGGGAGAGAATCGAACACATGCAGACGTTGGACGCCATTCTAGAGCAGAGACACGCTGTCAACAGCCTGACCAGCTCGGTAATGAATGTCTACAGTGTGTAGTGTGTTTGTTGCTTGTTTGTTTGTTTGTTTTTAAATTATTAGCCATTTTGTAATTTCTATTTTTATTGAATTTTTATTTACTATGTTTCAAAATGTCAAACATTTCTATGCAGTAAGTCATCTTTAGAGCACTTTGAATGTGTCGAACTGTGTAAACTATATATGCAAATGTATCGATCCTATCAGGCAACCAACGTCACTGGAACTGAGCCTGACCACTTCCGGTCAAATATCAATGACCTTGACACGAAAAAAGATCCCGGGGACAACCTTGTATTTGTTGAGATACTTAAACTTGCCCCACGTGACATCTACGTAAGTCCGTCGTACATCTTCTTCTACGTGTGTGTTTTACCCTCGGCCATGACATCTTGAATGTCAACATTGCATGTCATTGTGTGTTTTATCCTCAGTCATGCCATCTTGGATGTCAACATTGCATGTCATTGTGTGTGTCTTACCCTCGGCCATGACATCTTGAATGTCAACATTGCAAGTCATTGTGTGTTTTATCCTCAGTCATGACATCTTGGATGTCAACATTGCATGTCATTGTGTGTTTTACCCTCGGCCATGACATCTTGAATGTCAAGATTGCATGTCATTGTGTGTTTTATCCTCAGTCATGACATCTTGGATGTCAACATTGCATGCCATTAAAGTTTATTACTGTCCCCCACCAAAAACAATATACAACAACAACGACAAAAAAACAGTTGGTTCCCTCTCTCCAGTGTTTTAGAGATCGGCGTATTTGACACTGGGTCCATCCCCACTTCAGTAATGTCTGTATTGGTTGGCAAACTATTACATGCTGCTATATGATCATACTTTCAGCTCCTGTCCAAGAATGTCTGCATTACGTGGCCAACTAGTACCGGTGGATGTTTCTATTTGACCATAGTTTGAGCTCCTGTCCAAGAATGTCTGCATTACGTGGCCAACTAGTACCGGTGGATGTTTCTATTTGACCATAGTTTGAGCTCCTGTCCAAGAATGTCTGCATTACGTGGCCAACTAGTACCGGTGGATGTTTCTATTTGATCCTTAGTTTAGCTTCTTATCTCCTATCTTTCTGAAATGTAAAAAAAAACAAAAATTGACATAATGTTGTAATTCAGCTGCAGTAATCTGTGTGAAAATTCCAGGGTCTGGAGTCGTGTGTATTCAAGTCCATGAACAAAACGACCAGTACGAGCCTGGTGTCAGGAGGGGCGGAGCTTATTATGATCAACCGGAAGTTCTTTCTGGACCGCACGTCGGAGCAGCTGCGGAAACAAATCAGAAAAGAGGTGATTTGAGTTTTCATTGGTCATCTATTTGACCTATATTGTTTTGATCATGATGCCAAACTGTTAACTCGGTCATCTATTTGACCTATATTGTTTTGATCATGATACCAAACTGTTAACTCGGTCATCTATTTGACCTATATTGTTTTGATCATGATGCCAAACTGTTAACTCGGTCATCTATTTGACCTATATTGTTTTGATCATGATGCCCAACTGTTAACTCGGTCATCTATTTGACCTGTATTGTTTAGCCATGATTACCAACTTTTACATTGTTCATTTATTTGACCTGTGTTGTTTAACTCGATGGCAAACTGTTACTTCTTTATCGCATTTCAATTGGGGTGCGTTACCAACAAAGGGAAAGCATCTTTGCAATATCGTGTTGACATTTTTTTTATTGTGGTTTATTTCCCTTGCTACAGTCCTGATACTTCAAAACTTAATATTTTTTATTTAAAAAAAAAATTCAATTCAATTCAATTTTTTTAAAACTAAGCATATGGAATATCAGGTGAGGTCCAGTCAACAAGCACACAACCAAAAAAAAAAAAAAAAAAAAAAAAACTAAAAAAAACATTTTAAAATATTTTAAAGCCATATCATCAAAATTGTGTGGTTTTTTTTGTTGCCTACTTATTGACTGGACCTGCACCTAATATTCCATATGCGTAGTTTCAAAAATTGGAAACGAAAGTAGAGATCATGATAAATAACTTGTAGCGAATTGTTATACAACGATTCTAATAGTTCTAATATTCTGTAGATCCGCCCACTGCCCTCAGAAGAAGACCTCCAGGCCCAGCTTGAGACGATGGTCAGTTGGGAAGCCTACAGGAATGTCACCCTCAAGAAGACGGTGGACTCGGTGAAGAGAAAGCCCCATTGAAACAACTACTGGGCCCTGGCCTGTCCTGGCAAAAACAAGGTGGAGACTGAGAGTGGGAGGGTCAAGTTGAGTTCTTCTCCTAGGGGACCCAGACAAACTATTTCTTAGAAGGCCTTTGACACCCCCCTCCCCTCCCAAGGAACGATTAAATAATATGTTGTGACATATGTTGAGGCAACCCTAAAAAAAAACCTCCAGAACATTTGTCTAGAACTGTGTCATAAGATGATTGACAGATTCATTCATCAATCATTTCAAGGATGTCTTCCAGGAAAATGACGATACATTCGTATACGTTGATGAGTGGCAGAAATTTCTGTTCCCGTTGATCAACAGCAGAGAGTAATGTTCCCGTCCTCACTAAATGTATATACCACACAGAAAATGGTTATGTGACTACGCACGTTGAAGCCACTAAACCTGCACAGACAAGACTCTCTTCGACACTAGCAACTAGTCTACGACCACACGCTTTCACCTGTAACTTACGCCTTTAAAAAATCATTTGTATGGAATAAATTATATTCTGCTATTGAAAATGCTCAAAACTTCTTTAGTGTGCTTTTATTTTATTATCTTTTATTTAAATCAGCTGTTGAACAAACAAACCTTTTTTTTTTACCCTACCGTCGTCGTGCCAATGGGACCACAAAAATGCATGACGTCATTTAAATCAAGAAATCTCTAACCCACTTTCAACAGTGTGTTATCATAAAGTGGTTACATAGTTCATGTATCAAACACACTAGACACGAAGTAGTAGGAGCTTTTGTTTGTTTTTGTTTTTTTTTAATTGCACTCTACCTCGTGCGCCCTAGTCGCCTCGATAAACATATTGGTCAGTGTGGCTTGCACAAACATATACACATATTTACTCAGCTTACTAAATCAGTAAAACATATATTAATGTTAAATAACTTTTCTTTATTAGTTGTTAATGGGGTTGGTTTTTTTTTAAATATTTTAATTATTATTTTTTAAAATCTAAAATGCCTCAAATTAAGGAACTTCAAATGTTTCAAAGAATCTGACCCACGTCTGAAACTGTACCATGCTAATCCTCTTCTCCCTGCCATTTGAATGCGAGGAAACAGGGACACAACTGATTTTTAGTAAGAAGTCATCAAGGTTTGTATGTGATGGCCCGTTTTCCCCTTGTAATATTTGCCGCATCGTGTTGTAGTCTTTGCCGCATCGTGTTGTAATATTTGCCGCATCGTGTTGTAGTCTTTGCCGCATCGTGTTGTAATATTTGCCGCATCGTGTTGTAATCCTTGCCGCATCGTGTTGTAATCCTTGCCGCATCGTGTTGTAATCTTTGCCGCATCGTGTTGTAATCTTTGCCGCATCGTGTTGTAATCCTTGCCGCATCGTGTTGTAATCCTTGCCGCATCGTGTTGTAATCTTTGCCGCATCGTGTTGTAATCTTTGCCGCATCGTGTGCACGTAGCCGTGGAAATAATGTCCCGACATGTGATGTCCCATCCATTTCAGATGTTTCGTTTAACAATCCAGTCAATGTGCAAGAGATTCCGCTCAAAGCTCGCTTTGTTTATACAACGGGTTCACCCTACATTCCTAGTGTGGTCAACGCCCCTGTCGGACACAACCAAATAGTGTTGTGGTGTACATCGGAATTTCATGTACGCCAATGGGGAGGGAGATGGGAGGCCGTCGATGTGGCGATGTCATGTGTGTGTGAATGTCAACTAGCTGAGGTGGGATTCCGCGCGTCGTACAGATGACGTCTGTATGTGTGAGTGGGTGTGTGGGTGTATTGTGGGAGGGTGGCGGCCAGGTAGTGATAGATATTATTAGCCTGGGGCGGTGTCCACTTACACCACAATGAGATTAACCTGTGCCGTAGAGTGGAGAGGTGTCCATGTACACCACAATGAGATTAACCTGTGCCGTAGAGTGGAGAGGTGTCCACGTACACCACAATGAGATTAACCTGTGCCGTAGAGTGGAGAGGTGTCCATGTACACCACAATGAGATTAACCTGTGCCGTAGAGTGGAGAGGTGTCCATGTACACCACAATGAGATTAACCTGTGCCGTAGAGTGGAGAGGTGTCCATGTACACCACAATGAGATTTTAAGATTTTTGAAAATACATAAAACAATTCGTTGCACATAATTTATTATTTTTTTTGAAAAATATGAATTGGTGTCTGACCCGGTGTTTAACAAGGACAGTGGTGTCACTAGGGTTGATGTCACCCAGTGCGGTAAACTCATGGTGTTTACCCCCCACCTCCCTCAAGACGACTCCATGGATCTCCTCCAAGTCCGCTTGGAGATACCCTGTTCTGTTGGCACCCTGTTCTGTCGACACCTTGTTCTGCTGGCACCCTGTTCTGCTGGCACCCTTTTCTGTTGACACCTTGTTCTGCTGGCACCCTCTTCTGTCGACACTTTGTTCTGCTGGCATCCTGTTCTGTTGACACCTTGTTCTGCTGGCACCCTTTTCTGTTGACACCTTGTTCTGCTGGCACCCTTTTCTGTTGACACCTTGTTCTGCTGGCACCCTTTTCTGTTGACACCTTGTTCTGCTGGCACCCTCTTCTGTTGGCACCTTGTTCTGTCGACACCTTGTTCTTCTGGCACCCTGTTCTGTCGACACCTTGATCCGCTTGCACCCTGTTCTGCTGGCACCCGTTTCTGTTGACACCATGTTCTGCTGGCACTCTGTTCTGCTGGCAACCTATTCTGCTGGCAACCTGTTCTGTTGGCACCTTGTTCTGTCGACACCTTGTTCTGCGGGCTTCCTGTTCTGCTGACACCCTGTTCTGCTGGCACCCTGTTCTGCTGGCACCCTGTTCTGCTGGCACCCTGTTCTGCTGGCGCCCTGTTCTGCTGGCACCCTGTTCTGTCGACACCTTGTTCTGCTGGCACCCTGTTCTGTTGGCACCTTGTTCTGCTGGCACCCTTTTCTGTCGACACCTTGTTCTGCTGGCACCCTGTTCTGTTGGCACCTTGTTCTGTTGGCACCCTGTTCTGTTGACACCTTGTTCTGCTGGCAACCTGTTCTTTTGTCACCTTGTTCTGTCGACACCTTGTTCTGCGGGCTTCATGTTCTGCTGACACCATGTTCTGCTGGCACCCTGTTCTGCTGGCACCCTGTTCTGCTGGCACCCTGTTCTGCTGGCGCCCTGTTCTGGCACCCTGTTCTGATGACACCCTGTTCTGCTGGCACCCTGTTCTGTCGACACCTTGTTCTGCTGGCACCCTGTTCTGTCGACACCTTGTTCTGCTGGCACCCTGTTCTGTCGACACCTTGTTCTGCTGGCACCCTGTTCTGCTGGCACCCTGTTCTGCTGGCTCCCAGTATTTCTATTTGTGTTAGTTCTGTTATAAACCCAACCAGAACGTACGCTGTCAAATGTTCAATGGTCCCCCATCCCCCCTTCCCGGCCGATAAACACCACAGAGGATTAGAGGACTCTTACTATCGCTTGAGAATCTACATATTTGCAGGAAACACTAAACGTGAATAGCGTCATCATTGTTAAAAACGACGCCTAAGTCAGGGGCGTTGACACACTTTTCAACCCGAGCACAATCGAAATTTAACTCATGACACAATTTCTGCGTTCTATTTTCAAGGTATTTGAAAAGTATCGCAATATTTAAGAGAGTTATAATTCGATTAAAGTGAAACAATTCTTTAATTTCGATAAGACAAGATAAGACATTGCATTCAAGATAAGACATTTCAAATAAGACAAGACATTTCATATAAGACAAGACATCTCATATAAGACAAGACATTTCATACAAGACAAGACATTTCATACAAGACAAGACATTTCATACAAGACAAGACATTTCATACAAGACAAGACATTTCATACAAGACAAGACATTTCATACAAGACAAGACATTTCATATAAGACAAGACATTTCATATAAGACAAGACATTTAATATAAGACAAGACATTTAATATAAGACAAGTCATTTCATATAAGACAAGACATTTCATACAAGACAAGACATTTCATATAAGACAAGACATTGCATACAAGACAAGACATTTCATATAAGACAAGACATTTCCTATAAGACAAGACATTTCATATAAGACAAGACATTTCATATAAGACAAGACATTTCATATAAGACAAGATATTTCATACAAGACAAGATTGCCGCTGGATATAATATATATTTTTTCCTGATACATGATTATTTGATTGGTAACAGCAGTGTTGACACTTCACAGCTGCTTGCAGCCGACGTTTTAACAAGTGAGCTGTCGCCCACTGACCTTTAGCTGTGCAATCTACTGCACAACAATTTATTATTGCCGGAAATGACATAAAAATTATTGTGGGATTTCAACAAGAAGAACACCGCATATGGTTGGACTGTCTTAGGTCAAAGTTCACGTGTGTGTACTATGAATCGACTGACAGGAATGACATCTAAAGTTTGCATAAAATTGATAGGAATGACAGTTAACTTTGGCATGAAATTGACAGGAATGACAGTTATAAATTTGGCATGAAATTGAAAGGAATCAAGGTCAACTGTGGCATGAAAGTGACAGGAATGTCAGTTAACTTTGGCATGAAGAAATCGCTTGAAGCTGGCGATTAACCTTGGTAACCTTCCGTATGTGCGCCCCCGACATGTCAAATGCATGCCATAATGACATCAGCAAAATTATAAGGTCAATGGCTGTTAAAATATGACATTGTGGCAAATAGACACCTTCACACACACACACACACACACATACACATTGAATGTAATGTAAGAATAAGATTTTGCAAACATTTTGTGATACCCTGCCTTGATCCTATTGATTGTAATGTTACATTTTTACGACATTGTAGGTAATAATAACAAACTGCTGACTCGTGCAAGACATCTGAACACTTGAAAAACTGTACAAAATAACTGAATAATCTGAATCTGGATAACTGTACACAATAACTGAATAATCTGGATATCTGTACAAAAAATCACAGGACAAGCTGGGTATCTGTACAGAATCACTGGACAAACCGGATAATGTACGAAACAATTGGATGCATGTGCAAAACAACTAGATTTGTGTACAAGTACTACATAAATAAAGCATCATTTGAGTTGTATCTCTCCATCGGATGTCTCTCTATGTTAACAAAGATTATGCATACAGTAACATTACCCTCTGGTTGTCGCTTAGAAGGTTAGCAAAACTCTGAGCGAAGATACCGTTCATGAAAGTGAGAAATATAAATTGGATGACTTAATGTCATTTATTTACTTTAAATTGTTTGATTGATTGGAGTACTTATATAGCGCTGATTCCATGCTATGATGTTCGAGAGGCATCACTGCTGCCAGTTAGGCGCATGTGAACTCCATCTCCCCATCTCCGGGTTTGAATTCAGAGTTGCCTTCTCTTAGATGAGTTGCCGTCCAAGGTTAACGAGTCCCATCCACCCGGGAGTTACCGGAATGTTTCATTGTATCAATGTTATCCGCCTATCGGGACTCCATCTCCGGGTTTGAATTCAGAGTTGCCTTCTCTTGGATGAGTCCCATCTACCCGGGCTGCTGGTGGTGTGTTTGCTTGACTGGGCTTTGGGTGGGGATTGAACTCCAGATCATCAACTTGAGATTTGCTCAGTTTAGACCACTCGGCCACCCAGCAACATTGTCAAGCTTTGCCAGCTGGCAGACGATCTATTTGGATAACATATTCCCTGTTACTTGATGTTTTATTTCTTGTTTGTTATTATATTATTTTATTGTTCTGTTTATATATATTTTTAATTTATTTATAAAATCCCCAATAGAACCCATTGGTTGTATTAACTAACATTTTCAATCGTAAATAAATTCTTGGAAGAATCACAAAATCTGTTTAACGCCATTGCAGGCCGGGAAATGTATTTTGTCCTTTTTTCCCCCTTGGTGAGGGTAGGACACTTTACAATTACAGCCCTACCAAGAGTGTGAGAAGCACTGAGTCTGTCACGTTGGGTTGTTGTGTTTTCAACCCTCTCGTGGGGTGACCCTGAGCCAGCCAGGTCGTTGCGTGCTCTTGCACTGTTAGAAGTATGTTGTCTGATTTACACAGCTGACGGTCAGGGATGTGTACACAGCTGGTGTTTAGGCATGTGTACAAAGCTGGTGCTCAGGAATGTGTACACATCTGTTGGTCAGGAATGTGTATGCAGCCGGTGGTCAGGACTGTGTACACAGCTGATGGTCATGAATGTGGCCAGGAGTGTGTACTTACGATGACGTAGGACTGTGTACTAATGATCTAAGTGTGTGTGCAGTTTTCTTGTGTGACATGCATTCCTTTGTCTTGTGTGTTCAGCTGTCTCACTTAAGCGTTTAGTTGCCCACTGTGCCTGGTTATGTTGTTGTTGTGCTATTGTTGTTGCTATGTGTTCAGTTTTGTCATGCGTTCAGTTTTCTCTTGTTTTCAGTTGCTTCGTGCGTTCAGGTGTACCGTGTGTTAATTTCTGTGTTGTGTTAAGTTGTGACATTTCTTTATAGCCGTGTCATGTGTTCTGTTGTTTCATGTTCTCCGCTGTACCGTGTGTCAATGTGTGCCATGTTTTCATTTTCAGTATCGTCAAATGTTCAGCTGTGTTCAGTTGTTCCTTGTGTCCAGGTGTGTCCTGTGCTCAGCTATGTCGTGTCATGGTTTCGATCAGTCATGTCAACTTGTTGTTCAGACTTGAACGGAGTTCGTAGTGAAGCTAATACGTTATAAAACATCAAGGAGCCTCAAACTGTAATGCCTCAACGCTTGCTGTGAACATGTCTGCTGATTCATTCAAAGTATTTTTGCATAAAGCAGTGAGTTCAATCAGATTTTATACAAAAGATTATTGCTCAACTCATACACAAAGACCAGTGTCCCCTTGTTAGCCCACTCATACACAAAGACCAGTGTCCCCTTGTTAGCCCACTCATACACAAAGCCCTGTCCCCTTGTTAGCCCACTCATACACAAAGACCAGGTCCCCTTGTTAGCCCACTCATACACAAAGACCAGGTCCCCTTGTTAGCCCACTCATACACAAAGACCAGGTCCTCTTGTTAGCCCACTCATACACAAATCCGAGGTCTCCTTGTTAGCCCACTCATACACACGCTCTATCTGGTGTCCTCTATCTGGTGTCCTCTATCTGGTGTCCTCTATCTGGTGTCCTCTATCTGGTGTCCTCTATCTGGTGTCCTCTATCTGGTGTCCTCTATCTGGTGTCCTCTATCTGGTGTCCTCTATCTGGTGTCCTCTATCTGGTGTCCTCTATCTGGTGTCCTCTATCTGGTGTCCTCTATCTGGTGTCCTCTATCTGGTGTCCTCTATCTGGTGTCCTCTATCTGGTGTCCTCTATCTGGTGTCCTCTATCTGGTGTTCTCTATCTGGTGTTCTCTATCTGGTGTTGTTTATGTTTGAGGTGAGCTCTAGTATGGTTTTGTTTCGGTTAGCGTCATAGTGATGAAGGTTCACTACATTTAAATGTGAGCTTGGATTAGACACGCTGCTGGAGGATCCTCATCGCAACACTTTGAGAGCCACTGAGAGATAGTACAGCCCATATCATGACCGAGCCATTGCACGACCTTAAAGCGTTTGGTAGCTTTGGTTTCAGCACACAAGTGCTTTTTCTCTCCTGCGTCACTTTCACAGACACCCTTGACACCCCCCCCCCCAACCCACCCCTAAAAGGGGCGCCGCTGTGAAAGAAACTGTCGTCTTTGACCATTGTGTTTAGAGGTGAGAGGCGCAATGACACCCTCAGTCGGAGTGTCAGTGTACTGTAGCCCGTGTTCCGCACCAGTGATCTGGGAATTCCCACAACCCCCCCCCCCCCCCTTAGCTTGTGATAACGTGTGGAGACCTCCAGACATATTTACATGTTACGAACTTTAATGCCTGTATAAAATGTTTGTTAGTTTGTACTCTGGATAAATCAACAACTCCTTTTTGGTCAAGAATCCAATACTTGCTGGATCCTTTTGGATAAGACATAGGGATGTTGCTTGATTACTATTGTTTTATCTTTGTTTTCTTGGCATACAAAAATGGGGTTGTTGTTGTGTAAATGGGTTTTTGTTGTTGTGTAAAATGGGTTTTTGTTGTTGTGTAAAATGGGTTTTTTGTTGTTGTGTAAAATGGATTTTTTGTTGTGTCAATTGGGTTTTTGTTGTGTAAATTGGGTTCTTGTTGTTGTGTAAATTGCGTTCTTGTTGTTGTGTAAATTGGGTTTTTGTTGTTGTGTAAATTGGGTTTTTCTTAATGTGTAAATTGGGTTTTTCTTGTTGTGTAAATTTTGTTTTTGTTGTTGTGTAATTTGGGTTTTTGTTGTTGTGTAATTTGGGTTTTTGTTGACTTCTGCGATTCCCTTACCGCCTTCCGCTGATTCACGTTGTCATTAGAAATATTTTGTTTAAAAAGTTTAGAACCGTAGTCTTAGTTGTTGATTGAATGTTAATGCCAACTATAATTGATTTGTCTTTTTACAATCTTTTTGCCTGTTTATTTTATTCGAAAGGCCCACCCCATATCATGCCCACCCCATAACATGCCCACCCCTAACATGCCCACCACATAACATGCCCACCCCATATCATGCCCACCACATAACATGCCCACCCCATATCATGCCCACCACATAACATGCCCACCCCATATCATGCCCACCACATAACATGCCCACCCCATAACATGCCCGCTCCATATCATGCCCACCACATAACATTCCCACCCCATAACATGCCCATCCCATATCATGCTCACCCCATAACATGCCCACTCCATAACATGCCCATCCCATAACATGCCCATCCCATAACATGCCCATCCCATAACATGCCCACCCCATAACATGCCCACCCCATAACATGCCCACCCCATAACATGCCCGCTCCATATCATGCCCACCACATAACATTCCCACCCCATAACATGCCCATCCCATATCATGCCCACCCCATAACATGCCCACTCCATAACATGCCCATCCCATAACATGCCCACCACATAACATTCCCACCACATAACATGCCCACCCCATAACATGCCCACTCCATAACATGCCCATCCCATAACATGCCCATCCCATAACATGCCCACCCCATAACATGCCCACCCCATAACATGCCCATCCCATAACATGCCCACCCAATATCATGCCCACCACATAACATGCCCATCCCATAACATGCCCACCTCATAACATGCCCACCACATAACATGCCCACCCCATAGCATGCCCACCACATAACATGCCCACCACATAACATGCCCACCCCATATCATACCCACCACATAACATGCCCATCCCATAACATGCCCACCCCATAACATGCCCACCACATAACATGCCCACCCCATATCATGCCCACCACATAACATGCCCACCACATAACATGCCCACCCCATATCATGCCCACCACATAACATGCCCACCACATAACATGCCCACCCCATATCATGCCCACCACATAACATGCCCACCACATAACATTCCCACCCCATAACATGCCCATCCCATAACATGCCCATCCCATAACATGCCCATCCCATAACATGCCCACCCCATAACATGCCCACCCCATAACATGCCCACCCCATAACATGCCCACCCCATAACATAAATGCTCTAACATGTCATACAATGTACCCGTCCATCTGCTCTTCCATAAGTTAGTTTTTATGACCTTGACCGTGGTAGTGGTTCTTCAATACAATCATCGTAACCACGAGTTACGACTAGCCCTGGATTAATTGCCCTCTGTTAAATCAGTGGGGATCTCAACTGCCATCACTGAAGGTCAAGCTCCCGACTGCTATCGTTCACGATCAGGGGTTTGAGGGGGGGGGGGGGCATACCGGTAAGAAGAATCACTTTGAGAATGACTTTACCTAGGGGTGAGAATATCTTGGGTTCAACACCAGGCACATCACATGCTTCAAGTTCGAGGGCGGGACCATTCGCCGCCGCCATTTCGCCGACGCCACTTCGCAGCCACCGATTCTCCACCGGGACATTTCGCCACAGGCCGATTCTCCACCGGGACATTTCGCCACAGGCCGATTCTCCACCGGGACATTTCGCCACAGGCCGATTCTCCACCGGGACATTTCGCCACAGGCCGATTCTCCGCCGGGACATTTCGCCACAGGCCGATTCGCCACCGAGATATTTCGCCACAGGCCGATTCTCCCCCAAACCATGTCGCCTCCGCCTGGACAAAGAGATATAAAAACGGTTTCGGGAGTTGTTTCGTTTCTTTGGTTTCATTTTAATTAAAAAAGAAATAATTTGGGTGTTTTCATTAAAAAGTTATCGCCTTTTGGGGTTAACACCGTAAGCAATTGAAAAATAATAACAGCGATTGGCCTTACGGTCTCGATCTCAATGAACCAACCAGAACATTTTTTCTTTCAGAGGACTGCGTGGTTAATATTAACTGTCAATGTGCTTTGTAACACCTCCTTAAGAAAAAAAATCTGAAAACCGTATCCTGTATAATTATTAATGTTAACGTACATAAGCAGTGGAGTGGATTTCCTTACACAACTTGTATTTTGATTGCAAACCAGCGCGCACCCCCCCCCCCCCCCCCCCCCCCACCAAAAAAAAAAAACCTGACCTTTTTTCTAATGACCAAGCTACTCTTTGGAGCTTGAAACTACATTTTTGATATCTGTTCTCACACTTACCCAGGGGTAAACAGGTCTGTATTGTATATCTACACGAGGAAATAGGAATGTGGAGAAGGGCAAAAATATCACTGAATATGACAGAGTAGTCTAGTCTCTCTGTATCTATACTAAAACTAACGAAGGCAACGTCTGTATGCTGATGCATCATTTTACGTTAAAGTAAATTTGGCCTCAACACTAACAACTTAGAGTGCAAAGTACACGTGCTTAACAAAACGAGAAAATGATTGTTTCAAATGTTGAAGGGTTCTATCGATCTGCTCCGCTGGGAGATTGTTGTACATTAGAGTGCACTGCAGGCGCTGGGTTTTTCCCTCACGTGAAATATCCTTTACGGATATTAATGGGGTATTTTGACCACGCTGAGAACCGCCGTGATGGATCTGGACTTAGCTCGTGTTGTTGTCGCACATGGAAAGTGATGGAGCAGGATCATTTTTTAAAAAAGTCGCATTAAAGTGATGGCGGACATCGAGCTATGGATGTGGTATGGGGTCTGCAATTAAGCTAGATGCATGGGGCTGGGACAGAATTGAGGAGGATGGGTCTAGTATTGTAAACGAGTGATGGTTCGTGTGTTAGCAATGTGAACCTGGGTAGAGATTGCATTTGATAACATATTAGTTGATGTTTGCATATAATGACATCTAGTTATGTTTGCATATAATGACATCTTAGTTATGTTTGCATATAATGACATCTTAGTTATGTTTGCATATAATGACATCTTAGTTATGTTTCCATATAATGACATCTTAGTTATGTTTGCATATAATGACATCTTAGTTGATGTTTGATTATAATGACATCTTAGTTATGTTTGCATATAATGACATCTTAGTTGATGTTTGATTATAATGACATCTTAGTTGATGTTTGCATATAATGACATCTTAGTTATGTTTGCATATAATGACATCTTAGTTGATGTTTGCATATAATGATATCTTAGTTGATGTTTGCATATAATGACATCTTGGTTGATGTTTGGATATAATGATATCTTAGTTGATGTTTGCATATTACGACATCTTGGATAATGTTGACGCAATAAATAGTTGCGGTAATATTATATATGGATGGTAAGTTGGATAGCGTTTGACTATGATCATATGAGGGATTGGATGTTTCAAAAACGAGAGTTGATACTAGACCAGGGGTGGGCAAACTTGTTGTGCTGAGGGCCACATTGACATATGTAAAACTATTTGGGGGCCGCATGTATATTATGTCCAATTTTACGTATCGATAAACATTTCTCTATATTAAAAATCGCATTTTAGCATTACAAATACAAGACAAAAGTCAAGGACTGTTTTTAAAAAATTGAAAATTAGAAAAATGTTGATACAAAATGTAAAAACAATAATAACGGTACATGAAATTCTGTAAAATTTAACAATATGACTTAAAACAAAGAGTTTTTTTAAATTAATAAATGCCTCAGAGGGCCGCATAAAATCAAATGCCGGGCCGCATGCGGCCCGCGGGCCGTAGTTTACCCACCCCTGTACTAGACTATAGCTGGAGCACATAGCTGATTGAAGGGTTTATTGGCTTTATAGCTGTATGAATGAATGCTTAGCTGATTGATTCACGGATTAATCGTTTATGGTTTAATGGATGCATGGGTAATTGTAGGGCTTAATGGATGCATGGGTAATTGTATGGTTTAATGGATGCGTGGGTAATTGTATGGTTTAATGGATGCGTGGGTAACTGTATGGTTTAATGGATGCATGGGTAATTGTATGGTTTAATGGATGCGTGGGTAACTGTATGGTTTAATGGATGCATGGGTAATTGTATGGTTTAATGGATGCGTGGGTAACTGTATGGTTTAATGGATGCATGGGTAATTGTATGGTTTAATGGATGCGTGGGTAACTGTATGGTTTAATGGATGCATGGGTAATTGTATGGCTTACAGGATGCATGGGTAATTGTAATGTTTAATGGATGCATGGATAATTGTATTGTTTAATGGATGCATGGATAATTGTATTGTTTAATGGATGCATGGATAATTTTATGGTTTAATGGATGCATGGATAATTGTATTGTTTAATGGATGCATGGATAATTGTATTGTTTAATGGATGCATGGATAATTGTATTGTTTAATGGATGCATGGATAATTGTATTCTTTAATGGATGCATGGATAATTGTATTGTTTAATGGATGCATGGATAATTTTATGGTTTAATTCATGTATGGCTTATTGAATGTTTTAATGCAATGATCCTTAAACTCTCTGAGGAGGCTACTGATTCACTTTCCCTCAGACACTGCTTGGGGGTCGGACAAAAGTTTGAAAAAAAAAAATGAACGAAAATCCTATGCAAACTGCACATACCGTATCTTATTTGTAAAGGAAAAGACTGGGGGGGGGGGGGGAGGAATGAACAACACAAACTTAATAGTATTTCCTTGTTTTTTGGTAAATAAGAAAGTTAATGTCCGCGCAGATTGTCGCTCGGGTAGTGGGCGGACAACAATAGTCAGAGGAAAAAAATCACGGGAAAAAAGTCATTGAAAAACTTTTTTTTACAAATAAAATTATGGCTGATCTACAGGGATTCTGTGACTTTATTTTTCCCGGTGACTTTTTTTCCTTAGCAACAGTTGTGACTTGTTTTATTTCAGACTTATCTTTTAAATTTATTTATGTGATGCTGATAAGTGCATAAATATTAAATGTAATATTAATATTAAATATTTTGTTATTTTTTTCCTAACACTTTTCTTTCTGTATGTTCTGGTTAGATTTACAGATATTACATAAATATGTTTATGGAAATACAAATATAAATTACGGCTAATGAAAAGTTTTTCTGTGAATTTTTTTCTCCCTACAATCACATGGGTACCATTACGGTAGTTAGAGGGGCCAAGTTAAGGATCACTCGCGGGCCGGATCTGGTCCACGGGCCATAGTTTGACGATCCCTGGTTAAATGGGTACCTGGCAGTGTGAAAAATTTAATGGGTGCTTGATAAGATGATAGATAAGATGGTAGATAAGATGAAAGATAAGATGGTAGATAAGATGAAAGATAAGATGGTAGATAAGATGAACGATAAGATGGTAGATAAGATGGTAGATAATATGATAGGTATGATGAAAGATAAGATAGGATTGATAAGATGATAGGTGGTAGAAAAGACAAGACGATATATGAGATGATATATAAGACTAAGATGATAAATAAGGTGATAGATAGGATGATAGATAAGAATAAATCGGAATTTGAACAGTTTGATTTGTGATTTGAAACATTCATGATATACATCCATAACATCCCTTACATCGGTGACATCCATAACATCGGTGACATATCCAAAAGTCCACAAGTATAATGGATAAACTATTCATAAAAGGAATTGCAAACTCACAAGGGACAAACTATTCAACCATGCATTGTGACGATTGTGCAACAAACTCACAACAAGGGACAAACTATTCAACCATGGATTGTGACGATTGTGCAACAAACTCACAACAAGGGACAAACTATTCAACCATGCATTGTGACGATTGTGCAACAAACTCACAACAAGTGACAAACTATTCAATCATGCATTGTGACGATTGTGCAACAAACTCACAACAAGGGACAAACTATTCAATCATGCATTGTGACGATTGTGCAACAAACTCACAACAAGGGACAAACTATTCAATCATGCATTGTGACGATTGTGCAACAAACTCACAACAAGGGACAAACTATTCAATCATGCATTGTGACGATTGTGCAACAAACTCACAACAAGGGACAAACTATTCAACCATGGATTGTGACGATTGTGCAACAAACTCACAACAAGGGACAAACTATTCAATCATGCATTGTGACGATTGTGCAACAAACTCACAACAAGAGACAAACTATTCAATCATGCGTTGTCACGATTGTGCAACAAACTCACAACAAGGGACAAACTATTCAATCATGCATTGTGACGGTTGTGCAACAAGCTCACAACAAGGGACAAACTATTCAATCATGCATTGTGACGATTGTGCAACAAACTCACAACAAGGGACAAACTATTCAATCATGCATTGTGACGATTGTGCAACAAACTCACAACAAGGGACAAACTATTCAATCATGCATTGTGACGGTTGTGCAACAAGCTCACAACAAGGGACAAACTATTCAATCATGCATTGTGACGATTGTGCAACAAACTCACAACAAGGGACAAACTATTCAATCATGCATTGTGACGATTGTGCAACAAACTCACAACAAGGGACAAACTATTCAATCATGCATTGTGACGATTGTGCAACAAACTCGCATTGCGACATAATAAGATGCGTCACGATCTGAGTG
Source organism: Omphiscola glabra (assembly GCA_964017045.1). Taxonomy (NCBI): domain Eukaryota; kingdom Metazoa; phylum Mollusca; class Gastropoda; family Lymnaeidae; genus Omphiscola; species Omphiscola glabra. The sequence goes on along the minus strand of OZ024801.1, from coordinate 6,889,543 downwards.
AGGGCTTTAATAAGATGGCGTGTTTACGCTTGTGTGTAAATGTCTGCAGGCGCAGACAGACAGAACAATACCTCAATACGACCGTTACCATAAAACCGGGCCAGCACGCGGCTTAAATCCAGCACTTGACCCAGTTTTGGTGTGACCCAGTTTCTCAGGCTGGAAGCTGACTTCACACAAAGTCTGGGGGGAGGAGTTGCTGGGAGGCGGTGAGGGTCGAGCACAAGACGGTGGCTTTAATGAGGGGGGCTTGGTGGTGCCTGGTGGTGGTGCTGCTGTGAGCGGGTATGGTGTGGGTTGGTTGGGTGAGAATGATGTGCGGGGCTGCTGTGGGAGTACATGCGTTACTGAGAAGGATGGGCAAAAACAAAGAGTGAGCAGCAAGCACTCGGTGACCTCCAGATAAACTCACACTCCAGAAAACTCATAATCCGATCAAATTCACACTCAAGACAAACTCACAATCCAGTCAAACTTACATTACAGTCCAAACTATGACACATACTCTGTGGTAGGATTTGATGGATTGGAGCAACGGGTACGGAACTGGGCAGGGGTGAGGCTGGAGTGACGTTCCCTGTTAAGAATCGGCTAACGAAAGAGATGGCGACGAATTCGTTTTTTAAATAATTATTTTATAGTCTGGCCGGCCAATAGTGCATGTAAACAAAGAGAGATTAAATGGTTCTCAATCCAGCAATGAGGAGACACCGCCCTGGTCCCCTTGCATAAAACACATAAGCTTGTCGTAGATTGTAGTTCAAAGCCTCTGATCTGCCGGAGAAAGCAACAATATTTGATACTAGATATAGCCCGCCAAACATTGGCGACAGCAATGCGTGAACTTCCCATCCACTAAAGTTACTTGAAAAAACATGAACTCGAGTAACGCATATTTAAGATTCCAAATTTTTGCTACACCCCTTCCCCCCCATAATACGTCACTGCACACTTTTTATTTCACGCCCATGAACTATATTAAATATTCTGATGTCCTAACCACTTAGAAATCGAATATTTTCTTACACCATACTTACATTGAGACCATTACACTTTCCAAAAAGGAAATGTTACGCGCCAAACGCACTTGCGTTGTATAAAAAAACATTTGGCGTAGTTATAGGGAAATATATTTTGCACGCAATTGAACTTATTATTGAACCATGTTTTCTTTCAAACATATATCATTATTTGTAATATACTCTCAATACCAAATTCGATGAGTAGGAAGCAGTCAGTTAGGAAGCAGTCCAAGAGTCATACCAGAAGCGTAACATATATAGGAGATGTTACAGCCAAGAATAAGTATAATGTATAGGCCTAAGGCAGCGGTTCTCAACCTGTGGGTCGCGACCCCTTTGGGGGTCGCTCGACCCTTTTCCGGGAGTCGCCTAAGTCTATCTGGAAACACATATGCTCTACAGTTATGGAGTAGCACGAACATAATTTAATTGCTGTGGGGTCGCCACAACATGAGGAACTGTATTAAAGGGTCGCGACATTGGGAAGGTTGAGAACCACTGGCCTAAGGGATCATCCATTTTATGGGATGGACAGATGATAGTGGTATGAATAGTGGAGAGTTGTAAGGACATTGGAGAGTGGTAAGGACAGTGGAGCATTGTGTGTAGATTTAGCAAGCAATGTAATATGTGTAGGGGTGGAGTGAAAACAAGGAACGGGTTAGCTGGTGAAAACAAGGACGGGGTTGGCTGGTGAGAAAAACGATGGGGTTGGGGGGAGATAATCCAGAATTAACACAATCGCAAAAATTTGATGAAAATATAAAATACTTTAAATACTTAGAATTGGCTTGATGTTATCTTAAGACTAAGTCATGGCTTGACTCAGGGGAGCGGATGGTGGTGTTGGTGTGGATGGTGGTGTGGATGGTGGCGTGGTGCAGATGGTGGTGTTGGTGGGTATAGTGGTGTGGGAGCGGATGGTGGTGTTGGTGGGTATGGTGGTGTGGGAGCGGATGGTGGTCCAGTGTTTCTTTCAGGCATACCTCCGGGGGGGCACTGACCCCCGGAGCAAGTCAAGTGCCCCCCAGGGGGAAAATGTGAAAGAAATAATAATAATAATAAAAAAAATACTCTAAATTTAATTTTTATAAAATTTTTAAAAGTTATTGAAATGTGTGAGTATTTTGATTATCTTGTAAATGCCATTTTTGGTAGTAGTTAAAAAAAAATTAAATGGAATTGGTAAAAAAATTGTTTTCAAGTATAATATCAAAGAGACAAGTTGTAATGATCTGAAGCAAATTATAGTAGTCTAAATTTCTTAATTAACATTTAAATCAACTGAATATTGAGAATTGAAACTTTAATAATTTATACGAAAAAAATCACACATTAATAAATATATGAGTCTTTTGTAAACAATTCCTATACTTCTAAACAATTATATCGGTTACATATGATTTATAAATAAATACCAATTTTGAAAACCCATAAATATATATTCTATAGCCTTTTGTACAGAAATGCTTTTTTTCTTTTTGACTTTGGTGAAACTTGGAAATATTTTGAAATAAAAATATGTTTTTGGTTTTTCTTTTTTGTTCAAAATGTAAAACTATTTTAGCATTTCTTTTTTGGGATGGATCACCTTTTTGGAAGGAACTCTTTTTTTTTAATTTTAAAAATATTTTGTAGTAAATTCATTATTTTTATGTAGTTGATCCCAAAAATATTTTAAAATAATAACTTTAAAAAAACATTACTTTTCAATTTTAAATTTTTTTTTGCATACCACACTTAGTCAAGCAGAGACGTCGCTTGTACGATGGCTCTTATGTCAAATGACACATAAAATCTTAACTAGCATCACTCCCGTTGCTCTGCAGTTAAGTGTTTAATGATGCGAAACTAAATTTAACTATGGTATTTAAAAAAAATGCATTCTTGCATTTTGAATTTATCAAAAAATTTCGGGGCCTATAAAGTTTTAAGGGGCGAGTCTAAGCTAAGGAGTATCTCTCGATAAAAAACATACCCCAAGGGATCCCAATTGGACTGAATTTATTTAATATTGTGCTGGTGGAAGAGTTAGTGATGTCCTGTTATTATCGTTATTTCTAGCGCTTCCCACCCAAATGTCTGAAATGTTTACATCAGTGGCGCTTCATCCCATTTAGGGCCCTGGCCTGCTCCACCCCATTCTTCCATTGGGATCGATCCATCCCTTTACACCTCCATGTGCGAACCCCAACCTTTGTAAGCCCTTCTCTACATCGTCAATCCATCTCAGTCTTGGTCGACCGGTGAGCCGTCTGCCCCTAGGTTTCTGCCTGTAGATCGTTTTTGTTGCTCCAGAATCCGGCATCCTTTCAATGTGTCCTGCCTAGGGCAGTCTGCCATTTTTTTATATTGTTGGGACTATGGATGGGTATTTGTACAATTGATAAAGCTCTTAGTTTGTACGGATTCCCAAAACAAAATTGTCTATCATCGGGTCATATATTTAGCAGGTTCTCTGCTTTTCTGGTAGGAACCAAGTCTCACTACTGGTCTTGTGACAGTGGTGTATACTTCCTTCTTTGTTCCCTTATCGAGATTTTTGCTTTGAAGTAGCTTTTGTAAATTGAAATAAGAATGGTTTCATGCTGTTATTCTTTCTTGTACATCCGATTTTATTTCCTCTTGCTTATTTATAGTCACCCCTAGATATTTGAAAGTAGCTACCCTCTCAAAGGCGTAGATGTTCATATTGATGAAGTCATCAGTGCGTATTTCCTGACATTATCATAAATATTGCCTTCGCTTTATTTACATCAAGACCAGCTTTGACCGTCACATCTTCAAGTTCCCTGAAAGTTTTAATTATATCATCCATGCTGTTTCTACCAAGTAGCGCTATATCGTCTGTGTAGGCCAGGTATTGCAGTGGATGGCTTTATAAAGTTCCTTATGGTTGTTCTGTACCACCTCTCAGATGCTCACACGTATGTTTCTAATGCTTTTTTTCTAAAGTGATGTTGAAAATGATACATGGATTTCCTTGTCTGAGGCCCAGATTGATTGGGAACTCCCTCAAGTACTATCTCTGTACTTTTATTATACTTTTGTAGTTATCCATCGTCATATGTATGAGTCGGGTAAGTTTGTTAAGGACTCCAAGTTCCAGCACAGCATCGTTCATGTATTTCCTGTCTATGCTATCATAACCTGATTTATAGTCCACATATAGTTGGTGTTTGTTGATGTATTCTTAGCATTTTCTACGAGACATCTAACAGTAAATATATGAACGTTTGAAATGCTCCTTCACACATTGTCTTAAAGATACGTTGAATACAGTGTATGATACCCTCACTAGGTAACTCTTGTTACCAGTGAAATATCCGCATCAACACCAGGCACAGAAACATTGCAAATCCCATCTACATTCATAGGAGCCATAATGATCAATAAATTGATCGTGGGCCCTTAATAGACAGAAAAAGAAGAAGAAAAATTGCACCACAATGCATCACTGCATTTTGAATTTATTATTTTTAAATTAAGGTGACCCCTGCCCCCACTTTTGCTCAAACTCTTCGTAGTCCTCAATTTCTGCTACACCCCCCCCCCTTTTTTTTTTTGTTCCTTGACGTCGATCAATGTGACTAACGGGTTGAATCTAATCTTGTGTCAAATGATTTTCTTCGGCACAGGACAACCAAAATGAATTTAGTTTGTGTCTGGCACTGGTCGCCATAATGCCTCCCCGATCAAATGAAAGTCTTATCAAAACATTCGAATCATGTATACTCCAAAATGCACCTTTTGATTGTTAAACAATCACACATTTTCTGCTGCCCTACTTCCCGATAAAAATTACTTGCCATGACAGCCAAATTTGGTGCTGATATATATACTGCCCAGCGGCGTGCCTAGTGTTAGCGCCACTCTAGGTGGGTTAACTTTATTGCAACGCTACCTTTCTCGATAGAAACTCTGCAGATGTCCGAAAATCCCGCCGCTCTATCTAAAGAAAAAATGACACCTGGGAAGACCAAATGTTCGCCCCCCCCCCCCACTTCTACGTCACTGACGTGAGTCTTTGATGACAGGGGACAAGATTCATTTTTATACCCCCCCCCCCCCGGCTAAACTCTGAAACCTATTATTTTCATCCATTAACACTATAGCCCATTAGATGCCCCCGCTAGTCTGGCGCCCGGGGACATATGTCCCATCTGCCACCCCTTAGCTAAGCCTCTGGCCAGTGAAAAACTGGCACTGCCCCCCCGAACGTCAAAAGTGCCCGCTCGGGGGAAAATTTCTGAAAGAAACACTGATGGTGGTGTTGGTGGGTATGGTGGTGTGGGAGCGGATGGTGGTGTTGGTGTGGATGGTGGTGTGGTGCGGATGGTAATGTTGGTGCGTATGGTGGTGTGGGAGCGGAAGGTGGTGTTTGTGGGTATGGTGGTGTGGAGCGGATGATGGTGTTGGTACCGGATGGTGGTTGTTGTGCGGATTGTGGTGTGGGTGCGGATAGTGGTGTGGGAGCGGATGGTGGTGTGGGTGCGGATGGTAGTCTGGGTGCGGATGGTGGTGTCTGTGCATGGATGGCAAGATATCACAATCATGTATCGGTCATAATGTCAGAGGCATTCAGTCACAATCATTTTATAGGTCATATCGCTGGGACATTCAGTCATAATTATTTTATAGGTCATATCGCAGGGACATTCAGTCACAATCATTTTATAGGTCATAATGTCAGAGGCATTCAGTCACAACCATGTATAGGTCATATCGCAGGGACATTCAGTCACAATCATGTATAGGTCATATCGCAGGGACATTCAGTCACAATCATGTATAGGTCATAATGTCAGAGGCATTCAGTCACAATCATGTATAGGTCATATTGCAGGGACATTCAGTCACAATCGTGTATAGGTCATATCGCAGGGACATTCAGTCACAATCATGTATAGGTCATATCGCAGGAACATTCAGTCACAATCATGCATAGGTCATATCGCAGGAACATTCAATCACAATCATGTATAGGTCATATTACCAGAGGCGTTCAGTCACAATCATGTATAGGTCATATTACCAGAGGCGTTCAGTCACAATCATGCATATGTCATATTACCAGAGGCGTTCAGTCACAATCATGCATAGGTCATATTGCCAGAGGCGTTCAGTCACAATCATGCATAGGTCATATTACCAGAGGCGTTCGTCACAATCATGCATAGGTCATATTGCCAGAGGCATTCAGTCACAATAATGTATAGGTCATATTGCCATAGGCGTTCAGTCACAATCATGCATAGGTCATATTGCCAGAGGCGTTCAGTCACAATCATGTATAGGTCATATCGCAGGGACATTCAGTCACAATTATGCATAGGTCATATCGCAAGGACCTTCAGTCACAATCATGCATAGGTCATATTACCAGAGGCGTTCAATGATAATTTGTTTTTCATTTCTATACTGCAATATGGACTAAATACTTCTCTAGACACCAGGTGTGTCTAAATGCGAGCAGGTGTTATCAACATAAGACTTGTAGGAGGGTGTCCCTATAGATTCTCGTGGGAAGTTGTGTTATCATTTATATATGACATCAACACGTCACATCATCCCATTGAGGAAATGATTTGTTGAATAAATGTGGAATTTAATCTGTCAGTGGTGTCTAATCTTTCAGTGGGGTCTAATCTGTCAGTGGGATCTAATCTGTCAGTGGGGTCTAATCTGTCAGTGGGGTCTAATCTGTCAGTGGGGTCTAATCTTTCAGTAGAGTCAATCTAGCTAATTTCTACGGTACGTGTCAACAAACATTTTCATACTCTGGATGGAATGACATATCGGCCCCCCGCTCCTACCCAAATTTTCCTCAACTTTCCAATAAAATTATATAGACTGTGATTGATCCCATGTAAATGTCCACGAAATCTTGAATGGGTTCAAATCTCACTGTCAACGTGTAATGCCAGCTCTGAAGGCCGCATTCGGCTTTTCATACGTTATTTAAGTAGGTCCGCTTAAATGATTAAATCAGAAGGACTCAGGCTCAGTGGAGATGATGCTCTGTCTGTCTGTCTGTCAGTCTTGCTTGACAGCAAGATTTGAGACGTCAAGACTTAACAGGTGTTTTAATCTGGGGCTGTGGGAGTACGTGGACGGCCCCAGGTCAGTTCGTCTGAATTCTTCATGCATGGGTTTCGTAGCAGGGGCGTCATTTGGATAGGGTAGGAGGGGTCATTTGCCCCCAACCCTTTATATTTGCACGTTTTATTTAATTTGCTGTGTACTGTGGCGGCTCCAGTAATAAAAAACTCAAGATGCCCTCCAATTCCCCCCCCCCTCGAAATGTCGTTCATGTTTTGTAGTCGTTTGTAATGGTTTAATTAGCAACTGTAGTTAGTGTGTTGGAGACAGACACAGACATGCAAACTGGTAAGCAGACAAGACATGCAGACTGGTGAGCAGACAAGACATGCAGACAAAAATAGGGCTCATTGGTAAATTACGTGGCGCAAAATGATCTTTTCAGACCCCCGTCCCCACTGTCATTATGTGTCACAAATTCTTTACCCCACCCCCTTTCCCCTTTAGTGTTACGTCACACCTAAATAAATTCAAAACATACATAAAATATTTTCATAATTTACCCAAAAAATGCGCTCTTCGTCACTTGTGACAAAATAATTTATTATTAGAAAACGTTGACGTAAAATGTAAAACGACGAGGTCATCCCAGAGTCGAATGTAAAATGGCCACAAGAGTTTTTGAGCCATTTCCGATATGCACAGAAGGTGTGCGCGACTGAGTTTCAGGGTCCCTATTACCTGAGGCAACATCGACCTCAAATTAATGTTTTAAAATTAATTGAATATAGATTTTGTCAAAATTATAAAATTTTAGATTTTAAAAAAAAACATAAAAACATGTGTGCCTCTCTCCCCCATGTCACAAATTCTAGACCCCACCCCCCACTTCCCCCTGAGCGTGACGTAATTTACGAACGACCGTATAGACAAGATATTCAGACTGGTGAACAGACAAGACATGCATTGGCGATAAACAAAGTTTCTTGTTCTTTTTCAAATACTTAAATTGATAGGCTCATTTTTTTCTTCCATTCTTTGCTGTTTAATTATTATTTTTTTAAAGTCATTAATATGGCTGAGCCCGAATGACAACTGGGGATCAATGTGTGTGGAAGGGGGTGGGGGCTACAACGTCACCCTCCATGTCGACTGCAAAAAATCAGGGACAGTTATATGAAATAATGAGTGTTTTTAAATGGAGTGTAAAAAAAAGTGGGGGGGTCACAGAAAATGTTTTTATTTAACACAATTTAATTTGCAAGTCCATATAAATGTCTATGATAGACCGAAAACTCTGACTATTCACACTATTAATTATGTGATTTATTTAGCACTATGGACATCGCTATGCATGAAGCCAATAAGAGCAAATATTACAGATGGAATAACACTAAATGGTTGTAAGCGATTGGGTAGAGGTTAAGCTCTCGCACCAAAAGGATTGTCAGTTTTATTCTCGCCTCTGATCTCCCCGATAGCTCTCATGTTGTAAAGGAATTTTTTAAAAAGCAAGTGGCACTGCAATATGGTACTAGTTTAGTGATATCTCTGTCCATACAAAGCATCAATGGTCTAAATGTTGTAACGTTGGACCGAAAGATATAAAAATTCCTTTTGTTCTTCCATCTTGTCAGAATTTACTGTCTGCTCATCCTCCTGTTCTCTTTTGCTGCCCTGTCGGAAAAAACTTCTCAGCTAAGTGCTATTATTAAATTGTATCTTTATTCGGTTAATTTTTCTGTCGTTTGTTCGCTGACGAAGGCTTTTTCCCGATACGTTCGTTGTTTTGTTGAGCACCTTTTTTTTTTCAGGTTTGACCTTACTTTGTTTGACTCAAAATCCTACCATTAAAAGAAGTCAGAATAATTTTGTCAACATGTTTTACTTTCAGTTTTATCGATTAATTTATTTATGTTAATATATATTGGTGTAAATGCGTTTGATTTTCATATTTAAACAAAAAATTCCTATCAATTTTCTTCCTGTTAATTTTGGTTACATTTAATGTTATATAGTCTATCATAAATAATATATGGACTCACAAATAAAATTAAGTTTACTAAATTTTTTCCTATGACTTTTTTCTGTGACTTTTCTCCTATAATTTTGTCTCTGCCTTTTTTTTTCATGTGACCTCTTTTTCCATGTTTTCCCTGTGACTCTCCCCCCCCCCCCCCCCCACCCTTGATTTGCTAGCAGATAACTTTCCACTGAACTGCAATGCCGTGTTGGTTACGTTGATGCACTCCCGCTGAAGAAGTTATCAGATAACTTTCAACGTCACATACATTCAATGTGCCATCAAACCAACTGTCCTCCCTTTCATCATCCAAGACCAGTAATCCCCATCATCATCCAAGACCAGCTATACCCATCATCATCCAAGACCAGCAATCCCCATCATCATCCAAGACCAACAATCCCCCATCCTCATCCAAGACCAGCAATCCCCATCATCATCCAAAACCAACAATCCCCATCATTATCCAAGACCAGCAATCCACAATAACAGCTCTGTCCGTCTCTTGTGACAGGGGAGGGGGGGCACTACTACCGCCCTCCTCCGGGGGGAGTGTAGACGGTCTGTTTTCAAGAAAGACTTGCGTCACAATGAGTCACGATAACCAACGTATTGTGAGGGCGGTACTATTATTATCTCCTGGAGTCGAATGACGCAATTAGTGTGGGAGATTTTGTTTACTCCGTTCCAACCCAAATCCCCCCACCCCACCAATTTCCCCCAACCCTTACCCCCTTAATCGGGGGGGTTAGACTGTCAGGTAATTACAGTTTATCTCGGTGTTTAATTTCCGGTCTTAGGTTCAAAGGTTAGGGCCTGTGGGAGAGGGAGGAGGAAGGGGGATGCAGACCCCCGGGGTGGAGGGAAAGGGGGGTGCAGACTCCTGGGTCACGGCCTACGAGCTATCCCGAGGGTCATGCCTGAGTAGACAGTCTTCTGATGAATCATAAAATATAGGTTTACAGAACAAAGGAAGCGGTGCTTGATAAAATTAGCATTTCACTAACTGCGGATGTGTGGTAATTTGTGATTTAGTAATATGGTAACAACAAGTGATCATCAAAATGAAGACATCAGAATGATGATATTTTTTAATCGCAGATGTAGAATAAACGCTTGTCGTCATTAGGAAAATGATTTAAATATGGAAAATTAAATAGAACTTACAGACCTTACAGTACAGACCTAACAGACCTTACAGAACTAACCGACATTGCAGAACTAACCGACATTACAGAACTAACAGACCTTACAGACCTAACAGACCATACAGAACTAACAGACCTTACAGAACTAAAACACGTTAAAGAACTAACAAACTTTACAGTACAGACCTAACAGACCTTACAGAACTAACAGACCTTACAGAACTAAAACACCTTAAAGAACTAACAGACTTTACAGTACAGAACTAACAGACCTTGCAGTACAGACCTAAGAGACCTTACAGAACTAACAGATCTTGCAGTACAGACCTAAACGACCTTACAGAACTAACAGATCTTGCAGTACAGACCTAAACGACCTTACAGAACTAACAGATCTTGCAGTACAGACCTAAACGACCTTACAGAACTAACAGATCTTGCAGTACAGACCTAAACGACCTTACAGAACTAACAGATCTTGCAGTACAGACCTAAGAGACCTTACAGAACTAACAGATCTTGCAGTACAGACCTAAGAGACCTTACAGAACTAACAGATCTTGCAGTACAGACCTAAGAGACCTTACAGAACTAACAGACCTTGCAGTACAGACCTAAGAGACCTTACAAGGTGAAGCAAGGTATGGGAAAACCTTAAATAAAGACGCAACAGAACTAAGAACGTTTTGGCAAGAGGCCTTTTTGGGCGAATAAACAACGAGTAAATACAGTATACAAATGAAATGAAACACTTAACTGAAATATTAGTATCTGAGAGGACATCAAATATATCGATGGTATAGATAGATTTTATTTTTCATTTAATTGAACCATTTCAATCATTTTAATTAGATTAATTAAACACAAGAAATTTGTGTAAATAAAACAATATATGTTCAGCTTTAATGATGATTATACAAAATAAAAACGTAGACGTTTCGGCAAATGCCTTCAGCAGTACAAATAAAGAGACGAAAAGAGCCATTTACATTTATTTAAAACAGTTGTGTTTTAAAAAAAATATATATATTTTCGCTTTGTTTTTTTAATACCTTGAGAAAAACAAGTTGGGGGTTTTGGGGGGGGGGGGGGTTTACAGTCAACCTTCCCCCGGAAAGATAACTTACAGAAATACTGGTGGCACACAAGAAATACATTTTGAAATACCGAAGGGCGTGAACAACGGGAAGTAGAGAGGTGTGGCTTAAAAATAATGAACGCCCTATTTTTGGAACAATAGCCCGTCAAAGCTCTGATGGCAACATTATGCGGTAACCCTGTTAAGGAGATCGGCCTTGACATGGAAGAACTGGTGTAAATAGATACTGGATCAAACTACTGGAGTAATCTGAGTATCGCGGTCAACCAGACCCCGGCCTTCTCCTCATAGAAAGATGATATCTCAAAACAGTTTCATGTATCATGACCGTATCAAGCAGATTTCTCCAAGGTGACCATTTCCCGAATCTCTTAAAGTCAACGATAGACTCTCCCAACAAAATCTGTTTGTAAATGAACTGCTGGAGTAGTTAAATCAACTGGATGGCCCAGACCACTTTACAAACGAGTATGACTTCCCAGACCTGCCAAAGATTGCCTCAAAAAAAAACAAAATATGTGACCTTCTCGTAAAACTAAGCCTGGAGATAGATAAACGTCCGAACTTACTCTGCCCGTCCATCCCGTCGTGTGTCCAAGACAGTCGTTGACAACACGTTAAGAGTGTTTCAGTGCTAGCTAGTATTGGCGCTTTTGTGGCTAACATTTAACCCCCCTTCCCCCCCCCCCCCCAGCAAGCATTAGCATTCAGCATACATAGCCTTACATGATTTCAACCAAACAAGAAAGATTTACAGCAAGAGCTAATACCTTGCCTGTGAGCTAATTATTTTATCAAAATGTTTCCTGTGTTGTCAAAGTTTTAATTACATCTTAATAGGATAATGAACCAGATTATCCAGAGAGAGGGGGGAGGGGTGTTGTCGTCATTAGATTCTCCACATGGGGATTGGCCGGAAATATCTTGTCTGCTGTGTTCTCGTCTACCATCTTGTATTACGAGATTCGCGAGAGTTTACATCTGGCGTTATGAATGAGCTTATTGACTGGGAAGATGGCCCCCCGCACGGCCAGATTTCATGTCCCCCATCGAATACGTAATGAGACTCAGCGTGACTTCCAGACCTGCTGATGTAAGTGTAAGAAGCGGCCTGCGTAAGTGTAAGAAGCGACCTGTGTACGTGTAAGAAGCTGCCTGTGCAAGGGTCGGGTGAGAGCTTTGAAAGATTGTGGTTTTATCATGTTTATACATGGTAATGAATGTAATTTTCAATTCAGCTCCACACAGCGTACTTGAGCAAAGCTGTTAATGCATAGTGAGTATAGTGGGGTTTTCCCAACCTGAGGTGCTCGCATCGCTTTCTAGTCTCACACCTGTTGATGTATAGTGATAATGGCAGGGTTTACCCAACCTGTGTCGCTCTCATCCCTCACAACTGTGAGTGTATAGCTTAAAGCAAGGTTTTCCAAATGTGGTACGAGACAGCACTTCAAGGGATGTGAGGAAATGGAGAAAATAAAAACAAAAGAGACAGTCTACGTTTTAAGCTTTTGTTTGAATGTTGAAACATTTTGAAACATTTATTAAAAACTATTTCATTCAAATCCCAAGTTTAATTGATACGTTCTGCAGTTCTTCGAGCAACTGAACAAAGCAATTGGTAGAGGTCCATTATTTTAAAATAATGCAGTGTTACTTTTGTAAAAAAAAAAAAAAAAGTAACAAATAAATAATTTTATTTTAAATGGGGAGGGGTGGGGAATGCAAAACTTAGTTAAACAATTCGTAGAGGGTGTGAAACAAGTCAAATAATTCGTAGAGGTGTGAAACAAGTCAAATAATTCGTAGAGGGTGTGAAACAAATAAAAAAATTCGCATGGGTGTGAAACAAGTCAAATAATTCGTAGAGGGTGTGATACAAGTATAATAATTCGTAGAGGGTGTGAAACAAGTCAAATAATTCGTAGAGGGTGTGAAACAAGTCCAATAATTTGTAGAGGGTGTGAAACAAGTCAAATAATTCGTAGAGGTGTTAAACAAATTAAATAATTCGCATGGGTGTGAAACAAGTCAAATAATTCGTAGAGGTGTGAAACTAGTAAAATAATTCGTAGAGGTGTGAAACTAGTCAAATAATTCGTAGAGGTGTGAAACTAGTTAAATAATTCGTAGATGGTGTGAAACAATTTAAATAATTCGTAGAGGGTGTGGAACTACTCAAATCATTCGCAGGCGTGCGGAACAGGACTGTGAGAAGGTGGTAGTCGTCAGTGGCGTGAACATAAGGGAGGGGAGCTGCGCGAAAATCGTGGTTAGAAACGACCTAATACTGAATTGAACGATAAAATCCCTAGTATTTTACAAAGAAGACGGGCTCTAAAATCGTCTATTTTCTTGTCTGCCCCTTGCTGAAATTGTACTTATATATATATATATATATATATATATATATTGTATGGTATGGTATGGCATCTTTCCGTCTAGGAGAGACGATAGATTTATCTTTTCTGATTGCAGCTTTTGATATATATATTGGTAGGCGCCATTTTCAGACTTCGCCCCCCGGGAGGTGGGGGGGGGGGGGAGCTAGCCATTTTTTCTCGATACGGTCTTGGGTGTGTATAAAAGGTTGGGAAGATTGGTTTAAATATTTCCAAGACTTCATCTTACTTTCAAACCTACAGGCTGTGTTGGAATATCGACAACACCCCCTCCCCCTTCTCTCTGGATAATCTTCGATAGAAGCTAACCAGCATTAAAAACAAACACGTGACTTCGCATGAAAACACATGACTTCGCATGCAAACATGTGACTTCACATGAAAACACATGACTTCGCATACAAACATGTGACTTCACAAGTATTTTTTTTTTTAAATTTTATTTTATAAAATCTAAACATTACGTTTTTGACTTAGCTCCGATCTTAGCATCTCCTGTACTCCAGAATCCAGAATAGTTACCAGACGTTTAAGCCAACCCCCATTCCTCCACCCTCTTACTACGCCCGACACACCCATCATTAGTTGTTTGTAAAAAAATAGACGTTGCACTTGTCCAGTAACATTGCCGTACATGATGGGTTCGTACTTGTCCAGTAACATTGCTGTACTTGATTGGTGTCGTACTTGTCCAGTAACATTGCTGTACTTGATTGGTGTCGTACTTGTCCAGTAACATTGCCGTACTTGATTGGTGTCGTACTTGTCCAGTAACATTGCTGTACTTGATTGGTGTCGTACTTTTCCAGTAACATTGCTGTACATGATTGGTGTCGTACTTTTCCAGTAACATTGCTGTACTTGATTGGTGTCGTACTTGTCCAGTAACATTGCAGTACTTGATTGGTGTCGTACTTGTCCAGTAACATTGCTGTACATGATTGGTGTCGTACTTGTCCAGTAACATTGCTGTACATGATTGGTGTCGTACTTGTCCAGTAACATTGCTGTACATGATTGGTGTCGTACTTGTCCAGTAACATTGCTGTACATGATTGGTGTCGTATTCACAGGGGGCCGGATTTATCCTTTTTAAGATTAGATCGACGAGACCACCTCCACCCCTTCCTCCCACCACCCCCAACCTCCCCACAACCCTATCCAGTCATAACACTCCCACGGACCGCCTAGTGACGGAGATATGTCTCGTAATGCTCTATTTCAAACATCTGAATCATGTTTCACGTTGCTAATTACGTCCAGGTTGATCCCATTCGTCAGTTCACAGTATTTTCAGTTAGTCACTTAGTCACATTTGTTTTCATATCGATATATATTTTTAAACAGTTAAAATGTTCCAATCTCTCATTATAGTTAGTAGGGTTACCGGAAATTTGATAGAAAATTGATCGACAGAAAACTAAACTATATAGTAAAACAAAATTATGCGTTCAAAAAGAAAATTGACGCAACATTTTAACATGTAAACTAAAAAAAAAAATTCGACCAAATTTCCGTTCGATCAAATTTCCGTCGATCAATTTTCCGTCGACGAAATTTCTTTCGATCAAATTTCCGGATACGTAGTTAGTAGTACTGTATATGAAGATAAAATAAAATTATGCAAATCGTACATTAAGCCCTAAAATCTCTTTCTTTCGTTGCACTTGGCCTAAAATGCTATATAGAGAGCAAAGTGCCGCCAGGGACGGACCGCCCCCCCCCAACCCCACGTCATGCGCCGCTGAATCGGATCCGACGTTTCCCCTCACATATTTCAAACCGTATCTGGAAATAATTTATAGGAAAGAAATTTGTCTGAAGTAGTTTCGAAATTAAATTTGTTAAACGGAGATTTATTGTTTTTAAAGGTCAGAGTGAGAAATGTGGGAAAATGTCAAGAAATGGGTGAAATATATACAAATGGGGAAAATGTCAAGAAATGGGGGAAATGTATAGAAATTGAGGAAATGTCAAGAAATTTAAAAAGATGGGGAAAATGTAAAAAAATCGGGGAAATCTCAAGAAATGGCAAAAATGTCTAAAAATGGGGAAAATGCCAAGAAATAGGTGAAACGTCAAGAAATAAGGAAAATGTCTAGAAATGAGGGGGAAATGTCAAGAAATTTTAAAAGATGGTGAAATGTAAAAAAAATGGGGGTAATGACAAGAAATGGGCGAATGTCCAGAAATGGGGAAATATCAAGAAATGGGGAAAATATACAAAAATTACGGAAATTTCCAGAAATGGCAAAAATGTCTAGAAATGGGGGAAATGCCAAGAAATGGGGAAAATGTACAAAAATGGGGGAAATGTATAGAAATGGGAGAAAAGTCAAGAAATTTAAAAAGATGATGAAAATGTAAAAAATGGGGGTAATATCAAGATATGGTGGAAATGCACAAAAATGGGGGAAATGTCAAGAAATTTAAAAAGATGATGAAAATGTAAAAAATGGGGGTAATATCAAGATATGGTGGAAATGCACAAAAATGGGGGAAATGTCAAGAAATTTAAAAAGATGGGGGAAATGTCAAGAAATTGCTAAAATGTCTAGAAATAAGTGAAATGCCAAGAAATTCGAGAAAATGTACTAAAATTGGGGAAATGTCAAGAAGTGGGGAAAATGTCGATGTTCTTACACCCTTTTTTTTTTTTGTGTTACCTCAAATATTTTATTTGGAAATAACTTTCGCTTGAGCCAATTTCCATTTGCTAAACTTAAGTGATTGTTTTTTTCCTTCGAACATATTTCTTCCGTGCAAATTTCCGGTACCGGTACCATTTTCAACTTAAGGTAAATTCGATAATCCAAATAAGTTTTATATAGGTTAACCCCACCCCCTTTAAACTAAGATGTGTGCCCACAAGGTTGGGTGAGGGGAGGGGGGTAGAGTAATCGGATAACGTGTAACAACCGCCGTCGTTCAATGAGCAACATTGATAACTGAGAAGTGATCACTGAGAAGTGCTAATTAAGAAGTGATAATTGAGAAGTGATAACTGAGAAGTGATAATTGAGAAGTGATAACTGAGAAGTGATAATTGAGAAGTGATAATTGAGAAGTGAAAACTGAGAAGTGATAATTGAGAAGTGATAATTGAGAAGTGATAACAGATCAGTGATAATTGAGAAGTGATAATTGAGAAGTGATAACTGAGAAGTGATAACTGAGAAGTGATAACTGAGAAGTGATAATTGAGAAATGATAACTGAGAAGTGATAATTGAGAAGTGATAACTGAGAAGTGATAACTGAGAAGTGATAATTGAGAAGTGATAACTGAGAAGTGATAATTGAGAAGTGATAATTGAGAAGCGATAACTGAGAAGTGATAACTGAGAAGTGATAACTGAGAAGTGATAACTGAGAAGTGATAATTGAGAAGTGATAACTGAGAAGTGATAATTGAGAAGTGATAATTGAGAAGCGATAACTGAGAAGTGATAACTGAGAAGTGATAACTGAGAAGTGATAACTGAGAAGTGATAACTGAGAAGCGATAATTGAGAAGTGATAATTGAGAAGTGATAATTGAGAAGTGATAACTGAGAAGTTATAATTGAGAAGTGATAATTGAGAAGTGATAACTGAGAAGTGATAATTGAGAAGTGATAATTGAGAAGTGATAATTGAGAAGTGATAACTGAGAAGTGATAAATGAGAAGTGATAATTGAGAAGTGATAACTGAGAAGTGATAATTGAGAAGTGATAACTGCTGGACAGGGGCGAAAGCAAATGTAGCTCCTTACTGATATTCCTACAGAAAAGTGGTATACTCTTAAGACGAGTGGTGTAGTCATCAGACCAGTGGTGTAACCATCAGACCAGTACTGTACACGTCAGGCATGTGATGTAGCCAACGGACATTTAGTGAAACCAAGAGACATGTAGTGTACCCATCAAACCAATAGTGTAGTCATCAGACCAGTGCTGTAGTTATCAGACCTGTAGTGTAACCATCATACATGTAGTCTAGCTATCAGACCAGTAGTGTGGACATCAGACCAGTGGTGTAGCTATCCTGGAGTGTAACAATCAGACATGTAGTGTAGCTATCAGACCTGTAGTGTAACCATCATACATGTAGTGTAGCAATCAGACCAGTAGTGTGGACATCAGACCTGTGGTGTAGCTTCTTCTTCTTCTTCTATATATTAAGGGCCCACGATCAATTTATTGATCATTATGGCTCCTATGAATGTAGATGGGATTTGCAGTGTCTCTGTGCCTGGTGTTGATGAGGATATTTCACTGGTTACAAGAGTAACTGTTTGAGGTTATCATGCCCTAGGGGTTGGAAGGCCTGAGGCAATAGACGCAAATGAGTCAAGTGTTGTCGCCTCAACTGATCCTTTTGGAAGCTTGTTCCAGTCCCTGATTGTCTTTGGTAGGAATGAGAAGTTCCTATACTGGCTTCTCGCTGGTATGAGCCGCCTGTCATGGCCTCGTCGTTGTCTATGGGGGAGAGGGACGAGTTTCTGTTTAATGCCAGAACAGCTATCCTGCAGTGTAACAATCAGACATGTAGCGTAGCCATCAGACCTGTAGTGTAGCCATCAGACCAGTGGTGTAACCATCATACCAGTGATGTAGTCAACATACCAGAAATATAACTATCAACACATGGGAAAATCAGCCTAATGCTCTTTTCTTTTCTTTTTCGCAATGGGTGAAATTGAAGAGTTACCGGAACTTGCGCAGTGACATCACTAAGGGGATGACGTGGCTGACAGGTGCAATACTTTTTAAAATAATAAGGTTCTTGCACGCTATTGGTCCCTCTGTCGCTCACCCTAACCCGAACCCTAAATCTATCATAAACAAAGGGAAGTGACTCCCAATAAGGGGACCACAACAGCACATTAGCCAATAATAATAATTATTCTAAAATAATTAAAGTCAACGACCAAAGTTTTTAAGAATGTCATATGGATAGACAGCTGTTGTTTTCTTTTTCTCTGTTGAATAAATTAAATTTGCCAAGAAATTCCCCCTTTTACGGCTTAGCGGTGGCAAGGGGATTGTGTTGGGGAAACAGGTACGTTTAGTTGTACCGTTATGGTTGCTGGTGACCAGTTGACCTGTACAGGGTACAGATGTAGCTCATCGCCTTACACAGGGTACAGCTGTAGCTCATCGCCTTACACAGGGTACAGCTGTATCTCATCGCCTTACACAGGGTAAAGCTGTAGCTCATCGCCTTACACAGGGTACAGCTGTAGCTCATCGCCTTACACAGGGTACAACTGTAGCTCATCGCCTTACACAGGGTACAACTTTAGCTCATCGCCTTACACAGGGTACAACTGTAGCTCATAGCCTTACACAGGGTACAGCTGTAGCTCATCGCCTTACACAGGGTACAGCTGTAGCTCATCGCCTTACACAGGGTACAGCTGTAGCTCATCGCCTTACACAGGGTACAACTGTAGCTCATAGCCTTACACAGGGTACAGCTGTAGCTCATCGCCTTACACAGGGTACAACTGTAGCTCATCGCCTTACACAGGGTACAACTGTAGCTCATCACCTTACACGGTGTACAACTGTAGCTCATCGCCTTACACAGGGTACAGCTGTGATTGAGCTGTACGGGGTACAGCTGTAGCTCATCGCCTTACACAAGGTACAGCTGTAGTTTTATCGCCTTACATAGGGTATAGCTGTGGTTGACCTGTACAGGGTACAGCTGTAGTTGATCGCCTTACACAGGGTACAGCTGTGATTGACCTGTACAGTGTACAACTTTAGTTGACCTGTACCGGGTACAGCAGTATTTGATCGTAGCGAAAATCAATTGAACGCGGTTGGTTCCCGTCCGCCCGCCGGTCGCGTGCAGAAAACGTGCAGAGAACGGTTTGAACTTCTGCAAGTCTGCTGATACTTGTCTGAGCCCAGTGACGGCAGGTCTCAGCTTGAACGGGTTGTTGGGGTGGTTAAGTGGGGAAGTGGGTGGGGGTGCTGGTCGGTTGTTGTTTTTTTTTTGTAGGGGAGGGGAGGGGTAGGTGCTGATGGTTCATAACGTCAAGATGCCTTCTTACTCGGCTCCAAAGAAATTCTTTCAACGCTCTCAAGCCTTGCAACCCACCGTTACGCTCTCTATGCATCCTCTCAACCTTCTATCCATCTATATATCCAGAGCCAGAGGCGTACCGCGGGTGTGGCAAGAAAGGCACGTGCTGCGAGAACCAGTTAAATGGGGGGGGGGGGCGGGTGGGGGTGGGGTGGTGCGCAAAACCGGCGAGCCGCGAAAAAAAATGGTTTATTTGTTTAAATTTAAAAAATCGCCTCTTTTTATAAGTGAGTCAACCTGTACAGAATAAGTCTTCTACTAGAGTGCCTACCCTGTACTCCTTGTAGACTTTTTTATGGTAAAGATTAATTAATTATTTTTTTAAAGTTTCTTAAGCTTTCAATCTTAATAGGGGCGCATTTTTATTCCTTGTCATGGGTTGCCATATCATGCCATATGTTCTCTGTACCAGTACGTCTCTCTAATGGTCTACACGCCCCCTCTCTCATACATCCACTTTCTCTCACTCGGCGGTTGTGACAGTTGTGTTATGTTTGAGTCTTTCCACTTGCAACATCGTATTAGCTTGCCTTTGATTTATGATAAATGAATGTAGATGACAGTTTGATTAGTTAAATACAATAGTATACACATAAGCATACGTTAAAAAAATTCACCTGTACTCCCCCGTGTGTTGGTTACCTGTCTGTGACATTCCTGCCCTACATACCTACCCGCCTCCACTACTAACCTGACCGGTGTACTGCCTGGCTTCTGTCTGAACAGGCCTCCCCATGTTGGCGGGGAGTTAGTGAAATGACAAGTCTACCTTTTATTTTTTGACGTGTAGTTAGACGCACAGAGTACGAATCTATATAAAACCAATTCAGGTAGTTGGAGCTGTACCTTGTGTGGTCTCAAATAGACCATTTACCTCTACTATTGGTGGTGCGTCAATAGAATTCTCTAATTCAGAATAACACTAAAACACTAAGCATGAATTTGTAAATAAAAGTTGAAAAAAATATCTTTGCTTCCGAGATTAAGCCCACAAGGTTTTAGAGTCCTATTCCAAATAGTTTTTTTGTTTTTTTAAAATTAGCTGCGTGTGTATTTTTAGCTACCCGGTCGGCCTAATGTTAGTAGCACTCAGAGTTAAGGTTGGGCCCACCTTGAAAAACTACTATTTTGGTGTATGTAGCAAGGATAAGAATTTAATGACACCAGGGGAAGCGAGACTTTTGTACTCCTAAACTAAATGCGACACTTAAAGGCGACACTTAAAGGCGACACTTTAGAGACTTTTGTACTCCTAAACTAAAGGCGACACTTAAATGCGACACTTAAATGCGACACTTAAATGCGACACTTTAGAGACTTTTGTACTCCTAAACTAAATGCGACACTTTATTTAAAATTGAAATGAATCCAGAAACGCTATCGGCATCTACTTTCGCTGATGACGTTACATTCCTTGGTCTTGGGTCAATCAAGTCCATGTTTCATGTCAATGATATTCCTTGGTCTTGGGTCAATCAAGTCCATGTTTCATGTCTATGATATTCCTTGGTCTTGGGTCAATCAAGTCCATGTTTCATGTCAATGATATTCCTTGGTCTTGGGTCAATCAAGTCCATGTTTCATGTCAATGATATTCCTTGGTCTTGGGTCAATCAAGTCCATGATTCATGTCAATGATATTCCTTGGTCTTGGGTCAATCAAGTCCATGTTTCCTTTCAATAAGACAAAGAAAAAACAGCTGTTTGAGACCCTTTACGTCCACATGCCGCTTTGCAAATTTTCTTGCTAATGCCAAACAAACAAACCAAAAGTTGTTCAAGCTGACGATTGCACGTAAATATATCATGTCATAAAGTGTCTATAATCCATGATCATAGACAAGCGAAGCGCAAGTTGTTGATGGAAAAAAATATATAGATTTGCTGTATATAAAGTATAAAGTGAGTTGACATTTTAAAAAAAAAGTATTGTACAATGATTTCTATTGAAGTCGCTTTTATTGTGACAAACTCTTTAAAATTTGACCGTATAATTGTACAAAATGCATTAGTTCCAGTGAGCAGGCCCCAGTGGCGGAGGATGGACTTGCAGAGGAGACGGTACTTTTTTTGCCATAATAAATGGAGGGGTGGCATTTTGGCTTCCTTTCGTGGAAGGGGTGTGGAAACAATATATTATACCCATCCCGGGCGGCACTAACCATAGCGACGCCACGGCCAGGCCTTGATGAAAGAAAGCCGTCACATGCATATTTGTACTGCACAAACGACAACTCACTGCTCGATTATATTTACAGTTTCGGTCTATTTTTGGAAACCCCCCCCCCCCTTTTTTTTTCGGTGAAATTAACATTCTTCTTTAAGGTCTGAGGGTTTTGTTTTACGATCATATTCGTACAGAAAAACAACAAAAGGCCGGTGACTGTTATCTCGAACAGTTATCTCCCCAAGAACAAAGGGCAGGATTCGGGGGCGTATCGATTATCTGCACAGGTGCTGCCTCGGCGTCATCTGGACGGACAATGAACCGCTGCTGTCCACGTCTGCACAGGTGCTGCTACGGCGTCAACTGGGCGTCCACAGCAGCAGCAGCAGCAATCACCACAGGACGAATACAAACTATAGTCACAGCAGTTCTTTGTAACTATGGTTTTTTTTAAACATCAGTTTCCGACAAAGTAAACTATTACAAATTGTTATATAAATTTTGCTCCACATAATTTAACCCTGGTCTGTAGAGAATCATCAGTTCCACGACGAGCAGCTGTGACTAATGAGAATCATTTGTACTGTTAATAAATATCTCATATAATATTAGATGCGATAAATGTTATTATAGAGAATATCAATTCTATTCGGCTCATAGAGTAGATCGATTACATAATGGTTCTCACTGGCTTATAGAGTAGATCGATTACATAATGGTTCTCACTGGCTTATAGAGTAGATCGATTACATAATGGTTCTCACTGGCTTATAGAGTAGATCGATTACATAATGGTTCTCGCTTTATTTTCTTTGTTCAATACAATTAGAAGTAAAGTAACCTTTTTTTTTACTTTGATTAAGATCAAGATCTTGAAAGGCACGGTTTAAAAAAATGCAGTTGTACCACAGTATTAAAGTAGTGTTGTGGATGTTTCAGTTATTACATTGTGTAGTGCAGGGTTTCCCAAACTTTTCTATGATCTGCACCCCTCTACATATCATTTGACTAAGCCTCCCACACCTCCCACCAACAAAAGTAACGACACCTTTTAAAGTGTACTTATGTCAATTTTGTGTTTCTACCTTCACTGTCGTAATTTCATTTCTTCGATTTATGATAAATGAACGTAGATGACAGTTTGATGAGTTAAGCACAATATCACACACGTAAGCATACGTTCAGAACAGTTTCTGTTCCCCACCAACCCACAAAGAGGAAAAATAATTGTAAAATATAAATAAACATTCAATAAAGGTTATGGAATGGTTGGGCGGATACACATTTGTTTTGGTTTTTTTAATTAATGTATGTTAATTTTCCGTTCATGATTATGTTTGTAAAATTGTATGTACAGCGTGATGAGACCAGCCCTAGGTTGGGGTACTACGCTATAAAAAAAACTTCTTATAATAAAAATAATATTTTCGAATAAGACTGTGGAAGCGAAACTCAGAAAATAAGATAGTGGCTTATTACGTAAGGTACAATTTTTACAAAAGTTCAATACTTTCATATAATAAATTAAAATTCAACGTCTCCTCTGTTCTTAAATCATTTTCCCTCGCCCCCAACCCACCCCGCCTTTTAAATGCCCCCCTAGTTTAAAGGATACTTGTGGAAATTTGCTTTAAAAACATATTTCTTGGAATTCACTACTCAATCATCAGAGGACACGTACGCACAACAACGGTTGGTTACGATAGTTTCATGTTCAAAAAATAAATTTAAAAAGTCTTATATGCAAGAATGAGCACTAATGACGTCATCAAGAATGGCGCACAAATCCCGCCTGGGTTACAAGAAACAACATATATATATGCTGAAACGTAAACCTTTCTCAGTAAGCCCTCTCTGCAGAAGTCCAAGTTTTGGTTTTATGAATCCAGTTTGACCAATCAGCGGTCAGCTTTTATGACTAGGGGATATCTTTTAAACCAAGTCTGGACAGCTGGTTATTTTTAATTTCGTTCATGAACAACGTTCATACTTGTGGTCGTTTTAAAAAAGGAACAGGAAGGGAAGGGGGCAAAGGGCGTGGGTCCAAGACGTCAGAATGAAGGGAATGAGGCAAATGGGGTAAATTTAAAATGAATAAAAAATTATTTAATAAACGTTTGAAGACATTTTTTCTTTAAATAGATTTTATGGCAACAGAGCGCTGTGAGCATGTTAAAATAGCATGGACACAAGCGCTATACAAGTAATCAATCATCATCATCAGAATCTAGGGACCCCAAGAACGTTATTTTTCACCCAATATATGTGTATAGAAAAGGGTTTCTCATTTCCCGGGTAAATGGGAATTATGTTTTTCTCATCCCGGAAAAACGGGAATTAAGTTTTCCTTATCCCGGGAAACGGGAATTAAGTTTTCCTTATTTCGGGAAAACGGGAATTAAGTTTTTTTTATCCCGGGAAAACGGGAATTAAGTTTTCCTTATCTCGGGAAAACGGGAATTAAGTTTTCCTTATCCCGGGAAAACGGGAATTAAGTTTTCCTTATCCCGGGAAAACGGGAATTAAGTTTTCCTTATCCCGGGAAAACGGGAATTAAGTTTTCCTTATCCCGGGAAAACGGGAATTAAGTTTTCCTTATCCCGGGAAAACGGGAATTAAGTTTTCCTTATCACGGGCTTAATTAATTCAATTAAAAATTTATGATAACCTGAATGAAGCCATAACAGAGTTAATTTTTTGGAGTTGTTTAATTATTAGTGACTGTTAATGAATAAAATGCATTGTTAAGGTTAGGTGAGGGTTTGATCACTTGCTACTAGTTGCTTCATGCGTATCCCTGTTGATGGATAAGGAGCTGATAATATGCTTGTTAAACAAAGGTTGGGAGAAAAAAAAAACGATCGGTAGAAAGAAAAACAACACATCCACTCTATTAGAGTTTTGCATTCTTTACATGTCATTAATTCTAGTTTCGAATCCGTTATTAATTATTTACAAGCAAATTACGCTAACAAGCTCGTAACAATAAGCGTGTTTCGAGTAAACACAACAACTTCAATGAGGGCCGTTAACATAATATGTGTCTATGTATGTATATGTCTTACTACCTTGATTTTGTTAATGAAAAAAAACCAAAACAAACTATATAATTAATTCTAAAGGTAGTTTGACACATGAACATCTTTGGATAATCAAGTTATTACAGCACGGCTTTCCAGTCCATAGCATGTGATCTCAAATGGGAATGGTCAAGGGATTTACAGGCCCCCGAGTTCAGCTTTGACTTGCTCCTTCCTCGTTTATATTGTCTGTCAATTGAGTGCGGATGCAATGGGTTAAGATAAGAGCATCTATAGAGCGGATGGAATGGGTTAAGATTAGAGCATTTATAGAGTGGATGGAATGGGTTAAGATTTGAGCATTTATAGAGTTGATGGAATGGGTTAAGATTTGAGTATTTATAGAGTGAATGGAATGGGTTAAGATTAAAGCATTTATGGAGCGGATGGAATGGGTTAAGATTAGAGCATCAATGGAGCGGGTGGAATGGGTTAAGATTAGAGCATTTATAGAGCGATTGGAATGGGTTAAGATTAGAGCAACTATGGAGCGGATGGAATGGGTTAAGATTAGAGCAACTATGGAGCGGATGGAATGGGTTAAGATTAGAGCACCTATGGAGCGGATGGAATGGGTTAAGATTAGAGCATCTATGGAGCGGATGGAATGGGTTAAGATTAGAGCATTTATGGAGCAGATGGAATGGGTTAAGATTAGAGCATTTATAGAGTGGATGGGATGGGTTAAGATTAGAGCATTTATGGAGCAGATGAAATGGGTTAAGATTAGAGCATTTATAGAGCGGATGGAATTGGTTAAGATTAGAGCATTTATAGAGCGGATGGAATGGGTTAAGATAAGAGCATCTATAGAGCGGATGGAATGGATTAAGATTAGAGCATGTATAAAGCCGATGGAATGGGTTAAGATAAGAGCATTTATGGAGCGGATGAAATGGGTTAAGATTAGAGCATCTATGGAGTTGATTAAATGGGTTAAGATTAGAGCATTTATAGAGCGGATGGAATAGGTTAAGATTAGAGCATTTATAAATCGGATGGAATGGGTTACGATAATAGCATTTATGGAGCGGATGAAATGGGTTAAGATTAGAGAATCTATCGAGTGGATTAATTGGGTTAAGATTAGAGCATTTATGGAGCGGATGAAATGGGTGAAGAATAGAGCATCTATGGAGTGGATTAAATGGGTTAAGATTAGAGCATTTATAGAGCGGATGGAATAGGTTAAGATTATAGCATTTATAAATCGGATGGAATGGGTTACGATAATAGCATTTATGGAGCGGATGAAATGGGTTAAGATTAGAGAATCTATGGAGTGGATTAAATGGGTTAAGATTAGAGCATTTATGGAGTGGATGAAATGGGTTAAGAATAGAGCATCTATGGAGTGGATTAAATGGGTTAAGATTAGAGCATTTATAGAGCGGATAAAATGGGTTAAGATTAGAGCATCTATGGAGTGGATTAAATGGGTTAAGATTAGAGCATTTATAGAGCGGATGGAATGGGTTAAGATAAGAGCATCTATAGAGCGGATGGAATGGGTTAAGATTTGAGCATTTATAGAGCGGTTGGAATGGGTCAAGATAAGAACATTTATGGATTGGATGGAATGGGTTAAGATTAGATCTTTTATGGAGCGGATGGAATGGGTTAAGATTAGAGCATTTATAGAAGTTGTCAGCAATTAACATCTAAGAGGAATTTATCGTTTTTTAGTGTTTAAATTTATTGCAGACATTTGACTGGCGAGTACAATCCCCAAACAATCTCTAATGTTAGGATGATTTATTACTTAGTACAATCCCCAACAAGATCTCATCTTCTGCTGGTTTTAGTACTTATCACTACTTACAAAACAAATATATTCTGAAATTTATATAACGTTCTGTTGATTCAAAATTATCAATCATTTTAAGTGTCCACCGGACCTCAGATATTGTTGTGCTGCCAATGGCCAGGACCATGACGGTAGATAACTGCTACTCTACGATAGCAATCTCTATCACTCTCACAAATTATCACCCCACCCCAGCCCCTCCCCACATTTCAAAACTGCTACACTCCACAGACTGAATCACTGATTCGCTATGTCTAGAAGCCGCCACATTGTGGCTAACAGTGCAAGGCTGCGTCACTTGGAGTCATCGATTAATTTCGCAGGTGAAAAAGGGCTGCAAAATTTTACTCTCTACTCTGTTCCATGTTATTGCTCTCTACTCTGGTCCCTGTTATTGCTCTCTACTTTGTTCCCTGTTATTGCTCTCTACTTTGTTCCCCGTTTATTACTATCTACTCCAAAGAAACAACCTATTCGATAGTTTGTTGTAACGACACCGTACTTTCACACACCGTACTTTCACACACCGTACTTTCACACACCGTACTTTCACACGCCGTACTTTCACACACCGTACTTTCACACACCGTACTTTCACACAACGTACTTTCACACACCGTACTTTCACACACCGTACTTTCACACGCCGTACTTTCACACACCGTACTTTCACACACCGTACTTTCACACAACGTACTTTCACACACCGTACTTTCACACGCCGTACTTTCACACACCGTACTTTCATACGCCGTACTTTGACACACCGTACTTTCACACACCGTACTTTCACACGCCGTACTTTCACACACCGTACTTTCACACACCGTACTTTCACACGCCGTACTTTCACACGCCGTACTTTCACACACCGTACTTTCACACGCCGTACTTTCACACACCGTACTTTCACACACCGTACTTTCACACGCCGTACTTTCACACACCGTACTTTCACACACCGTACTTTCACACACCGTACTTTCACACACCGTACTTTCAAACACCGTACTTTCAAACACCGTACTTTCAAACACCGTACTTTC
The DNA here is from genome assembly GCA_964017045.1 of Omphiscola glabra. Taxonomy (NCBI): domain Eukaryota; kingdom Metazoa; phylum Mollusca; class Gastropoda; family Lymnaeidae; genus Omphiscola; species Omphiscola glabra. The sequence goes on along the minus strand of OZ024801.1, from coordinate 6,861,628 downwards.
AAACACCGTACTTTCAAACACCGTACTTTGACACACCGTACTTTCACACACCGTACTTTCAAACACCGTACTTTCAAACACCGTACTTTCACACACCGTACTTTCACACACCGTACTTTCACACGCCGTACTTTCACACGCCGTACTTTCAAACACCGTACTTTCACACACCGTACTTTCACACACCGTACTTTCACACACCGTACTTTCACACACCGTACTTTCACACACCGTATTTTCAAACACCGTACTTTCACACACCGTACTTTCACACACCGTACTTTCACACGCCGTACTTTCACACGCCGTACTTTCAAACACCGTACTTTCACACACCGTACTTTCACACACCGTACTTTCACACACCGTACTTTCACACACCGTACTTTCACACACTGTACTTTCACACACTGTAATGTGATGAACTTAGTTTAAGGGGGTCTATCTCTGTATCGTAGCTTCCGTGTAGCCAATGCCTAGTACATGGGCGTAACGTATAGCACTTACGCTTAAGGGGCCGTCCATATAGTACGCCACGTTCCAGAGGAGGGGATCTAAGAAAGTATGACAGTTCGACAGTTAAATTGTTTTAATCATACATATATAAACCTGAAATAGACAATGACATTGAACTTTCTATTGTGATGGATGTATTCTGACAGAAATGTCACTTTTATACATTTAAATGCTTTAACAGTGAAGTGTGTTTTAGATTAAATTTTAATTTTGATTTTAATTTTTAAATAATTCTTTTAATTCGAAAGTGTGACGTACTTGCGGCTGGGGTGAGATTTGTGCCAAGGGGGGTGGATGGTTGAAATTGTCAAAAAAGCGTGACGCACTCAACGGATTTTGTGTAAGAGTGGGTGTGTTGATAGAATGATATCACGGGGTGACATTTTGAAGCTCTGTGAAGCAGAGGCGTAACTAGAGTGTCTGGCGCCCGGGGACAAGATTCATTTTAAAGAGCCTCCCTTTCTTTTTTTCAACTCTCAAACCCATTATTTTCATCAATAAAATAATATCAAAGCACATTTTGGCACCCCTAACTAGTTTGGTGCCCAGGGATATCTGCCCCCCATCCCGCCTGCCCTATAGCTACGCCTCTGCTATCAGGTCTACTGTCTGCCTTCTAGGTTTGCTTTCATGTACAGACGAGGTAAAAAAAAAAAATAGAACTATTGAATTATTCAAAAGACAATCAGCGCTGCTAACATTTTCATCAATGTAATATCTGAATGTCTGATGAATGTCTGATGAGTGTCGTATACAATGTAATATACAAAGTATACAAGTACGTCGTCAGTCGCATATTCGTGGTTCAGATATAAATCCACGCCTTTGTAAAGACTGCAATGATAAAACTTTGAAAGGTTTGAATTTCTCCAAAAAATATATGTAATTCTCTTTCAAACAACCCCCTCTCTTTATTCCCACAAACACCACCCCCCCCCGGTGGCGTAGTGAGGGGGGCAAGGGGGGGGGCATCATGCCCCGGGTGCTACTCACGAAGGGGCATCAAATGGTATATTTTACTATAAAATTGTATGGTTTTCGAATAGGGGGGCGCTAAAAAGGTATTGGGGGGCGCTAAAAAGGAATTGTGCCCCGGGCGCGAGTTAAGCTCGCTACGCCACTGCCCCCCCCCCTTTTTTTTTCTTCTCATTCACACAAGTTTACAGACAACCTATTCTTTTTACAAATGTCTCTACATTTTTAAAACAAATAGAGATACTCGCAATTGTTACGTTTACTCTTTTTTTTAAAAATCCAATAAAATTTCATAACCACATAAATATTTATCATATAATATAAGGCAATGTAATTTTAAGGACTAATAAATACCATAATCAATAAAATGAAATGTAGATCGCAGTGAGCATGCTAAAGTAGCATGTATACCAGCGCTATAGAAGTACCCAATCAATCAATCAATGCACACATCTGAAGTTGGGATTTACAAATTTCAATCTATTTAGCCTTATGTGGTACTATCAAGAATGGGGAAAAAAAATTGGTAGAGAAAAGAGCATAATTGGTTGGTGCATATCATTCCCGCTTTCATAGCATCTGTTGTTGCCATGGTTTGGCTAAGTAAACATGGATCGGATGACGTCACCGTGAATTGAGAGGAAAGAAATTATTCAGAATAAAAGAATGCATTTTACTTTAAAAACTATATTATTGGGTTTGCTTTAATTAACCCTACAAAACTTACTGGAATCGGTATTAGGAACAACAAACATGATTTTAGAACCAACCCATATTGGTAAAAATAGGCGGCAACCACGGGCAGGCTACTCTATTTTACACAAATTTGGACGTACCCTGTACTGTCATGCCAAAAATTAATGACATCATCGAGGCCACGATTTTCATATTTTATATATTTTTTTTATCAATACGAGAATATGTTTTAATCATCACTAATACGCTTTCTAAGGGTATGCGTGAATGTATGTAATGCTGTGTTCAATAAGCACTCATAAAAAATTTACCAGAAGTTATCAAGGCATAAGTGCGTTTATTAATGTGTGTTTTGTCTAGTAACTTTAGTAGATGGGAAGTTCACGCATTGGCGCCGCCATTGTGTGGTGGGTCATTTCTAGTTTATGAATAAAAGACAGAAGTTCAGCTTGCACGCCGAATATTTACAGTTCATTGTTGACGTATCTGCAAGGTCACTGTTGACGTATCAATAATGGCTTAGATCATGGATGACTATCAAGATTGATTGTTTTTAAACAAATAAATCGATATTATATTATATAATTTGTAATTTGCAGTTCAATCCATTTAAAAATCCAATATTTCGCAACATCCCGTTTGTGACACAGAAAAATGGATTAAGGAAAAAACTAGGGACTAAAGACCCCCGTGTCATTGGTAACCTCTGACATGAGCATAGACGATTGGCTGCACCCGATTTGATGACCCCCGAATGGACAACAGAGGGAACATACCTGGAATGATCTTTGCGCGGCGATTGTTTGGGTCTGTCCGAGTTGTCGCCATGCCACTTTGCCAGGGGTGAGACAATGGGTATAGGACTACATACTACAATGGATAAGACAATGGATAAGACAATGGGTAAGACAATGGGTATAGGACTACATACTACAATGGATAAGACAATGGGTAAGACAATGGATTAGACAATGGGTAAGACAATGGGTAAGACAATGGGTATAGGACTACATACTACAATGGATAAGACAATGGATAAGACAATGGGTAAGACAATGGGTAAGACAATGGGTATAGGACTACATACTACAATGGATAAGACAATGGGTAAGACAATGGATTAGACAATGGGTAAGACAATGGGTAAGACAATGGGTATAGGACTACATACTACAATGGATAAGACAATGGGTAAGACAATGGATTAGACAATGTGGAAGACAATGGGTAAGACAATGGGTAAGACAATGGGTAAGACAATGGGTAAGACAAGGGATAAGACAATGGGTAAGACAATGGGTAAGACAATGGGTAAGACAATGGGTAAGACAATGGGTAAGACAATGGGTAAGACAATGGGTATAGGACTACATACTACAATGGATAAGACAATGGGTAAGACAATGGGTAAGACAATGTGGAAGACAATGGGTAAGACAATGGGTAAGACAATGGGTAAGACAATGTGGAAGACAATGGGTAAGACAATGTGGAAGACAATGGGTAAGACAATGTGGAAGACAATGGGTAAGACAATGTGGAAGACAATGGGTAAGACAATGGGTAAGACAATGTGGAAGACAATGGGTAAGACAATGGGTAAGACAATGGGTAAGACAATGGGTAAGACAATGGGTAAGACAAGGGATAAGACAATGGGTAAGACAATGGGTAAGACAATGGGTAAGACAAGGGATAAGACAATGGGTAAGACAATGGGTAAGACAATGGGTAAGACAATGGATAAGGCAATGGGTAAGGCAATGGGTAAGACAATGGGTAAGACAATGGGTAAGACAATGGGTAAGGCAATGGGTAAGACAATGGGTAAGACAAGGGATAAGACAATGGGTAAGACAATGGGTAAGACAATGGGTAAGACAATGGGTAAGACAATGGGTAAGACAATGGGTAAGACAATGGGTAAGACAATGGGTATAGGACTACATACTACAATGGATAAGACAATGGGTAAGACAATGGGTAAGACAATGTGGAAGACAATGGGTAAGACAATGTGGAAGACAATGGGTAAGACAATGTGGAAGACAATGGGTAAGACAATGTGGAAGACAATGGGTAAGACAATGTGGAAGACAATGGGTAAGACAATGTGGAAGACAATGGGTAAGACAATGGGTAAGACAATGTGGAAGACAATGGGTAAGACAATGGGTAAGACAATGGGTAAGACAATGGGTAAGACAATGGGTAAGACAAGGGATAAGACAATGGGTAAGACAATGGGTAAGACAATGGGTAAGACAAGGGATAAGACAATGGGTAAGACAATGGGTAAGACAATGGGTAAGACAATGGATAAGGCAATGGGTAAGGCAATGGGTAAGACAATGGGTAAGACAATGTGGAAGACAATGGGTAAGACAATGTGGAAGACAATGGGTAAGACAATGGGTAAGACAATGGGTAAGACAATGGATAAGGCAATGGGTAAGACAATGGATAAGACAATGGGTAAGACAATGGGTAAGACAATGGGTAAGACAATGGGTAAGACAAGGGATAAGACAAGGGATACGACAGGGGTTAAGAAAAGGGGTATGACAAGGGGTCAGGCAGGGGGTCCGTAAAAGGTCAAACACTAACAGTTGAGTCAAAACAACAACCAACCGTCCTGACTCGGTCTCCAGGTCAACGATTTCTTAAATTGAGGTCACGCAATTATTGAATGCTGCTTGACCTAGAACTGATGCTAACTAACACCACCCCCACCACCCACACACTGCTTAAAATATATTTTGAAAATTATTGAGTATATTTTGCACCTCAAAACTTTATTCTGGGAAAAGTATGCGACCCTGTGCAATAATGTCCGACTCTTGAACGGTGCTGAAAACACGGACGATTATTTTAGCAAAGGACTTCCGTTCAGCGTGACCGCGAACACCCCCCCCTCCCCCCCAAATCCCAGTTATATGAATAAATAAGCCTCCACCCTACGATGGCCTTACTAGCATGTTTTAAATGTTAGTTGCTTAAAGAAATAAATTATTTTAAAAAACGTGTGTAAGGGGGGGAGGGGTTTGTGGAGGAGGTGGGGGTGATTCCATTTTCAATTTACAGGCGAGGTCGTCTGCTGGCGTGATTTTTTGCTGAGAACCTTCGCGCACACCGCTGAGTCACGCGATCGATCACTCATTGATTTCACTGCTCTCCCTTTGTCGTGGACATATGTGGTGACCTGCCTGGAGAAAGTATCGATATCTCTGCCAGTAGAATGTTTCGATACCATAGTTTGTAATAGTCGATACCACAGCCAGAATCAGATGTCGATAACACAGCCGGTAGAATACGTCGATACAATAGTTTGTAATAGTCGACACCACAGTCAGAGTAAGATGCCGATAACATAGCTAGTAGAATACGTCGATACCACAATCAGCAGCAGATAACGATACCACATTTAGAAGCAGACGGCGATACCACGGTCATTACTCGGTAGCAGAAGGATTACCAGAGATTTTTTTCTGTTTGTGTTGGGCCCGGGGGGGGGGGGATTAGGAATATCAATTAAAAAACTTCTCATATTGATATTTACATACAAACAAGTATAATATTAACTTAGTTTTCTTTAATAAATTAATTGAAACATCAAATGCAACTCGATATATAATGTATGATGTTGCATCCGATAAATAGATTAAAATAACAATTTAAATTTATCATTGGAGTTATTACCTCAGATTGAACTTATCCCCCTATTACCTCAGACTGAACCTGTTTTTTCCCATATTACCTCAGGATGAACTCATTTCCCTTAATTACCTCAGGCTGAACTTATTTTCCCCAATTACCTCCTCAGTCTGAACTCATTTTTCCCTTTTAGCCCAGACTTAACGTATTTTCCCATGCTCATATTACCTCAGGCTGAACTTATTTTCCCTTATTACCTCAGGCTTAAGGGCAAATATCCAAAACCACTAATGGATAAGGATGACGATTATTTGAAATTTAAACTCCAAAAGGGCAATGCCTCCAACAAGCCCCTTGTGTCACCAGTAGGGCAAGGCTCGACTGCCCCTAACCTCCCCTGGTTTCACCAGCAGGGCATGGGTCGACTACCCCAATCCTCCCTTGGTATCAACAGTGGTGCAAGGCTCGACTACCCCGATCCTCCCCTCGTATCACCAGTAGGACAAGGCTCGACTACCCCGATCCTCCCCTCGTATCACCAGTGGAACAAGGCTCGACTACCCCGATCCTCCCCTCGTATCACCAGTAGGACAAGGCTCGACTACCCCGATCCTCCCCTCGTATCACCAGTAGTACAAGGCTCGACAACCCCGATCCTCCCCTGGTTTCACTAGTGGAACAAGGCTTCAGTTTGAAACTAAAGTTAGCTCATGCCTTTGGTTGCTCGATGAATCTCTGTCTCGCACCTGCCGCGCAGGTAAATACTAAAGATTACCTAAGCATCTCTTTACCGAGTAGTTGCGATAAATTAAAAATGGGTTAAAAGCCGGGGGGGGGGGGGGGGTTAGAGACCGTGTCTGCTCTTGTTCCTCATAACCCCTGCCCCAACTCCTTAATTCACGCACTTAGCTTCATCCGTGTTGTTTGAAATCTTGCGACTTTATATTTTATTCCATTAACTTGAGTTTACAGTTGTTCAGCGTATCGCCCGGATATTATATTAACGTTAATCAAATACTCAAATAAGAGGCAGCTATGCTAGGTTTTCCAATTAATTTAAAACAACGAATGTGAGCGAAGCGCCCTGCATTGTTCGTTTAATTCGCGATACTCGTTACTCGATACCACCCAGTCGTCGATACAAAAGCTACCTCACTTGCAGACTTGCAGCTAGCCCGCTGTAAAAGGAAAAACAGCAGAGCAGGCGGTCTGAGACCTCTGTTGTGTCTCTCACCCCCCCCCCCTTTTTTTTCCCTGGTTCTATGCTCACCCCCACCACAAACACACACACACCTTCGATCCATCTCAGTTTAACCTTTGAAATATTTTTTTTTCAATTGCATTCTCCATGGACTAAATATCCATGCATCATTTCTGTTTGTTGAATATTCTGGATTTCCTGAAATTTGTTCAACTTCAAAATCAAATATAAACACCGCTTCTAAAATATGCATATGCAAAAAGTTGCAATAAAATTAACAACAACAATGATATAATGTTTTGTCATCATTATGATTTCGACATGTGTTGTTTTTGTAATGCTCGCAAATGATATATGTAAAAATAATTTGAAAAGACAGGGCAATGGACGAGTTCATATCACGTGGTACATTGGATTGAAAAGACCATAGACGAGTTCTTGTCACGTGGTACAGTGAATTGAAAAGACCACGGACGAGTTCATGTTACGATGCATCGAAAGGGGCATCAAAATTTCATACGCAATGTGCAGGCCGGGCGTGGGGTGTTGGGGTGGGTGGGTGGCGTCTTCTGCTGACGTGGAGCTTGAAGCAGTGGCGTCAGAATGGAATTAAAGTAATCGAATCATGAAGTCCACTATCTTGACCACTGAAACACTCATGGTCATGTTTGTCGCTGTTCTACTTGGAGGAGTTCATTGCCCCCCAGCTCTGAGCGTCGAACTAACTGATAAAAGAAATCTGCATCGCTTCTAATTTAATAATAAATGCACCTTTGTATCTTTAATGAGTGACACATTTTTAACATAAAAAGTTTTAAGTGATTTTTTTAAATATTCATGTGTACATTTTTGGATTTTTTTTTCTTTTTTCTTTTAGTTTTTTGTTGTTGTTTTTTGTTTTTTTTTAAATGTCTTTAGTGGACCCCCCATTACTTAACAAACCCGACATACTAGCAGATCATGAGGACACGCACCAAAAGCTGCGGAATTTTCCTCTCCTTTTTAGGGGCATAATGTTTTTAATGAAAAGGGACATCATTGCAATTTCAATATCTTTTACGCTGATGACTATAATAGCGCCCCCCCCCCCTTCCTTTTTCGCATTCAGTGTTACAGATTCTATTTCTCCCTTTAAAAAAAAATCCTTCTCATGTCAGTGAAATTGTGGGGGAAATGGACACGATCCGTAGAAACGTAAATGATATTTAAAAAAAAAAAAATCACACACACGCCTGTCTGATGAACCTAGGTGCGGAAATTGACCTACCAATAAGCGATCTACATTATATATTATAACCAACTGACCTGGTGGTTTATAGAGGTCAGCATCGCATGACCAGCATGACGAGGCTCAATTCCAATCTAAGCTGACCGGACAAACACTTGAACTGTTTCGTAGGGCGGTGGTCATGTTTGCTTACACTTGTTTAGAGAAACGGTATCTATACAGTGGTCCATGTCGATACAGCCGGAGCCTATGAAGTATACGGGGATCTTAAGGGTCAAAGTCGACGGTTGTTGTAATATGTCTTCAAACAATGAACTGTTAACTTATCCAGCGGCTCTCAGCTGATGGGTCGTGACCGCCTCGGGGGAAAAAAAAGGGGGGGGGGGTTGTGTTCTTATGGAACCTCATCATGTCCCGTAGTCCTTCGACCGTTGAGGCGTCACAGATGACATGCAAACTATTCTTCTCCATCCCTCTCGGTCTTCTGCAATACGCATAGCATCGCCTAGTTTTAATCCCGTCCATTCTTTGATGTTATCTTCCCATCTTTTTCCTCTGTCTTCCTCTTCTTCTCCCTCCTCTAGTAGTGCCCTGCGTGATTTCTTTGGCGAGTCCTTGTTTTCTGGTCACGTGGCCATACCATTCAAGTTTGCGCTTTTTTTTTTTTTTTTTACAGACACCGTGAGTTCATCGTACTGCCCAGTTGCTTGACGAATCCTTTCTTTCACTTGTTCATTGGTGATATGGTCTCTATAGCAGATGCCAAGAATGCCTCTGAAACATCTCATCTCCAACGCCTTTATTTTCCTTTCAAGTTCTGCTGTTAAATGTCCAGGATTCACATGCTACGTAAATCGGAATCATCAGAAATTAAACGCGGGGACACCGTAGGTTGTAGTGTAAGGACCACTGGAGTGTAGGTCCAATGGAGTGTAGGTCCACTGGAGTGTAAGGTCCACGTACATCGTTGTATTTGAGAACGGTGTCGTCAGTGTCCCCTGGAACATGACCTTCTGAAGCGTTTCTAACGATGTAATCTGGTAAAAAGAACAGAAGCGTATTTGCGAAGTTCGCGTCTGCTCAGTTAACGCGGGAAGGCGTCAAAAAATTGAAGTGTTTACGTCAACACGAAAAAAAAAAATGCTGGGTAGGGATAGGCAACCTTCCCTGTCAAATAACAATGGGGAATAAAATTACACTTGGTGGCCATATTATTTATTATAACATTTTACGGTATCTTAATATGAATGGAATAGTTAAGTACGATTTTTCTATTATTTTCGGTGTGCTATCACATATACCACATGCTTAAATGTATTATTTTATAATATATACTTTAATTTATTATTTATTATTTTTTTTTGTTGTTGCTAGAATGAGCAGGTTGCTATTTTTTCATAATAAATGAAGAACTGCGTTAAGGCTGTGTGAAGGAAATAGTAGAACAAGGTTTATTGGAAAGCTTGAATAGAAAGACAGGAAAAGAAAGAACTTTTTGGCTAAGACCCTTCCTTAGCAGACGTAACAAATGAAAAAAATGACAAGAAATAGAAACTAGTTCAAAAACCTTTACTGTTCGCCATAGCAACGGCCGGAATTTCAGTTTTCCGAAACCAAGATTACAGGAATGCTCAGTTCACACGATCAAATGTTCGATCACAAATTTGATGCGATTTTTGTATGAAGCCTTGTCACAACTTTCAAATTATTATTTCATCAGATTAACATTTTTGTCCACACAAAAAAAAAAAAAAAAAAACAACACGCACAAAATAGTGCGTTCATGCAAAAATTTGACGCAAATTGATGTAAATTTGATCGCGCGAACTGAGCAGACGTAAAAAATGTATGTGTTATTGTAGTAGAAAAATGACTCGTTAACGGACAACAATATTATGGAAATATGTAAAATTTGACTAAAATATAAGAAATAAGAAAAGAAATTCATGGAAATTGAGGATCATTAGTAGGAGAGAATTTGATAAATTTCATTTGGTGACATTGTGCCGAAAAGCTGAATTAAGTTGATTTCCATTCTAACTCTCTCTGGTGTGTTGGTACAGGAAACCAATACCAAGATGGATACATCTTATGTCCGTTTATGTTTATCTCCGTTGTATTGTGATGAGACCGGGGAAAGTTTACCCTGTTCAATATCACGAAGATTTTTCAGATCCTTTTCAATTGTCTCGAATCTTCTGTGTTTTCGTTCTCCCTGTGCTGTCTATCGCATTGCTGTCCTACGAACTGATATAAGTATAATTCTGCAAACATGAAAAAGCCATTTCCAGCGATGTGCTTGCGTAGTTTCTGCAAAAGTTGTCGCTTCATTTCTTTATTGGAGATTGACCGAGGTCCTGGATCATTCGCAGGCATTGGCTCTTGAAAACTACCAGTTTCCGTTTCTGAAGTGCTACAAGTCTTCCGGCATTTTTTTTCCATTTAGAGCACCACGTTAAAAAAATGCTCAATGTTGATTTATATATGGATGACACTCAGCAAGTTGAAACTTAACGATGACAAAACGGAAGCACTCCTTATTCACGATCACAAATCATCATCTACTTCAGCTGTCCCCACCTCATTTCAAGTAGCCAACTCTGACATACAGTTTACATCCTAAGCTAGGAATCTTGGTTATATTCTGTCTAACAACATGTCTCTCGATAATCATATCTCTCACATTTGTCACTCTGCATAGACCGCTATCCGTCAAATCAGCTCCGTCCGCCACTACCTCGCAGTTAGCGCAAAAAAAAACAACCTAGCCTATGCCGTTGTTCTCTTTCGTCTTGACTATTGCAACTCTCTTCTGTCAGGTTCACCAAAACACTTCTTGGAAAAAATTACAAAAGGTTCAAAACTCAGCTGCTAGGCTAGTTCTAACGACAAAAAAAAAAAAAAAAAAAAAAAAAAAAAAAAAAAAAAAAAAACGTGATTACGTCACACCACTACTTAATTCACTTCATTGGTTCTCCGTACGAGCACGGATTGACTACAAACTCTTTGTTCTCTGTCACAACTTTTTTTCGAATTCATGCCCTTCCTATCTAACCGAACTTCTTTCAGTCTATTCACCCCTTCGACAGCTTCGCTCCTCCGCAGACGCGCGTATTCTTTCTGTCTCCAAGACTCACATAAAAACATACTGTGAACGATCTTTCTCTTTCTGTGCTCCCAAACAATGGAATGCTCTTCCATTACACATCCGCAATATACCGACAATCACAGCCTTCAAAACTCCACTCAGAACACATCTCATTAAACTCTACTATCCTGACTGATTCCCTCCTCTGACCGATAGACGATACTGCTGGGTGCCGTCCATGGCTTGACATGTAACTAGTAAATGGGTGGAGTGCATATACATTTGCTTTGCTTTATTGAATTAATGTATGTTAATTTTTTAAGTTCATGATTTTGTTTGTTAAATTATATGTACAGCATGGTGAGCCCAGCCCTAGGCTGGGGTACCACGCTATATAAAACCACTAATATAATTATAAAATTATAGACAATAAGAATATTTTGTTTCCATGGGCGGCTGCTATATATGGTTGCTGGCTCTCACCCGCACATTTTATTATACTGCGTATTTACACATAGTTGGTGTAAAAACAAAAGAAAATATTACGCATCAAATGCATTTGCGATATATCTTTCAAAAAGAACCTTATTGAGCCACACATCCAGCCAGATAGAAACACACGAACAAAAGCGACGTTAATATAAAGGATTCTAATAAAGATTTGGATTCCAGGCAACTTGTCACCAACCATTAAGTTTATGCTATTATTTATAAGCTATTTATTAAGATAAAAATTCGAAAATGGAGGGATCTATCGAGTTTATTTGCACTAGTGCGCTGAGTATGCACTGTTCTGCACACCTCAATATTTAATTACAAAAGTACCGTGAGCGGAGCCGCCACTTCCTGTGCACGAGACATACGATTTTTTTTAGCATGGCCAACACATATTTTGATCTAAAAAATGTTGTTCCATGGCGCTCACATGCAATGCTTTTTCATATTTGGGAAGATCGTTGAAGGCGCCTTGAGCACATAGCGCCCCGGGCAACTGCCTGAGTTGCCGGTACCTTGACCCGGCTCTGGACACACACCAATGTGATTTGACACACCTTTCAGACTTAGCCAAGACAATGAGGCAAAAAATGTGACGATTAACTGACCAAAAAAAAAAAAACGCGTAGGAAAGGGGTGCGGATGGAAGGTCTTTTTTTTTATTTATATGGAGGGTGGAATTTTCGGTCAAATGCAGCGTAATTTCCGTGGCAGGGAGCGGCAAAATTCTTGGTCCGCTCCTGATAGCACTAACCCTATCTACACAATTGCTTACAAACTTTTTAAGTGTATCTTCTTGATTGCACCTTCCTTCATGTAATTCCATTAGCGTCCTTCCTTCGTGTCTTTATTTCATTCCATTAACTTGCTGCAATAAAATACATTTGCTTTTATATGAAAATATTGCTTTTTATCTGTCCAATTCTGTATAAACTAATTTAACTATAACCTTTACTGAAAATAATAATAACTTATAAAATGTCCATTTTTTCGGAATTGTCTGTTGGGTGTTCTCTATTTGTACTTATTTTTCCACGATTATTTTTACTATCGTTGTTTGAGAAAAGATTAATATAATCAAATTAAACTACCAATTTTATTATCCTTAAAACTCATAACTGACTGTCATTTTACTTAACTAATTGTTCATTACAGTAACCTGCAAACAGGCGTAACGAAGATCACCATCAGCAAGCGCGTGCCATGAGAGGGCGCTGCACGTTATCGTCTGCTCTATTCTTAGCCCATTCTCACACAACTCAGCGAGCTGAAACCTTTGTCATGGCTGGGACGTAGGTCAGTGAACACATGAATTACTTTACAACAGTATACGCCAACAAGAACATTAAGCAAGTAAGTAAAAATTTCATAAAATATTCAGATTGTGTCAGTAAATGTTAAGTTTTAATATACAAATCGACTTAAATCTTCTTTTTTTTTTTCTTTCCATTACGTTCCGACAGGCTTTGACCTAAAATGGGATTGTTTTCAATGTGTACCTCAGGCATATGAATAAGAGGATTGTGCTTAGAGAGTAGTATCCGTCAAAATTTGATTTATTTTGAACGGATATTTTTCCGATAATCATGTTTGTGCTTATTTTCAAAGTTTGGGTTTTTATTTCACAAATGGATTATCAAAAAAGATTTAAGTACGCAGTTTCGGTGGGTTGGATATTGATCCCACGAAACGCATGTTAGGCAAATACTGAGTTTAGGTCGCCTCTCAACAGCTGATTGGCTGACAGAACTTCATACCAGGTTTGTCACTGCCTTAGTGGGAATTGATTCCAAATATCCAAATACTTTAGAAGACATCATTAAATTTTGACACTTTCGACACTCAAGGTGTGTACAACTTGGATGCAAAGCAGAGATAATTTATTTACAGGCCGTCTTTTTATCATATAAAAAACCCAGACGAAGAATCTAGGTCGTTGGCCTACCCCGGTTTGTTCTGCTGTTATGGAAAAGTAGGTGGCTAAAAATAAACCTGCTTTGTTGTTGTCACAACTAGCTGTGTTAATGTTTGCATGCCTAGACTAGATTGTACTGAAATGTATATCCTATCAGAAGTTCTACATGATCTTCTCTCTAGCTGCTAAATCAAAGTTTGTGGGATATTTTGCTGTATCAATCGTCTCTACCGGCTGTGGCAACAGGCACGGAAAGGGGCGCAGACCAAGTTTTTTTACGAGGCTGGCAGGCCTATTCATTATGAATCATCACTTATGACTGTAGTTTTGACTAGTATGTGCGTAAATGTTAGTTTAAACAAGTGATTATTCATTATTGATTTCGTTCAACCTTATGGCATAAGGTAAGTTTTTGAGCCCTACTGCCTACTCATATATATATTATATAAACATCTATTGGGCTATATTTTTATAATTTATATCCTTATTTAAATGAGCTTAATAGACCTATGACTATGTAATGTTATGTATGCAGTATGCTGCAATGCATATGTTATTTATATTATTAAGCCTAAAGAAAAAGAACCTAAATAAGTTTCCTTTTTCGGTTAAATTTCCTATTAATTCTGTACATCATGATGATGGTCTCCCCAACATTAACTTTAAATAAAAGTAATATCTATACTATAGGCTATAGGCATAGGTCTACTAATTAATAGCTGAGAATTGAGTGATAAGCCCTAGACTTAAACATACAACTACAGTAATTTGTGAGAGAATAAGTTTTTACTGACTTTGTAGTCTTTATATTAAATTTACAAGGACTAGATCTTCAAAATATTCAAGGGTGTTTTTTTTTTCATAAAAGATATATCCCAAAAATAGTTGGGGGATTAGAGGATTTAAGGAAGGTTTGTGGAACTAAGACACAGACAACTTGTGCCACAATCACAAGTTGTGACAAGGATCTCATCCCAATGGGCTGCTTCAATATTGTGTAACCTAACCACATATGCTGCCTTTTACTTGTTCAGTTTAAACAAATGCCCCTTAATTTTTTTCAATAATATTAAATCAAAACATTAAATTGATAACAAGCCAATTGGGTGTTTTAAAATATGGGAATAACTTTCTGAAGCCTTATTCTAACCAAACTCAAGTGCAAACCATGCATAAAGTTACATGTAATGGCACTAGGCCATTATATTATGATACAAACACTTTGCAGGCTACATGTTTGTTGCTTATGAATGGATGCAAGTCTTTTTTTTATGGTTCAAACTTAGTTCCTAAGATTGTTTAATATCAGCAATGTTGTTTAAATTAATTACAAGTAAAAGTAATGAGACACGAGGATGACTTATTGCTCAAATGAATGTGTGTCTATTTCACCATTTCTTGAGTTCAGATTATTTTAGGATCTATTTAATTGTACTTAGTATATGTCTGCAAATCAGAATCTTAAGTGTTGTTTTAGTGTCTATTTAAAAATATTTTAGCTGAAGTAGGAAATTTCATGTCTTATAAATATATTTTTTTTTATAAATTTGTTCTCGCTGAAAAAAGATTGTTCCAGCTGTTCAAAACTTTCTGGTTTAAAACTTAAATTAATTGGTATTGCAAATAAACTTAATGTTTCAATCCCCAAACTATACTTGCACTATCGCTGTCATTAAACTATACTTGCCCTTTAAAATACTTAAAGAATGATGTTTTCTTTTCTTTCTCATTTGAGAGGGGGCAGGGGTAATTTCACAATATTTGTTTCATGCTAGGGGCCTATAAAATGTATTGCACTTAAAGATTTTTTTTTTTTTTTTTTACTAAAGCTTCTAAAATTTTATTTGGAGGAAGTTCTTGCTTAACTCACCTTTTGATCTCCTTTTTCAAATGTGTGAGCAACATTCTTAAACTTGAGCAAATTTATTAATCCAATTTTGAAAATTCTTTCTCAATGGGTTTTTTATATTATTTTTGTTTTAGCTATTTGCCTTGAATAATTGTTAATTGACTTCTTTCATGCTATTGCAACATTGTCCTTTTTTTTTTTCACAGGCATTTTCAAACACATTCCTGCCTGTATTTTCATTTTTGGAACAATGTTAGGCTAATTAACATAACATTTGAAAAATAACATTTTTGTTGTTGTTGTAAAGGATAGACGAGGGTTAATATACAATTGTTTGTTTCTTTATAGATGGTCTTGTGTTATATAAATTTATTTACTTACTGACGCCTTTTACCCCACCTGGGGCATATGCCGCCTAAATGAATTTTCCATTTATCTCTGTCCTGTGCTTTCCTTTCCAGGTGTGTCCCTCTAGCTCACATCTCCATGTATTCTTTGGCCTTCCTCTCTTTCTTTTTCCTCGAGGGTTCAATGTTAATGATTGTCTGGTGATGTTATTTGGGGGTTTACAAAGAGTGTTCCCTATCCACCTCCATCTTTTCCCTAAGATGTTTTCAGCAATAGTATGTCCTTTCCAGTAAGTCTTGTTGGTGATGATGTTTGGTCATTTGATGTTCAGGATCTTTCTAAGGAAAGTGCTATTAAGGTATGTACCTTCTGGATGATGTTTGCTGTTGGTTCTCCAGGTTTTGGCTCCATAGAGTAGGACTATTTTGACATTTTATGTTGAAAATTATTACATTCATTTGCTTCTTTAATTCCCATATTTTCTTTAATAGCACAAATGCTGACCTAGCCTTTCCAATGCTAGCCCTGACATCAGCTTTGGGTCCACCAAGTATTTGAAGGCCTCCACTTCTTCCAGTGCATTTCCTGCCAGGGAGATATGCTCTTGGTTGGCTGAGTTTACCTTCATGATCTTTGTCTTGCTTTTATTTATACTGAATCTGACCTGTGCTGAATTGGTGGTTACATTTTTTGTCTTTTCCCGCATTTGTTGCTGGTTGTGGGACAGAAGTGCAATGTCATCTGCAAAGTCTTTGTCATTCAGTTAGTCCCAGGGTGTCCACTGTATTCTGTTACTTTTTTTTCTGTGGATTTTTTCATTATCCACTTAATGGCAAGGTTGAAAAGAAAGGGGGACAAGAGACATCCTCATCTGACTCCTTTTTCCAATTTAAAGGCATCTGTGAGTCTACCCTCATGTACGAGGTCATTCATTCTATTGAGAGGAATTCTGTTAAAGACCTTCCCTGGTACTGAAAGCAGTTTAATTCCTCTGTTGTTGCTGAGATCCCCTTTATTTGGTATCTTGATGAGGTATCCTTCTTTCCAATCTTTTGGAACTCTCTCTTCTTTCCATATCTTTTCAAATAGGCTAGATCATCTGTGTAAGCTCTTATCCTTTTTAATTCTGTTCTTTACCCTTCTTTATATTTCTCCTATGATTTTGCTTTCTCTGCCCTGGTGCAGCTGTTTAGTGCAAACTTCATTACTTTCCTTTCCTTTATTATTTGCAACGTGTTGAGAGCCAATCTTTGTGTATGTGCTTCACTGGTACTAATATATCATTGCACATGGATGTTACGAGCATCTTTAAAAATTTTTTCATTGAAGTTCTATCTGGTCATCATCTGTTTGATCTTGCAGTTCCCGGAATGTGCTTCTCAAGATAAACACTGAATTCCTGTCATATTTGCCAGAAGTGCCATGTTGTATTTAGTCTTTTAGCAGCTGGCTCTTCCCAGTTTTTCTTTTAGTTTTAGCTTTAGTCGTGCCCAAATTAGATGATGATCAGATGCTCGTACATCTTGTAGAGACCTTCGGAATTTTTTGCTAATGCATTTATGGTCAATAAGATTTTCTCTTCTATTATCAGGGGACACTCAAGTTACCTTGTGGATGTTCTTATGCTTGCATTTGCTGTCCCAATAACAAGCTCATTTGCCATGCTGAAGTCTGCCAGTCTTTCGCACTTTTCATTTCTCTTTCCTTTACCATGGCGCCCCATAATTTCTAATGTTTTCTTACCCAATCTTATTATTTAGATCTCTCGTTATGAAATTTAGCCGGACCTTTTTCCAGCATGGCTTGTAGCCTTTCATAGAAAGCTTCTAGTATAATATGGATTTGGTCGCAGGGCTTCATAACTCTTGGGAAGAAGAGACGTCACTTATCTGTTTTTATTTCTTCTTGTTGGAGTTTCTGTAACAGTTTATTTTTTACGTGTGACGTACCGGGACTCGTGACAACCCTCCTACTTTTTGCATCTGAGCTTGTAACTGACCATGGCAGAGTTACTTAAATTTTATTTCTATATTAATTAAGGTTGTTGGTAAAAGTTCACTTAAGGGCATCCCTTGTTGAATAAAAGAATGAAATTGTTTAAAAACATTATGAAATAAAATGATGTAGGCCTAACGTATGATACGTTGGATGTAATGGAACATTGTTCAGAATCTAAATAACTAAAAATGCTAAGCTTTATTGTTCCATCACTGCAGTTTTGGTTGATTTTTGTTTTAAGTAAGTACAATTGTGGCTAAAGCATGAAAGTCAATGTTTTGAATCTCATCCTGCTGCATACTGTACTTACATTTTGACTTAAAATCTCACTTATCTTCTGGGATATGTATACATTTCTATTTTGGGGTTTAGAAAAAGTTTGAAAATTGTTTATTATTATAAGAATGTAAGATTATTAAAAATGTATAGCAGGCATTATATTATTTTCCTGACCTTCAACTGCTTATTGAGTTGGCTAAAAGAATGGATCATACTCTTAACATTCAACCAATAAGTATCTTACAATACAAAGCACCAAATCTCAAACAGGAAGATACAGAATTATTTTTATCACACCTAAGAATTATTGCCTAGTTTACTCAGCACCTTTTCTAAGTTTGAAGGCTGTGCAAGGCAGGGCCCGAACATGCAATGGTCTTAAAAACTATCATCTTGTTCTTCACTTCATCTTTTTCCATTACTTCCCCTATTGTTTGATTTTCAGTGTATTTGACAATGTCTTCATCAATATCAGCTGGCCATAGTTTTTTTCTATTGAAGGATTCAATTTTATTCTCAAAGAAAAGCCATAGTTTTTTTTTTATTAAATTCCTTGAGCCAATGACAGAAAGGTCAATGACTTTGACCACCTAATCCATTGACCACCTAATCCATTGACCACCTAATCCATTGACCACATAGTGGTAAGTGGTACTCCATAGCAAATATTTCCATAGACATTAAACAGTGATTTATATCACCCTCCTTTTTTGAGTGATATACACTAAAAGTCCTTGAGCCCCATTTATCACACATTTCTTCATCAGTGATACCTTACATCAGCTCAATCAAGGCAAACTCTTTCCCTCAAAATTTGGACCTAAACATAAAAAAAAAATTCATTTGTTTTATGAGAAATGCATTTGATGCCTTTAGTTAAATTGTTCTAGTACAAATATTTTGTCTTTGTAAGACTGGATTTATGTGCTAAAAATGAGTAAGCACATTGTAATCAAATAAAATTTTCATTTATATGGAACAATCACAATATCTTATTTAATTTCCATTTCTGTACATTCTTGTAATAAACGCCCTTGAGATTTTAATTTAATATATGTATATGCATGTGTGTAATATATAATCAGGTGTCATGACATGCAGCAGGCTACATCATACTTAAAATATTTTTTTGAACTGCTGTTCATTTCAATTTCTGAACAGTACCAACTGTTGATATTTTCACAAGGGAAATAATTCATGTTATGTGTTAAGAGAAAGCATCGTCATGATTACATTTCAAAGAATGGTGTAAGGACACTTTGTTCATTATAACTTGATTGAATTTTGCATAACTTCATGGGAAGCCCTTGGCAATGACATAGACTTGATTACTGGTTTTATTTGTATGCATCAGACATGCAAGAAGGAAGTACATGTCAGAAGACTAAATTAAATAAAAAGTTTAATAATAAATGTTTGGGCTTGCAAAAAGACAGGACAACCCTAAGCATATCTCGTTCAACTATTTTTTTTTATTTCTCACACCTTTGAATGCATTTCCCCATTTATATGCAGACATAATTAAGCCTTTTTAAGGCCAGGAAATGCCTCTTCCCTTTTTTTAAATTAAAAAAAAAAAATTATGAACTTTTCTCATACAATTACACACACAAAAAAACGAATACCGGTTACATTGTTTTTTTCTGTGGTTTTCTTATTTTAGAAATTTTAGCTTTTTGGAAGCTGGCTTGGACTCAATTCTATAACAGAAGCCTACAATTAGTGTAATTCAATTCCTGGAAATTAATGTATTCAGTTTTTCCAACCTTTTTTTTTATCTATAGTCTCTTGTGTCATATATGAGTTTGCGGACAGTGATTACCTGAACTTAATGAATCAACAGCTTATTTACTTATTATTATTTTTTTTTTACCAATTTAGGAAATAGACATACATTCAATTTTACAATTTGTTTTTTAATTATTGACAAATCATGAAGCATGTAGTCCTGTAGATGTATGGAAATTGTTTTTATTTGTCATAATCAAATAAACAATATACCGTATTTATCGGCGTATAACACTCACTTTTTCTGCCTGAAAATAGGGTGCAAATGATGTGTGCGTGTTATACGCTGATATAATGTTAATGACCCATAGTAAATACCGCACAGCATAACTCAAGACATTATCAAAAACAAAATGCAATTTTCGCAGCGGTATTGCTAAACGGCCAACATTAGAAGAAAGGGTGAAGGAATTTGTTCTTAATCATAGAAAAGCGGGCATTGCATTATCCACAAAAAGGATCATCATTCAAGCAGTGAAAATCAGCAAAGAGTTGCAAATACAAGATTTCAAAGGGACAGCATCATGGTGCCAAAGATTTATGAAGAGGCATGAGTTTCGGATGCGAACAAGATTCAGGATTGCCCAGCGTATGCCAGAAGATTATGAAGAGAAGATAATAAATTTTCATAAATTTATTATCAAACAAAGGAAGAGGCAAAATTTTGAAATTGGTCAAATCGGCAACATGGACGAAGTACCACTCACTTTTGATGTTCCTTCAAATAAAACTGTTGAAGCAAAAGGTGCCAAGACAGTAACAATTAAAACTTCAGGGCATGAAAAAAACCGTTATACTGTGGTCCTTGCTGTCACTGCAGACGGAAACAAGCTACCACCATTGGTCATTTTTAAAAGGAAAACTTTTCCTAAGGAGAAGATTCCAAGTGGCATACAGGTGCATGTTCATCCTAAAGGTTGGATGGATGAAGAAGGCATGAGGCTTTGGATTAGAAATGTGTGGGAGAAGCGCCCAGTTGCATTGTTAAAGAAGCCATCTTTGTTAGTACTGGACTCATTCAGATCTCATCTTACAGAACCAACAAAGAAAGAATTTCAAATGTGCAAAACAGAAGTAGCAGTCATTCCAGGAGGACTTACATCACAATTGCAGCCATTGGATATTTCCATTAATAAGCCCTTCAAAGCCTTGTGCGTGAAGAATGGAATAAATACATGTGTGATGAAAGCCAACATGAAAGTACAAGTTCTGGGAGAATGAAAAGACCTTGCATTTCAAAAGTGTGTCAGTGGATAAAGACTTCGTGGGACGCAGTTAAGGAAGATATTATCATCAAATCTTTTAAGAAATGTGGCATAAGCAATTCTTTGGATGGTGAAGAAGACGAGCTGATTTATGAAGACAGTAGCAGTGAAAGCAGCAGTGTTCAGTTCGAAGATATTGAAGATAGCAGTGAAGATGAAGAGTTTCTTGGTTGCCCAGATAGCAGCGATTTCTGAGTAAACTTTTGTAAAAACATATGAGATCCAAGTTTCTTTGTTGAAACAGTTGCTTTTACTGTCATTATAAGTTATTTACCTTATAAGTGTTAATAATATTAATAAAAAAAAGTTCTGAGCTACCCTTATTTTGCTTTAAAGTTATTTATTTGAAATTTAAATTTTTCCTAAAATTTCCTTTTTAAAATGAGGTGCGTGTTATACGCCGATAAATACGGTATTCAAAGGTAGCTATATCTCAATTCTGGTTCAACCACCACACTTTCACTAACAGTAAAAATGGCAGAAAAAGGAACTGAGATCAAAAGTGTGCCTGTCCCTTTGACTTTCACTACATTACTTATTTTTTACAATATTCTTTGCATTTGTCGAGGATATGTTCTGTGGCAATTTGTAGAGATTTGACCATTTCCTGGGATGCTTGTAAATTGTGCCGTCTTCAACATTTTCAGATTCACTTTACGACCCCTCAGACTCCTACATCATATCCATAAATTATTTTGATTGGAGACAGGGAGCAATGCTCCAATCTTTATCAGGCTTATGGGCTTATGAAATTTGATGAAAATCCACGTCACTACCAAGAGTGCTAAAAAGATAATCTTTGAATTTGTTTAGCTTAAATTTGTTGTTTTTTCAGTTGTTTGCAACTATGCTAAGCTATTTGTGCTTGTCAGATCATATATGGAATAAGATCTAGCATTATATATTTCAACTCCTCAATTAAGAGTGCGACGTTGCTCTACGAGCGAACAGCTGGGAACCCCAGGCTTACTGACCACTGAAGTGTAACATACGATGAAGGATGTTAATAGGTCAAGTTGGAACAAGTCACGGTCTACCAATGAGGGCTGACCATTGCAGTAGTCCATCATGGCCTCGAAAATGTAACCGCCGCCGCCCCCCCCCCCTTTTTTTTTCTCCTCCCCTTTATAAACACATTACCGGCTCATGGCATTCTTGCTGATACGTTACTTATATTATCTGTTTGCCTCTCGCTTTGTTTGGGCATGGGCGTCAATGCGGGGCGTGAATACAATTTATTTTATGATAGGCTGTGTGATTTCTGTTTCGTGAGAACGGTGGTGGTTGGGGGGAAAAGGGGGGGTGGGGGTGGAAGTGTAACAAAGAAACTGGACTTGGAAGCGATTACGTCCGAAATCGTTAACTTGGAGGTGGTTATTTTGGTGATTTTTGCTGGTTAGAGCGGAGGGCAAGAGCTCAAGGTCGGGTGACTGGCGTCAAGTAGGCTACGTAGGCAAATTTGAACATTAGTGTTTCGGTTCTGCGGCTAGTTCAGTACCTTAGTTATATTCCGTTGAAACATACTCTGTTGGAGGTAACCGTTTGATGGGACCTACTTTAGGACCTTACCATGCCGCGCGCATTTTGCACTTTGGTAATTTGTGATATTTAACTTTTTGTTTATGCTTAGCTACATAAGGCATCGCGGCATACATGTAAGGCTACTAAAAATTTAAGTATATGACCAGGGAAAGAAAATTCACAAAGTCAATAAAAAAAACTGACTTAATTTCAAATGGTTCTAAGAGGGCCTACCTACATAGGTAGACCAAAGACTTTTAGTGACCTATGACTATAAATAATATAATAAATTCTTCGTTTTTCACTTTTACGGTCATATTTTAGACTTATTTCTCATTCTGGGCAGATTAAAATAGCAATTTAATTAGTAGTAATTATAATTACACTTCTAAAACTTGACATACATATAAAAAAATATAGCCTACATTATTTAGGCCTAAATGCTGAGCCTCCTATTATTATTATTAATAATAAGTTAATTTAGAAAGGGTAGTCTTGCCACTTAGAGTAAGCCAAGCCTTTGGATTTTGGGTGTTTCATCCTGCTCCTTCTAGAGAGGTCCATATTAGGTACTCCAACTCAAATTTTCAAATACAGCTGACATACACAAAGAGCATATCATTGGAAAGATTGGATCATGTCATGCGAAGTTGGTTATTGATGTTTAGAGTTCATAGTTGAATTAGTTGCCCTTTCCTCACAGCCCTTCTGACTTTTGGAGGTTCCCTACCACTTTTCAGCTTTGTGCCCCTCCATTTAAAGTCGATAGATTACTTTTTTTTTTCCCCACATCACAACTTAGGGCCCCTTAAATATTAAATATTGGTGACCTTCTGCAGCCACATGGACATGGATTGCAGGGCCTATGTATCTTAGCTCATGATCCTCTGTGATTAATTTTTATTTTTCATTGTCTTTTTAAATTATCAATAGTATACCTGAAGCATTGGATGAACTGTTGTTGAAAAGCCAATTTTCTGCTATCTTTAATTTGAGGATGTCAACATTATTTCTTTCTCCATGGTATTCTTACCACCCTTCTACAGTAACACATGCCATTTTATTTTGGAAGTTTTAGTTTGTAGGTATTTTAATCTTTGGTGCTGGTGGTATTTAATGGTTGAAACTAATGGGTTTCAGAGTTGAGGAAGAGGGGGGGGGGGGGGGCGTAAAAATGAATTGTCCCCTGGCGTAAAACACTCAGCTACGCCCCTGCTAGTGGCGTCGCAATAGGGCGGATGGGTGGTCCACCCAGGTGTAACTCATGGTGTGTATGTGTATTAGCTACATTGCTTGTTCAGGCATTTCCAATAGTTAAAGAACGTATGAAACCTGCACAAATAAAATGTTCCATGCACTTAGTGAAATGTAACCAGAAGTTAATTAGGTTACCACATTGGTGAGTGGCAAGTACAGCCCGGTGTGCCCATGCCTTCTTAAGCTGGCTGTCATTTTAACATTATTATAATATGACATGGTATTTGTATTAATAATGAATTGAATATGTAGGTGTTTTTTTTCAAGATACCTTTTGAAAAGTACTATATAAGTTGAAAGAACACTAAGTTAAAACAAGATAAAAATAGTACACAGTTAAACTTAATATAAGAAAGACAAATAAAATGATATATTATTAGATCTTGAAATTGTTATCTTCATTATTGTTCTTTAATTAAACTCTCATTAATAACGAATCGCCTGTACTCTTTCAAACAAGTTTGAACTGATTTGTTTAATTTAAAAAAAAATTCTTTGGAAGTTAAAATTTCTCTCTCTGTATGACATAAAATATTTACACTTATAATGATTGGAAAATATAAAGTATTGTTTTGAGAACAGTGCTGAAACAGTTACTTATATTTCTTAGGCTTTTAATTGGAAATCTTCAATATTTCGTCTGCAGACTCTGGTCCTGAAAGCCAAACTTCAAGAACAAACCATTTCTTTGCCTCACCTCCGGGCCAGATGGCAATGGTAAGGCACAGTCCAGCTACCCAGACATCGACCAGGCCATCTTGGCCTGCTGCACCATCATCTTCTCCACCAGATGTCGATGACACAGTGAGCCATTCAGCCACAGCTAGTAAGTCTTGTTAAGGGATTTAAGTGTACATCTTAACCTAGAAAGAATAAGTTATTGAAATAGTAATGTTAGTTTTGATCTGTTTGTATGAAAGGGCTTAATCTTACTGGTGTACTGCCTCACTACTTCCTCACATACAGACCTAACTAATACTTTTATTTTCCATGCTTGGATTCCCAGTTGTAGATCTTTTTCCACATCATCCATCCATCTAAGCTTAGGTCTGCCTCTGAGCCTTTTTCCTCTGGGGTTTTTGTGATGCACCCTCTTCACTCCTGGCATTCTCTCTAAGTGTCCTGCCGAGCGTAGTCTACCCATTTTAATATCTGCTACTGTCGTGGGATATGGACTGTACATGTTAATTCTTTACAAATTTTATATACACTATTGGTAATTTGTTTTTCGTCTCTCATTCTTCAACGCTGACCGAAAATTATAAAAGGCTTTTTCTTTTTTAAATATATATAAAAAATAGGTACTTAGTCTTTTTTATTTTTTTTAAATTTTAATTGAAAAAATGGCAGCTAATTTAAAATAGATTTAAGTATAGTATAACTGAATTATTCTGAATATGTGGTTATGATCCAATATGGTTGCTTATTCCATGACTTCAATGGTAAGAGAAGGGTTATCGGACATAGGCTTTAAAAAATCATTACCTTGAGTTCTATTAGTTATTTATTTCTAATATTTCAGACCTTCATGGAGCTATTGGAGAACACAGACGCACAAGTCGTTCCTCCTCTGTTTCATCAGGTGGGTCTAGCACTAACAGCGCTGATGGACTTGAATCCACCCGCCAGCAGACCCAAAGTAGGCTTTCCCTGGCTCTCCAGTCTCACCCATCTGTTCAAGATTCATCATTAGATCATCAGGTATCCATTTTACAGTCCACGCTGCCTATGAATGGGAACCATATAGATAAGAAAGATCTTTCTGAACCTAAACAGGTAAATTTAACTTTACAATAGCTATTTAATGAGATAGGAATTGGCTAAGGGCTGTCCATAAAGTATTTTCAGACAATTTTTACCTCCCGCTACGTCACACCATTTGTTGACAACATTGAAATCTTTAAGTTTTTTTTTCTATCTAATTCCTTGTTGTTTCTTGTTTTGTCTAATCTACTGGGAGAGGGGGTGTCTAGCTGAAACATTCTTTTAATTGTCCTATCTTTTCATTTTAAGCATTAAAATATCTTGTTGCGCTAATTACTTCACACAACTTGAACACAGTTCCTCAAATATTATCTTTCACTACTAAACCATTAAGTGTATGAAAGTGACACCTGAAGACCTGTTTACCCCTATACTTTCGCCATAGTATCTACATTTTTAAGCCTAAGACAACGGCACTACGGTGAGCCTAAAAAAAATAAGGTTTCTGGAGTTTTTGGTTTTTTTTAAATATATTTTTAATTAAAAAAATTAATAATTAGGGTATTTTCCATAAAAAGTTGCAGCATATTTTGTGTTAACACAGTAAGCAATTGATTGAATGAGACAAAAACAGTGATTGACCTTTCCAATCTCGATCTCAATGAATGAACCAGAATATTTTTCTTGTAGTGGATGCGTTATTGTTAATACTTTACTGCCAATGTATCATTTGTCTTTAGCCCTGCTGTTGCTTATCAATTGGATTTGGCCTCAATGCTCTAGTGGTTTTCCCTTTATTGCACACGCCTTTTCCAAGTTTCTAATGTTCTTGTATTTGAAGAAGAAAAATGTCATACCGAAATGCCTTCCAAGTTTTTTTTCTGTTGAGTTCACCTTTATCAACATATTTAAGGGTAAGTAAAGTGTAAAACTATTTTTATTAAAGTCAATAATTATTTTAATTTAGTTTTTCTATCTTTTAATTGTTAGATAGACATTTTAAATAGAAACTATGTCTGTTTCAACTATGTGTTTATTAGACTAACTTTTCACTAACTTGGCCTACTTTTTGCTGACATAATGGTATTATAAAAAAATTATAATTCGAAATAATAGTAAAAATAGAAGCTTATTATATGACTTGTAGTTGTAACCTATGCTATGAATATGGTCAAAGTAGAGGGCTTTCATTTTTAAATTTAACATACTATATTTGATACGTGATACGCGACTGCAGTACTTTGTTAACTTACTTAGTAATAGACTCTTTTTTTTAAAATCTTCAAAATATAACATCTAGCCTTTAAAACAATTAAAGAATTCAAGACTTAAGTTATTTTATTTAAATTATTTTTTTCGTAGTTCACTAATAGTGCAAAATTAACACTATATTGCTACCATTTCAATTGTCGTTGTTCAAAATGCTCTTTGATACAAATGATAACCCTTTTTACGCACTTGGTTGGCTCAGTCCTAGGTCACTGCATTAGCCTGTTTATTATCTCTACCATATTGATGCTGGTATAAATATTATAATAGTCCATATTATATATGACCCCCTATGAGCCTAATATGATAATATATTAATTCTTTGTTTCTATGTTCAGGGTCTAGGGTTAATAAAAATAATGCCCAACAGCAACCAACCGTAAATGACTGATGATGTTTGGAGACCAAACAAGGCTAACCGCTACACATAGCCTCTTTAAATACTGATGATGTTTAGGAGAGCAACCAAGTTTGAACAAGTCACCACCGCTACACATAGCCTCTTTAAATACTGATGATGGATAGGAGAGCAACAAGTCATCACTGCTACACTCTACTAGATTTATTGATATCAAGTATATTTGCCGGACAGTCTTTATGTGCCATCTGGATATAAAAATGTTTAAGAAATGTTAATTATCTTTATCACCCACCTCAAGATTCCACTTCTAGGAGCTTCTCATTCAAGTTCCCAATTTATGTGTCCAAATATGTTACCCTGATAACATAGATTTTATCGACACTAAAGTGTGTTTGCTCTAAAAGAAACGGATGAAAAATGTGCGCTATTGCTAGGAAATTTAATAAATATATTCGCGTAAACAACTTTCTTTGTTAATTTTGTTCTTGTGTTTTGTGTTTCAATATTGTTTATAATTTTACAAATTTATACTTGTTTTTATATTGCCAAAAAAAGCCCAATTAAAAAACTTGTGTTGCAATAGTCATAAATTTTAGCTCAGAACTGCCTATTAGTCAAGCAAGTCTGTGTAGTTGATGCCTTTGGTGCTTACCTAAGACATTTTCTCATCCTTGAGGAACACATAGGACTATATCTTGAATATCTATTTGTGTTAATTTACATTAGTAGTTGAGTGGATTTCCTGACACAACTTGTATTTTGATTGCAAACCAGCCCCACCATCACCCCCCACCCCTCCACCTTTTGGAGCTTGAAACTTAGTTTTTGAGAGCTGAAAAAAGTCTGACACTAAACCAGGGTTAAACAGGTCTGCATCTGTCAGAATACATCCATCACAACATAAAGTTAAATTGTGGGACATTACCTATGATCTTTACTTACCCCACCCCCCTCACAAACAATCACACTTTCTTAGATTCCCCCCCCCTCCCCCCACACCCTAATCACCATGACATACCAGATTGTTTCCTAAACGCATTAAAATGCAATAAACCTCATGACATGGTTTTTCAGCTGTTCATAGATATTATTTTGACAAAACAAAAGTTAAAATATGCAGTTTTTTGTTAAATTGAAAGAACATAAGAAACAAAAATTTCTTTATTTTTAGAAAAAGAACCATTGCATCCTAAAACCTTCTGATAATAATTTACATGCATCTTAAATTCCAACTAAAATTACATTGGAACAGATGTCAATAATTATTTGTTATTATGACTACTGCTTGTGAAAGATCATCCTACATCCAATTGCAGGGTTTACAGTATTTGATTATTTTTATATAAGTACTTCATTAAGTTCATTATACCTTGCCAGTATTGTACAAATCTGCTGTAAATATTTACAGGCCCAAATTGATTTAGAGCGCAAGATGACATCCCTCTCTGCATCAGACTTTGGTGTGACTAAGGATGACTCTGGGCCTTTTGGATTATTTATGAGTGGACAAAATGTTGGCCATTTAAACCAGGATATACAAAACTTTCCAGATCTTAGTGCACCAAGTAAGTTGTTTTTGAAACTGTGTTTTTTTTTTTTTTCAAATTTGCCACTGTCATTAAATTATCTATCCATTGACTGCCTGTGAAAATAAAACTCTACAACATCGGAGCCATTGTAATTCAATATAAAAAGCAATATTATTGAGTTTTTTTTTGCAGCTGTATCCATTTAATTTTTAAAAATAGTATCTTTTGTTCAACATATTGGGTTGTTTAAGAGCTTCTTAAATAATTGTTATGTGAAAATTGTTTGCTTTATACAAAATCAAAGCTACGCAATACCAGAAAAAGACATTTTAAACATTTAAATGAGATGTTTTGTTGATTTCAACTTGTTTTGGAAATTTCAGAGCAAGGAAGACCTATTATTGGTCCAAACAGTAGTAGTAGTAGTAATTACAATCCACCTGTTACAGAGCAAGACATGAATCCTTTGTATGGAGAAAGCTTTAACCACTCATTGTTAACTCAGCCTATCCAGCAAGAACTCAACCATATGGGGTTGCCTAATTTCTTTGACAACATGCCTTCAACTTCAAGTAATGATCTTGGAGCCATTGGCAGTGGCTCTTCATTTTCAGGAAGCTTTGGGGTGGGTACTTTCCAGCCTTTCCTGAATGAAGGGAACAGTCTTTTCAATTCTGGTTTCTTTGCTGGAAATCAGGGAGTGCATAACAAAAGTGGTGGTTTCTATACAACTCCATCACAGCAAAGTTTTAGCAATGCCCCCGGTCCCAGTGGATTCAACACATCTCCTGTATTGTCCAGCTTCAGTGGTGCTTCTGCACAAAGTGGTTTCAATAATGCCACGGCGTCAAATGGTGGCTTTAGCAACGCCTCTGGGTTCTATTCTCCCACCAGACAGGGTGGTGATTATTTCACATCTCCAACCGGGAACTTTCAAGCTTTCAGCTCTCAGGACTTTAGCCTTCCTCCACCCACTCAACCATGGCGGGGTGGACCGTTTGCAAGTAACATGCCAGAGTCTATTGTCAAACAAGTCACCTGTGATTGCTGTAACAAGCAAAAAAAATGGCCCCACACCCTGGATTGCCTTCACAGCTTCTGCTTTTCCTGCATAGCCTCGCGATTTAATACAGCAGATAAAACTATTTCCTGTCCCAAGTGCACCCGCAAAACTATAGCCAAAGATGGGCCTTGTAACATCCTCCTTGACTACCAAGGAGCAAGGTATATGAGGGAGAAATTGAAGATCTTCCCATTCAGCTGCACTGGATGTACGCGTGATCAGGAAGCCGTCACCTGCTGCACCACCTGTATGGCTTTCCTCTGTGCAGAATGTAAAGATGGACACAAGACCATTCATCACTTTCAGGGCCACAATCTTACCCCCATTACAAAGATAGGGAAATGCATTGATGGTGACTACAAGCCACTTTGTGAGAAGCATGCAAGTGAACCCCTGAGTAAGTACTGCTGCACATGTGAGCTGATGATGTGTGACAAGTGTGTCAGTGACCACCACCACCCAGAGTCACCTAAAAATAGTCATGATATTCATGAGATCTATTATATTGTTGTGGAGAGGTTGAAGACATGGAATGAGGATGCAAGCATCAAGCACAAAGATGTCATGGAGATGACCAAAAAGGTACCTGTTTTACTTCAGTCAATGGACAACAAAAGAAGGGGGATACGGAAACAGATTGAGGACTACTCTGATTACTGTAAAACTGTTGTAGATCAAAACCGGATGGCTGCATTGGAAATGTTGGACAAGACGCATGCAGCAATGGAGGGTCATGTAATGCTTTGGTCCAAGCTGATCACTGCCATTGAACAGGAACTAGAGGCTGTATCATCATTCAACACTCGCACTTTGGAAGGGGGATCCATCTTAGACCTTCTTAAATTGTTGCCAACAATGGAGAATGAGTACAAGAGATGTGTTGCTGGATATGCAGATACTGTTAAAGACAATGAGGGAATTAAAATTGATATAAAGTTTGATCCCAATTACAAGGAATCACACACTGTTTTAAACCAGAATTTTATGTCCATCAGCTTTTCAGTAAATGATGTTGAACAGAAGGTCTCACCCACACCGGGGACTCAGAGAAATGAGTTCAATAGGGGACGCACCATGTCCGACTATGGTGTTGGAGGATCTGATAACCCAGACTGTAATTATCAGCGCTGGTCTGCCGCACCCGACTCTATGTCCATCTCAACCTGGAATAATGTCAATGAACGAGACAGGAAAGGTGGAACCTTTATACCCCACCTTAACCGGTGCCGCACCAAAACATCTTACATTCATATGTTCGGCGAGTATGGTAGATCGGAATATGCCTTTACAGAACCAAGTGGCCAAGCTTACTTAAAAGATGGATCCTATGTCATTTGTGACACAAACAACCATCGCATTGTTTACTATAATAACAAGCATGAATTTGTTCGTACCATTGGCCAACCTCCAAACTTGCCACCAGTAGCTGAGGACTCTGAAAATCGCAACAATGGGCTTCGCAACAAAGGCTTCACGAGGCAGGAGGGTTTCCTGTACTTTCCTAATAGGGTTGCAATATGCCCCATCACACAGAATATAATTGCTACAGAGCGCCCACCAAGTCATGACATTCAGATCTTTACCATTGAAGGAGAGTTCGTTAGATGTTTTGGAGGCAACATATTACAACACCCAAGAGGAGTTACTGTAGATGAAGAGGGAACCATCATTGTTGTGGAATGCAAAGTAATGAAGCTGGTCATGTTTGGCCAAGATGGGAATTTTATTGTCTCACATTCCCTCACCAAAGATCTTGAGTTCCCCAATGATGTTGCTGCCAAAGATGGTAAGATCTTCATCAGTGATAACCGAGGTCACTGCGTACAAGTTTTCAATTATGATGCAGATTTCTTGTACAAGATTGGCAATGAAAGCATCACCTACTTCCCTATCGGAGTCTCCATCAATTATCTGAATCAAGTCGTTGTCACAGATAATCACAACACGTTCAACATCACAGTCTTTGATATCAGTGGCCAAGTCCTGAATATTTTTGAATCAGTTAGCAAGCTTGCCCAATGCCACAATGTGGCAGTTCACCCCAGCAGTTTGGAGCTTATGCTAACCACCAAAGATTGCAGTGTCTACTTTTTCAACTATGACCCTAATGTCGCTCACCCACAAACCCCTCCAGCCAGCCGACCAGGCCACATTCTCAACTCTCGAAGAGGAGGACGTGGCAGTGGTAATGGAGGATCCACCAGTTCATCTTTCTACTGAGCTGTAACTCCAGTGGCAGGTCCAGTTAATGAAGAATGTGGAAAAATTTTTGTTCCTGTTTCACAATGATTATTTTTTTTCAAATAGTGTGAAATTTTCCTGTTTGTTCTTTGAAATTTTTATGTTATTGCCCTTTTACTGCAGGACAAGCCTTGTTAATTGTTGACCTGTTGCCATTTAATAGACATCATCATATGGACCAATAACAGCCATAAGCAAACCAAGAAGATTAAAAGCATTAAGCGTCCTGTGGCACTTTTCAAAAAAAGAGATCAAATGTCCCTTTTTATGTTATTCTTAATTTAATCCTTGTCTGAACAGCTATTATTAGTTAATTTTTTTATCATAATTGTTGTGGGAAACCTTATTGTTATTATTATTATTGTTTATTAATATTGTTATATTGTTGTAATAATTAGTCGTCATGATACTTTAAAATGAATTGTCTTTGTTGGAGCAAATTTTTAAAAAGACTTTTTTGTTTCTGTTAGATGTATAAAATGTAAATGGGTTGTGTTATCTCTGTTGAACCTGAAATCTGACTAAATGTTTGACTTGTATTCAGGGTAGGAGGTGTAAAAAAAAATAATAGTTAATTTGTTGAACACATTTATTAATAAAATTGGTTTTGTTGATACTCTCATCTAATACCTCATTTCCAGTGATAACTCCACACCAAGTAATAATATTAAATCCTAATCATCTCTTTTAAGTACATTTAATCACATGTAAAACAAACCAGATTCCAATCGCTATAATATTTTTAAAAACATATCTTAAAACACATTTTTTTTCCATTCCTATCTGAAAAATAAAAACCTGTGCATTGTAGTATTTACTTTTTTAAGGATAGAGTTAACAAAATATTTCTAACCAGTTAGAAATCTGTTTGAATTTTGACAGTTAAAATATTTAAAAAAAAATTTTTAAATACTTTTTTAAATTTGAGAAGTCAATATAACTAAAATAATAATTTGTATAGACTTTCCTCTTTTTAACAAAAATATTTTTTACAGTTATTTATTAAACAAAGTTTTGGCACTTTTCACAGAGTTCTTTTTGCTCATTTTATGTTGCTTACTAGAAAATTTTTATTCAAAATTCAGCTGGAAATGGAGTTAAATTGAAAAACAAAGTACATAAAATCACTGTCTTTGAAGTAAAAGATTTATATGTTGTTGGTTATAACAGCAAGAATGTTAAATTGAATTTTTGCCTGTTAAAGTAAATGAAAATCTCATATTTATAAAATAAATATTTCAAGATATTTTATTTGCTTTTGAATTTGATACATCTGTGCAATAAGTTTTAATATTACAGTACATGCTTTGGGTTTATTGTAAATTTCTTTCTGTATAAGTTAATCAATTTGATAGATATTTGAAGGTTAAGTTTATTAATTTATTTCATTTTTCTTTTTAAAAAAAATGTAATATTAGTGCCAATTATTGCCTTTGTGTGTTGAATTTTAGAAAAAAAGTTTCCTGGCTTCATTTCTAGCTGAATGTTTTTATGAAGATGCACTACTAAATTCAAATATAATGCAACCGAATTCGTTTGTAAATACCCCTGTTAAACAAATATTTTCAGTTAATTATCTGTGTTACTTGATATTGTGAATTGATATATTTTTTAAGGCCATTTTTGTTATCAACTAACCCATTGTTAAACCAGAACTTTATTTGTCTGTTGTTTATCTGGGGCATTGGAAAAGAAATTGTATGTTAAGAAGGTCTGGCATGCCAGCAGTTGGTATTTGAAATGTGTTTCATGAACTAACTTTTGCAGAAAGCCTTTTCCTCCCCCCAAGTTCTATGGATATAGTTCTGATAGAGGGTTTTATGTATAGTTGTGGGCATGGTCATGTTTTAGAGATTACTATTTACCTCATTCAGTGCATTGTTTATATATTTGATCATTATAAACAGCTTGTTCAAATCTTCTGTTATTTTGTTTTGCTTAGACATAGTTCCTGATTGCTTTAACATTGAGTAAGTGCATAATAAGTTTAAATGTGTCTAAAACATAAAGATCTTAAACATTTAAATTTATCTATAAATATATATATATATAATGAGTTTTGTCATCTTTCATTCTTGTCAAGTGTGATTCTATTATTTATTCATTAAAGTACTGTAATATTCAATATATGTTTTGCAAGTAAGAGGGAGAGAAAAAAACAACAACCAGTCATTATTTATTTATTTTTATATTTATTTGAAAAAATATTGATACATTTTAAAGTACCTCACCAGCGGTGTATATGTGAATTTATTCCAAGATATATATATTTTTTTTTAAAGATTGGTCTTATAAAATTTTGTTTGACCAAACTCTGCATTCACTAAATTCCTGTTAACATGTCAAGTACACGTGAAAACAGAAGATGGTAGCTTCATATTGGTTGATTTTTCATATCAAAATTAGCTTTGAACACTATTTTATAAGACCAATCATCATTGTGTATCATGTGCCATTGGTGTAGATGCTTTTTTTTCCATTGTAATTCCTCAGTTTAGCAATATTTTTGTACCTAATCCCTAAAAGAAATATGCAATGCAATTAATTTTTCCACATTTTAACTATTTTTAAAGTAAAATAATCCCTTTATTATTTGAAATCTATCTCCCCCCCCCCTTCCCCCTTTCCCCCTGCATTTCATTCTTCCTGTTCTTTCAGTCATTAATCGTTGCACACACAATCCCCGAGTCATTTTCACATCAGTTGAACAAAGTTCTTCCAAATGTTGTTGCTTGTTAATATAAATTAATTAACATTGCTTGTCCATAAACAAGTTTTATTTTTTTAATTTCATTTTTAAAACTTGTTTTTAATTGCAGGAAATTTATGTAGCCAAAATCAAAATATCAAGTATAGTTTTAAACTAAAGGCAACTGCTAAATTGTTGTGCAATGTATTTCAATCCTGCCTTAACTTGTTCTAGCGTTACACAATTTCATTCTGACATACATTGGTTTTAGTAATATATTTAACTGAAAACTGAGACTACCATGACATAAAAATGACGAAAATAAATGTAGGCATTCATAGGAGAGTATATATTTAGTTTATATATAATACTTTTGTTTTAAAGATAGTTTAGTTCCTAAAATCAATTTTTAAAATGTCCTATAAGAAATTAAAATTTGCAGTAAATATGTGCTTTCCAATCATGAAAAAAATAGTTATTTTCTTCAAAATTTTTAGCTTCATATTGTTTGGTCATAAATGGGATCATTCCAACCTATACAAAAAGTGCCTAAGTCAATGCTTTTCTTAGAGCAACTTCCCACTGCAAAGCCAATAGCAGTCTGTTTTTAATGTTTTCTTTTACTTTACATAAAAATAAAACCCAGCTGTAGTTTTACAAAAACTACTCTGTCGTTTAAATAACTGATGATATATTGTTTGAGCTAAGAAACAGAGTGAGACAACCAATACACTCTGGAAATTTAAATATTGAATAGCACTGAAAAATTTTTAAACTCCTATTCCCACCTTCCAAACTGTTTCTTAAATATTGGATTCCATAAATTTTTAAAGGAAATTACACTTTTAAAACAAAAATTCTACACTTACTTTTCTTTACACACATTTTTACTATTTGCAATTGAGAGAACTCCTTAGAAGATATTTTAAACTTTGTTTGAATAAAACCTTCCCGAAAATTTGTAACAGTAAATAAATTTATATATTGGTATTGTTAAACAGTTAATGTTGTTTGTTGCTGCTGCTGCCCTTATAAATGGAATATTTTTATGTGTGTCATGAACTTTGTCTCATCTTTGTTAGCACAGCATGCAACTCTTTTTTATGTAGGTTCTTTGCACCCACAAAGTCCAATTATTGCTCTTAATCAGGTTATATTTAATGAGATTCCATACTAATAATTCTTATTACTAACTCTTTGATAAATTATGTCTGCTTGTTAAGACATTTTTCCCCCTCCATTTTTTGGTTAGATTTTAGTTTTACATGCACTCAAATTTAATGTTTTCCTGACATTTCTTTCTGTTGTCGTATTTGGGCAAGAACATCTGCATGCTTTTGATACACCTATAGAGCTAAGTGTTTATGCTTAATATGTTGAAGGGATAAATATTCATCCTTTTTTGATACAATGACATTTTTAAAAACTATTACTTATTAAAACAATAAATTGCATTGCTCATGTGTTATCTTACCAAATTTGTTGAATCCATTCTTAATTTTTGTTATTATTATACACCCAATATCAAATTGCCCATATTCGTGTGGTGTTGATTTTGCCATGTGACACCACCAAATAAGCAATTACAAGTTGTGACCTTTCCTGACCATTTGAGTTTTTTCTATACAATGAACTTGTATGATTATATGAGACCTGCAAATTGACCTTTTTTTTTCTATAGAAATAGTAGGATATTTAAATGTCTTTTTATCATTATCACTGGAAAAAAACAACATAAGAGGTTAAATATATATTTGAGCTACTCATAAAGTTGTTGAATTTTTATTATAGATCAGTCACGCACAATCAACAAGAAAGGAAAATTTCTTTGTGCGTTTGCTAATATATGCCAGTTTCATTTGTTGGACCCATCCACAGTGGCTTCTGGCTAATCCAGGCCATGAATAACAGTGCCAATATCATTTTTCATTACATAATCTCTGGTTGGTTTCATATTACTTTTAAATTATTGTCTATTTAAACGATTCTCTCTTGTCATAATTTATAAGAATATCTTACCTCAAGGAACTAAATTACAGTGTTGAACAAAAATTAACTACGTTTTCTTCAAACTTGTCATAGTGAAGCAGAACTACATCAGAGCAGCATTGAACTTTTTTTTACTTCTTTAATTATGATCATATCTTTTTATGATTTCCATTTATTATAATAAGATATTTCTAAATCTTAAAAGCAAATTTTGTCATCTTATGAAATATAGTTTAAAACTGTAAAAAATTGCTTGTTATTTTTATAATGTATCTGAACTGTTGGTGTAGAAGTTACAAAAATACTATATCACGATGGTTACCTTCCTATACCTGTTCTTGAATTTCTTTTTTCAACTGCATCAAATTTTGTTGTTGTCTATGTTAAAGAAACATCCACTAAAATGATATTCATTTCATCATTTCCTGACACAAAGCAAAAAAATTAAAGTTCTCTTTGCTTGTAGGGGAAAACACTGCGCGTGATCTCCCATCTACAAGCCCTCATTATGTATTATATATTACTTTTATTTTATTTTTTGTGTCATTCATTACCTGTAAATATGTTTTGATAATGTTTTTGGAGTTTTTTTTTGTAATAGATGTTGTGACAAATATATATAACCATATTTGTGTTTGGAGAAGTTTCTATTGTATTTCTTCTATTTTTTTTCATAATTCCAACCCCTTCCTTTTTTGTTTGTAATGCATGCACTTTAATTTGGTGTATGGGCCTTTAAAAGGACAAAGAAATTGTACTCAAGTTCCCTTACACATCTTTTGCTTTTATTTATTCTTTAACTAATTGTATAAGCCAGGTTTCAAATTATACGGCAAATAGAATATGCTGTCCTTTACATATGAAGCAGTTAAGAATAGAAGATTTAAAACTGCAATACTCCAGAAACCTCAACTGATTTTTCTTCTCCACAATGTTAAAAATTACTTCTCAACACACCCATGTTTGTGGACATTAGCAGA
The DNA here is from genome assembly GCA_964017045.1 of Omphiscola glabra. Taxonomy (NCBI): domain Eukaryota; kingdom Metazoa; phylum Mollusca; class Gastropoda; family Lymnaeidae; genus Omphiscola; species Omphiscola glabra. The sequence goes on along the minus strand of OZ024801.1, from coordinate 6,823,730 downwards.
GTGTTATTTGTTGAATAGTGCTTAAGACTGTGTTGGCAAGATGATCTAGTCTTCTGTGTGATTTTGATCTATACTCAGGTCATTTAATTATTGTTAAGGATGCATCATCAAAAGTGTACTTTGATTGAAAACACTTACTGTGCTAGAAATGTCAAGCTGAACATTACAACTGTTCTTTTTTTCTGGGCACCGCCAAATAATGGATTAATAGTATTCATAATGAAGGAACATTTTATGTTAGAATTATCCTTATTAGAATAAGGTTGAATAGCAAAAGCAAAAATATGTTTTGTTGGTTTCATTTATTAAAGTACTGTATGTGAAAGTATTTTAATATTAAATCAGTGTTCTTGGAAAGTATTTTATTTGTATTTTTCCAAGAGATGTCTGGGTGATCAGGATAGATGGGGGAAAAACCAACCCAAAAACTAGAATTAAAAGCCTCATCTTTTAGTTATTTACTATTGCTAAAGAAGCCTATTTGAAATCCAATGCATACTTTAAAACAATTATCTAATGTTTCCAATTTGTTATCAAAGCATTTCCCAAGTAACAAACTCTTGCAGATCTTCAGTATTGTCCTCTTGGCCTGTTTTTTTTTTTTTTTTTAAACTTGTTCTATTCCTGCGTTCTTCCTTTGAGCATTGTTAGTGATGATCTCAGCTATTTTTTTTTAAAGGCTAAATGCATTTGTTAGAACATAGACACACTTAACATTATTATTTCTAGAAGATGCAAACTACTCTTATTAGTCTTGTAACTGGACAGGATCTAGGGAAGTGTTTTTCTTCTCCTATTTTTTAATTTATTTCCATTTAAAGCTCATTTAAAAATAAAAATTGTTTTTGACCAAATTTACTAACATGTCCTTATGGACTTAAAATGACCAGCTTTTAATTTTTTAAAGGAATGTTTCATATGAAATGTTGATTAAATTCTACCAGTCAGTGGTCTGCTCCTCTTAGCAGACTCAAACAGTAAATTAACCAAAAATATGTTGGCAATCTTTTTCAAGCTCATCATTATTGAAACCAAAAAATTTAAATGTAAATTAGGACACATTTACTACCTTGTTTTAAATGAGTTTCTTAGAAAAATGTTGTTACAAAAAGCATATGCAATCTGCAAAAATACATTTATTATACTCATATTTACAGCCACTGATCTAATCTTACAGTCATTAACCTAGTTGTATGTTATTTATTCCCATTGGTGTTTTTTTAAAAATTTAATTAAGTTTTTTTTAAAAAGTAAAACAGCACAATTTTTAAGTACTCTTATGTAAGCAATGTTTTATCTGTCTGGAAATTACTGAAACTCTGAATTGTCCTACCAAGTTCTATTGTTTCTTTAAAGTATTTACCAAAGTTTGGCTACGCCCAGCCTAGCCAACTCCCCCTTTTCCCCCACTCCATCAAACTTAATGATGTGATACTCAAAATCAAAACTGTGGTTTAAATGTTTTTTTTTTAAAGGTTCTTCTCTGTTATCAATTAATTCATTCCTCTATATTTTGTAGTATTTGACTTCTTAGTATTACTTTATCAAGGTGCTAACCATTGTCTGTTTATAGCTTTTACAATTTGTCTCCATACTTGGCTTGAGTTAGCTTTTTAAGTTTCTTCCATAAATATGACATAAATAAAATCCTCATTCAAGAGGGGGTACAAACCCAGTTACCTTAAAATAAGTCTGTAATATGGAAAGAGGTGGCCTGTTGATATTCATTTCTAACATGATAAAATGTAGCTTTGTTGAAACTCGATATTATACAACATGACTGTCGAACAATAGAAATACAAGTTTGTCATATTTTAAATAGCCACTAAAGGATACCTATCTGAAAATTCATATCAATAAATTGTTGATTTTCTTCTCATTTTAATTGTGTATGGTCTTGAGGCCAACTAGGAAATTACTAATTTGTATTAAAATATCACTAAATATATTAAGTCTGTGTTGGAAATCAGAACTAAGGATTTTTATAATTAAAAAGAAAAAGCATTAAAAAGCTGTTGAGGGCCACAAAAGGGGGTTGTTTTTTTTTAATAATAATCCATCTTTTGAGGCTGGTAAGCAGACTGTATTGGCATATGATATTTCAAGTAGTAATGCAAAGAAGAAAACTGTTGATGAAATAGTCCTAGTCCAAAATAAGATATTTTTGTAATAATGTTACCAAAGGATCTATTTTGTCAGTACATTACAACCAATATGCACTTGTATTAATCAATATTAATGTTGATTTTAATAGCATCTTTTGTCTTTTCTCCTTGTGTCATCCTCACACAAACAACTATTTTCAGGATGGGCCACCACAAAATAGGACATTTCTTAGAAAGAAATTAAGCTGAATCTTGCCATGTGATTCAGTCTCTTTTTTTCAAATTAGTGAATCCAAAAAGATATATTTGAAACTAGTTATATCCTGCCAAAGAATGGGGGCGACAATGCTTGAACTTCCTATAGAATAAGGTCACATACAAAACATGCTATCAGGTAAAGCACTCTATAAGATTCCCAATTAATGCTGCTTTCCCTTCCCGTACTCAACTATATTATTATTCTAATGTCCCAGTCCCTTTAACACCTAAGATTTATGACACCATGTGCAATTCTAACTATTTCCGCATCCTTAAAAACAAAAGAAAATATTACGCACTTGCAGTTATTTAAGAATCTCATTTAGGCAGTTATCAGGAATTTTATTTTGTGTGCTATTGAACCATTACCAAACTTTTTTTCATACTTACAGAATTATATGCACTGATGAGTTGGATGTTTTTAGAAAAATTTATATTTTTGTTTTTAAAAAAATTGTTAGTTTTAATTCTTTAAGTCATAAAGCTGCTAATGTAAAAGAAGTAATGAACTTTAAAAAAAAATTCTATTTATAAATGAAAGGGAAGTTTCAAAAAGTCCTTATTTCCCTTCAAAATTCATTTTCAAAATGAATTTAATATTAAAAATTGTACAAACATATTTATTTTTTTACATTCTCTAGTAAGTATCCTCTCATAGTTAATGGCAATTCGCAGTTTTCCATCCTTGGAAGGTGTTCTAGATGAAAATTCTAGTTATTTGAATCCCTTTGTCTGATTTTGTGGTGTCTTATCAGAAGTAGGACCCAATATTGACCTGTGTCTTCACATTCTCACCATCAAAGCTCAGTTTGTTAATTGTTGCTGTAGCTAAACCACAAAAAGTCTTCAGGTACTTGATAATCACAGATGTTATGAGATTCTGTCCACATTCCAAACCTACTTTCTGCATCATGACCCTTACAAACTGCACATCTACTTATATTATTTTTTCATCTATTTGCTTCATGAGTTTTCCTATTTAAACAGATTAACACTGAAATCTCTTAATTTTTTACACTAGTCTATTTTAATCTGTATTTGCTTTAAGTATAAGTAATGAAAATAAATAAGAAATTAAAATAATGTGTTCTTTGCACCAGTTGTTAGCCCACTAGATTGAAATACAAAAGCAAGCTACTTCATTGTTCTGGCTAAAAGGTTCAAAGAGCTCACTACCAAACTATTAATTATTTTGATCTTGCCTACTTTCCCAAACTCCTTCATTATTATTATTTTGTACCTGTCCTCTGTTATCTTTAGGCAGATGAGCTTTTTTAAATTTGTTTTCTGGAGAAAAAAACAGCTGAATTATCCATGATTGGAAACATATAGTCAAACACTTTTAACATGAGCAAATATTTAAGTCCCTTCGTAGTGTCGATTTCACACTGGAGTTTAAAGGAAAATTTGTTAGTTGTGCATGTTTGAGGCCCCCTGATATATTCTTTATTTGTTGTTTGTAATAGAAATGCTAGGTTATTATTTAGTGAAATACTTAAAATGTTCTTACATTAAAAATAGAATGAAAAGGACCAACGTTTTCATATTCTCTGTATTCTCTTAAAACTCATCAAAATATTGAATAATCTGTTCCTTTTTTTTTTAATAAAAAAGCTGATGTTTCTATAGATAAACTGCTCCTCTCATTGGATTTATAAACATAGCATGATGCAAACAATGGTGCTCTTCAGAATTGAGAATGTCTCCCTACCATTTCTTGCCCCCTACTCCCCCTTCTGTATTTTGTTTGCCTTGGTATGTACAGTACATACTGTTTTCTGTAAGATTTCCATTTATCCTCGATTGTCAAATCATATTTCACATATGCATTTAATACATTGCTTGTTGCTTATTACTTTTCCTTTTTACTTAAATTTTTATAAAAAAATTTGTTATGATATTTATATTTTTTCAGCAACAAAAAAAACCAACAAAAAAACAAACAAAAACAAATAATATTGCATACTGTTGCACTATTATTATTATGTTCTTATTTCAATGTTTAACAATTGTGATCTGCTGATAGAAATAGGAGAAAAAGATTTTTCTTAACATGTCTAGTCAGCACACCTTTTTTTTAAAGAAATGGATGGGCCAAGAACTAATTACAGTAAGTTTACCTAACATGGAATAATCTGCAACCTACATAGAAAGATACATTAATTAATATGAAAGCATTATGATATTAAATAGATGCCATCCAAAGATGAGCATTGCTTCCAGCTAATCAATTGTTATGATACATTATTGACAAATCAGTTGTTATGATACACTATTGACATGTCTATTAATATCTCAACTGCCCAGTAATTTATTGTGTGCTTTTAGATGAAACTTAAAATTAGAGATAATATTACTTTTTATAACTTGGATGTTATTCTGTTTTATCAGATACAGATCTGGAAACTTCTAACCCTACCCAGTGGCAGATGAGAAGTTGAGTGTAAAATGGAGGTTTACTATTCCAACCAAAAGCACAAATAATTTTACACCCCTCTCCACTCTTAACCTTTGGATATGAGTTTTCCAGAAATTTCCTGGTCACATGAACACATATTAATCCTTGAATATTTATATATTGATTAGTCTTCTAGGTTTAGTATCATGGCAGTTTTGTATTTATGCTTCTTAGCTTTCATTCCTGTGCCCTGGAGTCAATGTTACTTGCCAGTTGTTGTCACTCTGTTTTTGTTTAGTTTTTTCGCCACTTAGAATAGCAATGCAGGATCACAGACATGTGTTTCTTTGTTGATCATAACACAGCCCTATTTACAGATGTTCTTATGAAAAGAAACATTATTTAGCATTACTTAGTATGTTGATTTTCTTAATGTGCATCTAGTTATTTTTGTTTTCTTTTATTTACTTTTAATGGAATTTGATGTGACCTATTGCTGGGTAATATGTATTTTTATATTAAATATTTATATAACTTCATGTTTTGCTAAAATATATTGGAAGATTATGTATTGTCCCTAACTAACATTAACAAAATTTAACTACGCCTTTGTGTCATTTATTTATGTTTTCTCACCATTTATTGATGTATTTAAATGTTATTCTTTATAAGAGTTGGTATTGATATTGATGTTACTTTGCTGCCATTAAGCTTAAATTCATATTTGTGTGCTATGGTTTACTGGAGTCATAAATATTACTTTTAACCTATGTGCTGGTTGATTTATCTTCTTCATCAAAATTTTAAAGAGGATAGGAAAACTTGATAAACTTTCTAGAACAATATTACCCCAAAGGATCATTAGTTTTGAATTCTTGTTAAAAGCTTGATTAACCTTTCTCTTGTTATTTTTTTTTTTTTAAATTATAAAAAAAAAAGTTATAAAATAGTAAAATTCTGTTTAACTTAAATCTGTATGTACTGATTGCTGAATCCGTTCTCAATGACATGTTGGTACAATGAATTTTTATACTCAACATTCATGCATTTGATGACCTGCCATGACTTGTGTATGACAACATTCATTTTAACACTACTAAACTTGTAACTTGCTTTTTTAAAAAAAAAACAAATTTGACAGTTTGTTGTTGTTTTTACTCATCCCATTATTGATAATCTAGTGCAGAAAAAAACATCCCATATTAGTCTTTTAGGTTGTAAATTTACTCCAACCAAATGTTTCAGTTTATTTGCAAGAGGTGTTTGCATTAAGCACTGAGTAATTTTTTTAATTTTGTTTCTGTGTTTTAGTAGTAATGCTTTCTGTATATGGTTTTAAAAACTTAAACTCAGAATAGTTCAAGTGATTAGACACTTCTTGAGAGAGAGAAATGACTTTCTCATGCAAATGCTTAGCTAAAGATGCTTAAAGTTATGAAACATAAGTATTACAGGACATGAACTATGAATTCTAGTAATATTACAGTAAAATGACCTATGAAATAACTATCATCCTTCATCATGCCAGAGAAATACTCTGAAGAACGATTTAATAGATTTCATTTTTCTAATGCTTTACTTGCCAAAGGATTTTTCTCCATATTTTTGTTTCCAGTTTCAGCCAAATAATGTTGTATAAGCATGGCCAGTATATCAATCGCTCCCCAAATGTTCCAACAAGAATTCTAGAACACAGAAAGTCATTTTTCTTGTATTACTAATATATTGATACTGGTATTTATTGAATGACCACCCCACCCCCTTTCCCCACCCCCTTTCCCCACCCCACCCAAACTTTTATTTATTAAATTCAGTTTCACTCATGCACAATAATGTCCAGCTTGATAATTATTTATAATTTATTTGAGGACCCTTTGTTCTTTCATGTTTTTGGTTTGTTTGTCTCAGCTTCAAACGGCTCTTGTAGATTGATACAAAGATGTTTGGTTCTCTTTGCTGACTGAATGTTAACTCTGTTCAACATGCTAACAAACCGTTAACTCTGTTCAACATGCTAACAAACCGTGTCATTTGATGGAGCTGTGCGAAGGTTGACTAGTGATGTTACTCCATTCCTTATTTATTCAAACAAAGGAAAACTATAAATAAATGAAAAAGAATATGTTAAACATGTATTTATCAAACCGCATCCTCTGTTGATCTCAAGTAAGAAAAAGAAAGGATGACCCAAGTGAGGATCAGCCTGGCTTATTGAGTTAGATTGAAATAGCTGAACTGGCTCAGAGTATATTTATTCTGATTTTGCTCATGGCACTGCAGATGTTACATTGTCACTTTACTCACTAACCATGTCTATTTATTAACTCATAATTTAGGCAGTTATTTGGTTTCTTCATTTATGAAACTGATTTTGGAATATGTACAATTAAATTTTTGGCCAGAATTTTTTTTTTCTGTTAAAAGTTTTGTTTGTTTTCCCTTAAACATGATTTGGAAGGACAAAAATACCAGCACTCACCTGGCCAAAGTTGTGATATTGGCAGAATTCTCATGACCACTTGTTATTTTTCTACGGTAGATAGATTCATAAATGACATTAAATATCCTATTGTAGGTCACTCTCCCTTTTGATTCTTTTGAATTTTTAGAAGAAATCGGCTTGGGGCCTTATGAGGGTAATAACAGTTGAGAATAATTCAGTTTAATTAAGGCTTTGCGTCTTCACTGGCATTAAACATAACTAAAAATTGTGGTTTTACCTGGTGTGTCTTCAACTTCATTATAATCACCAATGTTGAATGTGTGTTGGCACCAAACAAGGAGAAAAAAACAACACTAACCATGTGATGTCTAGAGTTAAAATTAAATGACAGAATTAGTATTGAAATGTTAAAATGATTGAATTTTTCAAACACCATCTACTGAATGCACTTAAGCTTTTGTATCATGAAACATGTTGATTTGTTACAATATGCCATATAATGTTGATATGTTGCTACACCCATTGCTGTTCAATTTTTTAGCAATCCTGATTCAATTACATTTTTTTTATAAGATAAGATTAAGAGATTATTTTAAAATCTAGATTTAGGGGTGTCCAAGAAAAAAGGTTCACAATATATTTAAGAAAAATATCAACTGTTACTTAACCTCCCCTACAGATGGCTTTCTTTCCACAATTTTTGCTCTATCATTTTGAAAGTTGTCATTTGGACCATTCATGCATATCACTGGTATCGTAGTACGCCAAATTGACTTCAGCAAAGTAGATCCTACTCTTTATAAAATATGTTGACTTGTTACACACAAATTATTTTTGAACATTCAACCCCCAAAAAAATAGGTTTAAAGAGTGGTAATCTAGTTGAAAGAGAAACAAACAAAATGATAAGTGTGATGTAACACTGCCTATAAGTGATAACAATCAGGGAATCATTGGATAAACACCAATACTTTTTCTTTTTTTTTTTTTACTTGGTGCAGGCTGTGGTTAAAAGGATAAGCTTTTTTTGGATTGTTTTTTAAATAATAAATTTGGATGTTGATTTGTACTATGTGCTAATATCTCAAGTGTTGATGTTTCTTCTGACTAATATTATGCAAATCTTGTATGGCTTGACCACAAAACAACTCTGCATTGCTTATTTTCTGTTCATACTTGACATAGCAAAGCAAAGATCACTGCTGACCCTGGCTAGCATAGTGACCACACTTAAATTTCATCAAGGCCCGTCTGAGATGACCCTTATAGTGAGACATGAGTCGTGAAATGAGACCATCATATTCTTCATATTGGTAGATTAATACATCAGAATATTATTTATTTATTTTTATTTGATTTTTGTAAAAGGCATGTAAGAAAAAATAGTTGACAACTGTTTTATTTTATGTACCTGATGACAAAATTAATATCTTACAAGATTATTGAAATTGAGGAGACATTTTTATTTGAAAATTGTATTGTTTTTCCCCTTCAAACAAAGATGCTCACTTTTATTTCACTGTTGCACCTGACAACCATACAATTAAGATAGCATCCCTTCCATAATTATTGTTATAATTGTAACCTTTATGTAAAGTAAAGGTCTCATTTCATGGTGTTCCACCATGTGAAATATCTTGTTCCGAATTAGAAAAATGACCACCTTTGTTTTACTAAGTTTAATGTTATCTTGTTTATAAGTACTCTTTTTTCCCCAGAGACTTCTGATACAAAAATGAATTAGTGTCTTCTGGGTTCATTAGGCCCCATTTTCATAGGCCTGGATTTTCATTGAAATCTCATGTGCCAATGATAATAGCAAACTTGCCAAGAAAATAATTTTTTCAACTTGACTTGATTAGGAAGACATAAAATGCTCAAGTTGGCCCAACATCTGTAAATCTCTAGCAGTGCATTTATTTTTTACAAGGAGTAATCTTAAATTTCCAAAACAGCAAATTTGTACTCACTTATTGTAATGGATAACTTTTCTAATGCTGTCTCGAACAAATGAATCAAAGCCCACATACACACTTGACTCAGGTTCACATGCCAACTCTTTTGTGCTTGTTTTATTTTGACTTTTGTTATAATGTTAAATACTGACATTTATTGTTTCTAAACTTTAAAAAAAAAAGTGTCAATATGTTTTTTTAGAACTAAACTGCTATCTCCTATAGATATTGATATGTTTAGTTAATAGAGATCTACGGCCTGATACAGTTACATATATGTGGCTTATGTTGACACTGATTCTATTATGCAAATTTTGTACCAACATCTCTGTAGTGTATGAAATAAAAATAATCAGTTCTTACTCGGTTATCATTACACTAGATGCCATTAGTCTTGAAACTGGTAGTAGTACTTCATTATGAGTTGACAAAAATTGAGTTTGATTTCCTCTCAGCTAGGTAGAAATGATTAGAATCCATGGAAAGTTATTTTTATACATTTTCCCCATAAAAAAAAAAGGAATGTTTTGTCATCTTAGATGAGAAATATTACTTGAAGTTTGATGAAAGAATTATTCAATGTCACTAGCTGCTAATTGCCAGGTCGGTGAGACACTGCAAGGGTTGTTGCCATGATCATGTCTCTCCTATGTCGCAAGTACTTGCTTGAACTGGATGCAGGGTTTGCTTGAATGTGTCAATGAATGTTCCCAGGCAAGAGTCAGTGATTCTGTGCTACTATTGATGGTTGTGTTATGTTAGTGTTCTATAACTTGCCTCTGAAAACCTTGTGTCTCAATATGTTAACAGACCAATGACTCTTTTTTGTGTTGCCCTTCCAGTTTAGACTATAAGCTAAACAAGCAGAAACCATGATTTTCAGCATGATATTCAGTGTGTGCTCTATATTTTCCCATAAGGTTTTATTTATAATTGTAACATTTTAAGTTGATGTCAATTTTACATTTGTTAAAACTCACTGCTTAACAAACCTTATGACTACATTGATGCTTTTTCTGTAATTGTTAACTATGAAAAGAGATTCTCAATTCTATGGGCTATACAGTTGATTGAGTAACATTTTGATCACATTGGGTTTGAAAACGAATTTGCTTTTAATGTTTCAACATAGGATGATTCTTTTTCAATAGTGGGAATTGATTTTGTAGGAAATTGATGATGGGACATTTGATTTCAGTCGCACATCTAAGCTAAGGGGGTCTCATCTTGATAAAGCCTCCCCGTCTCAATATGTCAACAATATCTGTCTTCAGAATTGTCACAATTGAGATAAGTACAACAAGAAGGGCATTTATTTATTGATCTATTATCAGTGGTAACACTGCCCAAGTTGTAAGCTATTGAATAATTATTAATAAAATATGTGGCCACCTCCCATAACTGATGTAATGATAGTCTAGCAATCTACAATGCCAGACAATATGTGTATACGTTATATTTTGATCTATTTCAACCAATTCTTAAATCTTTAAAACAGCTCCAAGTATGGGCACATGATCTATTTAATTTTTTTTTTAATTTCTATTTTTTTCCCTGTTTTATTATTTGATTGATTGTAATTTGTTGAGTGTTTTTGGTATTAATAAATAAAGTATTTGTTTGCTTACGTGATGAGTCCTGTTCTAATTCTTTAGTTTGTAACTTTCGAATGGACGTTCAAGTAGTTCAATGTGTCGCAAGACTAATGTGGTTTGGTTTATTTGTCATGGCATTTCTAAATGAGACGAGAGCAACTCTAACATTCATTAGTTTTATTTGAGAAAAGTGGCACAAGTGATGTCAAAGATCTTTTTTGCTTAACGGTAATGTTATTGCCGTCTAAAAATGAAGAGGCTATATTGGCCCAACTGATGACAGTTGACCAGTACTGACCAGTGGCGAGGTCTTTGATCAAACTACAAAATCAAATCATGTTTATTTAAAAATACATCTTAACTTAATCACTTTTTTTTAAAAATGGCTCTACCCCAGTGTGTTATTATATTTTATATTTACCCCAGAAATATGAGCTGTCTCGATCATTGTTAAACTAGTTTTGCTGTATCAAAATATAATATCTTGCATCCATCCCATGTAGGGCTTTGGCCAACCTCACCACTTCCTTCCACTCAGACCTAACAATTGCTTTTATTTTCCATGCTTGGATTCCCAGCTGCTGTAGATCTTTTTCCACATCATCCATCCATCTAACAATCTAAGAATAAGTCTGTCTTGTATCACCTGCCTGCATATTCGGTGATTATGGGATTGTTACCACCAGACGCATCCTGGAGAAAAACTGTGGCAACTCACCCAAGGACACCCCCTACCACCACCAACCTTTTTTCAGTACATATGTATTTGTTTCTTATCAACTTAAGTCAAAATTCTTAAATGGAAAATTACAGGGATGCCATTCCCATGCGTTCCTACAGAACGCGAGCCCTGGTGGTATCAAATGGCTTTTCAATAACCGAGCCCTGGTGGTATCTAAGGACTTTTCAATAACCGAACAAGACAGAGTTGTTGGGTACACAGCTCGTATTAAATGTGCTTATCTCACGAACACGGATTAAATTAAGATATATCGATTTAATTCATATCTTTACAAACACGACCATAAATACATCCCTACATTATTATAATTTATTATAATTATAGCTCGGTACACGTTTTATATAAAACCAACATCTTAAAATCCCCATGTAGTTAGATCTACACCTTGACATTACCAACAGAACACTGACCTCAACAATGAATCTCAAAAATAGCTCAACTAAATAAATAGTAATAGGGATAAAGGAGCTCCTTATTAAGATTTTATGTACCGTACCATTGTGAGCCCACGAAGACTGTCCCAGCGCCAACAGCCCACAATGGACTAGATCCGCCCCTGGCTGTAGTGTAAGTGCCAGGTGCTTGACAACTAACCTGACCTAATGCATGGTCACATTCAGTCAGATAATAAATGGCTTTTCAACGGGGATGAACATGTACAGTAATTATTAATGGTGACCACCTGACCATGCATTGTCCTCGTGGATACCTTGGTCTGACTTTGTTCAATTTGTGCTTGGTTTGATAACCTTTATTTCTGCATATATAGGCCACCCATTGCCAAGTCCAATATCAACATCGTTCCAGGTGACAAGGGCACGACAGTCAGTTGAGGCTCTCAAAAAGAAAGGGAGGATGTAAATAAAGTTTTCTTTTAAAAATATCAACAAAAAAAGATTCCATTGCCAAGAAATGGCACAAGCGTCAAAATAGAAAGCTGAGTGGGGTTGGAGATGGGGGCTGGAACTAAAAGGAAAGCTGAGTGGGGTTGGAGATGGGGGCTGGAACTAAAAGGAAAGCTGAGTGGGGTTGGAGATGGGGGCTGGAACTAAAAGGAAAGCTGAGTGGGGTTGGAGATGGGGGCTGGAACTAAAAGGAAAGCTGAGTGGGGTTGGAGATGGGGGCTGGAACTAAAAGGAAAGCTGAGTGGGGTTGGAGATGGGGGCTGGAACTAAAAGGAAAGCTGAGTGGGGTTGGAGATGGGGGCTGGAACTAAAAGGAAAGCTGAGTGGGGTTGGAGATGGGGGCTGGAACTAAAACTAAAAGGAAAGCTGAGTGGGATTGGAGTTGGGGGCTGGCACTAAAGGAAAGCTCGGTGGGTTTGGAGTTGGGGGGCTGGCCCTTAAAGGAATCGGATTTGAGTTGGGGGCTGACACTAAAGGGAAAGCTAATTGGGGTTGGAGTTGGGAGCCGGCACTAAGCTGACTAAAGGGAAAGCTCAGTGGGTTTGGAGTTGGGGGGCTGGCCCTTAAAGGAATCGGATTTGAGTTGGGGGCTGGCACTAAAGGGAAAGCTAATTGGGGTTGGAGTTGGGGGCTGGCACTGAAGAGAAAGCTGATTGGAGTTGGAGGCTGACACTAATGGGAAATTAGATCGAAGTTGGGCGCTGGCACTAAAGGGAAAGCTGATTGGGGATGAAGGCTGGCACTAAAGGGAAAGCTGATTGGGGATGAAGGCTGGCACTAAAGGGAAAGCCGATTGGGGATGAAGGCTGGCACTAAAGGGAAAGCTGATTGGGGATGAAGGCTGGCAATAAAAGGAAAGCCGATTGGGGATGAAGGCTGGCAATAAAAGGAAAGCCGATTGGGGATGAAGGCTGGCAATAAAAGGAAAGCTGATTGGGGATGAAGGCTGGCAATAAAAGGAAAGCCGATTTGGGGATGAAGGCTGCCACTAAAGAGAAAGCTGATTGAGGATGAAGGCTGCCACTATAGAGAAAGCTGATTGGGGGTGAAGGATGCCACTATAGAGAAGGCTGATTGGGGGAGAAGACTGCCACTAAAGAGAACGCTGATTGGGGGAGAAGACTGCCACTAAAGAGAAAGCTGATTGGGGATGAGGGCTGCAACTAAAGAGAAAGCTGATTGGGGGTGAAGGCTGCCACTAAAGAGAAAGCTGATTAAGGATGAAGGCTGCCACTAAAGAGAAAGCTGATTAAGGATGAAGGCTGGCACTAAAGAGAAAGCTGATTAAGGATGAAGGCTGCCACTAAAGAGAAAGCTGATTAAGGATGAAGGCTGGCACTAAAGAGAAAGCTGATTAAGAATGAAGGCTGCCACTAAAGAGAAAGCTGATTAAGGATGAAGGCTGCCACTAAAGAGAAAGCTGATTAAGGATGAAGGCTGGCACTAAAGAGAAAGCTGATTAAGGATGAAGGCTGCCACTAGAGAGAAAGCTGATTAAGGATGAAGGCTGCCACTAAAGAGAAAGCTGATTAAGGATGAAGGCTGGCACTAAAGAGAAAGCTGATTGAGGGTGAAGGCTGGCACTAAAGAGAAAGCTGATTAAGGATGAAGGCTGGCACTAAAGAGAAAGCTGATTGAGGGTGAAGGCTGCCACTAAAGAGAAAGCTGATTGAGGGTGAATGCTGCCTCTAAAGAGAACCGGAACACAAGTTGCAGAGCCCACAACTGATATTAAGAATCTGTGTTGCCTTTTAAATAAGATAATCAACATGTATGATTCGAAATTTTCATTTGACATTAAATGTATTAACATCGTCGTTGTGATATATATCTTTCAAAATTATCCCTCATCTTCACATCAGACTAAATAATTGGAATAGTGAAGATGACTTTTAAACAGCTTTTTAGTGATCACATGCATATTGTACCTAGTACAAGTAATGGATATGATTTGCCAGAATTTTGGTTCATGTTCTAGTCTATTATTTATAATTATAATTTTATAAAAATTTATATTATAATTATTGCAATAAGAGATCACAATTTCCCTTATTGGTTATCAAGTTTGGAAAAAGGGGGGGGGGAATCAAATTTAACTTGATCTTTATAAATTTGGGGCAACACCTTTAATAATGTCACGGGGTGTTTCCTCTGGGGCTGCCTCTGAAATAGTAAACGGTGTAATATATGGGGGACTGCGTTCAAACCGTGTGAAGTAAATAGCGGAACAATATGTGTTTGGGCTTGAAAAAAAAGGACATAGATCTAACAATTAAAATGACTTTTTTTTAACTAAATGCCTTCATCAGCAAACAAAAACATGACGTCAACTCAAAAGATATAACAACGATGAACCTTTGACCTCATTCAAGCCTGGTCTGTCACATCTACAGACGTATCTGAGATATACCGGTACCCCAAGTGTTATCTGCCGCACACTGGTTCTCAGGTTCTGTGGTGGTGGCTCCATCCCGTTGACTTCTTCGAAAGTTAACTTCGGTACCTTCAACATTCGGGTTTGCTCCATGGAGTCGTGATAGCGTTTTGATTGGTCTCGGTCGCGCGCTTGTGGTTCCTGAAATGTCCCACTGCGTCACTGACCTGTAACCAGAACATAAATTATCCACATCAACAAAGAATAATGACTCAAATTCACTAGTAGTAGTAGTAGAATGGTGTATGGTGGCCACCATACTTAATGAAACAAGAAGAGATAACAAATGCGGTAACAGTTCCAATATAAATAGCAGCCGGTTTAAATGAACATTATTTTAATAGCTTAATTAAGGTAAAGGGACGTGCATTAATTAAGTTCCTACTTTCGGCAACAAAAAGGAAATCTCTAAAAATATTTTTTACTGTGATCTGATACTTGTTATACTTCTTTTTGTCTTGTTTTCTGATGAAGGCTCTAAGCCAAAACGTCAAAATCTTTTGTCCTGTCTATGAATTCAAGTTTAGCGTACCTTGTCCTTATATATTTCATTTGAGTATGTCACAGTTTTTAGGCAATTTTGACTCCGCTTCCCATGTTTTATAAAAAAAACTGACAAACTTTCAAGGACCACCCTAAGTCATTATGTCAACAATTGCCCCCCACCCCCCCCCCAAAAAAAAAACACCAAAAAAACAAACAAACAAACCCAAACATTTTTTTTCCAATGAGATAAAAAAATAAATAAAAATATAGATCTTTTTGTATCTTTTATATTAACTTCGTTTTTGATCCGTACTGACTTCCCGTCAACCAATTGAGCTAAATCTTGGCACATAGACTCGTTGCCGATGATAACACATTCTTTCAAATTTCTTAGCCCCACTCTCTTAAAATAAGTTGTTTTTCATTTGTGAAGATAAAGGAAATACAATCCCACTGATTTCACGAACCGGAAATAAAATTACCGATCACTGCGCCAAAAGAGATTCTTAAAACAGACATTTGTGCAAGTCCTCTAACCTGTCGATAGTCTTCTGGGTAAATGGTCACATTTTACCATCGCGAGCTGCCACAAGCAGGTCACATTTTAGCACGTGAGCTGAAACAAGCAGGTCACATTTTACCAACGTGAGCTGCCACAAGCAGGTCACATTTACCAAAGTGAGCTGCCACAAGCAGGTCACATTTACCAAAGTGAGCTGCCACAAGCAGGTCACATTTACCAAAGTGAGCTGCCACAAGCAGGTGACATTTACCAAAGTGAGCTGCCACAAGCAGGTCACATTTACCAAAGTGAGCTGCCACAAGCAGGTCACATTTACCAAAGTGAGCTGCCACAAACAGGTCATATTTTACCAACGTGAGCTACCACAAACATGTATCATTTTACTATCACATGCACCGTAAGGCATTAACATCCCCCACCACCCTGAATCTGCAAGTTTTTTTAAAAAATTGCTACGCTACGTACTGTGCCGCATCCAGTAATTAACAGCTTAACAAGCCGACCAAGTTCTGGTTTTGCGCCCTCTGGAAAAACCTGAAATGACTCCCCTGTTGAGGGAGCGTAAATATGAATCAAGTCCCCGGGCGCCAAAATTTCTAACTGCCCTCCGCATGCCTGGAAATTATAAAACTTTTCCTTTAAGCACCTGCTGGTCAACTTAAGCTTTGGTTTGAGTGCACGTGTAGAAATATATATATAGGTCACATATCAGAGCTAGACAAATGATGTCGGGTCTTTTCGGCGGAGGGCGGCTTCGATTAAATAATTTCATGAGCCGATACCGGTATTGATCTATTTCGCAAAGTTTCGTCACAAACATTTTTGAGCTCATACTTAATTGCATTTTGATCTGCCATGAAAACCAAAGCTGTCGGACAGAAAATTATTTTAAAAAATTGAGAATTGCGAGTCGAGTATCGATTATCGTAACTGACGGTGTAAATAAAATTTCTGACTCAAATTCGCCGCCGAGCTGTACTTGAGGTGTGACCTAGATTCAGCCAGCTGTAGTTTGACACATATAATGAAAGGTTGGTCTGGTCTGACCTACTTTATCGTTATTCCATTTACTTCAGCCAGTAAAAATTAAATGTTTTATGTAAGGCTAACGAAACTGGCTTAAAATGCATTCAGTGAACTCGTGATCTCACTCAATGTTATAGTTTAGCTAGTTTAAAGAATGGACTAAATGTGAAATAAAGATGTTGAGACGAATGAGCGTGTGTGTACTGCTCTGTTGTGCAGGTAGGAAGGACTCAAGCTAAGATTCGTTTCATTCATTTACACAAAGAGAATTGAGGGTTTGACAAAGAGATAATGCGATGTGCGTAGTGAGATAAAGGATAGTTTTTGTCTTCTTATATTATAATATACACACCCTACAACACAGGTAAAATCAACAGTTTACTAATTAAACATTTGCAAAATGTGTCATGGATTTTAAAAAATAATAATTTAGGCAATTTAGGACTTTTATTGGTATTGTCACGACGAGTCATAATGCTTATAAATCAAATTGTTCATGCTAACAATTGTTTAAAATCGAATTCTGTGTACTTTACACAATGATAACAAAATTTAAAGAAGCATCTTAGATATTACCAATTTTAGTTTCGAACTGTTATGGTTCTATAGATTTGTGCTTTAGTTTTATTTCCATAAAATTGGATGTAGATGTGACGTCACAAGTAAGGCAATTCAGCTCTTGATATCATTCTTTAAACGTCAGTTACTTCGATGTTACTGTAATCAAGATACATAGTTCTCTATGTAACAATAATTTAACAAGCAACTATTATTTAGTGGAAGCGTTAGAGACAAAATTCCGGATAATAACTGCGCTAAATGAAATTCTTAAAAAATATCGCAAGTTAGTTTGGTGCGTCAAATGTCTTTTTGAGCGCATTATTTTGTTTTACTATATAGTACAGTGCGCTCAAAAAGAAATTCGACGCAAAATTTTAACGTGTGAACTGAAAAAAGATTTGACCAAAGTTTCGTTCGATCAAATTTCTTTCAAAACAATTTCCGTTAACCCGAATTCATAGGGGCTGTCCATTAATTATGTAAACAAATTTTTGGCGATTTTTACCCCCCCCCCTCCCCCTTGTCAAAAACTTGTCAAACTTCCAGAGACCCCCCCCCCTATAAAATTACGTCAACATTTGATTACCCCCCCCCCCCCCAAATAAAAATAATATGGAAAAAAAACAACAATATTTTAAATAGACTAGTTTACAACTACAACAAGAAAGTGAATAAAAGTAAAATGTTTAGAAAAAAAAGTTTAATAAATTTTTAACTTATGAAATTAAATTTATTAAAAAAGGAACATTGTTGACGTCAACTTTTCTTGACCCCCCCCTCCCCCTTGTCAACAATTGTCAAACAATTTTCAGACCCCCCTCCCCCATATTTTGTTGACATAATTAATGGACAGCCCCATAGACCTCATTTTTAAGCAGGTTTTATATGTACTAGGGGGACACTAATTTCCTTTTTAAAAATGTTGTTTTGTAGAGTTTGCTTTCTCATTAAGAGAACTAAAACATAGACACCTGTCAATATTCACACTACGGCATGCTAAAGACGGGTAAGTCGTATGTATAAAAACATACATTTTAAGTCATATATACCGGTGTACATAGAAATCATAGTTCGCTCGTCAAAATCAACAACGACCATTTTAATATTCATATTTGTATTTGTGCTGGTTAAGTAGCGTAGGGAGCACAGCTGCCTTGCATGTACGTTTATTTTAGTTTGAGTTCTGATACCTCACCTGGTCCATGCATTCTTTGACATTTCGCCATAGGCTCTTCACTGGCTCTTGCTATACAAAGATAAACAGTGTACACATGTACCTGTAGTACACATATTTATTGATTGCAGGATCTATTCAAAAGGCCCGCGTGATCCCGTAACTGACCATCTACCTGTATGACCTGAGTTAATGTGGTGTACAGGTCAAGCGTCTGTCACTCCTGGACATGAGAACATCACTAGACATGGAGAAACGATCTGAAGGCGTCAAACAAAATGATGAGAAATCTGGAGACGTCGAGGATGTCAAGAAAGTTTCTCGATGGAAAGTCAATAAGACATTGCTGCCTCTCAAGATGTTTTATTTCTTCTTCTACGGAGGTAAGTTTTTTGTTGTTTTTTTTAAATCAGAATATAAAAACTATTTGCTCAATGTACCGCGATGATTATTCCTTTCATTGTACACTCGTTTAAACGACAGGTAACACGTAAACAGCCCAACACGTGACTCGCACTTGTTTCGAAATGAACACTTCCATTACATGAAAATTTGTTTTGTTGTTGTTTGAGGTACATAATTCATAGATCTCTCAAACATTTCCCGATGTACACAATGTCTCAATAATAGATTACACCACCTGACGTTCTCCACCCCCCTTGTTCTAAGACTCTCAAAGCCATGTTATTTGTGTCCCAATATTTCCAAAGAATCCACTTCGTCCCCAGACTCCAGGTCAGTGATTCCCCAATATTTCCAAGATCCTACTTTCCTCTCCAGCCTCCGGATCAGTGATTCCCCAATATTCCCAAAGAACCTACTTTCGTCCCGAGTCTCCGGATCAGGGATTCCCCAATATTTCTAAAGAATCTACTTTCGTCCCCAGCCTCCGTATCAGGGATTCCCCAATATTTCCAAAGAACCCATATTTCGTCCCCAGCCTACGGATCAGGGACTCCCCAATATTTCAAAAGAACCTTGTTACGTACCGTTGTAAGATTAGAGAATTTAATCTCTTATTTAATTAAATGGCTCGTTCTAAAACAGTAAACAACAAAAGACGATACCATATGTTAAATACAATAACAAAGAATGCGATACTCAAACCGGGGCTAATACAAATTAATAAATTTTATTATGTCAATGATACATTACAAAATCCAAAGACCTATAATTAAAGCTATCGATTTACAGAATAATGATTGGCTTGTACCGGTACAATGTTGTAAAAAGATACAATCATGAAAAGGAATCTACACACACACACAGTAAACAAATCTCGTGGTAAATGATAGCACACACAGCACACATAGCGCACCCCCAAAAATATCTCTCGTCTCCAATTATAGTCTGTTTTACTGATATTTATAGAAAGGCCTTACACAATGTTTTCCTTTCCAGAGTTCTCCAGAAGATTCTACATAATTCTAAGGATACAGACTATTAAATTTATTTAGTTGTAAACAATGTCAAGAGATACTACTTTTAGCTAGCCACTCTCTAAATGCGGTTCCGAGCTTGGGGTCAGCTAGAGTTCATTCACGGGGAAAGATGACGTAAACATGTTGTCTAAATAACAACCTACTTTCGTCCCCAGCCTCCGGACCGGTGATTCCCCAATGTTTCCAAAGAACCCATATTTCGTCCCCAGCCTCCGGATCAGTGATTCCCTAATGTTTCCAAGGAACCCATTATTTCGTCCCCAGCCTCCGGATCAGTGATCCCTTTCATCACCGTGTACCTAAAACACTTGCAGCTGAGTGCCTCGGAGACCGGACTCATCACGGGCATGGCCGTCTTCTTTGCCATGAGCGTCCGTCCGCTGATCGGGATGGTGGCAGACAACTGGAGTGCCTGGAAGTCTGCATTGATCGTCTGCTGTTTGGGTCAGTTCTCATGATATACATTTTATTGAATCCTAAGGCAGTTGACTCACCATACATACACAACATCTTTATACATACACAACATCTTTATACATTGATAACATCTTTATACATACATATACATCTTTATACGTCACGAGACCTGCCGAATCTTGTCGTTTTGATAGTATGAGCGGTCGACTCGCAGCCAATTAGATAGTTTGAGCAGGTGACTGGGGGTCATTTTGATCAATCATTGATTACATAAACATATGGTGGACAGGGACGTCACCCTCATCGCTTCTCCGCCGAACCTGCTGATCCGTGACTCTCTCGGGAAGCACGACCCGTATAACGTCGACGTGCACCGTAAGGCACCCTTCCCGTCCTTGGGGACAGTCACCCTTCCCGTCCTTGGGGGCGAAGACGGCCACAGTTTATGAGAGACTGTGGGTTTTCTCTCATTTGTTTATTTACGCCATACATTTTTTTCAAAGAGCTTCTTAATATGATACGAATGACACACACAAAAATTCTTGTTACAGCATACGATATATCATCACATTTTTCTTATTAATTACATATTTTTGTATGTTATAATTATATTCTGACACCTAGAACTAATAGAAAATAAAGAGATAGTGTCCCTTCGTATGCCGGTATAGACATAGCGTGTTATTAAAAGCATTCTTCATTATTTCCTGATCTTCGTGTAGGTTTTGGTGCAGCGTTCTTCTGCCTGTGGTTTGTCCCAGCCAGGACCAGAACAGCAACATCTTACGGCGACACGGGCCATTTACTGGACGATGTTAGGCCACATCAGAGCCGCGTTGGGCAACGACATCACGTATGGGTATGCAGATCCAAAAGCGGAGCACCTGTATGCTCGTTCCCAGCAATCCACAATCTTACAACATGTCAGATATTTCCAGAGGTTGTCCATGAGACCAGTTCTGAGATTCCACAGTCCGTTCGAAGTGATCCCACCATACATGTTTCCCCACGTCCTAGTTTGAACGACCATCTGTTGACACGCGATTCCTCTGCTCCGGAAAATAGTCTGGAATCTGATCATCAAGGTCTTGACTTGAATGGGGCACCTGAAGACAAATTTTCAACCGACCAGAACATTAGACAAGACTCCGGAGCCGAGGTTCCCTGTTTGTATATGTCAGTTGAACCTATAACACATGAAAAAAACACTGTCAGTGAACACTTCAAAACAGCAAGTGTTCAACTTGACGGGATCTCATCTACAGAACCGAGCTCTCACATACCAATGATAGAAACGGTCCTCAGCCCGAACACCGTGTCGCCCGATATAAATCGCCCAGTGTGTCTATCAGACTGTGTCGAGAATGACGTCACGAACGAGAGTTTTACCTTCGACCAAAGTAGAAATAACGATGTCGATGACGTCAACGTGACAGCTGCAACTACAACGAGGAGGCGTGGTCGCTACCAAGGGAGCGTAACTCCTGATTTTGTCTTGTTCTTGCCCTTCCTGTTGATCGCTGTGGCCCGCTCTTTCTATGCTTCTTCCACGAGGTAATTTGTTCTATTACTTTTTGAAAGAAAATTTTTCATTTCTGTTCATTAGAATATTGTCATATCTCTTGATCCATATCATAGTAGATTAGACAGTGGAACTCCTTATAACGCGCCATGCTTCGACGGTAATTCGGATAAAAGGCGAAATTTGACACAACGCGTTCTTGGCATTGCTCCCGACATTCCTTACATTCACTTGCACGGAACTTAAAAGTATGGGGTGTGTCAAAATTTATGTAAAACAGAGTAGCTTGCCCGTCGTAGCCACCTACTTTTTCAAATTTCATTGGTTCCAAAATCATGTTTATATTGTTGTTTCTTAAATCGATTCCAGTATTTTGATATAATTTAGTACCTCTCAGTTCACGGTGACGTCATCCGATCCATGTTCACTTAACCAAACCATGACAACCACACATGATATGAAAGCTCTTTTCTGGGGTCGGTTGAAATTACGACACGCTCAGGGGAGAGGGGGTCGAGAATTTGTGACACTTTGGGACAGCGGGGAGGGGGGTCAAAATTTTGTGACTTCACGTTTATTTTTTTAAATCTAACATTTTCCAATTTTGAAAAATCTTTAATTAATTAATTTTAAAAACATTAATTTGAGGTCGAAATCGCCTCAGGTATTAATATTATAGATACTATGAGCTAAGTCGCTCACACCTTTTGCGCATATCGAAAAATGACGCAAAAACTGTTGAGGCCATTTTACTTTCGGCTTGTGGATGACTTCGTTGTTTAGCGTCACAGTTTTCTAGTAATACTACATCTTAACCCATTATGGGAAAATGTTTAAAAAAATGATAAAATCTTAGTTTTTTTATAAAAATTGTATGTATGTTTTGATTTCATTAGTTGTTACTGGGAATAGAATTAGCCTGTGAAATAACTTAGGCATTCGAGTTTCTTAAATCAAAGAAACTAATGCTTATTTTGCAGAATGGGGTTGTCCATTAATTACGTCAACACTTTTTACGCAATTTGTATAACCCCCCACCCCCTGGTCAACAACTGTCAAACTTTCAATGCCCCCCCCCATTTATTTATGTCAACATTTTCTAACACCCCCCCCCCCCCCCCCCAATAATAAATACATTTGACTTTGTGCTGATCTATTTTAAGGACATAAAATTGTAGGAAACACATTTTATTACATCATTAGCTTGATCAAACAGTTAAAAAGATTTTGCACTTAAATTTTATAATTCAGAATCAATTCAAGCAGCGAAGATATTATTGTCACCCCTAATTCTCAAAATATCGTATTCCTACTCTATAACCAATCATCTGCCATGACACACCTTTTTTGCGTTTTAAAATTTAGACAGAGCCAGATATGGTGGTATCTACACGTATGACTATGATGGTACCTATTTGTAACAAAGTGTGCTAACATTCTGACAAGCCATCTGCAGTGCACAGACAGACACACTTTAAATAAATCTTATATTGTGAAAAGCCTAAAAATTTTATGACTATTTACACTTATAATTTTTTTTAAATAATGTAATAACCAGTCACTATTTAAGATTATTATTGCTACTCACTTTAATTTCCCCTAATTCTTAAAATATCATATTCCTACTCGATCGATAACATTTATCTTGGCTGCACATGACACGTGAACCAGTGTTTCTTTCAGAAATTTTCCCCCGGGGGGGGGGGGCACTTTTGATGTTCGGGGGGGGGCAGTGCCAGTTGTCAGTGGCCAGAGACGTAGCTAAGGGGTGGCAGATGGGACATATGTCCCCGGGCGCCAGACTAGCGGGGGCAACTAATGGGCTATAGTGTTAATGGATGAAAATAATAGGTTTCAAAGTTTAGCGGCCCGGGAGGGGGGGGGCGTAAAAATGAATCTTGTCCCCTGTCATCAAAGACTCACGTCAGTGACGTAGAAGTGGGGGGGGGGAGGCGAACATTTGGTCTTCCCAGGTGTCATTTTTTCTTTAGATACAGCGGTGGGATTTTCGGACATCTGCAGAGTTTCTATCGAGAAAGGTAGCGTGGCAAAAAAGTTAACCCACCTAGGGTGGCGCTAACACTAGGCACGCCGCTGGGCAGTGTATATGTCAGCACCAAATTTGGCTGTCATGGCAAGTATTTTTTACGGGGAAGTAGGACAGCAGAAAATGTGTGATTATTTAACAATCAAAAGGTGCATTTTGGAGTATTCATGATTCGAATGTTTTGATAAGACTTTCATTGATCGGGGAAAATAATTTTTCAAGCGTCAGGGGAGGCATTATGGCGACCAGTGCCATACATAAACTAAATTCATTCTGATTGTGGTGCGCCGAAGAAAATCATTTGACACAAGATTAGATTCAACCTGTTAGTCACATTGATCGACGTCAAGGAAAGGGGGGGGGTAGCAGAAATTGAGGAATCCGAAGAGTTTAAGCAAAAGTGAGGGCAGGGGTCACCTTAATTTAAAAATACTAAATTCAAAATGCAGTGATGCATTGTGGTGCAAATTTTTTTCTTCGTTTTCTGTATATTAAGGGCCCACGATCAATTTATTTATCATTATGGCTCCTATGAATGTAGATGGGATTTGTTTCTGTGATTGGTATTGATATGGATATTTCACTGGTAACAAGAGTTACATGTGAGGGTCTCATGCACTGTATTCAATTTATCTTTAAGACAATGTGTGAAGGGGCATTTCAAACGTTCATATATTTACTGTTAGATGTCTCGTGGAAAATGCTAAGAATACATCAACATACACCAACTATATGTGGACTACAAATCAGGTTATGATAGCATAGACAGGAAATACATGAACGATGCTGTGCTGGAACTTGGAGTCCTTAACAAACTTACCAGATTCATACATATTACGATGGATAACTACAAAAGTAGAATCAAAGTACAGAGAGAGGACTTGAGGGAGTTCCCAATCAATCTGGGCCTCAGACAAGGAAATCCGTGCATCCTTTTCAACATCACTTTAGAAAAAAGCATTAGAAAAATACGTGTGTGCACCTGAGAGGTGGTACAGAACAACCATAAGGAACTTTATAAAGCCATCCACTGCAATACCTGGCCTACACAGACGATATAGCGCTATTTGGTAGAAACATCATTGATGATATAATTAAAACTTTCAGGGAATTTGAAGATGTGACGGTTAAAGCTGGTCTTGATGTAAATAAAGCGAAGGCAATATATATGATAATGTCAGGAAATACGCACTGATGACTTCATCAATATGAACATCTACGCCTTTGAGAGGGTAGCTACTTTCAAATATCTAGGGGTGACTATAAATAAGCAAGAGTAAATACAATCGGAGGTGCAAGAAAGAATAACAGCATGCGACAGTTCTTATTTCAATTTACAAAAGCAACTTCAAAGCAAAAACCTCGCTAAGGGAACAAAAAAGGCAGTATACACCATTATCACAAGACCAGTAGTAACTTAAGCAAGTGAGATTTGGTTCCTACCAGAAAAGCAGAGAACCTGCTAAATATATGACCCGATGATAGACAATTTTGTTTTGGGAATTTGTACAAACCAAGAGCTATATATGGAAGAATGTGGTGGAGCAGGCCAGGGCCCTAAATGGGATGAAGCGCCACTGATGTAAACATTTCAGACATTTGGGTGGGAAGCGCTAGAAATAACGATAATAATAGGACATCACTAACTCTTCCACCAGCACAATCTTAAATAAATTCAGTCCAGTTGGTGAGCCCTTAGGGTATGTTTTTTATCGAGAGATAATCCTTAGCTTAGACTCGCCCCTTAAAACTTTATAGGCCCCGGAAATTTTTTGATAAATTCAAAATGCAAGAATGCCTTTTTTTTTACATACCGTAGTTAAATTTAGTTTCGCATCATTAAACACTTAACTCTAGAGCAACGGGAGAGATGCTAGTTAAGATTTTATGTGTCATTTCACCTAAGAGCCATCGTGTGAGGTCTGCAACCCACATAGCTGCATGGGGCCTCGAATATTTTAGGGGCTTAAAGTTGGGCTGTAATTACATTAAATTATCAACTTTTACTGCTAGGTAGGGAAGGACAAAACCGAAAAGTTGCACGGGTGCCATAAAAAGTCAAGCGACGTCTCTGCTTGACTAAGTGTGTTATGCAAACATTTTTTTTAAATTGAAAAGTAATGTATTTTTAAAGTTATTATTTTAAAATATTTTTGGGGTCAACTGCATAAAAGTAATGAATTTACTACAAAATATTTTTAAAATTAAAAAAAAAAGAGTTCCTTCCAAAAAAGTGATCCATCCGAAAAAAGAAAGGCTAAAATTAAAATAGTTTTACATTTTGAACGAAAAAGAAAAACCAAAAACATACGTTTATTTCTAAATATTTCCAAGTTTCATCAAAGACAAAAAGAAAAAAAGCTTTTCTGTACAAAAGGCTGTAGACTATATCTTTATGGGTTTTCAAAATTAATATTTATTTATAAATCATATGTAACTGACATAACTGTTCAGAAGTCATGAACTGTTTACAAAAGACATTTTTCTTATAAAACTAAAGTTTAAATTCTCAATATTCAGTTGATTGAAATGTTAATTAAGACTTTTAGACTACTATAATTTGCTTCAGGTCATTACAACTTGCCTCTTCGATATTATACTTGAAAACAATATTTTTACCAATTCATCCATATAATTTTTTTTTACTTACTACCAAATATTTGGCATTTACAAGATAATCGAAATACTCGGGGTTTTTTATTCGTTGTTTAAATATATATATTCTTTCTACTGGATTATCATCTCAAAATATTTTTTTTAAATAGTTCAAACAGCTGGAGAAGATTGTTTATTATTATTATATTACCAGAGAAAAGTCATTGGGGATTTAAATTTAATAAATAAAGACTATTTTTTTTTAAAAATCATTTTACTCTGTTCCCGAAACTGTGTTAAAAAATTAGAAACGCACTCGATTTAATAATTATTGATGAAATGTCCACTATATGTATGCAACCGGTAAATTCCTAATTTAAAATTATTATTATTATTTGTAATTTTCATTTTATCTATGTCAGCATACATCTATGGAATCTACTACATTAAAATGTTTGCTAAAAATGATTTTTTAAAGCATGATGCTATTATACAATATAATTTAAAAACAGATTGCACATGTTTATTACTTAGTAAAAACTATATTCAATTTATAGACATTTATATCGATGTAAAGGTAGTTTAATACAATGTTATTAAAAAGTCTTTCAACTTGTGGAGCAGCAAAATGTTATTAAATAAAAGATACCGATATCTGCGAATAAGAAAAGTAAGATTTTAGCTTATGATAAAGAGCGGCCAATTTTCAAAACAATACGAAATTTATAATCGATTTCTGCGAGCCTGTAACTGTAACAAGATTAACCTGAACGATATGGATCATCAATATATATCGAACAAAGCGATATTTTATTTGTTCCAATAATTGTAATCGAAGAAAGGCACATATTTCAATAACTTTTAAAAAATGTTATAAAAATTAAATTTAGAGTATTTTTTTTTTTTGTAAAATTATTTTTTCTTACACATTTTCCCCCGGGGGGGCACTTGACGTGCTACGGGGGGCACAGCCCCCCCCCCCCCCCCGAGGTATGCCTGAAAGAAACCCTGACTTGAACCTTGTACTTCCATATGTGCAACATGCTCGCCAACAATTCACCCTAGTCATTTGCGACAAACAGAATCTTCAGGCGAAGCGAAGCCAACTTTTGACTACTCTTGCACTAACTCTAACAAAGTGTGCTAACATTCTGAACAGTCATCAGCAGTGCACAGACAGACACACATTAAATACATCTTGTTAACAGCCTAAAAATTATATAACTATTTTAATTTACACTCATTAAATTTGTTAAAATAATGTAATAACCAGTCAATTTTTAAGATTAAAATTTTAATAGAGAAAACATGATTGTTCACGTCAACTAAAATTAAGCCCTCCCCCCTTTTGTCAACAACTGCCAAACATTTCCAAACCCCACCCCCTCCCTATTTTGTTGACATAATGGAGGCCCCCCCCCCCCCAAACATTTTAATTTTAAAAGTATGTTTTGTTGGTTTGACGTAGTAAGGAATGATTCGTTAAAGAAAGTAATGATTTGATATTAGAATTAGAAAGTAATGGTTCGCTGAAAAAATTAAGGATTTGATATAGAACGTAAGGATTTGATATAGAACGTAAGGATTTGATAATGAAAGATATTTGTTTCCGTGACTTAAATCATGTCTAAAAGTCACAAATGATTATTTTAAAAAATTACACTTTTTACTACCATTGTCATACCATCCACACCATCTATATCGTCACCATCGATGTCCTCATCATTTATGTCGTCACTATCTTTTCGATGACAAAGAATGCTTAAACCTACAACAGTTTGGCTGATGCTGTCACCTACACCGTCCTGGGACCAAGCTCCTACAAGTGGGGACAGCAGAGACTGTGGGGGACCATCGGCACAGCTGTGGCCGTGATTACAATCACTGTTAGCGATGATCAGTTGAAGGTGAACAATTACCTAATGACACTATTTATACCAAGGGTAGGCCTAGGCATGTCCAATGAAAATATCTTCACCAGGGATGTGCTTAGGTACTTCCAATGATACTATCTTTACCAATGGTAGGCCTAGGTACGACTACTGACACTATCTTTACCAATGGTAGGCCTAGGTACGACCACTGACACTATCTTTACCAAGGGTAGGCCTAGGTACGACCAGCGACACTATCTTTACCAAGGATAGGCCTAGGTACGACCACTGACAATATCTTTAACAAGGGTAGGCCTAGGTACGACCATTGAAACTCTCCTTACCAAGGGTAGTGTAGGCCTAAGTCCGTTCAATGACAATATCTTTACCAATGATAGGCCTAATTACGTTTAATGACACCATCTGGTACAATGGTAGACCTAGGTACGTCCAATGCATTTCCGAAAGTGAAATGACTGATTAAGTTTGGTAAAATAAAATTAATGCATCACTAAATTCAATTATTTAAGTTAATATAATTCAGCATTTGTCAACCATTTTCTGAGAAAACGTCTCTTGGTTACTAATAATATAAAATACAATCATTATGAACTGTTTCTATTTTATTTTTATTAACAGAATCATAACTGTAGAATGACCTCGACGTATTAATAGTAAAAGGAAAGTTAAGATTGTTGTTTAAATAAATTGGCAAAATACGTATACCGGTACTGGTTAAATGATTGCATTGTTATCCTTTAAACCAACTTCTCGAATGGCTGAAACGTATAGTATGTAGGTATGTTCTCTCGTATGTAGTTATGTCCTCTTGTATGTAGGTATGTTCTCTAGTATGTAGGTATGTTCTGTAGTATGTAGGTATTTTCTCTAGGGTGAGAAATTCGCCGCCCTGTTCTTTGTGTGCTTTGGTCTGTCCGTGATGGCGGCACTTGTTGGTGGATTCAAGCTGAGAGCAGACAAGTAAGTGACAGGGGCATACATGTATATACAATCTTGCAGTAAGTGAGAGTGAGATACATGTATATACGATCTAGATGTAAGTGAGGGTGGCATACATTATAAATACAATCTAGATGTAAGTGAGTGTGGCATACATATTAACAGTAACAATTTAAACACATTTTTAAGAACTGATCCACCTAAAAATAAGAAACAAGTAAGAGGATTAGTTGGTCTGATGTCATATTACAACAAATTCATTCCAAACTTCAACACTAACTTCACCGTTGACTGACCTCACTAAGAAAGGTATATAGATCTAACAATATTCTTGGGACGGGTGAATGCCAACACGCATTAGAAGCTATACAAAAGCACTTAACTAATAACTCTATATTAGTGCTACTAGACAATAATGACCATTTCATAGTTCGAACAGACGCCTCGACCAAACGACTGAGGGCATGTCTATTACAGAACAGAAGCAATTTCCTTCATCCAGTTAAGTACATCAGTCGTAAACTATTGGATAGGTAAACGCGCTTTTCAACAATGGAAAGGGAATGCTTGACCATAATATGGGGCATTCAAAAATTGCCCCTAAATTACTACCTCTAAATTCGGTAATTCGAGAGTCACCAGATGGGCATTCATTTTACATTAATTCAATTTTGACATTGAATATATCAAGGGAGAAGAAAAAACTATTGCAGATTTTTATCTCAGCAATAGTGAGGAAAAAAGAAATAAAAATCAGACTGTCTTGTAATTATATTTTGTAAGGTTAAAAATGTACCTGAGAAGGCGAATGTAACCCTTGTAACAATTTTGTTACGTAAATGAGTCATTGGATATTGTGAGCAAGGGTTGCTAAAAATTTCCTTCAAATAAAGCATCGGTTCTCAACCTGTGGTTGGGGGTCGCACGACCCTTACACAGGGGTCAACTAAGACTATCTGAAAACACATATACTTTACAATTATAAAGTATCGACGAACATAATTTGTGTCATTGGGGGTCGCAACAACATGAGGAACTGTATTAAAGGGTCGTGGCATTAGAAAGGTTGAGAACCGCTGAGTTAAAGAGAGCGCTGCCAGCTCTAAATGGGCACTGGTTTATCAGTTTGTAGATGAGGTGAGATTTCAAGTCCATGAGTTGGGAGGTGAGGCTTTTGCTTCTATTGTTAAAAATGAATCTGTGAAAATGAGCTATGACCATGATTGCTCTGAAGTTTTTAATGTGTATGAATTTTTTTATGAGACTCATTTTTCGTTTTATAAAAATTTAAACATATGTATTGTAACCTGAAGTTCCATATGAGTTGTGACTACGGATCAAAAGACCAGCGAAAAAGATGCTTAATTATAATTAACATGCTGAAATATAGAGTTATTAAATCCACGGACAAAAGAAATGTCCCGCCATCTGTACATATGTCATATAAGAGCAAATAAAGGCTGCTTATATTGTGGTGAGGCATCTCTCACCTGTAATAACATTAGGTACTTTTGTGTCAGTGATTTTCAATGATTTTTTAATACACATTAATGATATGAATTTGGTAATCTTAGTTATTGTTACAAATTCATTATTGATGTAATTGCCCTGATATGTAAGATATAAAGGGAATTATTTTGCCGCAGAATTTCATTGATATGAAACGGAATTTTTATTGTTGAAATTTATAAATGAAATTCATTTCTATGATTTTCTTTATATGGTGTCGTACATGAATTATTACCTCTTGAATTGTGATTTAATTATGAAGGAATTATTGGATTTATTGATTTTCAGAGACACTAAATAATTGTTTTTGGTACAGGACATTTCGTTTATTTGAAGGTTTCTAATTGAGGATGATTATGTGAATTTTTTTTTTGTGGGTTCGATTTAACTCCGTAAGTTAAATCTGAAATGAAAGAGTGGAGATATGTCAAGCATGGGATTTCATTAGTAATTGTTATAACTGAATAGTATGTTTGTTACGTGCGGTGTATGTTAGAGCGTTTTAATTAGTTAGTGAACGCTCTTCCCGCGCTTGACTTAGTGACGTATTTTTATGCTGATTGTGACGTATTGTCTAGACTGAATTGTGACGTAAGTTTTAGTCGTGCGGAGTCTTGAAAGGAACTTTGTGGAAGTAGGATGTGTTTTATTTATGTCCGATATCGAGCTGTGCTACAAGCATGTGTTTATGAAATTTGCAGCCTGTATGTATAGTTAGTTATTAAAGCTATAATTATTATGAAAAAGACTTGAGTTCATTCAGTGCTAGTAAGAATAGTACCCACTCCTCAGTCCCTACTCCTCAGTCCCCACTCCTCAGTTTCCACTCCTCAGTCCCCACTCCTTAGTTCCCACTCCTCAGTTTCCACTCCTCAGTTCCCACTCCTCAGTCCTCACACCTCAGTTTCCACTCCTCATTCCCCACACCTCAGTTTCCAATCCTCAGTTTCCACTACTCAGTTCCCGCTCCTCAGTCCCCACACCTCAGTTCCCGCTCCTCAGTCCCCACACATCAGTTCCCACTCCTCAGTTCCCACTCCTCAGTTCCTCATTCGTTTCTCTTCAGTGTATCTGTATGATTTTATCTATACACTGTGGTTAACCCCTTGTTGTAATCTGTATGACTGTATCATTGTGGTTAACCCCTTGTTGTAATCTGTATGACTGTATCATTGTGGTTAACCCCTTGTTGTAATCTGTATGACTGTATCATTGTGGTTAACCCCTTGCAAGCGAAAATATTTTACATATTTTACGTTACGACATCGTTGCCAACGCGTGCGCACCTGTGCGCACCTTTTTTCATATTTTAAAATATTTTCCGTAAAAGAAATTCTTTGCGCGCAATTACTCCAAAAATTAGAGGGAATATTGATATAGATCCGTCAAAATTTACTTTACAAATCACGAATGAAAAAGGATTATCCCCTAATTTAATTGGGAATTTGTAATATCGACCTAGCAAACATCTATTTTTACGAATTTATTACTTTTAAAGTCATCTAATTTAATCTTTATGATTTAATTGAAAACACCGAATCGCTCAAAAATCTGTGTTAGCATGCAAAATATGATTCTCACTCTCACTGTTTAAAAGATGATGTCTCACTGTTTAAAAGATGATGTCTCACTGTTTAAAAGATGATGTCTCACTGTTTAAAATATGATGTCTCACTGTTTAAAATATGATGTCTCACTGTTTCTTTTGCGACAGATTCCCTAAGAGCAACTCTTTTTGGGCAGACGTGGCGCGCATTATCTCTGATGGCGCCACGCGTCTCTTCCTGTCCAAACTCGTCTTCTATGGAATGATGTGTGGTGCAGTAACAAACTTCTTCATGTGGTTCATGGTAGACCTGGGTAGTAACCAGATCAACTTGGGACTCATTGTCTTGGTTCACTGTCTGTCTTCCGTGGTCTGTCTTAGGTTTGTATATTCTATGAGACTCATACTGTAAAAACATTTAGGACTTGATCTACACAATTCGAGGACTTTTCCTATAATAAAAAGTAATGATTTGGTTTTCAATGAAAGCAAGTTTCCTGTCAATTATTAAATAAACGGGATTAAGATAAGAGTGTGTGTGTGGGGGGGGGGTTCCTTTAAAAAACATTTATATTGATATCCATCCTTAAGACTTTAATGTCTTAGGGGTCGTTCGCAAATTACGTCACGCAAAAAATGACCTTTTAGACCCCCTCCCCCACTGTCACGAAGTGTCACACATTTTTTGCCCCTTCCCCCCTCCTTTAGTGTCACGTAACATCTAAAATAAATTCTAAAGATACATACTATTTACAAGATTTAAATTTTATTCCTTAACATTTTCCCATAATGATAATAGATTAAGATGCAGTATTATTAGAAATATGTGACATGTCACAACGAAGTCATCCCCGCGCCGAATGTAAAATGGCCACAACAGTTTTTTGCGCAAAAGGTGTTTCGCGACTGAGATCCACGTTACCTATAATACCTGAGGCAATTTCGACCTCAAATTAATGTTGTTGTTTTTTAATTAATTGAATAAAGATTTTTCAAAATTAGAAAATTTTAGATTTAAAAAAAAATATTTTAAAAAACATTTTGTGACGTGACAAATTTTTGACCAACCCCCTTCCCTGTCACAAAGTGTCACAAATTCTCGACCCCCTCCCCCTGAGCGTGACGTAATTTGCGAACGACCCCTAACTATTACAAGGCCCTTTCTCATAGCTCTGCATTTGCAATGACGTTTAATGATTTCGATTTGGGAAGATGTGTAATGATGTTAAATTTGGGATGATGTTTAATGATTCCAATTTGTGACGATTTGTAATAATTAACAATTCGCGACTAATTCGTAACGATGGGTTTGGTGTCCAAAAATCGTCCAAATGGCTTGACGTCATTTATTATGATTTATGGGTCGCCCTTTACTCCACGAGTATCTAAGTTTTAATTATAAATGACTTCCATGTCTTTCCCATGAAACTTCTACCACATTGAACTGAACAGATGTTCGCCCCGGGTTCTGAAAGGAATCGGTCGAGCCAACACCATTAATATCGTCCTGGTGATCTACGCCATTCGCTACTTGGCGTTTTCCTTCCTGACGTCACCATGGCTTGCACTTCCGGTGGAGCTTCTCCACGGCGTGACGTACTCGATGTTTTGGGCAGCCGCCTCGTCGACTGCCAGCGTTTTGGCCCCCACAGGAACACAGGCGACATATCAAAGTATTGCAGGAGCCGTGTACTGGGATTTAGGTAACAATAAATGATAACTTCATATGTTATTTAATTCTGTTGAGAGTTACCCTACCCTTATAGTATTAGTTCAGTTGAAGCCCATTCTAAGCAGATTATTTTTCTGCCGATTTGACGTGAACCTAAACACAAGAAAAGCCATCTTTAAATGTCGAAAACGATGAATTGGTTATAATGATAAGAATGTCAACCTTCTGGCTACTAATTAGGTTACAAATAAAGAAGAGAAAAGGTCATAGCATCCTAACAACCCCCTACACCCCTTACACCCCCACACTTTTCCCCCGCAAATTAAATACCACCATGTTG
This sequence comes from Omphiscola glabra, assembly GCA_964017045.1. Taxonomy (NCBI): domain Eukaryota; kingdom Metazoa; phylum Mollusca; class Gastropoda; family Lymnaeidae; genus Omphiscola; species Omphiscola glabra. Next base: position 6,789,201 of record OZ024801.1, on the reverse strand, counting down.
TTGCTTCTATTATTAGACAACGGTCAAGTTTCTAGGATTGACATAAATCAAGAAATAGTTGCTTGATTAACAAACCTGTTTATATTTGTTATGAAATGACGAAACTAATCCAGCGCCTGCCTGAAATCTGTAAATTGGCGCCCTCCTCCGTTACCAAGGTGCACTAGGAGCGCCCGCCTGCATGGAGCGCCCTCTATACAGGGACTGATTGTTTGAAGAGCATAGAGCTAGGATCTGGAGCAGCTAACGTTCATTTTTTTAAAAAACTAACACAACTCAAAAGACAATAGAAAGTACCTAACAAAACGTTATATCGTAAGACTCCAAAGATACTCCGCATTTCAATGATATCGGCAGAAGTGGCCAAATATAACTCGCTGCAGCCATGATTTTTTTCTTCACAAAAGCTTATTAGTGTCGACGTCTAAGTTAATCATTAGATTGTTTAACTTGTTCAAGTCTAAATATATATTTTTAAATCGTTATATTAATTTAGCATTTTGTCGTGTGTTTTTTTCTCTGGGTGTGGCTAAATCTTCGGACGGCTAATTGACCCACTTCCCGATAACTGCGCTAAATGAGATTCTTAAAAATATCGCAATTACGTTTGGTGCGTAATATTTTCTTTTGGTTTTTTTCTGAAAAAGTTGGTGAAATAAATCTGCGGTGTAAAAGTGGGTGGGTCGTTAGAAAGTTAATATAGTTCAGGGGCGTGAAAAAATGTGCGGCCGCCCCCCCCCCCTTTATAAAGAGCGTTACTTAAATACATGTTTTGTCTAATGTTCATCCCCAGTCCCAATTGCTCCATATTACATTTTATAAAGGATTCATACGAACAACTTTGAGTTTAAGGATTGTTTAATGAATTTAAAAGATTGTATAGAAAGATTGGTGGTGGCATTCGGCATGAATATTTCGGCTTGATGAGACTCTTCACCCTCTGATTGGTGAGACTCTTCACCCTCTCATTGGTGAGACTCTTCACCCTCTCATTGGTGAGACTCTTCACCCTCTCATTGGTGAGACTCTTCACCCTCTGATTGGTGAGACTCTTCACCCTCTGATTGGTGAGAATCTTCACCCTCTGATTGGTGAGACTCTTCACCCTCTCATTGGTGAGACTCTTCACCCTCTCATTGGTGAGAATCTTCACCCTCTGATTGGTGAGACTCTTCGCCCTCTCATTGGTGAGACTCTTCGCCCTCTCATTGGTGAGACTCTTCACCCTCTCATTGGTGAAACTCTTCACCCTCTGATCGGTGAGATTCTTCACCCTCTCATTGGTGAGACTCTTCACCCTCTGATTGGTGAGACTCTTCACTTTCTGATTGGTGATCCTTTCACTCTCTGCTTGATGAGACTCTTTGTACTTTGTTTTAAGGTCGTGGCCTCGGTACTTTGATCACTGGTCAAATCCTGGATGTCATCGGCGCGCCTTGGACGTTCAGGGCGTACAGTGTCGCCTGTGCCCTGGTGATCCCAGTCATCTTCCTGCTTGACCGCAGATGGCCAATAGTCAGTCGACAAAAGAATGTTTACATTGTGAAAGAGGATGAAGCTACGGGAGGTAACTAGAGTAGAATCCTACAGAATGTTTTATCGTGAGGCACATCTCTTGTTTTAAGGTTGAATCAGGTCGGGGACTTTCAGCTTCCGTTCTGAATCATAGAAACAACGTTTCATTTTTTAAGTTACTTAATTAAACCCGTTACTAATAGTGAAATGCGTGTCTTGTAATTGTAATATAATACGAGTCGAGTCCCGTTATTAAAAGGAATCCATATATTTGCTATTTTAAAACTTGTCTTAATAACACTAATAACAGAGCCGAAAATGTATCTGAAGATACTTCTGTTGGCGCACCCTCCCCAGGCGTCAAATGATTTTAAAATCTTAATGGCGTCTCTTTGAGTTGTTCTGCCCCATGTCCTTTACCCCCACCCCCATTCCCGTATATGAGAGCGCGTAACTATTTTCTGACCTTGACCCTTGAAATGAAAATATGATGTCTCACTGTTTAAAAGATGATGTTTCACTGTTTAAAATATTATTTTTTTATAAAGTTGTATTCAACAGAGATGCGTTTCAAACATTCAGTTACCGTAAGAAATTTATTATAAATCTCCCGAATCCATGCAATGTCCAATTTTAGATTTCTTCTTTCAGCGGAAGGTGACACTGAACCTGCCAACATGGAGTTACTAAACACAGACAGTATTGATTTATCAATTGAAGATAAAAGGAGAAGTTCCAGCAACAAAGAAGAAATGCCACACAAATTGACGAATTTTGCGTCACCCCCGTGCATAAACATGTCAAAGTCACTTGGCAATGGCACAAAAGATTGGTGTGTGTTGTTGAGCGAAAAAGCCGATAATGGCAGCAAATACGATAGGCTAACATCTAGACCAATAACTGATACACACGAGAGCTTTTCGGACAACACTATTCAAACAGAAAATGGGAATGCTAGAAACACTATTCGTACAGAAAATGGGGGTGTTATAAACACTGTTCATACAGAAAATGAGAATGCTAGAAACACAATTCGTACAGAAAATGGGGGTGTTAGAAACACTGCTCATACAGAAAATGGGGTAGCTAGAAACCCAAATGACTTTTTTAAATCCCGTGGAAGTGCTGGGGTGTTAGATAATGAAAATTTGGGTTATCCTGACAGCTGCGACAGACAATTACTTCATCCAGGAATTATTGGAGAAGACAGTTCCGGTGTGCAGTTTGCTTCGGCAGTTACAAAGTTTAAATCGCCAGAGGCTGTCGATAATAAAGCCACAGTGGACACAACAGTAGCACGCCAAGAGTCCAGAGATTCCCTACAAATCAGCATCAGCTCATCACATTTAGACCACGCTGACGTAGATCTGTCTCACGGGGGCAGCTTTGAGGACGAAAGACTTTTTGTGGGGAGCAGACCAAAAAGCGATAGTTTGATACCAAACTTCAGCTATCGAAACCTGGAATCCGATGCCAGCGATGATGACGTAGATGAAAATTTCTTAAGGAGTTTGTCCGCAGTAAACCCAGGGGCGGATCTTACAGATCACCAGTTTAACACCCGCAGTCGGTTGGAGCCTCGGGACTTGGCTTTCAATGACAATCTAATTAAAAGACATTGCTCTGCGAGTAAACATCTGGCGTCCGTGTCAGAGCCATCCATGCTGTTCAAGTACCACACCAACAATGCGGGAGCGGTGTATGGCAGCGCTGATCAAATCCTAAGTGGTCGAAAGAATGACCTGGGCGTAATTCCCATTTTTAAGAGATCCCAGGGTAGAAGCAGTGAGAATTTGTGAAATTTCTGCTGACAAATTCCAGATTTATTGAAGTCATCGTCCCAAGAGTGATATCTTTAATTTAATAATTTAAACCAGCGCTGTCTAAATCGCGAGACAGAAGAGACCAGCGATTAGTGTGCACAACTCATTGTTTAGAAAACATGTTCATGTTTAATTGGAATATTCCACTTTGTAAAGCAATGTTTGGAAATTCTATTGGTAAAGTACTTTGAAATTAAATAATAATACTTTGAAAAAAAATAATAATATTTTTTTTTATATCCATGGTATCCCCCCCCCCCTCCCAACCACAGCCCTAGTGATAGTAGATGAAACCCGAAATTCCTCTTCAGTGGTGTCCATCTGCGTCCATGGACTTAGTATGGAGCGAAAAAAGACTACAATCGACTCCAACACGCAAGAAGCGCTGTCATTCTTGTTATCTGACCCTAGAGGGGTGTGGGGAGGGGGGGGGGGCTATATTCAGGAAACGAAATCCCCTCTGTAGTGCATAGGGGTGAAAGTATAGTGAATAGTGTGTTCTAGTTCTATACGGGAGTAGGTCCCGCTGTTCAACGTTAGATAAGGTCTTTTGGGAGCCTGGCATCAATCAACAAAGGGACCCATTTTTTAATGATTGATTTCACGTCAGTTATTGGTAAGTCATTGTACGTGTTAATAGTTAATTGTTAAAAGTATTTGCAAACACTCAATAGTATGCATTCATTTCTCTTTCGCCACAATCTAAAACTGTAAGTACCAGTATAATAAATACATGTCCTCGCTAAATCTTCTTCTTCTTTATTTTGAGGGCCCACGATCAATATATTGATCATTCTGGCTCCTACGTTTCTGAGGGTTTCACGATGTTACTGTGCATGGTTTTGAAAGGGATACTTCACTGGGTGCAAGGGCTACTCAGCAATGGTATTATGAACTGAGGGTTGGAAGACAGGGGGCAGTAGACGCAAATGTGTTGCATCATCTATTTCTTTTGGAAGCTTGTTCCAGTTCCTTAATGTCTTTGGCAAGAATGAGGAGCTCATGTACCGGTACTTAGTTCTTGTTTTTATTGTACCGGATCTGCCTTTCATGGCGTCGTCGCTGTCTATGGGGGTAGAGATTCTGTTTAATGCTGGAGCAGTGGACCAGCCCATTTTTTATCTGGTACATCATGGAGAGCCTGAATGCTGCCTACACGTGGGGTGTTTCTGTAGCTGTTCAGAACAGAGCGTGCTGCCCGTCGCTGGACCGCCTCCAACCTCTCGATTCTCTTCTGGGTGAATGGATCCCAGACTGAAAATGCGTAATCTAAAAGCGGCCGTAAAAAGGCTTTATAGGCTTTTCTTTCACGCTTGAGTTGCCAGTCTTCAGATTTCGCTTTAGGAACCCTAGTGTCTTGTTTGCCCGGTTGCACACATTGTTAATATGCTCGTCCCAGCGGACCTCTCTATGAATGGTAACACCGAGGTAACTTACGGAGGAAACTGGCTCAAGAATATGGCCCTGCAATTCGTAAGGGTGGTGTAGAGGGGATCTTCTTCTGGAGAATGACAGAGTCTGGCACTTGACGGGAAAATTCCGTGTCCCAGCTCCCACTCGGCTAACAGATGGATATCTTGTTGTAGATGGTCCTGGTCAGAACTGTTGGCGATCGTCCTATACACCGCCTTGTCGTCTGCGAAGTCTTGTTTGGGAGGTCAGCTTCTCGGGCAGGTCATTGATATATGCTAGGAACAAACAGATGCCTAGCACCGTGCCCTGGGGGACTCCTGACTTAACACCGACAGAGAAGGAGGCTGTGCCGTCTACCACTACTGCCTGGCATCGGTCGCTGAGGAAGCTAGAGATCCATGTTTTGGATGTGCCTTGGATCCCATATCTTTGCACTTTGTGTAATAGCAAACTATGATTGACACGGTCAAATGTCTTTGATAACTCCATCCCCAGCACATCAGTTCGCTTGCTGTTCTCCAGATTGGTCGTCTATTCTTCTGCAAATTCAAGGCATGGGTCTCATATGATCTATTGACTCGGAAGCCATGCTGACAGTCATTGAGTATATCGTAGCTTTCAAGATGCTCCATGACCGCGCTTACGATTATGAGCTCCAACAGTTTGCACAACACGCTGGGGAGTGATACCGGGCGGTAGTTGGCAGGGTCGTAATGCTCCTCTTTTTTGTAGATTGAGTGACATGCGCTTGGAACATTGCATATGTATAGTGACGATTGGAGGAGGATTGTCAGCGAGGGATTGATTTCATTGGCCAATTCTTTGAGCACTCTGGGTTTGATGTTGTCAGGACCACATGCCTTGTAGGGGTTAATTGTTTTAAGGAGTACCAGCACACCCTGCTCTGAAATCTGGATATCTTCCATGACGGGGTAGGCTCTGCTCATCATGTTGGTATTCAGAAGGAACTCAACCTCTGAGTACTCTCTACCATTACCAAAGACTGATTGGAATTGTTGATTTAGTATGTCCGCCTGTGCTTTTGGTTCAGACATCAAATTGCCGTCCTATCTCAGGGTGTAAACCCCAGTGTTTGAAGACTTTTAGTGCGTGACGTAGCTCCAGAAGCGCTTGTTCGTAACACTCTTGGTGGGAGTGTCTTTCTCATAGAAGATTCCAGTCAGGCAGTTCCAGTAAGATCTGCGCAGTAAGCGTTGGATAGTTCGGCGGAGCCTCAGTACCATGGCTTTCAGTTCGACCGAGCCATTCTTCATTCACTTGTACTGGTGGTCTCTCCTGTGGATGAGCTTACGGATTTCAGCCGTGACCCATGGCTGCTTTGTCTTAGGTTTGGTGGTCTTGTATTTGTGCGGTATGTATTTCTTCGCTGCATCATTAATTTGTGTCTTGAACTTCATCCACAGTTATTATGTTGTCGCTTTATCCTGAATCTAATGCATGCTAGAGCTGAGCTCTGTCGTTGCACTCCTCAGACTATCGCAGTCTGCCCTGGCATAAATGGGGATGTCTTGTATGACCTGCTTCTTATTTAGTGCGCTGACCTGAAATTCACAATATGGTTTGCAGTGGTCTGATATCCCGGGGATGACCTCAACTCTTGTGATGACATGTAGACTGATGGTGATGAGTAGGTCGAAAGTGTTTTTCCCTTGTGGAGTTTCTTTAACTTTAACCAGCGGTTCCAGACCATGGTTAGTTAATTATGTCCTTAAAGTCAGAGAGTAGGACAGGGTATGGGGACTTGGGCACCAGGGCAGGAATCTACCAGTTCCAACGAGGAAAGTTTAATCCCCCCCCCCATACCCCTCTATAAGGAGAAAAGCGGCCTTCGACTGTGTTGCTCTCTGAAGTGACACCTCTAGCCTCCTCAAGCGTGGTTCATCCGCTGTGTTGCTCTCTGAAGTGACACCTCTAGCCTCCTCAAGCGTGGTTCATCCGCTGTGTTGCTCTCTGAAGTGACACCTCTAGTCTCCTCAAGCGTGGTTCATCCGCTGTGTTGCTCTCTGAAGTGACACCTCTAGCCCCCTCAAGCGTGGTTCATCCGCTGTGTTGCTCTCTGAAGTGACACCTCTAGCCTCCTCAAGCGTGGTTCATCCGCTGTGTTGCTCTCTGAAGTGACACCTCTAGCCCCCTCAAGCGTGGTTCATCCGCTGTGTTGCTCTCTGAAGTGACACCTCTAGCCCCCTCAAGCGTGGTTCATCCGCTGTGTTGCTCTCTGAAGTGACACCTCTAGCCTCCTCAAGCGTGGTTCATCCGCTGTGTTGCTCTCTGAAGTGACACCTCTAGCCTCCTCAAGCGTGGTTCATCCGCTGTGTTGCTCTCTGAAGTGACACCTCTAGCCTCCTCAAGCGTGGTTCACCCGCTGTGTTGCTCTCTGAAGTGACACCTCTAGTCTCCTCAAGCGTGGTTCACCCGCTGTGTTGCTCTCTGAAGTGACACCCCTAGTCTCCTCAAGCGTGGTTTACCCGCTGTGTTGCTCTCTGAAGTGACACCTCTAGTCTCCTCAAGCGTGGTTCACCCGCTGTGTTGCTCTCTGAAGTGACACCTCTAGCCTCCTCAAGCGTGGTTCATCCGCTGTGTTGGGTCTGTAATAAGCGTCTACCCTTCAGCTTCACCTTCAACCACATAAGCTCGCAGTCATCAACATCTAGTTCTGGAGCTTCGTGCTCAGTGCCGCTTCTGCCGATTGATCGTCAGTTCTGGAACAGCTTGACAGTCCAGGCTGTCATGGACAGCAACAGGTACTCCTCCTCCTCTATAACACAACCCCTAAAAACAAAGCGTTCATATAAATCATTTATATGCATTTTTTACGATTTTATATAAATATTCTAATGTACCACTCGCTTTTACACCGCAGATTTAATTTATTCCACCAAATATTTCAGGGAAAAAGCAAGAAGAAAATATTAGACTAGGCACCCAACGAACTTGCGATATTTTAACGAATAACATTCACCGCCGTTGTCGGTATTTTATTTCGTGAAATCAGTGACGTCGTATCTTTTTTATCTCCCCAATGTAAAACAGAAAATAATGATGGGGGGGGAGAGCTCAAAATTTGATACCATCGGCAACAAATCTATGTGCCAAATTTCAGCTCGATAGGTTGAATGGAAGGGGATCAATTAGCCGACCAAAGATTTCGTCAGCCAGCTAGGAAGAAACACAGGAACGAAGGCGAAGTTAAGATAAAGGATTTAAATACCAACAATTTATATAATTGAATACCGGTGCAAGCCCCCTACCTCCCCCTTTTTTTTTTTAACAGATCGATGCAGAATCTGTCAAAATTAATTGAGTACCGGTACGTGATATTTTAGTAGACAATTCCTTTCAACTACCACAAACATGCACACAACAAAAAACGAACAAAAGACAGCTTGCTACACATGACTGGAAATAGTAAAACTCAAACAAAAATTTGAAGTCGGTTGAAACAACCAGTCTAATGTACTTTGTGAAATCACACACTATAAATAAGTTAAGAGACAGATGAAGTCAATAGGCTGGTGAGCTTGGTTACCTCTGATTACTGATTGCATATCAAACAACACGATACATGATTGGTTCCAAGAGATTGCATATCAAACCACACGATACGTGATTGGTTCCAAGAGATTGCATATCAAACAACATGATACATGATTGGTTCCAAGAGATTGCATATCAAACAACACGATACATGATTGGTTCCAAGAGATTGCATATCAAACAACACAATACATGATTGGTTCCAAGAGATTGCATATCAAACAACACAATACATGATTGGTTCCAAGAGATTGCATATCAAACAACACAATACATGATTGGTTCCAAGAGATTGCATATCAAACAACACGATACGTGATTGGTTCCAAGAGATTGCATATCAAACAACACGATACATGATTGGTTCCAAGAGATTGCATATCAAACAACACGATACATGATTGGTTCCAAGAGATTGCATATCAAACAACACGATACATGATTGGTTGCCAAGAGATTGCATATCAAACAACATGATACATGATTGGTTCCAAGAGATTGCATATCAAACAACACGATACATGATTGGTTCCAAGAGATTGCATATCAAACAACACGATACATGATTGGTTGCCAAGAGATTGCATATCAAACAACACGATACATGATTGGTTCCAAGAGATTGCATATCAAACAACATGATACATGATTGGTTCCAAGAGATTGCATATCAAACAACACGATACATGATTGGTTCCAAGAGATTGCATATCAAACAACACGATGCATGATTGGTTCCAAGAGATTGCATATCAAACAACATGATACATGATTGGTTCCAAGAGATTGCATATCAAACAACACAATACATGATTGGTTCCAAGAGATTGCATATCAAACAACACAATACATGATTGGTTCCAAGAGATTGCATATCAAACAACATGATACATGATTGGTTCCAAGAGATTGCATATCAAACAACACGATACATGATTGGTTCCAAGAGATTGCATATCAAACAACACGATACGTGATTGGTTCCAAGAGATTGCATATCAAACAACACGATACGTGATTGGTTCCAAGAGATTGCATATCAAACAACATGATACATGATTGGTTCCAAGAGATTGCATATCAAACAACACGATACATGATTGGTTCCAAGAGATTGCATATCAAACAACACGATACATGATTGGTTGCCAAGAGATTGCATATCAAACAACACAATACATGATTGGTTCCAAGAGATTGCATATCAAACAACACGATACATGATTGGTTCCAAGAGATTGCATATCAAACAACACGATACATGATTGGTTCCAAGAGATTGCATATCAAACAACACGATGCATGATTGGTTCCAAGAGATTGCATATCAAACAACACGATACATGATTGGTTCCAAGAGATTGCATATCAAACAACACGATACATGATTGGTTCCAAAAAGCAGATTATTCATCAAATCCATCACACCTTTTATTGAAGTAGTATTTGTTTTTCCAGTATGAGTTCAATTTATTGATGACTGTTGTTGTTTGCTGTGAATGTGGACTCTTGGTCAGTATGTTTTGTTTTATGTTTGTTCCAGTTCCAAGTTCTAACTTGACTCCATGTTTCATTTTCAACCATTTCTGCCTGTTATTTATCCTGATATTTTAATGTTAAACGGAATTACATTTTTTTTTTTTGAAGTGCCTTTTTAAAGTTAAGTAATTTTTCATAAAATTTCTCAAAATGTATATTTGAGTATATTATTATTAAAGGTGAAAGCTTTTGACTTCTATATGAGTCCCAGGAAGATTGGGGTATGCTTTGTTGATATAAAAGATGACAAAATACTACAATTATAATCATCTTGCCCTTTACTCATACAAAATAAGTGCTATTAAAAAATATATTTGAAAGTATAAAAAAGAGATTTTTGCCTTTGATTGACTTTGAATTTATACTTTTTTCTCATTTTTCTTCTTGTACAGAGCAGGGTGGACATTAACAGAAAGAATCAGTCGCACTGATTAATTCTCATCAATCCAAACTATTTTTTTCAAATTCTCATTTCCTCTCAAAGTTCTAAGACAGGGGCTAGAGCAAAGCACTACTTTTAGTAATTTAAATTATGTCCATACAATGTTCTGATACACTGACAAGGGCTTGCACTACTTTTAGTACTGGTAATTAAAATTCTCATGTCCATACACTATTCTGATATATTAAGTTGTAGTCATGAAAATGTTTTATGGAGTAATAAGCATGTAGAATTTATCCCTAAAAGTATAAGCAGCACCTCTTTTTTTTAAAAAAAAAAATAAGTGAATGGGAATCACATATAAATACTACAAGGTCTCAACAAATTATTAATGTTATCTGATTATCTGTGTAAAATTATTATTATTATGGGTAGTTTTCTATAGCGTGGTACCCCAGCCTAGGGCTGGGCTCACCACGCTGTACATGCAAATTAAAATGAACTTAAAAAATATAAATTAAAAACCAACCATTCCATAACAATTTACATGTGAAGCCATGGACGGCACTCAGCAGCATCGTTTAACTTTCAGAGGGGGAATCAGTCAGGATAGTAGAGTTTAAAGAGGTGTGTTTTGAGTGCAGTTTTGAAGGCTGTGATGGTTGATATATTTATGATGTGTAGTGGAAGAGAATTCCATTGTTTGGGGGCACAGTAAGAGAAAGATCTTTCACCGTATGTTTTTGTGCGAGTCTTAGGGACAGAAAGAATACGATCGTCTGCGGAGGAGCGAAGCTGTCGAAGGGGTGAATAGACAGAGAGAATTTCGGTTAGATATGAAGGGCAGGAATTCGAGAAAAAGTTCTGGCACAGAACAGAGAGTTTATAATCAATCCGTGCTTGTACAGGGAGCCAATGAAGTAGTGGTGTGACGTGATCATTTCAACATTAATAACAGCCGATAATTCAATAGTAATCAACAAGTATCTTTAAGTTGGCATACAAACTCATGATTTTTGACATGATGTAGACACATCTCAACATTCTCTGCCATGAGGCATGGAGCAACATGGCCAAACAAAAATTATAGTCATTTCACAAGTACCCTAATAAAAATGTTTCCAGAAACCATTTATAAGAACAAACAAAATGATTGTGTTTTGAGTAACTCACTAATAAACCGAGCAAAACACACAGGAAATTTCAGTTTTATATTTATTATCTGTTTTAAAAAAAATTTGTATTTTAAATTATTACAACCAGTGCAATGTTTATTTACATTACTGATAGAAATGTCCTCGCACTCACCATCCTGTACCAACGCCTGCCCCATCACAGGTCATGTGAGAACAGATTACTTCCTGAAATTTTCCAGTTTTATTGATTGATCCTTGCGGGGGAATGCCACACGCTAGGTTTAACCTTTCTGAATAATATCGCACCAGCAGGTCTAGCCAGCATCTACACTGGGCAGGACATGTGAGAATGTCAGATGACCATTGAATCAAACTCATTTAGTTCAAATACCAGATTAAGAAACTCATCTAGGATTGTTCTTGAATTTCTAAAAGATCTACCACAACTGACAGAACAGTTTCTATTTCTATACTTCTTTGTTAATTAGATCTACTACTTAAAGTAGTGCTTAATTAGACATGTAGCCATCAGGACACCAGCACATATGATTGAACAGAGCATCAGATCACCATCATTCTTTTGATGTGTGCTAAAATGCATCACAGGTTTCAATCCTTCTCTTCAAACATTGCATCCCTCTTCTTTGATCCTTGATAGGACTTTGACAATACAAACTGCAGGTAGCTTTGACGGGTGGTTGGGAGGCTCTGAATTACTTCAGATTACAAACTAAATAGAATCTTATTATCAAGTAATTGGAGTTAAGTCACATCGTCACGAGTGGTTTTTAATTGTAACTCTCTACTTTAGACAAAATTTGTGAAAAGCGGTTGGCAGTACAATTGTGATAAAACCTTACTTGTGATTTCAACAGAATTGAAAGAATTAAGTAATTAAGATGTTTGCCCACAGATTCAAATAAAACATTGTCAATGAACTGAGGACATAACAACCACGTGGTAAGCCAAGTGTGATCAGCGCACCCCCCTACTATCGCAACAGGTGCTGTCAACCTTTCCTAAAACAGCAATGCAAACAGCACCTTAAGCAACTCTACTAAAACACACTTTTCTCAAATTTCCCGCAACAATCGTCACATTAGCTTGTTGTGGCACTGTTTAACAAATACTTAAGACAATTAAAAGTCAATAACTCGTCCATTCATGCAAATCTAACATGACCACACTAGAACTGAAAACCGTGTTTTCACACAACTGAAGAATAAGAATTAGTCCGGCAAATAATCTCCTTCTATTTTATTACAATTTAGTAGATTTATATGTTATTAAATAAAAATTTATGATGCATAATGACAACACATTCATTTAAAACAAAAGATCACGCCACTTGTGGTCTCACAAATTTCATCTATTTAAAATCAAAAGTCACAAACACATTTACCAGCATCCATGATCACAGGTAGGCCAACAACCTTTCACACCAATCAGAGAAAGACATGTTTAAGAAAATATTGAGACCGAACAAGGATTATTAAGAGAAAAAAAACATGGCGGTTCAGGAACATGCGCAAAAACAATCCACATTTCTATCTTTGATAATAAACTTAGGGATAAACAATGTTAGCTAATTAAGTACTCTGCCGCTCTCGTCACGTCCCAGTCTTTTGTTGATAGAGCTACTCTTGCCTTGTGCTGAGGGGTAAATAAATTACAAAACACACATAAAGATAATGAAATGATACTTTCTCCGCAAAGAATTGTCACGTACACCAGAGTTATAGATAAAACCTGACCATCAACTTCAAGGGTGAAACCAGAAACAAAATACTGCGCCAGGTCTGCACATAAAAGCCGACCGATTACGACTTAATTGGCATTGCCACATCGACCCATGTTGATTTATTATTGATGTACGTCATCATATGTTGTGCTTTAAAATTGTAAGTAATTGTTGCTATTGGTGTTTTTCATCATAAATTCTTATCATCACAATTATCACGCTTACTATTTGGTGACAGGGAGTAACAGCAAATAGTTATGTTTTAACCAGTGAAAAAATAAAATGTAGGCGCCTCTCTGATTGCTAATCATGTGACTCTTTCACCTAGACAGGAGAAGTTAGTCTCTAATCCCCACAATGAAAAAGCAGTCATGTTAATGATTTGACATATTATTTTAAAAATATTTAGGACCGGGGAAAGAATAATTTGAAATAAAATGCATATTAAAAATTACACATCTTTTAGACATTAAAACAAGATTTCCCTTATAATGGTCAAAGGGGAAGCTGTCCATGACCCACTTTTTTATGGCCATGCCTCTTGAACACACGTTTTTATAACAATCTAGTTCTGACCTTGGTGGAATTTGCTCTAATGCACACATTTATTGACATTTTTATAAACACCTTTGGCACACACAAGCACACAGCTGTTTATAACAATTTAATTATAATAATAACAAGTAATTTGTAAAGATACTTACTTCTTCAAATCCCATATTCTTCATGCTATTTACTTTGTCTTCTAGCTCCTTATCATTCTTGGGACCTATGGATTTATAGTTAACTTGTCTAACATTGTCAAACAAAATAAAACTTGCATCTCAAACTTAAGCAATCCACTAATTGTGGGTTTCATAGATTCTTTTTTTAACTATTAGACTACACAATATAAGCATTGAGGTATCATCAGCTAGATAAAATAAATGTTTTTTCCCCCATCGAAGTAAATACTTTTATGTTATACTCAGCAGATATTAATGATTCCATTAAAGTCTCACCTCCAGCATAAGCTGTAGTCCAATGTCTAGCTGTACGTTGAAATATCGCGTTGTTTTCTTTGTACTGCTGGGCCACAACCGCATCTTGAGGATCATCTGGTTCGGCAGCAGCTAAAAGTGCTTGTAAAGAAAGCAGGACAGTTCTTAAGGTCATGGCTGCTGCCCTAGATAAATATTTCAAAAGAAAAAGCGTACATTAAAAAAACAAAATATATTTTAATAAAGAATCTTAAATTAATATTAACCTGTAGTGATAGGTTGAAAGGATCAAAAGAAAAAAAATTACCCACATTATTTTTTTTTAATTTTAATAATTTAGATTATTGCCAGTTTTTACTGTGGATGCATAGAACACTAACATATTTTTAAGGATCATTTATTAGGATCGCTGGTATATTTTCATTTGTCAAGATAACCTCAGGAGTGATGATCAATACACTTGAATAAAGTTGTAAATTGTGATTTAAGTTTCATAAATATGGCTTTGTAAAGAAAAGAAAAATTAAGCACAAAATTAGGTAAGCCTGTGAGTGATAAAGACCTTTATCACAATTGAAACTGTCTTTGCTTGTTAAATCCCTTTGCTTTATTTGTTGTAATTAAGTGGTTAATAATATCATTCTTTGAGACAATATATATTGAAGGTTACTTTCTTAAAAGCCTCTAGCAGTATCCATCTGTTTACGTATTTTTAGAAGGGGAAATTCAAATAATGTTTTACTCTGTATACGTGATTGCTTACTTCCGGTTATAATAGTAATACTATAGTAAACAAATTAATTTGTCAATTAAAAATGGCTCGTAAATCAGATATCAAAGATAAAAAATATTTGTTGGTACCTAATGAAAGCTTAGCCATTTTATGATATTTTTTAAAATACAATTTGGTGGTATATCACTGAAAAATGACCAGCTGTTTTATATCAAGAAAAAATTATTTCGTCGCTCCGCACCCCCCCTCCACCCCCCAAAAAAACCAAACCATTTTCATATTTTTAGAATTGGAAATTTAAAAGCTGCAGGTAAGCATGTGTTATTTTAATATTAAATTCTTTAAATTACATTCAATTTGAAATCTCATAAAAAAGTAGGCATGTAAATTTTATACTTTACATAACTTCTATAACTCACAAAAGCATAGCCCGGAGCTTTTTAAGTAAAACAATTTAGCGCTAGCAAAGCTTAAAAAATCTACATTAATTTAAAAAACAAGACATTGGAAAACCCCCACAAAATGAAAGAATAGGAACCCATTTTCAATATTATGGTGGCCACCCTTTTGTGTTTCTACATCCAACTCTAGGAAATTCATCAATAAAAAGCCATGGGGTGGGTTGGGGTGTGTGTGTGCTCTGTCATTATACTTGAGTACAAACGCATGCTACTTACCACTGGTCTTTTAGAATATCTAAACATATAGCACCAGTGACAGAACTGATGTTTGGATGCCATATTTTTGTTACAAACTTAACCTGTAGAAAAAAAAAAGTACACTAAAATTTGATAGAAAATGTGCATCAAAAAATGACTTTTATACTTTTTTTTACACCAACAGATGATAACGATTAGGAAAATCTCAACTAGTAACAAGTGACATAATTATCATATTTATCCAAATTTTTAAAAACATAATGGCATCTTAAATCTTAAGTTCAACAAATCATAGATGCCTGGCCAAGTATCAGAACCCAGTGATCATAAATGATGTCACACTATTTTGGTCAATATTTGACCCCACATCTCCCCCATTGTAAATTATTACAAATTACACTCTTGTCACACATCATCACCTCCAGATGTGTGACATATTTCATAATTTGAATTTAAAGATATATATATATATATATATATATATATATATATATACCTAGTAAAAAGATTGATTAACGTTTTCAATACCTGTGGTGGATTAAATGGGTAAGTTTCTGGAATTTTTATTTCTAACTTAAACTTTCCTCCTTCATATGCAGTGTCAGGTGGACCAGCAATCTCCCCTCTCAACTCTGTAAAGTTGTCATTTACCAGTTCAACTTTGATATTACAGGCAGCAACCTACAATAGAACATTTTAAACACAAACATATTTATTGAAATAATTAAGCAAAACAGTTGATCTATTATTTTTAGCTTTGAATCTTCTGTTCTAAAAAGAAATACACTAAATAATATACATTGCCTTGGCCAATTTAAGTTTACTGATTAATCGAATTTAACGATATGATTAACTAAAGCTTACCAAAGACCCACTAACTGTAAAAGCTTACCAGAATGAAGTAGAAGCACAGCTAGAAGCAACACAGGAGGAAGTGAACAGGGAAAATTTAACGATATGATTAACTAAAGCTTACCAAAGACCCACTAACTGTAAAAGCTTACCAGAATGAAGTAGAAGCACAGCTAGAAGCAACACAGGAGGAAGTGAACAGGGAAAATTTAACGATATGATTAACTAAAGCTTACCAAAGACCCACTAACTGTAAAAGCTTACCAGAATGAAGTAGAAGCACAGCTAGAAGCAACACAGGAGGAAGTGAACAGGGAAAACAACATAAATCATAAGTGGGATAGGATAAAAAATGTTTTAAAAAGATCAGCAGAAAAAGCAGTAGGATTCCAGCAAAAAAACAGAGTAGGCTGGTTTGATAATTAATGCAGACTGTCCAAGAAAGGAACAAAGCATGAATGATCATGTTACAAAGGGAAACCAGAAAGACAACACAAACACACAAGGAAGCCAGGAGGAAAGACACAAAAATGTGTAGGAAGAAAAAGAGGAAATGGGAAAAAGCTACATTAAAATAAATAGAAGACTTATCTAGAGAGGGAAACGTCAGAGGAATGTACATGAAGATAAAATATGAAAAGAATGCATACCAAGTCACATACTGAATGCAGACAATAGACAAGATGAAGATTACCAACCACCACATGGTGGACCAGACCCTTTTATAAACTCCCCAATTCTAGAAGACACTAAAGAAGTAATCAATTATATGAAAAAACACAAAGCCCCTGGAGTAGACCTCAGTAAATGCAGACAATTCGCTACATGGTGTTTCCCATGGCCGCCATATTGGTTGCCATGACCCGTGAAAGATCATGCAACCAAAATGGCGGCACTGAACCCTAATATTATCCCTAAACCTAACCTGAACCCTAAACCATCTCTAAACCTAACTTGAGAACCTAAAATAATTAACAACCCTAAGCCTAAACCTCAAGTAAAAAAATGTGTGCGGCTACCTAAGTAATACATTTTTGTTTTAAAAATCAAAATAATTGTCAAATAATGAAAACCCAGCTTACTCGTAAAATACACTTTTACACACTTCATTTCAGGTTCCACCAGAAATGTAATAGGTTCCACCAGAAATGTAATAGGTTTCACCAGAAATGTAATAGGTTCCACCAGAAATGTAATTAGGTTCCACCAGAAATGTAATAGGCTCCACCAGAAATGTAATAGGTTCCACCAGAAATGTAATAGGTTCCACCAGAAATGTAATAGGTTCCACCAGAAATGTAATAGGTTCCACCAGAAATGTAATAGGTTCCACCAGAAATGTAATGGGTTCCACCAGAAATGTAATAGGTTCCACCAGAAATGAAATTCAAAAGTTGTCAGAAAATCAATAAAAATAAATATCAAACCCATTTTCCAAAATGGCAGAAAAATTAAAATATTATAATTACCCAAACAATAAAATTTTAAGATTATAATTAACCAACCAATAAAAATTTAAAAGTTTGCAGTGTGCCATGTGCAAAAACTATTAAACCATTGGTTAGGGCAACTGGGTCAGGGAAAGCTTTAATTAATTAGTCATATGCCAGAGTTGAAAGTTCTAAATAAGTAGTCCTAAACAATATTTTAGTAATAAGGGGGGATGCGTTGACTTGTATAAATTATATAGTCATTGCTTATGACGCGATCAGCGGAGTGAGGTCAAAAGTTGTGGAGGTTTCGTCCATGGACCATAGTAAAAAATACCAAACGAACTTTAACAATTTGTAGCTCAAAAAGTAATAAAGCTTAAATGTTGATTCTGGTTCAATTTTTTTAAATTGAAATTTGATCTAAATAACTTTTTTTTTAAATTTTTAATTTTGAAATTTAATTTTTTTTTACTGAAGTAGGTACTTTGACAGAAATTTTTAATATTGTCCTATTGCCATAAATGATACATCATTTTAAAAGGCTAGCTATAAGCTTTGCAAAAATACCAATTTCATCTTTCTAACTTTTATAGAAATGAAGTTATGATTTTTTTAGTGAATTTTTGTAACCCCCTTCTTTATCTTTGTATTTAACTGTAAAAACTTGCGACCGACTTTCCAAATTTCTGCCTTATTTTGCCCACAACTTTTTTATTTTAAAAGATAATGCTACCAAATTTTCAGGAGACATTCTCAATGCAATATTCAACACAATGAACAACATAACTTTTACATAACATCAAGAATTTGCATTTTGGATAATTTTATTTGCGGGTATGTTATGAAACAAGTGAATAGAAAAATTGGAACAATATTAAGCTTAACTTATGCCTAGGCCTAAATGGACTATAAGATATTAATAACTGTTGTTTATAATTATAACTGATATTGATATGTAGGCCTAATTTTAGTAATATTCTCCCAAATGGGTAGCCATTAATAAGAGAATAACAACTATTATTATTGAGGTTACTATCATTTTCATAAAACTATTAATTATTGATTCAATAATGTACATCGATAACTGACTAAGTACCGGTATTACACACACAATTTTTAACTTATAATTTAAAAGCAATCTTTGGTCACCACACAAACTTTTCAAGTTTGGACAGTTTGGTTATAATCTTTTCTTAAATTTTGTAAAATTATTCATTTTAAACTTCTTATAATTATTCAGATGTTTAACTATAACGAATCACTTCATAATTGACAGTGATAATAGCCATTTCCGGCTTCTCGATCAAAAAAAAAAAATAATGGGGAAATTTTCATAGGGGGATGCATAACTTTTCAGAGACCATGTCAATGATAATAACTCAAAAAGGGAAAAACTCATAAAATGAATGTTGATTCTGTGGCACTTAACCTTTTTACTGCGCCTTAACTGTAACTAGTAAAAAAGTATTTATGTGATTTGTATACGTATATCGCCAAAATAATAATACTGTCTGTGATACACAAAAAATCTAGTAGAATTAATCAATATATCACCGGAACACAAAAACTAAAACGTCACTGGTGAGAAAAGCAATTATTTAATAAACAAACGTGACGTAGTATGCAATTTTCCAATGATACCGTGTAGCCGTATGCCATAATTGTAGAACACATTTTTTCGACATTTTTGTAAATGCGCAGAAGGTATGCGTGAGTGACCTTTGAAGTACCTAACTGAAGTACCTTCACTAAGGCTAAGGCAAGGCCTAAACTACATGTTGGGTAAATTGGAATAGATCGTACCGCGTTTTTTAACCATGGCTGCCAACTTGATTGCCGTGATCCGTAAAATTAAGAATAAAATGTTAAAAAATTATGAAAAAATTTCCTTAATATATTCACTAAACTTAACCTAAGCCTAATGAAATGAGGTACGATCTATCTGAATTAGCCACATGTTGAAGTAAAAGAACAGAGACAGATCAGAAGAGATAAGTGAAAGGAGCTTTTTTTTTTTTAATTGAACAAATGTTATTAATGACGGTACAATTTTAGAAAATTAACATGACAAAAATATCAAAAAGTTAAAATTTACCTCGTCGCTCTTGACTACTTCTTTGAACTCCCTTTTGATCCGCTGCTCGGCTATGTTAGCCATCACTCATAGGCAAATGGAATTTCGAGCTTTGGTAAATAAAATTACGAAATTAATCATATAAAATACTAAAGGGTTTTTAATGTTAGTGAGGTGCTATTTTCCTTATCTAATAACTAATAAGAATGTGAAGATTGGCTACCAGTCAACTTTGGTCTAGGAACTTCCGTTTTTTTTTTTTTTGTTGAAAATGCAGTTCCGCGATTAATTATTACAATTCAATTAAAATTTTATTAGTAAAACATTTTTAACGTCTAAATTATTTGATTCAAAATACATTGACATTTACAATAACAAGAAGACATAAATTAATTTTTTATTGATATTCTACAAAATAATACCATTAAGCTAATTACACAAACAGTCTTTAAATAGTCAAATTCCATTTTGAATAGGACTTGTAATATTGTATTTTGAAATTGTATACTTATTTTTTCTATTAAGTTGTTAAATAAATATTTCTTTGATAAAATTCAATATATATATATATAAGAGAATAACAACAATTATTATTGAGGTTACTATCGTTTTCATAAAACATTAATGATAATGATTAGTCAAAGCTTTAATTGATTATTTTCCAATGATTATTTAAAATTAAATTATTAAATCTTTCTGGAAATATTTTCGAGGTAAACCGTAAAGTAATTGAAACAATATTTATTTAAACAACCCAGTATACAATAATCTTTTATAAAATGTAATATTAAGCAATGGAGGGTGGGACTAAAAATTTGGCAAAACAGTCATTCAAGACTTGAATCAAGTACCTGTAACGCACATTATATTAAGAATCACAATTAGTGCCCCCCTCCCCCCCCCCCCACCTTTTTTTCTTCTTTTCTTCTTTTTTAAGGCACGCAACCGCACATTCTTTTCACGCATCTGAACAATATTGATACTCCAATGACCCACCTGCTTTTAACTGCAGAATAATTTTACCGACTATTTCAGAAAAAAAAATATTACGCATCAAAAGCCCTTGCGACTATTTATTATTTTCATCTAATTTGAGTTTTCTTCCAACAATTTATTATTTTCTAATGGTTAAAATGGATTTAATAAATCAGCTAATATTAATTTATAGCATAAAATCTTTAGTAGCCTACTTGATGCGCAATGCATGCTTACATACGAATACAAATTCTTGTTAAAACTATATTCCATGCAAAATCCCTTTTAATATAGGCCTAACACCGAACGAAGGTTTAATTATTAATGCCATTGTAGTGATTGTGGGCTTAACTGGTTTTATCTATTTAATAATTTAAGGATGTGGTCAAAGATAAATATTAGAATTAAAATTGTATATTAATTTGTAATTTATAGGCTTATCATTCGTCCCGGTTCGACCGAAGCCGTAATAGTCTCGGACTTAATCTGTCCCGTTTTCAAACTTAGTTTGGCAGGAATCAATCAGTCCTGTCTATGTTAGATAGTCTCGTAGACTTTGTTTTTATTAGTAGTATTAACCACAACATGAGTTTATTTGTGAATGAGTTCTATGTAAATTTGAGCCCTCTGAATATGAGACATGTGTCAATAAATGTTCTACGTGCAACATATAAGCCCTACCCACATGTCCTATGAGAAAATAGAAGAAATATGCTAGAATTTACATTCAGTCTCATGTCAATATCTATTAATTTTTTTTTTTTTTGTAAATCCCCATTGACCATTGCAAAACTATTCAGATTTTGGACTAAAAGACATTTCTTAGAAATTAGATTCAAGTGAGAAAATATGAATCAGGGGCGTAGCAAGATTTTGTGCCTTTTTAAAATTCCTTTATATTAACTTCGTTTTTGTTTGTGGCTGGCTGACTGACTGACTGGGTTGCAAAATCTTCGGACAGCTATTTGGCCCACTTCCCGTCAAGCTATCGAGCTGCAACTTGACACATAGACTCGTTGCCGATGACAACACATTCTATCAAATTTTCAGCCCCATTCCCCAACCTCAAACCAACAATTCCATTTTTCCTGTTTTTTAAGGTGAAGATAAAATGAACTTCCCGATAACTGTGTTAAGCAAACGTAAGAATAAGATTAAAATACAACGCGAACTCATGTCCATGTCACGTAGAGTTATAATATAGACCAGGCCGGCACAACTCAAAATTTAAGGCAGGTCGTAATACTTTATG
The DNA here is from genome assembly GCA_964017045.1 of Omphiscola glabra. Classification (NCBI taxonomy): domain Eukaryota; kingdom Metazoa; phylum Mollusca; class Gastropoda; family Lymnaeidae; genus Omphiscola; species Omphiscola glabra. The sequence continues at coordinate 6,767,139 of OZ024801.1, read as the reverse complement.
AAAAACTTGTGCGGGCCGAAAGAAAATGGGACAGGAAGGGGGAACGCTATATGAAAATAATTATAAATATTTCGTTACTTCGCGGGCCGCATAGTGGGTATTGGCGGGCCGCAATATTGGTACTGGTATAGACTTCCTAAAATCTATATATTTCTATAGAGGACCTATTCTTTTCGTACACTCTGCTTGAACAATGACTTTTTTGCCCCCCCCCCCTGATTTTGACTTAGGGGGTCTACATACCATTATTCCCCATTTTCAGTAAATGGCCGCACAAATAAAGTTCAAAGGATAATGAATGAAAGGACTGGAACAAGCTTCCAAAAGGAACAGTTGGAGTTGAGACAACAATTGACACATTTGCGTCTATTGCCTCTTGCTTTGCAAACCCCAGTTCCTGATACCCTCACTGTGTAGCCCTTGCTACCAGTGAAGTATCCTCTTCAAAACCAAGAACAGAACATCGCAAGCCCCCTCTATATAAATGGGAGCCAGAATGATCAATACATTGATCGTGGGCACTCAATATAGAAGAAGACATAGAGAGCAACAATGAATAAAAATTGTTAAGTTAGCAACAAAATCAGTGAATCATTATTTTTAAATTATATATATTTTTTTATTGACAACAATCATTTTTACTCTTTAGAAAAACATGTAGCCTACAACGCAATAACACGATACACTCTTCAACACGCTATTTTTCTACACCGCGTACAGATCAGTAGGATATATAGACGCGACGATCGTGTACGGAGCGGCTCCCTATTACAACACATGTTGAACCCAGAAAGAGAGGCATCCGAAGGGACTGAAGATATTAAATCCGTCTTTCATATTAAAATGCCTAACATTAAAGTTTTTGCAGGTACTTCTCATCCCGACTTAGGACAGAAAATATGTTCTCGACTAGGTCTTGAACCAGCGAAAGTGGTTACCAAAAAATTCAGCAATGGCGAATGTTGGTAAGTTTCGACTTCGGGAGACATTCATTGAATTTGTTGCATTGATGAACATTTAAAAAAAATTTAAGCATTGGTTGATTGAATTTGAGTATCGAGTTTGTGAAAATTAGACAGCTCTATTTGTTAATATCCCTGGTAGGCGTTCATTCTTTAGAGAAATATATAAGATAAGACTGAGTTTAACATATTAATTATTATAATTAATTATTGACTAATAAAGACTTTGACTAAGTCACTTTTCTTAGTACTTAGTTACTAAAAAGTTACTTAGAATATGAACTTGGATAGAACTTAGACTAAATTTAAATATTACATAATGACAACTACTAGTCTGTGTACACAGTATTATACATTCATGACATTTAGTAAGCCTAACTTAACTAAAAGTAAAGGATAAGTTTCCGATAAGAAGCATCGAGGTCTACTATATTAATACAAAGTGTCTACACGTCCGGCGACTGGACGAATAGTGCGGGAGATATAGGTCCGGCGACCAAGTGGTCTTGTGGTGGAGAGGACGCTAAACGACTTTATATTATGTGATCATTTACTAGATGGGGATCGAATTGTGATAACGGAAGAGTCGGAATCAAATAGTAATACTAGGTACGTCGTAGGTCTCACGCGCATGCGGTCTGCGCATATGGAAAAATAATGCAAAACGTGTACGGCCATTTTAACATTCGTCTCAGTGGTTATCTCGTTTTTTTGTGTTTTACGTCACAGTTTTCTAATAATAAACTATTTAGTCATCAGTGACGTAGAGCACATATTTTTTCCAAACACGGAGGTATCATTTTTGCAGCATTGTGTATTTTGTAAGTGGCAACGGATTTATTTTTATGGATCGATATGTATTTATTATTATAACTTTTTAATGCAAGCTCGCGCCGCATAGCGCTTAACCCCGCCAGAGCTTGATTTTTTCACAAAGAGGAATAACTTTATTTCATTAATATTAGCAAACGCCGAAAAAAGTTATGCACCATCGAATTTTTGAAAATTGAGTATTTCATTAGTTATCCCCCCTCAATTAAAAAAAATTGGGTTGTCGGAAATGGCTTCGTCATTAATATATAAATATGAAGATATAAAAAAGATGACTGTTATTGTTAATCTTCAAAATTCAGTGGAACACTTATCAGTTAATTAGTTGGATACATTTTTACAATATTATTAGAAATGAATGCAACCCAGTAAATTAAAGAATTTTTAAAAATGTTGTTTTGTGTAGTCTGTTGAATTTCGGACCAGTTTTGTCCCTTGATTTACATTAATATTATACACTAATAATAATATGTATAATATCAATTAAAGTTAAGAAATGTTATGAATGAATGGCGTAATGTTTTATCGGATCTTCTTTATTGAATCAATAATAGTTAAATAATTTTAATAATAATTGGTATTCTCTAGTTAGTGACATTTAACTAATAAGTCTAATCCTAATAATAAATAATACTAATTACTGTCACTGGACTGGTACAAATATTACTAATAAACTAATAATACTAAAACTATTTCATTATTACAACTGCATTTACATTTACAGGCATAATAGTATTGAAGTTTGTATTTTAAAAATATTAATAAGGCATTTAATTATAATTTAAAATAAATAACATCATCATAGTAATTATTTTTTTATTTAAGTGTAAAGCAGGCAAAAGGCATAGGCTACTATTTATTATTTCTAATAATATAAAAGTAAAAGAAATTAATAGTTATTAAACAAAAAACTTGAATAATATTAAAAAGCAGTAAGAAATTGTGTCTGTTCAGGATATGAATATGATTAGATGTTATTTCTAGGTTTCATTCAGACACAAGAGAAAATGTTAATTTCCATCGACAAGGAGGCATGTTTGGAAAAAGTATAGAGAGATTGTAGATTTATAAAAAAGATCAAGCAGTTTGAAGAGCAGTCTAAATAGAAAATGATAGACAGAACATCCCCATTACCTTTTAAAATTTAATCTCACATATCCCAGTACTGGTATTAGTCTTATTGGTGATATTAGTAGTTTTTATTTATAATCTTATACATTCAACAAAAAAGATTTCTACTAACCTTTCTTAAATATAAGAATTGATTTAAAATTTAACTTAAGCATATAATTCATTAAAATACAATTAACATTAATAATAATATGTTGTTTTTTTTTCCTTTACAAATATTAATTTTTCCTTTTTACTGTTTATGTTTTTCTTAACATACCCTCATATAAATATTTTAAAAAAATAATAGTCGTGATGCTATATAAAAGTTTTGATGTTTATTGTGTTGTATATTGCATTGATAATGTGTCCTGAAAATCTGGTAGCATTATCTCTTAAAATAAAAAAGTTTTGGGCAAAATAAGACAGAAATTTGGAAAGTGTGTCACACGTTTTTTTAGTTAAATACAAAGATAAATAAGGAGAGTTTAAAAAATCACCAAAAAAATCATAACTCCACTTCTATAAAAGATAGAAATATGAAATTGGTGTTTTTGTAAACCTTATTATAGCTAGCCCTTTAAAATGGTGCATCATTTATTTCAATATGACAATATTTAAAATTTCTGTCAAAGTACCTAGTAATACTAGTTGTAATAGTCCTACTACTAGTTAGGCCGACTAGTTTAATATTCAAAGTCAAATGCCTACGGCTACGGTACACTTTATGTATCTCGTAGCATATGAATAATAGGTAATTGCACGCTACTGGTCCCTCTGTCGCTCACCCTAACCCGAACCCTAAATCTATCATAAACAAAGGGAAGTGACTCCCAATAAGGGGACCACAGAAGCACATTAGCCGAATAATATATTAACATGTTCAGTATTTATTTATTATCTAGGGATCGGCTGACTAATATATGTAATTATTGTACACAATATTGGAATATCATATGCAATGCAACAATTTTGCCGGCGACCTCTTGTCACATGACCTGACGTAATAATACATAACACCTACCAGTCGTCCGGCGGTCACGTGACAGGCACTATGCGTCCTGTTGCTGGATGTGTAGACACTGCCATATTAATATTAATATTACTATTATTACCGAAGACCTCACAACTACTACTGTCTACTAGTCACTAAATTACTGCTCAGATCAACCAAGGGTTCCCAACCAATGTTGGTGTTGGCTTCATCACAGGATCACCACAAAATATTAATAAATATTAACCTGAAAATGTTCCTAAATTTATTTCTATTTTGAATTCATTGTGATAGTTTGATGTTGTAAAATTGTATTTAAGAAATTTAAGGGTAATTAATTCATAATCATTACTTACTCAAATGAAATAGCATTGGCTCTTATAGTAAATTTTAATTTATTGTTGTTTTTTCTTGACTTTAAAGAATCATATTAACATATTAAGTAGGTATATTGATATTCGCTCACGCATTGTTCTGTGTATGTCGTAAACTCATGACCTTTCTTTTTGAAGAAGGGTTTTGTTGACATCACTAAATAACTTCAGCCATTTATATTTGAATAAATAAACAGTGTTGTTCATCATCAGTGCTATATTGATCGGTTTCTGCACACATCACTATAAATTATGTTACAAAGTGATGCCGCCTGATGCCGCTAACACACGCTGTTATTGTTATTAAATTTGCCATAATACGATCACTGGTTCTATAAGTTTTATTTACAACGCTCTGGGCTCTTGCTCTTGTTGTCTAGTTCCACTACGGTTATATTCTTCTATCACATTGAATTACAAAACTCTAAATTTAACATTAACTCCAACACTCAGTTGCATGCAGTTCTTTTTTATTGACTATGTCCAATATCCACAACATTATGCAATCTAATGACAGCTTGACAAACACTGAACTCTTTCTGACAAATGCTGAAGTCCCTCTGATAAGCACGGCCTAAGAATACCACTCATATCCACCACCCAAAGTTCACCCCAGACGCAGTAATGATCATCACTTGTCAATTACGTTAGTAGTAGTAGGTCTAATTTTGTTAAATTTCTTATTGCAGTGTAGAAATAGGGGAATCAGTAAGAGGTGAAGATGTATTTATAGTCCAAAGCGGTTGCAAGGAAGTTAATGACATGCTCATGGAACTGCTTATCATGATAAATGCCTGTAAGATTGCGTCGGCCAGCAGGGTCACAGCTGTCATCCCGTGCTTTCCATACGCCAGACAAGACAAAAAAGATAAGGTAACAACATTGCAGAATACTTTTAAATGTTATTTTAATTGAAGTTAAATTAGGCCAATAGTGCACAAAATTTCCATTAATTTTAAGTTAAATTTGTCTTGTGTTACATTTTTATCTAATGCCAAGCATCATAACACTTAATAATTACCAAAGAAACACACTTCTTGAAGATTGTAAATCTGCTACTTAAATGTGATGTAAAAATGTGTTGTTTTTTTGTTTTGTTTTTTTATTAAATAAATCTGTCATATACTTTTTAGAGTCGTGCACCCATTTCTGCAAAACTTGTAGCAAACATGTTGTCAACAGCTGGGGCAGACCATATAATTACCATGGATTTACATGCATCTCAGATCCAGGTTCTTTCAAAATCTTTTAACTTATTAATTAATTATTAAGCATAGATAATTGAGTATAATATTAGGCTTCTGTTAAACAGGCATTTTCAGTTAATTTACATTTGGCCCTGAGTGTAAGGCTTTTGCATTGAAAATGTTCAAACAGAGAATATAATATAAAGGTTAACATTTCTTACTTCAACACAATCCCACATAAAAATTAATATTTTTTTCATATTATCAGGGTTTCTTTGATATTCCTGTGGATAATTTGTATGCAGAGCCAGCAGTTCTCAAATGGATTAAAGAGAACATTCCAGATTGGCGGAACTGCACGATTGTCTCACCTGATGCAGGTGGTGCAAAAAGGTTAGGATTTTATCTTATTGTCTACTACAAGGACATAGATTAATCTAATTCTTAGTTGTTAAATTGTCAATCTATAAAGTAAAAGTCTTGACTCTGAAATAATTTTGTTGCCTGAAATATTTTTTTTTTAAATATCAGAAATTTAAAATACAACTTTTAAACCCAAGGATAGTTATTAAAGACTACATATTGGTTGCAAGGTTTCTCAATTCTTGTACCGTTACAAAAAATCTTGCCTATTTTACTTTTATTTTAGGAAATATATTTGTGTATATATTTTACTGTATTAGTTTCAATTTATCTGCGCATGTGTTGAAATCGTTCTTCCGGTGCCAATCTCATTTAAGGCTACTACACCTTGGGAAATTTCCCAAGATCTTGGGAATTAATGACCCCCCATTAGGATCTGGGGAATAATTTTGAAAATCAGGCAAAACCTTGGGCTATTATTAATAGGAGGAAGATTTTTTTTACATATTTCGAAAAACTCCAACAACATATGTGATAAAAATTAAAGTGAAAATAAAACTAAATAATTTTTAAAGAAACAAGGAAAAAAAAATTATTGTTTTAATTCTTTTCTGGTTTTACATTTTAAAACCACTAATAAATAAATAAGAAATCTTTTGAAATTAAAGTTAATGTTGTGAAGTATTATAAAGTTAATAATTAATGAAATTCAATTTTCTCTTTTTTTTTTACGTTGAAGATTTGCAAATTACATCCAGGTGTTGAATGTTTATAAATTTGACCTTGTACAACCATATGCATTGAACAGTTTCAACAATAAATAAACTGATAATAACTCTTGAAATATCAAAGGAAATCAATATAGACTATTAATGTTATAGAATTTGTGGGGGAGGGGGGCGCGGTAGGCTCGGAAACTATCATTAGGCTATTAAATTTTTAATGAAAAAAGCTTGAAAATCTGTCGCAATAATGTCGATAAAGCCGCATTTTATATAGTCAGGAATTTTCATTTTTCAGTTGGGAAAAAATTGGGAAAAAGTAAGGAATTTAGTTTTGAAAAAAATGTGAGAACCATGTATATATAATTAATTATCAATGCTTTAATTTCTTTTCTAAGGGTTACAGCAATAGCTGATAGACTAAATGTAGATTTTGCACTGATTCACAAAGAACGTAAGAAAGCAAATGAGGTGGCAGCTATGGTTCTTGTCGGCGACGTCAAAGACAAAATAGCAATATTAGTAGATGACATGGCAGACACGTGTGGAACAATTTGCCATGCAGCAGAAAAGTATGTACTGATTGCAATAATAATTTTACTCAAGAGCTAAATGTAACTGATGGGTTAAAGCACAAATTCAATTTAGGATTATTCTCTGCTACATCTAGATATTGTAGACTAATTTTTTACTGATTGCACTTTTGTAGATCTAACATTATTTAAATTTCATTTGACATTTGTAGATTATTAGAGGCTGGGGCACTCAAAGTGTATGCAGTTTGCACACATGGCATCTTCTCTGGTCCCGCGATATCTCGAATCAACAACTCCATGTTTGAAGCTGTAGTTGTCACAAACACAATACCCCAAGACCAGCGCATGAAGGATGCTCCCAAAATTCAGGTAAGAGAGTTTGAAAGATGCATACAATGTTTCATTTTATTTTCTCCCTTTAGTTTATTACTTGATGATTATTTTCTTTGAACTCTAAGAATGGTATGGTTCGATATGAAACAAAAAACAGAAGTCTTAAGTTGAGATTTATGTTATGCTGCTGGCCTCCTTTCATTTATACCATAATAAATAATGGCTTCCCCATTTGGCTGGCAAATAATAAGCCACAATGTAAATTTATTTGATAGAATCATCCATCTATTCTAAATACAGGGACATAAAAAAATCAGCCAGGTATTTAGGGATAAAAATTAGTTCTGTCTTTTGGGTCATATAAATAAATTAGAAAGGCAGAGGTTCTACACACACCAATGGTGCATAGGTACCTAAAATAGAAGCAAGGATAAGAACAATTTAAAAAAAATCCAAATCCAACTATTTAGTATATTTCCAAATAGGTAAACTTAATGCATCTTCTAAAAAAAATATTATGTGAGCTTGATTAAAGGGGATGTTCTTTTAAAACCATTTTACCCTTTCTGCATTGAAGACATCTAAACTAGTGTTACTTCATCAGTGTGCTGAGCTTCACTGGAAAGAAGTGTCTGTTATTATAGTATTAAAAAAACCTGCATGAAGTCCTATTAGAAAAATTTGTGCTCATAAATAAATCTGGTGTCTGCATTTGTGACTAATCCACACTTAATTCTGCTTGGTTATCTTGATTATCATTGTCACCCATCTCATCACCATAAAGCCTGCTATTCCAGCGGACTAGATTTTTTTTCTATGCGCAAGATTTGTTGCCTTGCTGTTCTTTACGTTTTCTTGGCGCATGTTGGATGGCGGATACTAGAGGTGTTTTTTAACATAGGTGGGTATCGTTGTGTTTTGCCCCAATTGTAGTTTTATTCTAGTTGAGCCTACAGATCTTTTTTTTTTATTTTCAGTTAGATCATTTTGGTAGCTTAAATTTGTATTTTGGTAAAAACATTAGGAAAAACGTGATAGTTTTGTTTTTACTTATACATTAACGATGTTAGGTTTGCAATAATTAATTTTGATTCACTAACCAGAAATTTTACTCAAGAATATGAGTCAGTGTGATTGATGATGAGCAAATACATTTTTTATCCTTTTTATTTTAATAATTTTAAAAATATATAAGCCTTTTTATTTTAATAATTTTAAAAATAATTAAGAAATCAATTTTTTAGAATTTAAGGTTCCTTAGCTTTATTTGACCACTTGACTGTCATAAACTCAAATCCTGTTTCTATTTTCCTGTTGAACAATGTCAGTAGGAATAATTTCATGAGATACTAGATAAAATAAAATGTTATAAATTGATGCATCAAGCAACTGGTAAACTATAGCTCACACTCATCCACACTAATTCACTACACTGATAGCAATGTTAAAAAAAAAAATGATAGGTACAACTGGTTAAAACATGGTGGGAAAGCACAATTGAAATGAATTTAAATTTAAAGAAAAAAAGATAAAATAAAATAGACTTGTGCTTTTATGAAATAAATTGAATTAGATGTTAACACCAATAAAATATCAACGCTTTAATCATATCAACTCCTATCCCTGCTGGCTCTGTTTTCAAATGTTTTAATAACACTGACTGCCCCACTGCAAACAGAGGAAAATATGTATTTATTTTAAAGCATTTCAAGAAAAGTTTAATGTGTGAATGAATAGGTTTTAGCGTGTGCAATAAATACATAGTTTTTAGGCAGGTACCCAGTGAATAAGATAGAAACTTCATTTCAATATGACAGAAATAAAAAAAACAAAAAATTATGTACCAAAGATTATATTTTGACTTTACTTAAAGGGTGTTGTTTTTCTAATAATCATTGGAGAAAAAAAAATCGGTTGTTTACTGTTTAAATACTTTGTAAGTTTTGAGTTTTCTTGCTTTTGGGAAAGAAGCTCTTTTATGTAGGGTGCTTTATGAATAAAACATCTAAAGAAATCCCTGTATAACACAAAAGTTTATTAGATAATATTTTCATGATTATCTTGCTATCCTATTTTCTACTGCATCCCCCTATTAAAGTTAACTGCTGGATTTGTCAACCTTAATAAATAAATAAAAATGGGTTACATTCCAAATTTTACTACTTAATTTTTTTTTAAAAAGTACTTAAAAATATCAATGTTTCTGCTGGCTGAGCTTTATAAATTTAGGGAAATTTATGTGTCTTTTGAGTTTACTGATAAAATATGTAGCTTTGTAAGGAATTTATACCTTGAGAAAAAAAAATGTGGCAGTAAAATTGTAAAACCTAGCTGTGATTCCTAAAAGCTAATTAGTTCACGCTTTGTCCCATTTTCATGCTGCAAACTGATGTCTAGTTACTTCTCACTGCTTAAACGTTTGTTTACTCTAATTCTCTATGAAATGGATTATCATTTGTTCATACATTGAAAATGTACATTTTAAACTTGGGAAGATTAATTTTGAATGTTGTGGTCTTTTTTTTCTGACAATGTAATTGTCTCACATTTTTACTGTTTCTGTATAATGACTATGGGATGATCATTGTGTGACTACTTACATGTTCCTGAGATATATTTGTCCAGAGTATGATTGATTTTGGAAGATTGTTGACACATGATTAGTTAGGGAGATTGGCTTTCCTAAAAATAGAAACAGCCATTTTCAATAAAATATAAAAATACATAGTTTATATAATGAAAGACAAAATAATTATCAGGATTTTTTGCTAGCTTCACGATGTTGAGGGTTAGATCTCCTAATTGTGTTATGTCATGTGTGTGTGGTATTTGTTTATTGCTGAGGTAGTGAGATGTCTGTCTGGTGTGGGAACGCCGATTGGACAGGGGCATAATACTTGCGAGCAAAAATAGGTGTATAAAATGGTTGTGCAAGTTTGTTAATTGTTAAAGTGCAGTATAATATGAATCAGAAATGGTGCGTGTTACAGTGCATGAATCAGAATTGTACAGTGTTAGAAAAATTCTACTATGTCCTAAAAGTGCTGCATAAAATTGTTGAAACTTAAATTGTACACTTGTGGCTTATTGTATTTCATTTTCCACTACTAGTGACCATGTGGGGTTATCTTACTTTTGATATGGTTTTGTTTAGCTATTGAAGTCTAAATTTGTTTGGTCTGCTGTGGCCTAATGCCATTGGAAATACAGTATTATTAACTTGTGTGATGTCTTATAAACTTCATACCAGACTTGTGTAACTAAACTGGAGTGTTTAACTATATGCAAGAGTGGGATGCAACAAAACTAACCAATTAGCATAAGCTTTTCAATGTAATTTAGGTAACCTCCAAGTAGAATTGATTATTGATCACAAAAACATCCTGTGTAGCTTATGTTTATCAAAATTATGTTACCCAAGGTTACTAATCCACTTCAATAACTGCAGCATTTGCACTGTGGCACATAATTAAGAATTTTGACAGACCGCTACTATATTATTGGCTTATTCTACTTTTTACATTTCTATCCGAAGTTTTAATAATTCTCTCAAATGCTTTCTTTATGTGAAGAATGCTTTCTTTATGTGAAGAATGCTTCACACTAAACATAAATGAGATAGATATCGGATTTCGTAATTTAATTTTCATTTACTGAAATGTCTACTTTAATTCAAAGAACTGTGCACTTGATGGATCAGAAGTTTTGTGAATTATAATTATATTCTTTTTAAAATATAGCTATATAATGCCCATAAAAATAGTTTTAAAACTCACTTGCACCCACTAATGATAATGTTAAGATTTTTATACTTTTTTCATTTTATAGTTGTTTTATCATTATTTAATTTATCCATTTCAGGTGATGGATATTTCCATTATATTGGCTGAAGCAGTGAGGAGGACACACAATGGAGAATCAGTCTCGTATCTGTTTGCCCATGTGCCGATGTGATCAATGTGTGTTTTGGGAATTTGCCACATTGCGGTTGGTAGATATACCAGGAAGAGAATTGTATCAGCAATTTATATCCAATTGCTTATTAGCCCAATGTTGACACATAATTTAATTTCAGCAAATCCTATTATTTGTTATATAGTTTTACATGATTAAGGAGAGGTTTTGTTTATTTTTTGTCATTATTGATTACATGTTAGTGACCCGTTCATGTGTTAATTTTTTCTTTGTTTAACATTAGTTAGATTTTTCAAAAATACTGGCAATAATAAAGTCTTTGCTTTAATAAATCTAAACCATCAACAAAAAAGTAATTTTTTTTAAAATGGGAAAGATATATCATAAGTTATTATGAAATGGTTAGATAAAGCACAAAAGCATTTATTCCTATTTTTCAAAGGTGGCTTAGTTTTGAAACAAATTTATTCAGGGCAGACAAATACCAGGAGAATTACATTTTTAATTGTCTATATGTGTGGATTAGACTATGAGTATGAGTAAAATCTGCTATATTCATTTCTTTCACTTGGTAAATGGTGGTCTAATAAAAGCAAAAAAAAATGTATAGCTGTAATAATCGGCAATTTTATAATGGACTTGCAAAAATAATTAAACAAAATTTCATATAAAGCTTATTTAAACTTTACTTTGAGAAAGCTGGCTAACATAAGTGAACTAAAATAACTGGAGCTCAGTAAATCATTAGTAGGGATCAAGATTGTTAGACTTTGAAGTGCATTAATAAAATAAATTTGTTGAATGGTATCTTCTTCTATTGCTAGTCACTTGGTATATCAGTTGCAATTTGTTTGCTAAACTTTTTAGCTATTGAATATGTTGCAACTATGTGTATAATTAAAATGATGAAGCAGATATAATTTATTTGAAAGTTCACAAGTCTAAGTCGTGTATTGCTGATGATAAGAAAGGTGGAGTTATGTAAGCACAATCAGTTATGTTTTACATTTTAGCGATGGATAAATTCAACTAAACAGATGTCCGCTGAAGAACACTTCTTATAATTAGACCCTTAAATGTAAGTTTTACCTTTGCCTGAAATATAGTTTGATTCTATAAGAGTTTTAAAGGAAAATCTATTAAAGTACTTGATGTTATTGATAACTTTTGAGATTTCAGTTTTCATTTATGATTAAACATTTTGCAAGTTTTATAGAAGCTTATGTTACATTGTCTTTATAAATGCATTATTTTGAAATCTATTAATGTCTTAGATTATCTGTTCACTAGTATTATTATGCTTTAAAAAAAAATTCATTTTTAAAATATACATTTTTACATAATTGTACACTTTATGGTAAATCCAGGGTGTGTTTGTAGTATACCATCAACTGTTGGTGGTTAACAGTTTGATTTAAAAACACATATCTTGTAACTTTACAACACTAATATGATTTAAATGGGCCTTCTTAGCAGTATATGCAATACTTTTTAAGGAATATTGATAACATTTGTAAGAAAAATTAAATTCTATCAGCAGTTTTATTTGGTCATAAAATAACTTACTGTTCTATTTTAGTTCCTTAGTAAACGTTTCTTAGCAGAATATATTTTCGCTTAATTTTGATCATGAAATTAGTAATCAATTTTTTTTAAAGTCTCTTTTTTCAACAAGTGGTTTAAAGAAAGTTACCATCAAAAGTCATCAAATTATTATGTGTTGTTTTAGGGTGGGCATAATAACTCATGGCAAGGTGGAGAATAATAACTCATGGCAAGGTGGAGAATAATAACTCATGGCAAGGTGGAGAATAATAACTCATGGCAAGGTGGAGAAACGATGTTTATAAACTAATTGGAGTCATAGATTGACTTTTTCAAACATACTTATAGAATAAAAAAATTAAAGAAAAATAGACAATAAGAAATCTACTTGCTTCCAACATGGCTTTAATCCGCTTGCATGTTTTTTAAAAGAAAGAAATTTCTGGGAAACTTCATTGGATCCATTTACCTGGTTAGCTCATTGTAAATTTTGTAAATAGCTGATAATTAACTAACCATTCTTTTTTCTTTCTTTTGCAAAGTACATTTAAATCTTTAAGCATCAAACTCATTTCACTTGTCCTTTAGTCTAATATTATGTAATAATTGAAACAATTAGTTTTGAAAATGATTTTTTGTAGAAGCCATTTCTTCCATTTGTCAGTATTTATCGTCATTTTTGCCATTCTGCTGACAAGTGTTGTTTTATTTTGGTCTCCTTTGATGAACTGATATAATAAAAGGTGTAAAACTATTTCTGTGTTTATGATGAGATATTAGATTTTATGTGTTAGTATTTTTCTCCTTCCTCCATTGTGTCATGTATCCACTTGGTTAAATTTTAAAAGAAAAATGAAACCAGTCAATATTCTTTTTGTCAGCCAATAAAACAGCGGTTCTCAACCAGTGGGTCGCGATGCCTTTGGGTGTCGCACGAACCTTGCACAGGGGTCGCCTATGACCATTGGAAAACACATACTCTACAGTTGAGAAGAGCAACGAAAACAATTGTATGGTTGGGTGTCGCCACAACATGAGGAACTGTATTAAAGGGTCACAGCATTAGGAAGGTTGAGAATCACTGCAGTAAAAGAAAACAATGATATGCGCAATGTTTAGCTGTCAGTAAATCAATTTGATCTACTATCTTACAAGAATAAATTCATTCGTATATCATTTCCATACCCAGTATATAAGTCTCCCAATTCATTCTTTTCACTGTCTCACCCAGTATATAAGTCTCCCAACTCATTTTCACTGTCTCACCCAGTATATAAGTCTCCCAACTCATTTTCACTGTCTCACCCAGTATATAAGTCTCCCAACTCATTTTCACTGTCTCACCCAGTATATAAGTCTCCCAACTCATTTTCACTGTCTCATCCAGTATACAAGTCTCCCAATTCATTCTTTTCACTGTCTCACCCAGTATATAAGTCTCCCAATTCATTCTTTTCACTGTCTCACCCAGTATATAAGTCTCCCAACTCATTCTTTTCACTGTCTAACCCAGTATACAAGTCTCCCAACTCATTCTTTTCACTGTCTAACCCAGTATACAAGTCTCCCAACTCATTCTTTTCACTGTCTCACCCAGTATATAAGTCTCCCAACTCATTCTTTTCACTGTCTCACCCAGTATATAAGTCTCCCAACTCATTCTTTTCACTGTCTAACCCAGTATATAAGTCTCCCAACTCATTCTTTTCACTGTCTAACCCAGTATACAAGTCTCCCAACTCATTCTTTTCACTGTCTCACCCAGTATATAAGTCTCCCAACTCATTCTTTTCACTGTCTAACCCAGTATACAAGTCTCCCAACTCATTCTTTTCACTGTCTCACCCAGTATATAAGTCTCCCAACTCATTCTTTTCACTGTCTCACCCAGTATATAAGTCTCCCAACTCATTCTTTTCACTGTCTAACCCAGTATATAAGTCTCCCAACTCATTCTTTTCACTGTCTAACCCAGTATACAAGTCTCCCAACTCATTCTTTTCACTGTCTCACCCAGTATATAAGTCTCCCAACTCATTCTTTTCACTGTCTCACCCAGTATATAAGTCTCCCAACTCATTCTTTTCACTGTCTCACCCAGTATATAAGTCTCCCAACTCATTCTTTTCACTGTCTAACCCAGTATACAAGTCTCCCAACTCATTCTTTTCACTGTCTAACCCAGTATACAAGTCTCCCAACTCATTCTTTTCACTGTCTCACCCAGTATATAAGTCTCCCAACTCATTCTTTTCACTGTCTCACCCAGTATATAAGTCTCCCAACTCATTCTTTTCACTGTCTAACCCAGTATATAAGTCTCCCAACTCATTCTTTTCACTGTCTAACCCAGTATACAAGTCTCCCAACTCATTCTTTTCACTGTCTCACCCAGTATATAAGTCTCCCAACTCATTCTTTTCACTGTCTAACCCAGTATATAAGTCTCCCAACTCATTCTTTTCACTGTCTAACCCAGTATACAAGTCTCCCAACTCATTCTTTTCACTGTCTCACCCAGTATATAAGTCTCCCAACTCATTCTTTTCACTGTCTAACCCAGTATACAAGTCTCCCAACTCATTCTTTTCACTGTCTAACCCAGTAAATAAGTCTCCCAACTCATTCTTTTCACTGTCTCGCCCAGTATATAAGTCTCCCAACTCATTTTCACTGTCTCGCCCAGTATATAAGTCTCCCAACTCATTTTCACTGTCTCACCCAGTATACAAGTCTCCCAATTCATTCTTTTCACTGTCTCAGCCAGTATATAAGTCTCCCAATTCATTCTTTTCACTGTCTCACCCAGTATATAAGTCTCCCAACTCATTCTTTTCACTGTCTAACCCAGTATACAAGTCTCCCAACTCATTCTTTTCACTGTCTAACCCAGTATACAAGTCTCCCAACTCATTCTTTTCACTGTCTCACCCAGTATATAAGTCTCCCAACTCATTCTTTTCACTGTCTAACCCAGTATACAAGTCTCCCAACTCATTCTTTTCACTGTCTCCCCCAGTATATAAGTCTCCCAATTCATTCTTTTCACTGTCTCACCCAGTATATAAGTCTCCCAACTCATTCTTTTCACTGTCTCGCCCAGTATATAAGTCTCCCAACTCATTCTTTTCACTGTCTCACCCAGTATATAAGTCTCCCAACTCATTCTTTTCACTGTCTCACCCAGTATATAAGTCTCCCAATTCATTCTTTTCACTGTCTCACCCAGTATATAAGTCTCCCAATTCATTCTTTTCACTGTCTCACCCAGTATATAAGTCTCCCAACTCATTCTTTTCACTGTCTCACCCAGTATATAAGTCTCCCAATTCATTCTTTTCACTGTCTCACCCAGTATATAAGTCTCCCAACTCATTCTTTTCACTGTCTCGCCCAGTATATAAGTCTCCCAACTCATTCTTTTCACTGTCTCACCCAGTATATAAGTCTCCCAACTCATTCTTTTCACTGTCTCACCCAGTATATAAGTCTCCCAACTCATTCTTTTCACTGTCTCACCCAGTATATAAGTCTCCCAACTCATTCTTTTCACTGTCTAACCCAGTATATAAGTCTCCCAACTCATTCTTTTCACTGTCTCGCCCAGTATATAAGTCTCCCAACTCATTCTTTTCACTGTCTCACACAGTATATAAGTCTCCCAACTCATTCTTTTCACTGTCTCACCCAGTATATAAGTCTCCCAACTCATTTTCACTGTCTCACCCAGTATACAAGTCTCCCAATTCATTCTTTTCACTTTCTCACCCAGTATATAAGTCTCCCAACTCATTCTTTTCACTGTCTCACCCAGTATATAAGTCTCCCAACTCATTTTCACTGTCTCACCCAGTATACAAGTCTCCCAATTCATTCTTTTCACTGTCTCACCCAGTATATAAGTCTCCCAACTCATTCTTTTCACTGTCTAACCCAGTATATAAGTCTCCCAACTCATTTTCACTGTCTCACCCAGTATACAAGTCTCCCAATTCATTCTTTTCACTTTCTCACCCAGTATATAAGTCTCCCAACTCATTCTTTTCACTGTCTCACCCAGTATATAAGTCTCCCAACTCATTTTCACTGTCTCACCCAGTATACAAGTCTCCCAATTCATTCTTTTCACTGTCTCACCCAGTATATAAGTCTCCCAACTCATTTTCACTGTCTCAGCCAGTATATAAGTCTCCCAACTCATTCTTTTCACTGTCTCACACAGTATATAAGTCTCCCAACTCATTCTTTTCACTGTCTCACCCAGTATATAAGTCTCCCAACTCATTCTTTTCACTGTCTCACACAGTATATAAGTCTCCCAACTCATTCTTTTCACTGTCTCACACAGTATATGTCTCCCAACTCATTCTTTTCACTGTCTCACACAGTATATAAGTCTCCCAACTCATTCTTTTCACTGTTTCACCCAGTATATAAGTCTCCCAACTCATTCTTTTCACTGTCTCACACACCCTGGTTATGAGTTGTATTTTGTATTTGTTATTTCATCCTTTACAAAATGTTAACCCCAGTCCTTATTTAATTGAAATAACTTTTGTTCCATTATATAGCACATAGAATTACAATGGGGGAAAAGTTATAATAAAATGCGGGAAATAAACAATGTGCGTCCTTTTTTTTTATGCATTTATGTTGAGCAGTATTTGTGAAATTTAAACAATAAGGCTGCAAATTTTTTTTTTCTTGAATTGTATCAAAATGAAAAAAAATTGTAACCAACAAACAAAAACATTCAAATTGTGTTCCTCAAGAAGGCTTTCAATGAATACCGGTATCCATTTTGAGTTATTAATTTTTTTTTGAACCAAAAAATTACTTCCTATTGCTTTGTCTCAATTTTTAAACGAAACAAATATCTAACATTTAAAATGTTATGTTAATTCTGAAATAAAGAACATAACAGAAGTCCTTTAAGTGTCCTTTGCTGAAACATGAGTGAAATAAAGAACATAACAGAAGTCCTTTAAGTGTCCTTTGCTGAAACATGAGTGAAATAAAGAATTTTGCCAAAATGTTAGTGATCACTAATTTAATCAAGTATGGTACAGTCAGTAAAGTTTTGATGTGATGATTTTCTAGACTATTGGCCTGCAGACATAATTATGTCATGTGTTTTTCTTTTCCATTTACTTCTTTCAGTGCCAGGATATCTCAATTATTTTAGCGGAAGCGATCAGGCGCACACACAATGGAGAGTCTGTCTCATACTTGTTCAGCAATGTCCCGATGTAGCACAACCAGCAAGAACCCATTGACCTAATGCATAGACACTAACTTCTGCACACTATCATAGATTTCATATTTTTCTTGTTTCATGCCATTGTTTTGTGAGTGTGTGAATCCCTTTGTGTGTCAGCATTCTTAACTTTTCAGTAGCCAGCATTTGTGCTTGAAAATATAGTTCAAGCAGTTTAAAAGAAATTTCTTTGTTACTTTAACAAATGAATTTCCCTCTTTCTCTCTCTCTCTACCCCCACGCCCCACTTTTCTTAAATTGAAAAAAGTTTTTCTCTTTGTTTAATGGAAGCTTTAAATGTGAAAACAAAATGTTTATCTAAAAGCATAATCTAAATTTATAACCTTTTTTAAAGAAATGTTTTCCCATGATGGTCCAACTTTTCAAACAAAACATTTTTTATGTTACTCAGCTACATTTAAAACATGAGACTCATCCTTATTTTTCTTGTTAGGAATAGTTTTAGGTACAATTGTTCTATAGGCAGGCTTTTCCGTGGAATACATAATTACATAAAGATGATTAAATGACATTTTATTTTAAAATATGCTTGATCAGCATTGAGGTGACACTTTAATCCTTTGTTGTATTGAATATTTAAATTAAGCCACCTGAAGTTATCTTTTATCTATAATCTTGTAATCATGATTTTCTTACAACCCATTTTGAAATCAATAAGTGCAATTTCTCAAATGTAGGAACAGGTGAAGGAAAATAAAAATAACCAAGAGAGCACAGTTTGCTGTAAATGATTTATTGCATGGGGGAGTGTGATGTTTCCTTAATGATCATTGCATCAGATGTGTAGTTAGAGTCTTAGAGATGAAGTATTTAAACTAAAAATTGTAACCATAACAAAACTAATCCCCCATTGTGATTGTGATAAAATAGATTTATGTATTTAGTGGTGAGAGACAGATCCATTTAATGATACCATGAGGAAAAAATAATTTGTTTAAAAGATTGATTTAATATATGTCAAACACATTAAATCAATCTTTTAAACAAATTTGACATATCATATTCTTATATAGACTGATGAAGTCCAGTTTTTCTTCTCTTTTTTGGTTCTTAAAATGTGCTTGGAGCTTGCACAAAGAATTGATAAATGAAAACATTATAGTAACATGAATGAGACATACCCATTAAATGACATATACCAAAGAACTGATATTATATTTCTTTGGTCATGCACTCATTTGTCATCTATTTTCTGTTATTGTATTTTAGTTTTTCTTTGTTTTTTTTTGTTTTTAATGAGAGCAGAAATGATATTTTCTCATTGGTTTAGTTGGTTTTACTTTTCATTGAAGCATATGTATCTGGTAGTGGTTTCTTAAACATAAATACCCCAGAAGAAATCTTTGTTAAAAAAATTATACAGACTTTCCACATGAAATACCATGAGCCTTTATGGTGAATGAAAAGTGAACCATTTCTGCATCAACACCTGTTTGTAGACCTGTCATGATCTCTTTCATGATTATGAGCATACTTCACTTGCCTATTTGTTTAGAATGAGACCCAATAGAAGTTACAGATATGAATTCCTTATGGTCTTGTATGTTAAGTAAAGTTTTTCTTTTTCATAGAGTTTTGAAGTGAAAATTGATTATTAGAATACTTTACAATTATAAAGGTCTGTTGTGTTCGTACATAGGACAGATGAGTTGTGTTCACTTATTTTTAAATTTTTTAAAGTAATACTCATGTGGATGCTTTCTTAATAAATGTTTTGATATTGAATCATTTCTGTAGATCTAATTTCATTTCCTAAAAGTTGGAACTATGAAGTAAGGCAAGTTATGAAAATTGCTTCAATTTTTGGGCACTTCATTTTCTGCATTACCTTACCACAGTAGTAATAAAATGTATAATTTTTTTATTGTCTTAAAAATGCAGCTATTATAATATGTTATAATGCTACAGATCTCATGTAGAAGATTCAGATATATTAAATTTATCAATAGTTCTAACTGTACCAAACTTTATGTACGTGATGATTGAATAATTTTCAGCCATTCCAAAACAGACAATTCCAGGTACATTGTGTCACTGATATTCCGATAATAGTGATATTCAACTTCGATTTAAAAAAAAATTTAAAATTCAAAATTTATATTGGTAAACATGTACTTTATCCATTTTTGTTTCGGCAAAGCAATAGGAATCTATTGAAACATAGAAAAGTTCCTAGTTTGCAATTTACTTGGTTGCATATTTATTTATATTGGAGTAAGTTTAAATACATTTAAGTTCATTATTTTAAGGTTTGCACCCATAAAAAGACTGCTCAGGGAGCTGTGCTTTACAAACTCCTATGTAACTGCATATCATTAATTCTTCACTGCGAAATAGAGATTCCATAAAGTACATTATATTTAGCATACAAGAGTATTATTAAAAAAACTCTTGATTTAAGAGCAAAAAATGATAGTGTTAGAGAGATGCTATGTTGCTACTTCTTAACATGAGAAATGTTGATACTTCTTAACATGAGAAATGTTGATACTTCTTAACATGAGAAATGTTGCTACTGCTTAACATGAGAAATGTTGATACTTCTTAACATGAGAAATGTTGATACTTCTTAATCTTAACATGTGAACATGAACAAAGCTAAATTTGTTGATGAGTACACAGGCAGCTTGTTGGTCCTCTTCCTTTGAGCCTGGAAATCTCGCCCTCATGTAGAACACATGGTTTGGGGTTGGGGTCAATTTCATGTGACATTCAGATGGTGTGCACTTAATTTGTGTAAATTAAAACTAATTTCTTGAGGTCTTGCTAGCATGAAATATTTGAAAATGTCAAGAATAGTCTCACTAGTTGGAAAATTTATTTTGAGCATGGATAATTTCCTGATTTATTTTCTGTATTATTATGTTATTTCAGTTCTATTGGAGAACATCTATTTTTCTCTAGAATTAGAATAGGGTTTCCTAAACTGTTCTTGATTCTGAAGCCCTAGATATTATCTTGACTAAGTGGTTTGTGAGACCTGGAAGTAGAAAGAGATAAAGCCATTTTTAAGTTTAAGTCAATATATATAATAATAATATGAGAAAGAAGTAGTAGATAATATTCACTCTATAGTTGTGTATGTGATCTTTTTTTTTTAATACAAAGATTGATAGATATAATAAACTGAAATGCGGCTAGTGGTTTATCCAATAACTTTAACCTTGACTGCATAAGGGGTAATATGAGGATCACTTCTTATCTGGCATGCAAACATCAGATGCTTGAGTTTATTACTTTTCCCTCTCTCGTCCTTTCAGGCCACCTCATCTCCCCACTGGGTTTGTGTGAGAATCCCCAGTTCGGGAAACTTGCTGTACATGTCATTTATCAAACATTCAAAATAATGATAATGCTATACAATGATCAATTTTATTTAATGGAATTTGCTGAAACCTGTTTTTGAGTTAATATATTTTATAACACTATGGATATCCTGTCAGGTAGGATTACTGACCTGGTATTGTTCAAAGTTCAAGCCTTTCATTTTAATGTGATGAGGTGATATATTTAGGGAATCGATAAGTTTTGTTTCACAAAGTCAGGACACATTTAACCCATTGAAAGTTTAAGTCATAAATTTACGCATTACCTTTCTTGGCACACTGTAAGTTTTATTTACAGCACCAGTAAACAAGAAATGTGATGCAAGTGCACAAATCAAATACATGTGAATATTTCACAAATTTCGTACAACTTATAGTAGATCAGCATGTAATAAACATATAAATAGATCAGCATATAAATGTAATATTATTTACTCATCACGAATCTGAATATAAATAGAATTAAAATCAAAGTTTGACCACAACTTACACATTCATTTTTTTGCTGTGTGTCTTGCTCAAAATCAAATCAATATCATAGTTATATTTTCAAAAATTTTAATACTTACAAAAGTTTTAAGCTGTGAATCAAATTTATATCATTTCTGTTCATGAATATGTGAGTGAATTTAATAAAATCTTTTTTGGTGTGTGTTTTAACTCATTAATGTAGATATTCATTTGTTTTACAAAATATTATGCAGCACACTTAATATAATATTAGCAGCTCACTGTCAATGGACTATGATGAGTCGATTGTTTTGTCACGTGATACGTGTAAAAACAAGTAATACTTCCGGTAGGCTGTCTGCAACACACTAGTAGCTCACAAATTTTTCTTCAAACAGCTTTCTTCCTTTAATCATAACTGAATTCTAATTATTGTCACATTTAATGAATGTCATTTAAAGAAACGCGTGTATTCAAGAATATTTTGAAAAGTAAAATTTTAATTAACACTGGGGAAGCGCTGATGGAGACAAACATTTTGCTTTAGAATTAATGATAATGGCAATGGCTGATCAGCTGTTTATCTGTTGTTATGCGTTGTTATGTGTAGCAGAAAGCCTACTAATGGCTGGTACGTATCACGTGACAAAACAAGGAAGTGACTAATCGTAGTCCATTATTTTGATAAATATCTTCTAATGCAAGGGTCGCAGCGTTCGGCATGCATGTAGACTTGGCACGTGGAACAATTTTCTATGGCACATGGAAGACCAAAAAAATATGACCAAACAATGCATCTTGTTCATGGCATCCTTCCGTCTTTGTGAGACGATGGAGTAGCTATGTACACTTCATCAAATGGCTTACTAGGCTGATCCTGGAATGTATCTTGTAAGCTAGACTAATAGGTAAAAATTATAAGCTAACTCATAGGTTAGGCTTAAGTTAGACTCATAGGTTATAATTATATTATAAATGATTTTTAAAAATTACGTTTGTCAAATAAGTTTTTGTTTTTAATTAAATTGACATGAAAAGGTCACCTGAATAAATGCAAGGATTAGGATTAAGGTTCAATGAATCATTTTAATTAAAATCACCTCACTTAACCATTTTGACCAAATATTTTCATTACTTATACATCATATTCATGTGTCCTGGTATATTTTCTACTGTACCATTACAACAAGCAAACAGATCCAAACTGCTTGAAACATAAACACATGCTGCTCTTCTACTAGAATATATAGTCACGTTTGTGTTTACATGAATGATGAGTATAAAGCTTCAACTTTATTTTAATTTTTTAAAATTCAAAGTGGGGGTTTTTATTGGTCAATTACATTAACCTATCGGAGATCTCCATTTATGTGTTCTTAATCACTTCCATATCAAATTTTTTTTTTAAAACTCTTACTCTTAGACTTAATCAGAAAAAAAGTCCTCAACATTTTGGAATGGTGGTAGTTAATCTTTGTATAAGAATCAACTAAAGATAAATTAATACATTTTTTAAATAAATATTTTAATGTCTTCATGTACTTGGAGTTTTTGTTTTGTTTGTTTTTTTTAAATTTTTAAAAACTTTTTGGGTATTTTTATTCCGGTTATTTTTCTTATCATATGTATTTGTTTGATTGTTGTCTGTTCAAGAAATCATTGTTTTTCTGATTTGAAGTGATGCAAGGAATCAACAGTTACTCTGATTTGAAGTGATGCAGCCAACTTCCAATCGGGTACACAAATATTGTTGTGTTTACAAATACAATGTCAATTATTATTGCTGCAGCAAAGGTGTGAAAGTCCTGCGGACGGCCGTCACCAAGGCTTGTCACAAAAATAGTTCAAGGTTAAGGAAATCATTCTTGTATGTGCAAAAAATTCATATTGTCTTATGTTGCAACTTAAAATAAAGTTATTCCAGGAAATGTACAAATATATATTTATGCCACCCCCTCCCACCACATCCAGATCCCTGATTTTTTGTTTCTAATTTTGTACAAAATTATTCCATGTAATTTTTCGTTTTTCTTAATTAAAAAAAAAAACTCTTCTAATTTTAATCCATGTAATTTGTAGAGAGCTTAAGGAGAGTATTAAAATTTGAACAGAAGGACCAACAATGTCTTGGCTTACTTGTATATCTTTGTTAGTCATTTTTTTATATCGTACTTGAAACACGGTCGTAGGAGTAGGCAGTTGGTCATAGAAATGATACAAGGTCATTGGTGTAGGCAGCTGGTCATAGACATGATACAAGGTCATTGTTGTAGGCAGCTGGTAATAGACATGATACAAGGTCATTGGTGTACGCAGCGGGTCATAGACATGATACAAGGTCATTGGTGTAGGCAGCTGGTCATAGACATGATACAAGGTCATTGGTGTAGGCAGCTGGTCATAGACATGATACATGGTCATTGGTGTAGGCAGTTGGTCATAGACATGATACATGGTCATTGGTGTAGGCAGTTGATCATAGACATGATACATGGTCATTGGTGTAGGCAGTTGGTCATAGACATGATACATGGTCATTGGTGTAGGCAGCTGGTCATACACATGATACAAGGTCATTTGTGTAGGCAGTTGTTCATAGACATAGTACAAGGTCATTGGTGTAGGCAGTTGGTCATAGACATGATACATGGTCATTGGTGTAGGCAGTTGGTCATAGACATGATACATGGTCATTGGTGTAGGCAGTTGGTCATTACAGAAATAATACAAGATATTAGGTGTAAACTCATTAAGAGTACTTGTGCCCCTTAATGGGGGTTGGCTTTTCATGGATGTAACTAGGAAAGCATCCTCTAACTCTAACAGAGTAGAAAGTTGGAGTGGTGCATTTACCTCAATACTCATAGCAATCAGATGACGAAGTCATGCTGAGTCTCAGGTTCCAGTGCTAGTTAATAATGAATCGTTAGTTACAATACTTAGACATGTATTTGGAGTACCCCAGGGCCCCGCGCGTTGTCGTAGTATATTTATAATATACCTAAGCCTACTAATAGTTACTAATCCAGTCAACACAATTATATTTATAATATACCTAAGCCTACTAATAGTTCCTAATCCAGTCAACACTAGTATATTTAGAATATACCTAAGCCCTCTAATAGTTACGAATCCAGCCAACACAATATTCGGAGTTATTAGATAACTGTTATAGGAACATTTCGGAAACTAAGCGAGTGAACAAATATCCTTAATGACTCGTCCCATTATGACCAGCAAGGCCCCAGTACGACACGTCCCATTATGACCAGCAAGGCCCCAGTACGACACGTCCCATTATGACCAGCAAGGCCCCAGTACGACACGTCCCATTATGACCAGCAAGGCCCCAGTACGACTATAACGTGTCTTATTATCCTATCGGCGGAATATATAAAGTCAACGGCCCTGCAAAATTCAATTTGCCAAGGCCCTGCACCATCCCAGCGCCCCGTACCCTGTACATAGTATGTCTTATGTAGATCCAGCAATATTCAACAACAAAATAAGAACAACGTATGTAATTATATGTGTTCCACATGCTGGATCCAATGATTAAATAATGCGCTACTAGAAATACTCAGCTTTTTTTTAATAAGAGGGTTCCTGTGATTTGATATTGAGGTAATGTTCGCAAGCTGCTTTAAAAAGTAATGGGCATTTAGTATATATATTATTATTATACGCTTTGTCTGTACGTTTGTGTGTCCATATCTTGCATGTGCAAGTCAATTTTGACCCCTTCTTCAACATCCTGATCTCTTATTGAGCTGAAACTTTGTACACACCCGCGATGACACTACAACACTTACATAATGAGTAGGTCACCAGTGACCTCCACTCAGTGTTTCTTTTGACGTTCGGGGGGGGGGGGCAGTGCCAGTTTTTCAGTGGCCAGAGGCTTAGCTAAGGGGTGGCAGATGGGACATATGTCCCCGGACGCCAGACTAGCGGGGGCATCTAATGGGCTATAGTGTCAATGGATGAAAATAATAGGTTTCAGAGTTTAGGGGGGGGGGGGGTGGGTGAGTGTAAAAATGAATCTTGTCCCATGTCATCAAAGACTCACGTCAGTGACGTAGAAGTGGGGGGGGGGGGGGGCGAACATTTGGTCTTCCCAGGTGTCATTTTTTCTTTCGATAGAGCGGCGGGATTTTCGGACATCTGCAGAGTTTCTATCGAGAAAGCTAGCGTGGCAAAAAAAGTTAACCCACCTAGGGTGGCGCTAACACTAGGCACGCCGCTGGGCAGTATATATCAGCACCAAATTTGGCTGTCATGGCAAGTAATTTTTATCGGGAAGTAGGGCAGCAGAAAATGTGTGATTGTTTAACAATCAAGAGGTGCATTTTGGAGTATACATGATTCGAATGTTTTGATAAGACTTTCATTTGATCGGGGGAAATAATTTTTCAAGCGTCGGGGGAGGCATTATGGCGACCAGTGCCAGACACAAACTAAATTCATTTTGGTTGTGGTGTGCCGAAGAAAATCATTTGACACATGATTAGATTCCGTTCGGTAGTCACATTGATCGACGCCAAAAAAAAAAGGGGGGGGGGGGTAGCGGAAATTTGAGGAAACCGAAGAGTTTGAGCAAAAGTGAGGGCAGGGGTCACCTTAATTTAAAAATAATAAATTCAAAATTCAGTGATGCATTGTGGTGCAAATTTTTCTTCTTCTTTTTCTGTCTATTAAGGGCCCACGATCAATTTATTGATCATTATGGCTCCTATGAATGTAGATGGGATTTGCACTGTTTCTGTGCCTGGTGTTGATGCGGATATTTCACTGGTAACAAGAGTTACCTAGTGAGGGTATTATGCACTGGTTTCAATGTATCTTTAAGACAATGTGTGAAGGGGCATTTCAAACGTTCATATATTTACTGTTAGATGTCTCGTAGAAAAATACTAAGAATACATCAAAATACACCAACTATATGTGGACTACAAATCAGGTTATGATAGCATAGGTAATAATGGGGGAGACTGCAATCAGGTTAGCACAAAAGGAAATTAGTAAAACACAGTAAGGTAAAACCTGATAGCATAGACAGGAAATACATGAACGATGCTGTGCTGGAACTTGGAGTCCTTAACAAACTTACCCGACTCATACATATGACGATGGATAACTACAAAAGTATAATCAAAGTGCAGAGGGAGTACTTGAGGGAGTTCCCAATCAATCTGGGCCTCAGACAAGGAAATCCGTGTATCATTTTCAACATCACTTTAGAAAAAAGCATTAGAAACATACGTGTGAGCACCTGAGAGGTGGTACAGAACAACCATAAGGAACTTTATAAAGCCAGCCACTGCAATACCTGGCCTACACAGACGATATAGCGCTACTTGGTAGAAACAACATTGATTATATAATTAAAACTTTCAGGGAACTTGAAGATGTGACGGTCAAAGCTGGTCTTGATGTAAATAAAGCGAAGGCAATATTTATGATAATGTCAGGAAATACCCACTGATGACTTCATCAATATGAACATCTACGCCTTTGAGGGGGTAGCTACTTTCAAATATCTAGGGGTGACTATAAATAAGCAAGAGGAAACACAATCGGAGGTGCAAGAAAGAATAACAGCATGCAACAGTTCTTATTTCAATTTACAAAAGCTACTTCAAAGCAAAAATCTCGCTAAGGGAACAAAGAAGGCAGTATACACCACTATCACAAGACCAGTAGTGAGACTTGGTTCCTACACGAAAAGCAGAGAACCTGCTAAATATATGACCCAATGATAGACAATTTTGTTTTGGGAATCCGTACAAACTAAGAGCTATATCAATTGTACAAATACCCATCCATAGTCACAACAATATAAAAAAAAGGCAGACTGCCCTAGGCAGGACACATTGAAAGGATGCCGGATTCTGGAGCAACAAAAACGATCTACAGGCAGTAGATTTTTTTTTACATCTTCTAAGACTAAAAATCTTGAGAGATCTTGCAGGGCACAACTAGAGGAGGGAGAAGAAGAGGAAGACAGAGAAAAAGATGGGAAGATAACATCAAAGAATGGACGGGATTAAAACTAGGCGATGCTATGCGTAGGGCAGAAGACCGAGAGGAATGGAGAAGAATAGTGTACATGTCATCTGTGGCGCCCCAACGGTCGAAGGACTACGGGACCTGATGATGATGATGATGAAGACTAAAAATTAAAAAGTGCAAAACAATACAAGAAATACTTTTTAAAAAACAACCAAAAAAAAAAACCCCCACCAAACAAACATTGTTCCAAAAATGTAAATGTAACTTACATTGTATTTTAAGTAACTAAAAAGTATAAAATGGATGCCCCCACCAATACGAATCATGTTACAGTTATAAACATTCCGTAATTACCTATGGCTTGATCAGATTGGACCAATGTTTAAAGCTTGCATACAAAGTTACAAAATGAGTTCTCAAGCTGATATTGTGATATCCAAGGAAATGAACATGTGAAACCAAAGCTTCGTGACCAGGACGTAGCAGACTTCTGGTATGAGTCGGTTGCAGAACTAGTATCCGAACATAGGGAGTGGGGGGGGGGGGGGGGGGACATGCAGTTTAAGTTTGGAAATGTTTTATCTGATCATAGTGTGATCTGTTTTGATCATAGTGTGATCTGTTTTGATCATAGTGTGATCTGTTTTGATCATAGTGTGATTTGTTTTGATCAAAGTGTGATCTGTTTTGATCATAGTGTGTTCTGTTTTGATCATAGTGTGATCTGTTTTGATCATAGTGTGATCTGTTTTGATCATAGTGTGATTTGTTTTGATCAAAGTGTGATCTGTTTTGATCATAGTGTGATCTGTTTTGATCATAGTGTGATCTGTTTTGATCATAGTGTGATCTGTTTTGATCATAGTGTGATCTGTTTTGATCATAGTGTGATCTGTTCTGATCATAGTGTGATCTGTTCTGATCATAGTGTGATCTGTTCTGATCATAGTGTGATCTGTTCTGATCATAGTGTGATTTGTTTTGATCATAGCGTGATCTGTTTTGATCATAGTGTGATTTGTTTTGATCATAGTGTGATCTTTTCTGATCATAGTGTGATCTGTTTTGATCATAGCGTGATCTGTTTTGATCATAGTGTGATCTGTTTTGATCATAGTGTGATCTGTTCTGATCATAGTGTGATTTGTTTTGATCAAAGTGTGATCTGTTTTGATCATAGTGTGATCTGTTTTGATCATAGTGTGATCTTTTCTGATCATAGTGTGATCTGTTTTGATCATAGCGTGATCTGTTTTGATCATAGTGTGATCTGTTTTGATCATAGTGTGATCTGTTTTGAACATAGCATGATCAGTTTTGATCATAGTGTGATCTGTTCTGATCATAGTTCTGATCATAGTGTGATCTGTTTTGATCATAGTGTGATCTGTTTTGATCATAGTGTGATCTGTTTTGATCATAGCATGATCTGTTTTGATCATAGTGTGATCTGTTCTGATCATAGTGTAATCTGTTTTGATCATAGCATGATCTGTTTTGATCAGAGCGTGATCCGTTTTTACCATAGAATGATCACCGACTAGCAGTTAAAGTCTTGAAATGTTAGGAAACTTAAACAGTGCTACATTTTAGTGCTGAAATAAAACCTATATGGTCATAGTTATTTACTACCGTAGCAGAACTCTAAAAAGAAAATAACTTGCAATCTTTTTCAAATTATATCTTATCGTAAAAGCATGACCGTTAAGTAGAGATAAATGTTAATTCTAAATTGTATGATAATATCATGCTTGAAAAAACAACGTTTAAAGCATAAATTTAATACTTTCTTCCAATCGTGCAGTGTTTTTTTCAGACATTTTCCCCTGGGAGTCGGGAGGGAATTTCAGATGTGGGGGGGGGGGGCAGTGCCAGTTGCCGGATGCATAGCTAAGGGGTGGCAGATAGGATATATTTTCCGGGGCGCCAGAATAGCGGAAAAAAGGGGAGGGGGGATAAATGGGCTTTGATGGTATTTAATGCTTGAAAATAATGGGTTTCAGAGTTGAAGAGTCAGCTCATTGGATTCCCATATTTTCCTTTAAAGCACAAATGCTGAGATATCCTTTCCATTCTAGTCCTGACATCCGCTTCGGATTCACCATTTATGACAATAGTACTTCCTTAGTATGTGCAGGCCTCCACTTCTTCCAGTGCATTTCCCGCCAGAGAGATATGTTCTTGGTTGGCTGAGTTTACCTTCATGAGATTTTTCTTGTTTTTATTTATATAATCAAAGCAAGATTCATCTGCATCTTCAATTTCTACCCTAGATCCCCATGAAAATGATCGCTAATTTTGGGAACGATAGATAGTGCCGTAGCAAGTATTAGTACCATCATGGGCGGCCAAATATTTTTGACGCTATTCCTTTCATGTTACAAACTTTGCATTTGTTTAAAATGCCGCACATCCACATTCAGAAATAGTGACACCTGAATGAACAACCTCAACCTCCCCCTTTCTACGCCACTGGCAGGGGCGTAATTAGAGTGTTTTGCGTCAGGGGACAGGATTAGAAAAACCTTCTAATTTATTTGTGTACGCACCCGACGGAAAAAAAATATATTATATTTAAAAATCACTTCAAAAACGCTATGTTTTCAAAACACATACACTTTTTCTTCGAGTGGCATTGCAATGCCTGCCGGATTCTCGTAGAATATAAAAAATTGTTTCAAATAATTTTTTTAAAAAGAACTAGCATTTGGGCAAAGTTTTTTGCCACGCTACCTTTCACGATGTAAACTCAATATGAAGAAAATAATGACATCTGAGCAGACAACTCCCCCCCACCCTTTTGTTTGGTGTCAGGGGACAAGATTCGTTTTTAACATCCCCCCCCCCCCCCAAAAAAAAAAACAACCTCTTAAACTCTGAAATCCATTATTTTCATCCACTAATACCAAAATGCCCCTTAGGTGCCCCCGCTAGTCTGGCACCCGGGGACATATGCCCCCTATGCCCACCTTAAATACACCTATTTCAATTGACGCTCCTCCCAAATAAAAATCCGAAATTCCCCCCCCCCCCAAAGGAAATTGTGTGAAAGAAACACTGGTCCTGTGGGTTCTTCAGTCTCCCCCTCCCTCTGCTCCGGCTGGTCAACAGCAAACGGC
This sequence comes from Omphiscola glabra, assembly GCA_964017045.1. Classification (NCBI taxonomy): domain Eukaryota; kingdom Metazoa; phylum Mollusca; class Gastropoda; family Lymnaeidae; genus Omphiscola; species Omphiscola glabra. The sequence continues at coordinate 6,736,082 of OZ024801.1, read as the reverse complement.
CATTTTTACATCACTCCCCTTGACAGACTGTAAACCTACTGTTGTCAATAAATCCTTTATTGCTCTCGTCTGAAGATATGAAAGCGCTATTAACGTCAGTGTCAAGCATGTTTAGCTGGCCATTTCCCCGCATCCATTGCTTTAGTTTGATTGGTCATAACGCCGTGACACCAAATCCTTGAGCCATTGGCGCATATTGTAGTATTTCTCGAGGGGAAACTTTAAAAAAGTATGAGCATATTTTAATATTTATATAATAACAAAACAAAATGAAAAAAAAACCAAAACACGCATGCCTAAAAATTTGTGTGTATGTGTGTATGGTTTTTAGGGGACTATTTTAGCTTGTTAATTATAAACTATCTGGAAAGAGTAGTTTAATTCTTTACCAGTATTTCCCCATAAACAAAATGTTAAATTACGAAAAACAACAAACTTTACGCATTCTTTAAAATATTATTATTCAGGCTCTTTTAAATTAAAATATGTATACTGAAAGTGATCACCAAAAAAAAAAAACCTGTTAAATTTACTCAGCCCCTGAGAAGATAAACACACTCAAATTCACATATGGACTGGTTTCCCTGGATATTCTACAGACCATTATTGGGGTTAGCCACCCCCTACCACTAGGAGCGCATTAGGCCCAAAACTTCAAAAAGGGTACGGAACATTGCTGTTCTTTTTTTAAATATAAAGATGTTTCTGTTACCCTATCTGTTGGCGCCGATGTTCTTTATAACGCGTTGGTAGCAGTAGCGCCTCTGGATGTACAGGGCCCATGAGGAGCTTTTACCAGTGGGCAATGATGACGTCACGGAAATGAAAGGACGCTTGCAATGAGTCTGATCTTGAATTTAAGGACGTTTTTAAAACAGAAATGCGTTGTTAGAGGATATTTGTTTTAGTGTTTTCACAGATGCGTGATTTCTAATAGTACAACTCAGTTAAGGTACCGTAGCTCCAAGATGTCCGATGGTTTTTATAGATTTGTTATCTCTTCCTTTCTTCATTTCCGTCTCCTTCTTTTCTCACCTTTTTTCCTTATTTCTAACTTTTTGTCTTTCTTTCTTTCATTTCTTTCTTTTTTTTTTGCACCTTCATTCTTTCTACCCTTCTTTCGTTTTATTTTTCTTACATTTTGTTGTGCCTTTCTTGCATTTCTTTAAATCTTTCTTTCATTTCTCTCTTTCATTGCTTGCTGTGTTACTTTTTTTTAACTTTCTTTCTTTCCTTTTCTTTCTTTCTTTCTTTCTTTCTTTCTTTCTTTCTTTCTTTCTTTCTTCCTTCTTTCTTTCATTCTTTATTTCTTTCTTTCTATCTTTCATTCTATCTTTCTTTCTTTCATTATTTCTTTCTTTCTCTTTTTTCATTCTGTCTTTCTTTCTTTTTTTTTTGTTTCTTTCATTTTGTTCCTTTTATTTCTTTTTTTTTCCTTGCACCGTTTTTTTATATTTCTTATGTTCCTTCTTTCTTTGTTTCATTTCTTTGTTTCATTTCTTTGTTTCATTTCGTTCTTACTCTCACTCAGAGTCACCCCTCAGTCGCCTTTCTTTCTTTCTTTCTTTTATTTATTTCCTTTTTCTCTTCCCTTTTTTTTTTTTTTTTTTCTTTATTTTTTTTTTGCTTTCTTTCATTCATTCCTTTATTTCATGTCTGTCTTTCTTTCTCTCTTTCATTTTTTCCAGTCTTTTATTCGTTCATTTCTTTCTTTCTTTCATTTTTTCCTGTTATGTATTTCTTTCTATCAATCTATCTTTCTTTCTTTCTGTCATTTTTCTTTCTCACCCCGTACATTGTCGCCCCCCCCCCCCCTGGGCCTATAAAATCATTTGTTTGAAGTTTGGAAGCTACAATAAACAAACTAAATATATTTAAAACCGTATCTGATGTAATAATAACCAGAACACCTATTAAACACATGGGAGAGAAAATTTATCAGGAAAATATATGGACCAACAAAGGATGAATATGGATTGAGAATGCCAAATGACAGAGGAGTGAAGAGGACGCATCACCAAAAGCCCAAATGAAAAGGGCTCAAAGGCAGACCTAGGCTTAGATGGATGGATGCTGTGGTAAAAGATATACAACAACTGGGAATCCAATCATGGAAAAGAAAAGCATTAGTTACGTCTGAGTGGAAAGAGGTAGTGAGGCAGGCCAAAGTCCTAGAAGGGCTGTAGCGCCACAGGGATGTATGGTCTGAGTGGAAGGAAGTAGTGAGGCAGGCCAAAGTCTTAGAAGGGCTGTAGCGTCACAGGGATGTATGGTCTGAGTGGAAGGAAGTAGTGAGGCAGGCCAAAGTCCTAGAAGGGCTGTAGCGCCACAGGGACGGATGGTCTGAGTGGAAGGAAGTAGTGAGGCAGGCCAAAGTCCTAGAAGGGCTGTAGCGCCACAGGGACGGATGGTCTGAGTGGAAGGAAGTAGTGAGGCAGGCCAAAGCCCTACATGGGTTGTAGCGCCACAGGGATGGGTCTGAGTTTATGTTAACCATCTCCAAAACGTATACGTATTACTCAAACTTATCAATAGAAAAGAATGTATCAGTATTTTAAAATAATTTTCATTTGGTTTTAATTTCTAATCATCTCTAGTTTGTTATAGTTTAGAAATGTTTTGTGAGGCATTTAGACGAGAATGACGGGAATGCGTTGTGTACAACCAACACAAGGAGAAAAGTTAGATATATACCAGGTACAAGAGTGCAGATATAGAGCATCCAAATTATTGATGGTGATCTCCGCCATAAAACTTAGAACTTCATTTATTTGGTGTCAAGTGTCAACACGTCGCTGAACACCATTGGTGTTAGCAATAAAACTGGATAGCAGAAATATTTCTTTGGATCAATCAAATGATGCAGTACGTCCAATAATTTGATAAAATGAGGCAATACATCTAACAATTTGATGAACTGAGAGAATACATCTAAAGATTTGATTAAATGGGAGAATACATCAAACAATTTTATGAAATGAGAGAATTCCATCTAACAATTTGAAGAAATTAGAGTGACTTCTATCTATGTGACGAGTGATTAAAAGTACGCATATATAAATTAGTTTAAATAAACTGACCACCAGCCACAAATCGTTGGGATCCGCAAGCTGATAAGTCCTTAGCTATAGTTAAAACACTTTAAAATTAATTTTATGAATTATCATTGCCTGAAAAATGTCTCAACAGAACTTATTGGTGGCGCCACTTTGAACCAAGAAGAGAAATGTTGCTTGTAGGACTTGTTATGCTGAGTCTTCTCATTTCCAATATCATCGCTCGACAGACCGTAACCAATGGAGGTAAGCTGGATTATTTTTTTTTAAAGACGTGGGTGACAGTGCTGGAAACCCAGGCACTTTTGAATAGAATTGTTTTTTTTTTTTTTTACAAATCTGGGCACACACACAAATTTGAACAAATTTGCCTGTATTTAAAGAAGAGAATAATATACAACAAAGAAAAAATTATAAATAATGAGAACTTATTCTATTTTCACCAGTTTAAAGGTTATGGACAGTTGTCATGTCTGCTTAAAGGTTATGTACAAATGCCACGTCTGTTTAAAGGCTATGTATAGTTGTTAAGAGGTTATATGGTAAATTGTTCGCCGAAAATCGATCTTGACTAATATAAACATCGGCTTGTTGTCTCGGGCTGAATCTGTCTGTGGGGGCGCAGATGGCTTATAAGATTAATTCTGGCACGAAATATCCTGCTGCAGAAGGTGCAGGGGATAGATGGGACAACTCCAGGAACAGGGTTAACGAGGGATTTTCTTTCTTGCTTGTCTTTTGGGTTCTGCAGCAGCTGTTCTGTCAGCCTCATGTTGCGATGAGCCCTTTTATATGGAAGAGCGCCGCGAGTCTCGATACTTTGAGGACTGTGCCCACATGTCCGGGTCAATTTAAAATGATTCTTCTTGCTTACATTGTGTCTTGAAAGCTTTTCTTTTGTCTCACAGCAGACCGCCTGTCCTGCTGAGTTCAGCATAAAATATTTTTTTGGGCAAGCGGTTGTCTGACATTCTAGCAACACGGCCCATCACTAATAAAGTGTGTATTCTGACGAGACCTCAATGTCTGGGATCTTGTCCTTAACATCCCATGGTATCGTCTCTTTCTACCTCATTAGTAGGAACAGTTAGTGAAGACTTTCCGTCGGAGCTGTTACACGTGCCTTGTAAATTTCAGCTGGGATTGAGTCATCACCTGACGGCTAGCCACAAGAGACGTCTCGTTTAAATGTCACGTACCGTTGTCACGTACCGTTGTCACGTACCGTTGACACGTCGCCCATAAGATTATATTATAGTTATCACTTCTGCTTAATTTTGAATATATATATATATATATTAAACGTGACAGTGTAGAAAACAAATACATTTTAAAACATGATTACATAGAACTCTTCTCTTTCAAACACTGTTTTAAAAAAATGTAAACACATTGCAAGTTAATCAGAGGCGACACCTGTCAGGGGTGACACCTATATCTACCGAATGCATTTAAATAATCTGGCAACTACTTTTAATCAGGAAGGAGGGTGGCGGAAATGTTGTGAAATGGAGAGGGGCGTTCTCAAAGAATTTAACGTTTTCAATATGTTTCCTTCGGTTATCATTTTAAGATGTTTAAAATATTTTGGGGGTTGCTATAAAAAAAAGTGCCAGTAGTAGATGGTTGTTTGGGAGTTGAAAGTGCTTTAAAATATGTATCATATTGTGTTCTGCAGTGCCTGGCCCACCGTGTGGTGGTCACAGGTGTGCCCCTGGCGCCCGATGTGTCAACAACAAATGTGTCTGCCAGAGTCCGAAACAAGGAATTGGCAGTTTTGTTTGTGTACAACCGGGTAGGCAGTAAATATGGCATTCTGTCTACATACAGTCGTAACAGACAGGCAATAAACATGACATTTTGTGATGGCAGGTAGTAAGTATGACATTCTGTGTACACACAGGTACTCAGTAAGTATGACATTTTGTATGACATTCTGTGTACGCACAGGTAAACGTTAACATATCTGTACTCATGGCAATAAGATTAAATAGGACATTAAATTGGATTTTTTATTAAAAATTTTTTTTTTTATAATGTAAGTAAAGCCAACTAATCTATTAACGACCTCTATAGGTACAAGATCAACTCGTAGCATTGGATAAGATAGTTTTAAAAAAATATTTTGCTAGCTTAAATACACTGGTAAAATTTCCCCAAAATATTGCAATTTTCATATTTTTCTTTATCTCAAAGATGAAATGTTTTGCGCTATATTCAACGATCCAATGGTCAGGTCTTTTGGTGCTGAACACGTCCACGTGCCGCTGGGAATGAAGTTTCTTGCTGCGCATGTTTTAAGCAACACATGCAAGAGAAAAAACGCAAAGATCGTCAAGAGCGACGGCAGCTGCGACGTCCGGGTAAGTTAGATCATTGGCAGATGTGTTTGGTCATGTTTGGACGGCATGGGTTTCATAGGTGTTTGGTCATGTTTGGACGGCATGGGTTTCAGATGAGTTTGGTCATGTTTGGACGGCATGGGTTTCAGATGAGTTTGGTCATGTTTGGACGGCATGGGTTTCAGATGTATTTGGTCATGTTTGGAAAGCATGGGTTTCAGATGGGTTTGGTCATGTTTGGACGGCATGGGTTTCATATGTGTTTGGTCATGTTTGGACGGCATGGGTTTCAGATGTATTTGGTCATGTTTGGAAAGCATGGGTTTCAGATGAGTTTGGTCATGTTTGGACGGCATGGGTTTCATATGTGTTTGGTCATGTTTGGACGGCATGGGTTTCAGATGTATTTGGTCATGTTTGGAAAGCATGGGTTTCAGATGAGTTTGGTCATGTTTGGAAGGCATGGGTTTCATAGGTGTTTGGTCATGTTTGGACGGCATGGGTTTCAGATGTATTTTGTCATGTTTGGACGGCATGGGTTTCATATGAGTTTGGTCATGTTTGGACGGCATGGGTTTCATATGTATTTTGTCATGTTTGGACGGCATGGGTTTCAGATGTGTTTGGTCATGTTTGGAAAGCATGGGTTTCAGATGTATTTTGTCATGTTTGGACGGCATGGGTTTCAGATGTATTTGGTCATGTTTGGACGGCATGGGTTTCAGATGAGTTTGGTCATGTTTGGACGGCATGGGTTTCAGATGTATTTGGTCATGTTTGGACGGCATGGTTTCATAGGTGTTTGGTCATGTTTGGAAAGCATGGGTTTCAGATGTATTTGGTCATGTTTGGACGGCATGGGTTTCAGATGAGTTTGGTCATGTTTGGACGGCATGGGTTTCAGATGTATTTGGTCATGTTTGGACGGCATGGGTTTCAGATGAGTTTGGTCATGTTTGGAAGGCATGGGTTTCAGATGTATTTTGTCATGTTTGCACGGCATGGGTTTCAGATGTGTTTGGTCATGTTTGGAAAGCATGGGTTTCAGATGTATTTTGTCATGTTTGGAAGGCATGGGTTTCAGATGTGTTTGGTCATGTTTGGACGGCATGGGTTTCAGATGTGTTTGGTCATGTTTGATCGTGTTTGGACGGCGTGGGTTTCAGATGTGTTTGGTCATGTTTGGAAAGCATGGGTTTCAGATGTGTTTGGTAATGTTTGGAAAGCATGGGTTTCAGATGTGTTTGGTCATGTTTGGAAAGCATGTGTTTCAGATGTGTTTGGTCATGTTTGGAAAGCATGGGTTTCAAATGTGTTTGGTCATGTTCTAAGAGATGACCGTGTCAAAGATGTTCTAGTATCGACAACTTCACCTCTAAGCAAAACACAACAACAAAATATGCATCATACTGCTGTATTTCCAATTTATCAACAGGTCTATGCTTGGGGTGGCAGACGTCGGGGAAAAACGTTTTTGAAGGGTATAGAGGTGAAGATTATGGTGACCACTGATAAAGGATTGTACCATCATGCAATGCGGGTTTATGGGGAGGCCCGTTACGGTGTATACAAAGTAAGTTCACCATTAAAAAAAAACAAATTAAAAAAACAACACTTTTTAAAATCAATCCTTTCCAGAAATGTATTAAAAATTGTAAAATATCCCCCCCCCCTTTTTTCCGAAACCTCAAACTTGTTGCAGTCATATGGTTAAAAAAAAGTGGGGCGCCCATGAAATACAATGTCTGATTTGACAAATGCAATGTCGGACACATGTATGTTTACATTGTTGTTAGTAAGTGTTACGTGACAAAATTGTTATGATCCAGATTATTTAGTCATGGACATATGAGTTCTCACAGCAGCCTTGCATTACTGTTGTATCTTCCCATCAATATGAGTTCTCACAGCTGCTTTGCATTACTGTTGTGTATGCTCCCATCAACATGAGTTCTCACAGCAGCCTTGCATTACTGTTGCATGTTCCCATTAATATGAGTTCTCACAGCTGCCTTGCATTACTGTTGTATGCTCCCATCAACATGAGTTCTCACAGCTGCCTTGCATTACTGTTGTGTATGCTCCCATCAACATGAGTTCTCACAGCTGCCTTGCATTACTGTTGTGTATGCTCCCATCAATGAGTTCTCACAGCTGCCTTGCATTACTGTTGTGTATGCTCCCATCAACATGAGTTCTCACAGCTGCCTTGCATTACTGTTGTATGCTCCCATCAACATGAGTTCTCACAGCTGCCTTGCATTACTGTTGTGTATGCTCCCATCAACATGAGTTCTCACAGCTGCCTTGCATTACTGTTGTATGCTCCCATCAACATGAGTTCTCACAGCTGCCTTGCATTACTGTTGTATGCTCCCATCAATATGAGTTCTCACAGCTGCCTTGCATTACTGTTGTGTATGCTCCAATCGATCATGATCTTGACAAGTGGAATGAAATTAGCGATACCGCTGCATGCATGTCTTTGCGATTTATAACGAACATTGAAGTCATAGGCGTCCCATGCTTCTTTTTTTTAGTCACGTGACTGTAACAGCAAATGTTTTGCTGCCCTCTTGGATACTATATCTGAGCTAAGTGCTACATTATATTTTTTGATACATTTTTAAATTTTATTCGTTTTTCTGTTTGTTCGCTGATGAAGGATTCCTGCCGATACGTTCGTTGTTTTGTTGCGTTCCTTTTATCAGGTTTAACCTTACTGTGTTTTACTTATTTCCCATTGTGCTTACCTGATTTCAGTCTCCCCCATTATTACCTTTTGTAACAGCAAAGTAGTTTTGGGGGAAATTCATTTTATTTCTTTTTCGTACATTTTTTGGAAAAGCTCGTTTTTTGTTTTATTTTGTAATTTTTAGTCTTGGAAGATGTAAAAAAAACGAATATAAATGAAAAAAATTAAGAAGCGTCTACAATTTAATTTTTTTTAAAAGTGTTTTTAAATGCAGATGCCATTCAATGGTAAGGGGAGGTCACTGGTGACCTATACTGATCATGTAAGGTTGTAGGTCATCGGGGTGGGGAGGTAAGATGGCAAAGTTTCAGCTCAATTGGAGAAAGTGGGCCAAAATTGAGATGCAAGATTTGACCACAGTCAAACGGACAGAGCAACCTAAGTGTAACTAAACAACCCCTCCATAAAAACTAAATGTCTTATCGTATAAATCCTTTCTATGCATTCTTGTTTGCATTTATGTAATTGTACGGGATTTATCATTTATGTAATTGTACGGGATTTGTCATTTATGTAATTGTACGGGATTTATCATTTATGTAATTGTACGGGATTTATCATTTATGTAATTGTACGGGATTTGTCATTTATGTAATTGTACGGGATTTATCATTTATGTAATTGTACGGGATTTGTCATTTATGTAATTGTACGGGATTTATCATTTATGTAATTGTACGGGATTTGTCATTTATGTAATTGTACGGGATTTGTCATTTCTTTAGAAGAGCTAATGTTCAATTTGATAGGATGTCAATTAGCCCCCTGAAGATTTAGCCACACAGAGTTCAATTTGATAGGATGTCAATTATCCCCCTGAAGATTTAGCCACACAGAGTTCAATTTGATAGGATGTCAATTAGCCCCCTGAAGATTTAGCCACACAGAGTTCAATTTGATAGGATGTCAATTAGCCCCCTGAAGATTTAGCCACACAGAAACACACGAACAAAAGCGAAGTTACTTATAAAGGATTTTAAAATGGCATGACAGATGACAGATGGCACTTGCAGTGACAAGCACCAACGATCAGCGGCGTAGCTAGAGTGTTTGGCGCCCGGGGACAAGATTCATTTTAAAGCGCCCTCTTTTCCCCTTTTCAACTCTCAAACCCATTATTTTCATCAATAAAGTAATACCAAAGCACATTTTGGCGCCCCTAACTAGCTGGCGCCCGGGTACATCTGTACCCCCCCCCCTACGCTACGCCTCTGCCAACGATAATAAGAATCAATCCAGTTTTCAGCTTCATTTAGTCCTGTGACATTTTGTCCAAAAAAAAACAACAAACAACAAACTTTAAGCATTGTGTTATGCCTTGCAATTATTTAAAGCATCGGTTCTCAACCTGGGGGGGGGGGGGGGGGGGTTGAATGACTCTTACACATGGGTCGCCAAAGACTATCGGAAAGCACATATTTATGAAGATAGCAAGGAAAATAATTTTGTGGTTGGGGGTCATCACAACATGGGGAACTGTATTAAAGGGTAGCGGCTTTAGGAAGGTTGAGAACCACTGATTTAAAATTATATCTTCACCGAATGACGTCAGCAAGAGATGTCACACTTCAGTGAATTGCGTTCAAAGTCTCAGGCATTAGAAATGAGTTTAAAACAATGCCCACGTCTTAACACTATTGTGTGAAATCTTTTGGAGGGCATCGGGGCATGGTGGCAGCGTCGGACTTTAAAGTCTTCTGTACCGGTACGGTATATCATCGTCTGAATTTTGCATGCAGTTGTTAAACATAGTTATGGATACCTTAGGAACCGTGCAAATATAATCTAAGGCGCAGGGGTAAGGGATGGTTTATCATTTTGTTGTATAGTGTTATATGGGATGTGGTGGTCCAGATCAAGCAGAGGCGTAGCTAAGGGGGGCAGAGGGTACAGATGTCCCTGGGCGCTAGACTAGTTAGGGGCATCGAAATGTGCTTTGGTATTATTTTATTGGTGAAAATAATGGGTTTGAGAGTTGAAAAAATAAAAGGAGTCGCTTTAAAATGAATCTTGTCCCCGGGCGCCAAACACCCTAGCTACGCCTCTGAGATCAAGGGTATAAAACAATTATTATCATTATTTTTAAAATGTATTCTTATTTGTGCGAAACTTCTGCTTTTCAAATTTACGACATTATCATAGATTATTAAAATCTAAAAAAAATATAATAAATAAATAATTGCTCAAAATAATTAGCTCATTGAAAAAAAAAATTATATTCTGGGATTTTTACTTGACATTTTCTTGTTTTGCCTCGTTTTTAAAAAAAACATTTTTCGATTTTACCGGTGGTGGGAGGTGGGTGGTTTTTTTTTTTTTTTTTTTTTTTTGTGGGGGGGGGGGGGATGCTAGTCATTTTTATATAATATTAATTTGTGGTCAATGGAAATGTTATATAACGGTACATGAGGTAAGGGGTGGGTCACCATTATTCTATTTTTAGATAATATGTACACGGGCCCCTTGTTTAGCTGCGTCCAGATCTCCAAGAGTCACGTTCTATTTTTAGCCTTATCCTTCAGTTCTCAGAAGAAGGCAACAGGTTTGCGTTTGCCAGCGGACTGTTCGGGTGGCCGGTTCAAACCCAGATACCAGATTATGGATACATCCGGACCGAATACGACAACGTCTACAACATAGCGATACTCAATGTGGAACTGTGTGGTATCGTAGTCGCATTAAGGTGAGGGAATCTGCCCTGGAATGTGCCTTATTATCATATTAAAGTAAATGGCTTAGTCATAGCGTAGATTCACAATATCGCTATTGAAATTATAAGCAGATGCGCCTAAAAATCAAACGAATACGATTTCTCTGTGATGCAGAGCCGTCGCCTGACTTATGGAGACCCCATTCCACGTGTATGTGTTTGTGTCACATGCATTCAAAGTTGATAAATATTAATCATTCCACTTATTTTTTGATCAAGTCATTTTTTGATCAAGTCATTTTCTGATCAAGTTATTTTTTGATCAAGTCATTTTTTTGATCAAGTCATTTTTTGATAAAGTCATTTTTTGATCAAGTCATTTTTTTATCAAGTCATTTTTTGATCAAGTCATTTTTTGATCATGGCATTTTTTGATCGTGGCATTTTTTGATCAAGTCATTTTTTGATCAAGTCATTTTTTGATAAAGTCATTTTTGGATCATGACATTTTTTGGTCATTGCATTTTTTGATCAAATGTTACTGTTACTATGTGAAGGGAGGACTAAATGCTACTGTTACAATGGGAAGGGAGGACTAAATGTTACTGTTACTATGGGAAGGGAGGACTAAATGTTACTGTTACTATGGGAAGGGAGGACTAAATGTTACTGTTACTATGTGAAGGGAGGACTAAATGTTACTGTTACTATGAGAAGGGAGGACTAAATGTTACTGTTACTATGGGAAGGGAGGACTAAATGTTACTGTTACTATGGGAAGGGAGGACTAAATGTTACTGTTACTATGTGAAGGGAGGACTAAATGTTATTGTTACTATTGGAAGGGAGGACTAAATGTTACTGTTACTATGGGAAGGGAGGACTAAATGTTACTGTTACTATGGGAACGGAGGACTAAATGTTACTGTTACTATGGGAAGGGAGGACTAAATGTTACTGTTACTATGGGAAGGGAGGACTAAATGTTACTATTACTATGTGAAGGGAGGACTAAATGTAACTGTTACTATGGGAAGGGAGGACTAAATGTTACTGTTACTATGGGAAGGGAGGACTAAATGTTACTATTACTATGGGAAGGGAGGACTAAATGTTACTGTTACTATGGGAAGGGAGGACTAAATGTTACTGTTACTATGTGAAGGGAGGACTAATTGTTACTGTTACTATGTGAAGGGAGGACTAAATGTTACTGTTACTATGGGAACGGAGGACTAAATGTTACTGTTACTATGGGAAGGGAGGACTAAATGTTACTGTTACTATGGGAAGGAAGGACTAAATGTTACTGTTACTATGGGAAGGGAGGACTAAATGTTACTGTTACTATGGGAACGGAGGACTAAATGTTACTGTTACTATGGGAAGGGAGGACTAAATGTTACTGTTACTATGGGAATGGAGGACTAAATGTTACTGTTACTATGGGAAGGGAGGACTAAATGTTACTGTTACTATGGGAAGGGAGGACTGAATGTTACTGTTACTATGGGAAGGGAGGTCTAAATGTTACTGTTACTATGGGAAGTGAGGTCTAAATGTTACTGTTACTATAGGAAGGGAGGACTAAATGTGACTGTTACTATGTGAAGGGAGGACTAAATGTTAATGTTACTATGGGAAGGGAGGACTAAATGTTACTGTTACTATGTGAAGGGAGGACTAAATGTTACTGTTACTATGGCAAGGGAGGACTAAATGTTACTGTTACTATGGGAAGGGAGGACTAAATGTTACTGTTACTATGGGAAGGGAGAACTAAATGTAACTGTTACTATGGGAAGGGAGAACTAAATGTTACTGTTACTATGGGAAGGGAGGACTAAATGTTACTGTTACTATGGGAAGGGAGGACTAAATGTTACTGTTACTATGGGAAGGGAGGACTAAATGTTACTGTTACTATGGGAAGGGAGGTCTAAATGTTACTGTTACTATGGGAAGGGAGGACTATATGTTACTGTTACTATGGGAAGGGAGGACTAAATGTGACTGTTACTATGTGAAGGGAGGACTAAATGTTACTGTTACTATGGGAAGGGAGGACTAAATGTTACTTTGACTATGGGAAGGGAGGACTAAATGTTACTGTTACAATGGGAAGGGAGGACTAAATGTTACTGTTACTATGGGAAGGGAGGACTAAATGTTACTGTTACTATGGGAAGGGAGGACTAAATGTTACTGTTACTATGTGAAGGGAGGACTAAATGTTACTGTTACTATGGGAAGGGAGGACTAAATGTTACTGTTACTATGGGAAGGGAGGACTAAATGTTACTGTTACTATGGGAAGGGAGGACTAAATGTTACTGTTACTATGTGAAGGGAGGACTAAATGTTATTGTTACTATTGGAAGGGAGGACTAAATGTTACTGTTACTATGGGAAGGGAGGACTAAATGTTACTGTTACTATGTGAATTGAGGACTAAATGTTACTGTTACTATGGGAAGGGAGGACTAAATGTTACTGTTACTATGGGTGTGTAATACTCGGATTTTGTGGGTCGTACCCGGCTCAGTCATAGAAATAACCCTTTACTCTTTACAGACCAGCAGAGCTTGAAGACGATCCCTTATTGCTACCATCTGGAATGTTTATTTCTGTTACGCAACCTTGTGGTGAGTATATTTTGTCCAATAATGCAGGACATTTTCTAAATCAGGGGCGGAGACGTCAACGATCCCTCCGGGTTTCACAGACTGTCGCTACTTCAATCACTGATTACCATTATTTCAAACTATCTTAGTTTAAATTCCAGCCTAGTGCTATCGCTGAGTGGTCTAGAAGCGCTCTTGTAATCCCAGGTTATTAGCTTTTCCCGGCATAGTTTATTGAATACGCTTTGCCTAATTTTGTTATAATTTCTGTGACTTTCTGAATGGCCCTATGTTATTATTATCCTTTTTTTTTACATCCAGGAATAAAGTACCTCTCTATTGAACAGAGCTTGTGCTCACCTCCACCTGGGGACGGGCCCTCGCTGGAAGACCAGGCAGCTGAGCTGTCGGCGAGGGTTGGATCACCCGTGTCTATAAAAACTGTGGCCCTGTACAAGGTCATAACAAGTGACGTCAATCAGAATTTGTAAGTCGGGGATCAAACCGTAACGAGGCGGTGACAAGTGCTTTGAATAACTCTTTACTTAAGTCGTGTTTAACACCAATCTCTGCCAGTGTCCCCCAAGATATAAGTCGTGTTTAACACCAATCTCTGCCAGTGTCCCCCAAGATATAGGTCGTGTTTAACACCAATCTCTGCCAGTGTCCCCCAAGATATAGGTCGTGTTTAACACCAATCTATGCCAGTGTCCCTCATGATATAAGTCGTGTTTAACACCAATCTCTGCCAGTGTCCCCCATGATATAAGTCGTGTTTAACACCAATCTATGACAGTGTCCCCCATGATATAAGTCGTGTTTAACACCAATCTCTGCCAGTGTCCCCCATGATATAAGTCGTGTTTAACACCAATCTCTGCCAGTGTCCCCCAAGATATAGGTCGTTTTTAACACCAATCTATGCCAGTGTCCCCCATGATATAGGTCGTGTTTAACACCAATCTATATCAGTCTCCCTCAGGATATAGGTCGTGTTTAACACCAATCTCTGCCAGTGTCCCCCATGATATAAGTCGTGTTTAACACCAATCTCTGCCAGTGTCCCCCAAGATATAAGTCGTGTTTAACACCAATCTATGCCAGTGTCCCCCAAGATATAAGTCGTGTTTAACACCAATCTATGCAGTGTCCCCCAAGATATAGGTCGTGTTTAACACCAATCTCTGCCAGTGTCCCCCAAGATATAGGTCGTGTTTAACACCAATCTCTGCCAGTGTCCCCCAAGATATAGGTCGTGTTTAACACCAATCTATGCCAGTGTCCCCCATGATATAAGTCGTGTTTAACACCAATCTCTGCCAGTGTCCCCCATGATATAAGTCGTGTTTAACACCAATCTATGCCAATGTCCCCCATGATATAAGTCGTGTATAACACCAATCTCTGCCAGTGTCCCCCATGATATAAGTCGTGTTTAACACCAATCTCTGCCAGTGTCCCCCAAGATATAGGTCGTGTTTAACACCAATCTATGCCAGTGTCCCCCAAGATATAGGTCGTGTTAAACACCAATCTATGCCAGTGTCCCCCATGATATAGGTCGTGTTTAACACCAAACTATATCAGTGTCCCTCAGGATATAGGTCGTGTTTAACACCAATCTATGCCAGTGTCCCCAAGATATAGGTCGTGTTTAACACCAATCTATGCCAGTGTCCCCCATGATATAGGTCGTGTTTAACACCAATCTATGCCAGTGTCCCCCAAGATATAGGTCGTGTTTAACACCAATCTATGCCAGTGTCCCCAAAGATATAAGTCGTGTTTAACACCAATTTATGCCAGTGTCCCCTAAGATATAGGTCGTGTTTAACACAAATCTATGCCAGTGTCCCCCCAGATATAAGTCATGTTTAACACCAATCTCTGCCAGTGTCCCCCAAGATATAAGCCAGGTTTAACACCAATCTCTGCCAGTGTCCCCCAAGATATAAGCCGGGTTTAACACTAATCTCTGCCAGTGTCCCCCATGATATAAGCCAGGTTTAACACCAATCTATGCCAGTGTCCCCCATGATATAAGCCAGGTTTAACACCAATCTATGCCAGTGTCCCCCAAGATATAAGCCAGGTTTAACACCAATCTCTGCCAGTGTCCCCCAAGATATAATTGGGATTTAACACCAATCTCTGCCAGTGTCCCCCAAGATATAAGTAGTGTTTAACACCAATCTCTGCCAGTGTCCCCCAAGATATAAGTCGTGTTTAACACCAATCTCTGCCAGTGTCCCCCATGATATAAGTCGTGTTTAACACCAATCTCTGCCAGTGTCCCCCATGATATAAGTAGTGTTTAACAATCTCTGCCAGTGTCCCCATGATATAAGTCATGTTTAACACCAATCTGCCAGTGTCTCCCCTGATATACATTCAGTCCTCATGGCCAGATAGTTACTTGGGGTAGTAACCAAGGAAATAACCTTTTTCTGTTCAGTGCCTGTGTCTGTGGGGGAGGGGTGTGCTGTGGTGACCGTCCACGGGCAGGGATGACCAGCGTCACTACTGGTGAAGAATTTCTTTGTCTTTTTACTTAACCGTTATATCTGTAACCGGTGAAAGCTGGTGACCCCCACGCCCAACCCTCCCCCTTTAGCCTAACCCGGGGAAAGCTGTTAGTCACAAGAATTTCACACGGGGACAAACTGTTGGTCAATAGATCTTCATCTGTATGATTCCCCAAATATAAGCAATACCCAATCTAAAGTCCTGTTTTAGAAGAAAAATGTTTTAAAATAAATTTTCTGACCTCTAAATGCTAACTGTTCCAGTCCTGGGGCTTCCCCCTTCCACATCATGATGAGTGAGACAGCCAAAACTTGTGACTTGGAAATATTAATCCCGGCACTGGAGCAATGTGGCTTCATATTACAATATCCAAAAATGTTCAACTGCATCGATACCACAACAGACATGCAAAATGTAAGTAATCAATCCTTCCAGGTAAGTAATAAATCCTTCCAGGTAAGTAATCAATCATTCCAGGTAAGTAATCAATCACCCCAGGTAGGTACTGAATCATTCCAGGTAAGTACTGAATCATTCCAGGTAGGTACTGAATCATCCCAGGTAGGTACTGAATCATTCCAGGTAGGTACTGAATCATTCCAGGTAGGTACTGAATCATCCCAGGTAGGTACTGAATCATCCCAGGTAGGTACTGAATCATTCCAGGTAGGTACTGAATCATCCCAGGTAGGTACTGAATCATTCCAGGTACGTACTGAATCATTCCAGGTAGGTACTGAATCATTCCAGGTAGGTACTGAATCATTCCAGGTAGGTACTGAATCATCCCAGGTAGGTACTGAATCATCCCAGGTAGGTACTGAATCATTCCAGGTAGGTACTGAATCATTCCAGGTAGGTACTGAATCATCCCAGGTAGGTACTGAATCATCCCAGGTAGGTACTGAATCATTCCAATTTATTTTCAAACATTTAACCCTTGAATCACGCCAGCCAATGAAAATGCACGAATGCTTTAAGAAATAGTGAAATAAGAAAGTATTCAGGCATTCTTTTGTTGTACCACATGAAGATAGATGGAAGACATGCAGTGTTATCATTCAATTTTGTTACAACAATATTAGATTTTATCAACAGGGCATCACTATAACAATAGAGCACCACTATAGCAATAGAGCACCACTATAGCAATAGACCACCACTAGGGGCCATGGAAGCAGATGGCTTGAGAACCAAAATGGCAAACACTGACACCCCATTTGTTACCGTCCCCCCAGGCTGTCTATAACACCGACACCCCATTTGTTACCATTTCCCCAGGCTGTCTATAACACTGACACCCCATTTGTTACCGTTTCCCCAGGCTGTCTATAACACTGACACCCCATTTGTTACCGTTCCCCCAGGCTGTCTATAACACTGACACCCCATTTGTTATCGTTCCCCCAGGCTGTCTATTTGATCGACGAATGCTTCTTTGCGTACTGCGAAAGCAGTAGTTTTCTGTGCAGGGAGGTGCAACTCACCATCAGAACCTCTGGCTGTGCCGACAAGGTTCCTACACATGAGCTGACCATCATGAACCACACCTGCGACTTTGACTACTGAAAGCGACTTTGACTACTGAAAGCAACATCAGCTACTTTGTCAATGTTTCAGAAGACATTTTGTTAAAAAAAACTGAAAGATTAAATTATTACTAAATTCAAATTTTCCCATAAGAATGATCGTATATAAACAGACTAGATTTTTAAGGTTTAAAAGTTTAACTCTGTTAGAGCACACCCTTCAAAAATTGCTTACACTCTAAATAACTAGTTATTAAAAAATAATTTGTGTTGAACCACATGTAATAAAATTATAACTACTGGGTGCATAGTAGTAGAGCATCAAAGAAAATGATTGTAACATTTAACAAAAGTTTGTCTTATTTTATCAAGGTACTTGTTTGTATATTTATAACTGATATAATATCACTGATAATATAACTACTTGCCAGGCTTGCTCTGACATTCTATGGGAACATCTGACATTCTATTGGAAACATATGACATTCTGTGGGAACATCTGACATTCTTATCATTCTATGTGAACATCTGATATTCTATGGGAACATCTGACATTTTAAGGGAACATCTGACATTCTATGGGAACATCTGACATTCTATGTGATCCTTTTTTATTTAGGTTAAATTCTAAGAGCAACTCTGACAGCTGACCTGATCAACAATGACTTGATTTTTGTTTATTATTTGTAATGTTCATCATTCAAAAGAAATATTTCAATTTACTTATGCCACTATTTAAAGTGATAAAAATGTGTGTTTTAAACTCTAACCAAAGTTGTCCCATCTATTAAAGTGATAAAAATGTGTGTTTTAAACTCTAACCAAAGTTGTCCCATCTATTAAAGTGATAAAAATGTGTGTTTTAAACTCTAACCAAAGTTGTCCCATCTATTAAAGTGATAAAAATGTGTGTTTTAAACTCTAACCAAAGTTGTCCCATCTATTAAAGTGATAAAAATGTGTGTTTTAAACTCTAACCAAAGTTGTCCCATCTATTAAAGTGATAAAAATGTGTGTTTTAAACTCTAACCAAAGTTGTTCCATCCAAGATTTTAATTCAACATTCTATTACAATATTAGATGTCAAAAATAATGAAGTAAGGTGAAAAGTACAGGCGATCAAAATCAGTTCAACTAATTGTGTGTTCCTTTGATATCAACTGTGTGCTCCTTTGACATTAAAGGAGAAAGCACTGAGGTGTTTTGGTATACGTTTATTTCCAAACATAACTATGTACACATTACGTTGCAAATCAATGGCCTCTCATTCACCGACAGTCACTCAAAAATCAGTCAACTCATCGGTCAAGACTGGTCATTCATGTCTGTGTCATCCACATGATTTTCCTTGTAGTATTTTGTAGATGACTGAAAACATAATGAAATAAAGCTAGATGTTATTATCAGTTATTTTGAGAAAATATTTCAAAGTAGGTTCTATAGCAGCAGTTCTCAACCAGTGGGTCGTGACCCCTTTGAGGGTCGAACGACCCTTTCACCGGGGTTGCCGAAGACCATCAGGCAACACATATACTCTACCGTTATGAAGTAGAAATTAAAATTTGTTGTGGTTGGGGGGTCGCCACAACATGAGGAACTGTATTAAAGGGGTTGCGGCATTACGAAGGTTGAGAACCACTGTTCTATAGGAAATCAAACATTTGAAGGAATTTTTTTTACCTTCAACCTTCTAAGAAACAAAGCATTATTAATTACTGTCTTAGCTGACATTAACTTATTTCATGTTTGTGTTTGCTCCAGCTAATTTTAGCTGCTGGTTTTTAAAAACATGCCAACAGGTCATTCACAATTTAACAAATATTTTTTATTGGTCATTGGCTATTCATTTAGAAATTTATTGAGGAATCAAAACTTAGGTCACATCACTTCTCAAGAACAGTATACTTGACCACCGGTGTTAATGGAATAACTCCATCATGGCAACAAATCTATTTTTTCTACCAGCCTACAAGCACAAATAGATAATCAACCATGACGACAGTGACATCACTGTTAAAAATAATCTTACTTCAAATGTTGTGAGCATGTGACTGCACATCTGTTTCAGATCCTTGAAGGCCTGTTTTAAAACATCAACTGCTGGTCGACCTAAATAGGATGTAAAAAAATATATATATATTTGAATTAAAGAAAAGTTAAAATTTCCAATCACTGTCATATATAAAAATTGAATGTACTACTCTCAATGAAAATAGACAAAAACTAAAACATAAGGAAATTTAAATTATCATTTTTCAAATTTGTAATAAAACAAACATTTTTGGGATTTAAAATTAAATAATAATAAACAAATAATTGAGCACATTTGTTACATTTCAATTTAAACTGATTTGGAAATTTATATTTATAAGCAATGTTGTGGAAAAAGTCAAAATTATTAGCTGCAAAAAAAAAAAAAAGCTTTTGCCTGTTATGCAAACTTAAAAGCAAAATGACATCAATCAAATTGTATGGGCAGCCTAGAAGTAGTAAAATAGTAGTACTAATTGTATGGACAGCTTAATAGTAGTAAATAGTACTTCTTAGCTTTGAGGTGAAACTCCACTTACCTGATGTCTGAATGCGAAGGTTTATTTTGCTTTCAGATGGATGCGTTATACTGTAACCTACAAATATTACCTCTGGGCTGAAAATATATATCTTGGAATTATACCTCGATCACATTTGAGCAATTTTTTGCTCTTCAAAATTATTCTTTCATTCCCAAAAACGTATGACATCTCTCTTGTAACCTCTATAAATTTTAAGCTATATTTATGTCTTTTTTTTTTTATTGTGCATGGTACAACTGAGAGTCAAGAAAACATTAGCATTTATTATCCTATTTAGTTTCTACTTTTGAAAAGTCCAGAAATTGAACTTTTTTTTACATCCAATAGCAGTATTATATTATAAAAAAAATACATAATGATACTGCTATTACAAAAATAGGAAATTAGTAAAACACAGTTAGGTTAACTCTGAAAAAAGGAACGCAACAAAACAACGAACGTGTCGGCAGGAAGCCTTCATCAAAAAAAAATTTAAAAATTAAAGAATTTTTTTAAAAAATAAAAAAAATAATATAGCACTTAGCTGAGAAGTAGTGCCCGAGAGGGCAGCAAAAGATTTGTTGCGTTCCCTTTTTCAGGTTTAACCTTACTGTGTTTTACTAATTTCCTATTGTGCTAACCTCATTGCAGTCTCTCCCCTTATTACCCTATTAAAAAAATAACCTTTTCATTATCTTTTCACAAGGAAATATTTTTAGTAGAATGTATAAAGAGTGCCTACTTTTTATTTAACATATATTTTAATGCATTTCCTAAAGTGTGGTCTTCATCATGAAGTATAAAAGTCTGCACAGTTTCATCTCCATCATTTCTTGTATCCAGCTAAATGAAATGTGGCATGAAAAGAAAAATTATTTTTTAAAAATGAGAAATAAAAATTGTAAATGTAGGCTGATGTACACATGATTAAAAAAACTAAATGATGAACAAACATATCAAACACTGGAACCTCACTATATATGCAAGTTTAAATATAACACAACAGCGGCATGGCTCCTAAAATTTCATACATTCATTTGAACATAATTATTTTTTTCAAAGTACCATATGCGGAAGAAAAAAAAAGAGTATAAATGTACATATTCTCCTACAACACAATCCCAAATCAAGTAAAAATAATTAATCTTCAACACCTCAATCGCCTATTAAACACAAGAGAAAAATGTGTTTTTAAAACAATGAAATCACCTGCCTAATACTATCTTCCTAAAGTTTAAAAATCTTAATGCTATTTGCAAGGTGTTTTGTAAAATCCAGCATTTAAGACATTATCATTACAGTAACGTCTATGTCAACATAATAAATGTGATAAATGTTGTCCATAAAACTAGAGGTTTCACTGCACTTATTTATAGGCTAGCCTCCTCATATTGTAAGTCTTAAGCATAACAACAATTTAAAGATTAATGTCAATAAATAGGATCACTCAAAACAACAGTATGTCACGTCAATTATTTGTCAATATAATTAGCTATAAATATTTTTAAAATTACATCACTAGGCCTAAAAAGTAAGAAGATATGATGTATTTATGCAATAGGATCACTGAAAATAAAACTGAAATTACCATTTCCAATGCTGGTTTTTTCATTGTCTCTTGAGTTGCCATAATTCAACCTGAGTAAAACAAAAACATGCCACCACTCATCAAAATCAATTTAAATAAAAATAATTGTCATGTAAAATCATAAAATAAATGTTGGTAAGTTAGTAGGCGCAGTACCAGCTGCCTAGAGCCACAAATTCCATAGAAACAAATATATGGGAAATAAATAATGGAGAAAATATCATATGAAAGAAAAATTTAAATAATAAAGAGCTATTTCATCAGGCACCTCACTGTCATTATTTTATCAATTTAGAAGAATATGTGTACCTTTATCTAAATCTATCAATATCTTATAGCTATTCAAATTCAGTGTTTAAATGGGCAATCCATTTATTACGTACGTGGCGGGAGGCAGGGGTGGCAGAATGAGCTAAGGTAATCACCCCCTGGGGTGGTCCAAGATGTTTGCCATCCGCTTCCACAAAAAAGCTCTACATATGAAGGTTTTTATTTATATAAGGAGGGACAGTATTTTCAATCAATGGAACTTCAATGGAAGTGGGTTTTTTTTGTGTGGAAGGAGTGGTAAACATTTCGGATCACTCCAGTCATCACCTACACTGAATTTAGGCACACATTCTGCATTGATTAACCTGAAATTCTGATAATCCATAAAAAGCCTAGTTATATCTCTAATACGGTCAACTGTCATCTAAAAATCTGAAACAATATTATTTTGCATAGTGACTTACTGTAGTCTACCGTACCCCTTTCAATTTCTGTTTGTTTTACTAATGATATTATTAGCCTAAACGAAGCATCTTAAATGTGTAATTTGTTTTAAAAGAAAACTTATCTAGACTTTTATGTGCAAACGTTTTTGAACCATAAGAAATAAGTATGTCACAAAATTAGCCATACAGCACCGAAGCAAACAAATGCAAGGAGAGGCCATCTGATTAGTACGTATGCAAAAAAAGTCAACTTTTCAACCCCCCCCCGTTGCACGCATACTTTTTTGGTGACCCTCCTTGCGGACGTACAATGAGCTTTTGACCACCCCCCCCCCCCAACTCAAAAGAAAAGCAAAAGACATCCAGCCTAATAGCCACCGATAATTGGGGACATAATTTTTTACCTCAAATTTTGTTTGCAGACTAATTATTGTTTTTAATAATATAAAATAAATAATACCATGGCCGGCAGGCCGCAATCTCAATCGCCAGATCATATTTCAAATAATGTTTTGTCAGATTTGTCAGGAAACAATCTACAAACTTAGGCTTATGACTTATGACACAATGCCGAAGTGTTTGATTTGGTTATTGCGGCTTGCTGAACACTGTCTAATATAAAACAGCAATTAAACAGAGATAACTTTTGTGTCTCTGATGTATTTTTATTTCTTTTTTTTTTCCATCTTTTTTTTTTTTTTTTAATTCAGGAGATGATGATGAAGAGCCTGATGAAGAGGCTGATGAAGATTGCAATCTTAAAAAAGTGAATACGTGTAAGTCAACAATTATCAGCGGCTATTAGGCTGGTAGCCGGACACTTTATAAATTATAAAGTACAAAACTAAAGAATAGTATTATATTTTTAATTTGGGACCGCCATTCTGGGGGTGCCAATCTTTCTATAATTATGATGTAACAGTAAATAAAATGTAAGCAGGACACACCAAAAGCAAAATGTATAATATATACAGGAGATTAATTTTCATCATTTTGATTTATACTACAATACTTTCTAACTAAAAAAGAAAATGTTTCATTGAAAACTACTAATAACTACTAATAGATGACTGAACAAAATTTATGATTAAGTTTAAGTGGCAGCATTTTTTATTCAAAGTGGTTGCGTCCACCGCGGCGGTGTACCTAGCAAAACCATGGTCCTAGGCCTGCATACACCGCGGCGGTGTATCTAGCGAAACCATGGAACTATGCCTGCGTACACCTGGTTTTAAGATTAGACAGTTGAATGTGAACTTGTGTTGTCTTGTGGTAGAATGGACGCTATGCGATCTTATATTATTTGATCATTTACTAGCTGGGGATCGATTTTTACTTTTTTTTTTTCTTAATTTTAATTAAAAGTATATTTTATATTTAATTTATTTTGTTCATTTGTAATAGTAGTTTTATGAGAATTTTAAAAATATTTTGTTGCAATTGAATATAATTGAAATATTTTAAGTAACGGGGTATATGTTGAATTTGAAAATAATAAGAAATGAGAAAACAAATAGAAAGTATGATACATAGGTTCACCCATTTACGCACTATGTAAGGAGGCGGAGGTTGTTGATTTTGGATATTTTGCATACTGCTGCGTATAGCGGTTATCGGAAGGGAGGTGGGTTCGGCAGAAAGAAGGTACATTTAATAATTATCTTGAATTTATGACACTCAAATACATCTATTAAGCCAATTTTAACCTAAAAATCATGCTGGACTCAAGCCCAGCACACAATAAAAATATCAATTCTACCTTTGTTTAATCTTGCAGGTATTAGTATTAAATAATTTTTAAATAAATAGTTTTCAGTTTTAACAAGAGTTTAACATTAATTTTACAAGTACCCGGTACCGCATAGAGTTAAAGACTGGCAAAGACAAAGGTTTTACTGCTTTTACCGCTGCGGTGTACGCAGGCCAAAGACCATGGTTTTGCTAGGTACACCGCCGTGGTGTACATTGTGCCGGCCTTTTTTATTAGCCTATGCCTATATTAAAACCTGCTAAGGCAGGCAATGAATTTGAGTGGGCCTTTGAACCGTTTAATTTGACTTCCACTGCCTGTTGTGGCTTGGTCTTAATTTAATTTTTTAAATTAAATGTATCAACTTGTAAATTTAGTTATTAAGTTATTAATTATTGTTAGTAAATCATTTAAATCATTATAAAATATAATTATTTATCATCATATTACAAATGTCTTGTTAGATGGGCAGGGATTTCATTATCAAGGTATAACTAACCAAGTATGGCCTTCGGAAAGACCTATATTGCGTGCTTTATTTATATTAAATAATATAAAAGTTTAGAATCTAAATCAAGTAAATCCAACACGAGATAAATTTTAGAAGTGTCTTTCATAAATAATGAAGAGTAGCCCCCCTTCCTTTAAAAGTCTCCGAAAGATGTTTCGCTTTTTAAAAATAATATAATAATAATTTGAAGAAGCAAAAGTGGTTCTATTTGCAGGGATGGTGCTATTTTCAACTTCAACCAGTTGAACCAGTGATTAAAAAAAATCATTCCATGCCGGTGATAGTGCCATTTTAACGTTCGTTATTTCCAAGTTTCACTGTAATAGAATTGGTTCGATAAGAACTTTTATCAATCACTGTTCACGGAAGTGTTATACCGTAACGTATAGGCTCAGTATAGGTCTAGTTTAGAAATTAAAGATTTTATTGTATTCTTTGTATAAAAGATTTTTTTAAAAACTAAATGAAACAAAAATCAAATGTAAGCTAATTAAATATAGGCTACCTACATTTAAATAATTTAACAGCATTAAAAGTTATATAATATATAGCCTACTTAACTGAACTATTATTTACCAAATAAGCAATCTAAACTGTAATATTTATAAACTGTACGCGTAGTCGGTGTAGACACTAAATAGATTACTGATATTTTACAACCACTTAAATCCAGATCAATGTGAATTTATTTCTAAATAATTCATTTGCTTGTGTTTAATTGATTTTTTGTTGATAATCAGACATTCATTTACAATTCATTGTTATTGTTAAGACAAAAAATAATGTAATGTAAGCCATGATGTAATGTAATGTGAGCAGTAATGTAATGTGATCCATGATGTAATATGAGCCATTATGTCATGTGAACCATTATGTAATGTGCGGAATGATGTAATGTGAGCCATGATGTAATATGACTTATTATGTATTGTGAGCCATTATGTAATGTGAAGAATAATGTAATGTGAGCCATTATGTAATGTGAGCAATAATGTAATGTGAGCCATGATGTAATATAAGCTATTATTTAATTTGAGCCATTATGTAATTTGAGCAATAATCTAATGTGAGTCATGATATAATGCGAGCCATAATGTAAAGTGAGCATGTATTTAATGTGAGCACTAATGTATTGTGACACATACTGTAATGTGAGCTATAATGTAATGTGAGCCATAATGTAATGTGATGCATTATGTAATGTGAGCAATAATATAATGTGATCCATGATGTAATATGACCCATTATGTAATGTGAGCCATTATGTAATGTGTCGAATAATGTAATGTGGGCCATGATGTAATATGAGCCATAATGTCATATGAGTCATTATGTAATGTGAGGAATGATGTTATGTGAGCCATGATGTAATATGACCCATTATGTAATGTGAGGAATATGTAAGTTGAGCCATGATGTAATATGAGCCGTTATGTAATGTGAGGAATAATGTAATGTGAGCCATGATGTAATATACGCCATTATGTAATTTAGGCCATTATGTAATGTGAGCCATGATGTAGAATTGTTTTATTTCGTCAATGGTAATGAGGTCATTGTAATCCCGGAGTTGGGGGAAGAAGAGAGTATTCGCGTTGATAAATTTTGTGATGAGTCACTAGGCAATATGAGAAAGGGTCGCTCAAAGTTTGATGTCGTTACAAAATTCTGTAATGAAATCGAATCACCAGGTAATGTAAGTCAGTGGTGTTCCAGATTTGAGAGCGAGAAGTACTTCGGAGATTATCAGGACAACAAAATGTTGAGCTGGTTAAAAAGGGCGCTGCTAGTGCCAGATCTGCATGGGTACTGGGTTCTGATTTAGTAGTGGAGTTGAGGTTTAAACTCCATGAGTTGGGAGGTGAGGTTTAAACTCCACGAGTTGGGAGGTGAGGTTTAAACTCCATGAGTTGGGAGGTGAGGTTTAAGCTCCATGAGTTGGGAGGTGAGGTTTAAACTCCACGAGTTGGGAGGTGAGGTTTAAACTCCATGAGTTGGGAGGTGAGGTTTAAGCTCCATGAGTTGGGAGGTGAGGTTTAAACTCCATGAGTTGGGAGGTGAGGTTTAAACTCCATGAGTTGGGAGGTGAGGTTTAAGCTCCATGAGTTGGGAGGTGAGGTTTAAACTCCATGAGTTGGGAAGGTGATGCTTTCGTTTGTTTTGTGGTTTTTTTTTGGTGTGTTAAAAATAAATGTGTCAGATTATATATGACTATGATTGCACTGTATTTTAAAAATAATTTTTATGATTTTTTTTAATGCCACTGATTTTTTCCTGTTGTAAAAAAGATACCACGTGATATTTAACATGGCTAAGCTTAGGGTTGTTAAATCTGCGGACAAAAAAGGAAATCCCTTCTTCTGTGTATTTTTTTCATACAAGAGCTGATAGAATTCGCTTACATTGTGGTGAAGCATGCCCCATTGATTGATTATGTTAACTACCGATGCCTTTTAAACACATACTAATAACGAAGTGGCTATTGGTACCCGGGTACCTATAGGTGCAGCCTACTAATAATGTGGATTGATTAATCTTAGTTTTTTTTTTTTTTTTTATAAATTCATCGAAGAGGCTTAAATAAATGCCCTGTCGAGGGGGGGGGGGGGGGGGAGAAGGAATTTTTTATTGTTGAATTTCATTCATCTGTTGTTATTTTTTATGGTGGTACGTGGATTTTTTTTTATGTCATGCATTGTAATTAAATTAAGTACAAAGAGTTCGTCTATTGATTGTGGTGAGCATTACGCTCACACCACCGGTGATGTATCAATACCATGTCAATTTTTCAGGGAGGCTAAAAAAATTTTTGGTACGTGCCATTTTATTTTCCAATGATTTTAATTAATTATGTTTATGCTATTTTTTATTATTTTTTTTTTACATTTGGGGATCTAAAATAGAAATGGGGGGATGTGTCGAGTTTTAGAATTTACTAATTTATTTTTTGCGCACCGGATATTGTGTTTTATTGTGGGCGGTGTGTTTTAAGAGAGCTGGCAGTTAAGGAACGTCTTTCCGGCAATTTACTGGTTGGATCGTTTATGGTAATTATGACGTATTGTCTAGACCAGGGGTGGGCAAACTTGTTGTGCTGAGGGCCACATTGACATATGTAAAACTATTTGGGGGCCGCATGTATATTATGTCCAATTTTACGTGTCGATAAACATTTCTCTATATTAAAAATCGCATTTTAGCATAACAAGTACAAGACAAAAGTCAAGTACTGTTTTTAAAAATTGAAAATTAGAAAAATGTTGATACAAAATGTTAAAACAATTATAACGGTACATGAAATTCTGTGAAAATCAACAATATGACTTAAAAACAAAGAGTTCTTTTAAAATTAATAAATGCCTTAGAGGGCCGCATAATATCAGTTGCCGGGCCTCATGCGCCCCGCGGGCCGTAGTTTGCCCACCCCTGGTCTAGACTGTCTTTGGCATACGTGAATATTCGTCAGCAGTCAGCAGTCGAACGAACTTTGTAGTGCAGGCCTGCATAACATACATCCCGCGGGCCACATGCGGCCCACAAGCACCCACTTTGCGGCCCGCGAAGTAACGAAATATTCTTTATTCTTATTATTTTCTTAATAGCTCGCGCCCCTGTTATATTTACTTTTGACACGCACAAGTTTTTCATAAAGTATTACAGCCCGCCTTACATTATGA
Source organism: Omphiscola glabra (assembly GCA_964017045.1). Lineage (NCBI taxonomy): Eukaryota > Metazoa > Mollusca > Gastropoda > Lymnaeidae > Omphiscola > Omphiscola glabra. Next base: position 6,707,806 of record OZ024801.1, on the reverse strand, counting down.
GTTGTGCGCGCCTCTTGTAGTGGATTGTTTTATAATCATCTCCTTCATATAACTAGCAGCGCTATACATGTGTTTGATTAAGTGCACAGTCTGTCAGGTGTATATATATATATATATATATATATGTGTGTGTGTGTGTTATAGTTACTTGAACTTTACTAATGGAAAAGGACTTGTGTTAAATTCGGCTTTATTATGACGTATGAACGCGTAAAAGACTAAATTAACCAATCAAATATATCGGGTTGTGACCCGGGGGGGGGGGGGGGCATCAGTTTCATGCACCATCGTCAGAGGGCGCCAAGATTGTCATTTTTCTTTCAGTATATATTTATTAGTATTTTCTTTTTAGATGAGGGTGCCAAATTTATTTATTTGCCCCGGGCGTAGCTGGTTCTTGTTACGACCTCAGAGGCTGATGAGAGATGGAGTCATTATTGGTGGCAGATCTTAGATGGAGTCACTATTGGTGGCAGATGTTAGATGGAGTCACTATTGGTGGCAGATGTTAGATGGAGTCACTACTGGTGGCAGATCTTAGATGGAGTCACTATTGGTGGCAGATGTTAGATGGAGTCACTATTGGTGGCAGATGTTAGATGGAGTCACTACTGGTGGCAGATGTTAGATGGAGTCACTACTGGTGGCAGATCTTAGATGGAGTCACTATTGGTGGCAGATGTTAGATGGAGTCACTATTGGTGGCAGATGTTAGATGGAGTCACTATTGGTGGCAGATGTTAGATGGAGTCACTATTGGTGGCAGATGTTAGATGGAGTCACTATTGGTGGCAGATGTTAGATGGAGTCACTATTGGTGGCATATGTTAGATGGAGTCACTATTGGTGGCAGATGTTAGATGGAGTCACTATTGGTGGCAGATGTTAGATGGAGTCACTATTGGTGGCAGATGTTAGATGGAGTCACTATTGGTGGCAGATGTTAGATGGAGTCACTATTGGTGGCAGATGTTAGATGGAGTCACTATTGGTGGCAGATGTTAGATGGAGTCACTATTGGTGGCAGATGTTAGATGGAGTCACTATTGGTGGCAGATGTTAGATGGAGTCACTATTGGTGGCAGATCTTAGATGGAGTCACTATTGGTGGCAGATGTTACATGGCGTCAAAACTGATGTGATGACGCAACAATTGAGGCGACTACGCTCGACAAATTTGCTTCTATTGCCTCCTGTCTTCCAACCGCCCAGTTCATAATACCATTGCCGAGTTGCCCTTGCAACCAGTGAAGTGTCCCCTTCAAAACCACGCACAGTTACATCGCGAACCCCTCTGAAACATAGGGGCCATAATGATCAATATATTGATCGTGATCCCTCAAAATATAGATTGAAGGAAAAGAAACGTCATATGAAATCGTGACGCTAGACAAAAAGGATCACTTCATTTAAGTAATAAATTTGGACGCAATATGGATTTTTCAAATTCATTATTCATTATTGACTTTACGTATTTTAAAACTAAGTCAGAAATTTACATTACGATATTCGAGTGTGCTCGATACATGTCAGCGATTACTGTTTATAAAAAAATTGTTTTGAGGGGACAGGGGGCAGGGAGAGATTAATTCGTGAATCATCGGTTCCTGCTCAGAGGCGTACCTAGAGTGTTTGGCGTCCGGGGACCAGATTTATTTTAAAGAGCCTCCCTTTCTTTTTTCAGGTCTCAAACCCATTATTTTCATCAAAAAAATTATATGAAAGCACATTTTGGCGCCCCTAACTAGTCTGGCGCCCAGGGAAACTGCCCCCTCCCCCTTTAGCTACGTTCCTGTTGACTCTCATGTATGCTTAGAAGTAGAGCACGAATCTTATACTCTCCGAACGTAGAAGAGTCCGTCCCCCCCCCCCCCCGTATAAAAAATGTTTACCTCATTTATACATGTATACTCTCCATCTCAAAGGGAAAACGCACATTTCATTTTCTATAACAATGAATGGCATTTGCACAGACCCTAATTTCCAATAAATCGACCGACGAATGCCTTGTCCTACAGCAGTGGTTCTCAACCTTCCTAATGCCGCGATCATTTAATACAGTTCCTCATGTTGTGGTGACTCCCGTTAAAAGGTCAATCGACCCCCAAAGGGGTCGCGATCCACAGGTGGAGAACCGCTGTCCTACAGCGTGAGATTTCTTAGCCATTTATAGATTTGCATAGACATCCTCCTGCGCTATTACGACACGTTCATTTCGTTTACATGTGTGGGGTGAAGGTAACATGTGTGTGTGGTAAGTTTAATGTGTTTTGGGTGTAGTTTACATGTACGGGGGATGTTTACTTGTGCGGGGGATGTTAACGTGTGCGTGGTAAAGTGACCATGCGTCTGGTAAAGCTTACATGTGTGGAGAAGTCTACATGTTTGAAGTGAAGTTTAAATGTGTGGGGGTGAAGTTTAAATGTGTGGGGTGAAGTTTAAATGCGTGGGGGTAAAGTTTACATGTGTGGGGGTGAAGTTTAAATGTGTGGGGTGAAGTTTAAATGCGTGGGGGTAAAGTTTACATGTGTGGGGGTGAAGTTTAAATGTGTGGGGGTGAAGTTTAAATGTGTGGGGGTGAAGTTTAAATGTGTGGGGGTGAAGTTTAAATGTGTGGCGTAAAGTCCCAAAGAACGTCATGTCTTATGGACCTACATGTAATTCAAACAAAATGCTTGACACCTGTCTCAGATTGACTGAGCAACGGACTGAATTAATTGAATTACAACCTGATAATATGAGAAGTGTTTGAACTACCCGAAATGTACGGAGATGGTCAGCGGTCGTGTCCAGACACTAGAAGCCAAAGATCAGAACTGGGTAATGGTTCTGTGTTTTTAGCAGCGAATGTGAGTGGGTTTTGGAGCATGATGCAAATATTGTTCTTCCCTTCCCTCCTACACGGCTGTCTAGAACTGGATCAGGGACGTGGCTGTTGTAAGACCACGGTTTCTGAAGTCAGTTTTAAAATAGTTGTTTTCCAGTAAAAAAGCTTAAAATAGTTTAACTTGAGGAGACAGAGAGTAGAGTTTTCAATTTAATGCAAACATGGACTTGGACAAGAATAGATCTAGCGTGTTAAGGAGATAATTACATAGACAAAGAGTGGGCGTGCATGATGATGGCGTGCTTGATGATGGCGTGCATGATAATGTCGTGCATGATAATGCCGTGCATGATGATGGCGTGCATGATGATGGCGTGCATGATGATGGCGTGCATGATAATGTCGTGCATGATAATGGAACTTAATGGGATATCTTATCTTAATACCACCCGGCGTAACTCATAAAATGCAACTCCAACACACACACACAAATCATTTTTTATCCCAAAAATATCCACCCAGTGCAATAGCCCCCTTCTCATCTCCCATTCCACAGACGATACAGTTACATATATTAAACAAACACGATTAGTGTTGGAGTAGCATGATAACAGGATAACATCATAACAGGATAGCATGATAACAGATTAACATGACAACAGAATAACAGGATAATAGAATAATAGGATAACCAGATAATATTTAAACAGAATAACCAGGATGACGTGATATATGATAGGCATCCACACATTTTAGTCGATTTTGAAAACGTTTTCACAATTTTAATATCATGTGCTGCACGTGCGTCATGTGCGTCATGTGGGTCATGTGCGTCATGTGGGTAATGTGCGTCAGGTGCGTCATGTGCGCCAGGTGGGTCATGTGCGACATGTGGGTCATGTGCGTCATGTGGGTCATGTGCGTCATGTGGGTCATGTGCGTCATGTGCTGCACGTGCGTCATGTGAGTCATGTGGGTTATGCGCGTCACGTGCGTAATGTGTGTCATGTGCGTCATGTGGGACATGTGCGTCATGTGGGTCATGCGCGTCACGTGCGTAATGTGTGTCATGTGCGTCATGTGGGACATGTGCGTCATGTGGGTCATGCGCGTCATGCGTGTCGTGTGGGTCACGTGCGTCGTGTGGGTCATGTGCGTCATTGTGGGTCATGTGCTGCACGTGCGTCATGTGCGTCATGTGGGTCATGTGCGTCATGTGGGTCATGCGCGTCATGTGCGTCACGTGCGTCGTGTGAGTCACGTGCGTCATGTGCGTCATGTGGGTCATGCGCGTCATGTGGGTCATGTGCGTCATGTGGGTCATGTGCTTCACGTGGGTCATGTGCGTCAAAAAACTCCACAGTTTAGTATTCTAATACAAAACAACCAGGCTTTATAGTTTGAGAAAATAAAATATTTGGCCAATAATTAATGGTGAGTAGAGAAAAATAGTGCACTTATATGAACATCTTTGTGTACTTGAAATAGTGCACTTATGTGCACATCTTTGTGTAATTGAAATAGTGCAATTATATGCTCATCTTTGTGTAATTGAAATAGTGCACTTATATGCACATCTTTGTGTAATTGAAATAGTGCACTTATATGCACATCTTTGTGTAATTGAAATAGTGCACTTATATGCACATCTTTGTGTAATTTAAATAGTGCACTTATATGCACATCTTTGTGTAATTGAAATAGTGCACTTATGTGCACTTCTTTGTGTAATTGAAATAGTGCACTTATATGCACATCTTTGTGTAATTGAAATAGTGCACTTATATGCACATCTTTGTGTAATTGAAATAGTGCACGTATGTGCCCATCTTTGTGTACTTGAAATAGTGAAGGTATGTGGATATCTTTGTGCACTTGAAAAAAGTGAACTTATGTGCACATTTTTTGCACTTGAAATAATGTGCACGGACCTGTACGTTTTGACAAACCGTTGCATAGTTCAGGAAGAAATATGAAATAAGAGGGAAGGTAGGTAGGAGTTAACTTCTCCAAGCATTTTACATTGACAGTTGTCATGTCAAAAGATAAAATACACATCAAATAAATGTGATGTACCATTCATGGCCTACGGGGCAATATTGATGGGCTGGCTTCTCTATGTGATGTACCATTCATGGCCTACGGGGCAATATTGATGGACTGGCTTCTCTATGTGATGTACCATTCTTGGTTGCTCTTTGAGTTTGTCTTTTCCTGTATCTTAAAAGGACAGCAATGCAAATGAAGTCTATATAATATTCTTCAACCTGCACCACTGAAATATTTTAACGTATGTCCTATTAAGGCGGTTCTATATCAACTAGATTCGTGAATAGAAGTCTCCTATGTCATATCAATTGGCGGTTCTACATGAACTAGATTCGTGAATAGAAGTCTCCTATGTCGTATCAAAATGCTTGCATTGGCGGTTCTACATGAACTAGATTCGTGACATGAAGTCTCTAGCCATATCAAATGCTTGCATTGTTGCTTAGTCTTGTAGTTACCAGTGCGTTAAGAGCATGTAGACGTACAAGGTTGACCGAATCGTTTACGGGTCAGCTACCACAGAGAGGTGCCTCAAAGTCACCGTCACGTGAAACTCATTGTGCCATGGCTTCCAAAATTTTGGGCCTTTGTGACATAGTGATGAAATACAAACTCTAGCGCCTGAGTGTCAGTGTCCATGGAGACACACAAATAAAACCACAGGGGTTTTCTCTCCACGTCAATGGAAACAAAGATAGGCCACCACAAAACGCCCTCTTATGATAGTGGCTTGTGCATTGCGACGAAGACAAACGAGGCTTAATGATTAGCAACCAGGAACTAGCAAAAAGCAAATTATAGCGAATACCTGCGTACGTGTATACATTGGAGTTATTTGTATTGAAAGTATGGCTCTACTCAGGGCCATGCGAGAGGTGCGAAAGGCGTGGGTACCTCGGGTGCCAGCCTCAAGGGGTGCTTAAAAGGAGAATTTTCATTCTATAGATTTAGGCTTCAATATAATGCAACAAGTGGAGGGAGAAGAAGAGGAAGACAGAAAAAAATGGCAAGATAACATCAAAGAGTGGACGGGACTAAAACTAGGCGATGCTGTGCGTAGTGCAGAAAATAGAGAGGAATGGAGAAGGATAGTTTTCATTTCATCTGTGGCGCCCCAATGGTCCAAGGACTAAGGGACATGATGATGATATCATTTATTGATTAAAACCCTGGGTGGAGGCAAGCACAATGTTCAGGCTACGCCCTCAGGCGTAGCTGTCCTTCAGGACAATCGTCGATGTATGATTTGCTTGAATGTCCTAAACAAATTGTCCTACTCCCCCTTCATCCTTCAGATCCCTCAAACTTTTTCATATATTTTACACGAAGTGGCGTAACTAGAGTTGGTAACTTGAGATATGAGTCACGTTTTGTGCCCCTCCCCGTAAGAACTCTACAGTTGGCAGAAAATGCCGCCCATAGATAAAATGAAAAGTGTGCCACTTATAGATATAAAGAAAAAATGTGCCACCTAAAGTAAAAAAAAATAGGCCGCACCTATTGGTACACGGGTACCAGAATTGAGAGGTTGGGATTAAAAAACGATTTAAAAGTTTATTGTTGGGTTTGTAAGACCAAATGAGGTATCAAATGAAAGATTATTTAATGTAATATACGTTTGTAAACTTAATTCTTCACTTTAACTAAAATAAACTACTACAAATGACAAATAAGGAAACGATAAGTAACCAAACCGTAAACTGTAGCAATGCGATTAAGTTTGTCATAAGTGGTGAGATGTATTTAGGATGCAGTGAATTTTTTTTTTTTTTTTGTTTTTTTTTTTTGGATAAAAGTATTATGATATTGTGTAGAGAAGAAGAAATTCATTTCCGGCAATGGCAAATGCCTGGACCCGGAGATCTGGTCAATGGAAAGTGTTTAGTATGGGAAAAGGCTTAATGAGATGGCGCGTCTGGTTTGTTATCCGTCGCGAAGTCACCGAGACACAACGTAGACATTAGGGAGGAGACGGACACACCACAGTGCGGCCCTCAGCGGGATTGTACGCCTATGCATGAATCTGCTCTTACAAAAGAGAAACGGCCCTAGATGGCGCTTCGCCCAGACTTCTCTCAAAGGAAGCGGCGCCCAGATGTCTCTAAGAGGAAGCGGCGCCAAGACTTCTCTCAAAGGAAGAGGTGCCCAGACTTCTCTCAAAGGAAGAGGTGCCCAGACTTCTCTCAAAGGAAGAGGTTCCCAGACTTCTCTCAAAGGAAGCGGCGCCCAGACTTTTCTCAAAGGAAGAGGTGCCCAGACTTCTCTCAAAGGAAGAGGTGCCCAGACTTCTCTCAAAGGAAGCGGCGCCAGGACTTCTCTCAAAGGAAGAGGTGCCCAGACTTCTCTCAAAGGAAGAGGCGCCCAGACTTCTGTCAAAGGAATATGTGCCCGGACATCTCTCAAAGAAACCGGCGCCCTTGATGAGTATTACATAGAACAAAATAAAATAGACCAATTATTATTTTAAGTATAAGAGTGTTGGATTGCGATAAAGCGTTAATGTAGATAAATTAGACACAAACAATTCGTGTCAATAAAACAATACTATTTCAGCATTATCGATGACTCTCCTACATATAATTTACCCCACATTTTACAAATGATGTTGCAAATCCCGTTTTGAATTGTACAAGTAAAGCCATCTTTTATTCTGAATATTTCCAGAGGTGAAAGTGATCTCATCAACTTCAATCGCGTAGGGACATGTGTTACAGCGGCTACGGGTGCAACTTTTGGTGCCTTTATGTGCTTTAATAGCAGGGAGGTGGCTTCTAACAAGCATACCTAAGGCTCTTGTCCCTCCGGAAAGCTTTCTTAATTACAACAAAGATTTGTTTAATCCATTAAAGAAAACAGCGGCCCAAAGTCAATAAATGATGGTTGAGTAAACAGTAATAACTTGACAAGAAAAAATATTTAACGAACAAATAACATTGACTTTCACACATCCATTATCAATGATCACACAGCAAACAAAAGAAATTGACTTTCACACATCCATTATCAATGATCACACAGCAAACAAAAGAAATTGACTTTCACACATCCATTATCAATGGTCACACAGCAAACAAAAAGAAATTGACTTTCACACATCCATTATCAATGGTCACACAACAAACAAAAGAAATTGACTTTCACACATCCATTATCAATGATCACACAGCAAACAAAATGAAATTGACTTTCACACATCCATTATCAATGATCACACAGCAAACAAAAAGAAATTGACTTTCACACACCCATTATCAATGATCACACAGCAAACAAAAGAAATTGACTTTCACACATCCATTTTCAATGATCACACAGCAAACAAAAGAAATTGACTTTCACACATCCATTATCAATGGTCACACAGCGTGCAGTGTATGAATGGAATATCTCTACTTGAAATAATCACACCAAAATAGGTTCCCTTACAGTCCGTAGTTGGCTGTGGTATACTGCATTATCCTAAAAACACTTTAGCACACAGTCCGTAGTTGGCTGAGGTATACTGCATTATCCTAAAAACGCTTTAGCACACAGTCCGTAGTTGGCTGAGGTATACTGCATTATCCTAAAAACACTTTAGCACACAGTCCGTAGTTGGCTGAGGTATACTGCATTATCCTCAGACACTTTATTGACGTAATCATCACGTGGCACCTCCGTGGTTTGAAGAGTTTGTGATACCAGATACTGACACACGGTATCATTTTCAATTATAATTAAGAAAAATGGATCAGTGAAGAAGTTTGTTGATATTTTGTGAGGCATCTAAAACATTGTGCTCAAATGATCCCCCCCCCCCCCCCTCTTTTCCAACACTTTTTTCTAAAAGCTGACCACAGACTATGGTTTACTGGGATCGTAGGGTCATGGTAGCATGATTTCATGTGTCATGGTAGCATGATTTCATGTGTCATGGTAGCATGATTTCATGTGTCATGGTAGCATGATTTCATGTGTCATGGTAGCATGATTTCATGTGTCATGGTGGCATGATTTCATGTGTCATGGTGGCATGATTTCATGTGTCATGGTAGCATGATTATATGTGTCGTGGTAGCATAATTTCATGTGTCATGGCGTTATGTGTTACTGAGGGTGATACTCCCTCACATTAAGAGAAATAATTGTACAGCCTCACGTGTTTGAACAGACACAGTCGTGTCACTAATCACATCACGTGGTTGTACAGTTACAGTCGTGTCACTTATCACATCACGTGGTTGTACAGACACAGTCGTGTCACATATCACATCGCGTTTTCAGTGGCGTAGCTAGCTTAACTCGCGCCCGGGGCACAATACCTTTTTAGCGCCCCACAATACCTTTTTAGCGCCCCCCCCCCTTCGAAAATTTATACAATATTACAGTAAAATATACCATTTGGCGCCCCTTTGTGAGTAGCGCCCGGGGCATGATGCCCCCCCCTTGCCCCCCTCACTACGCCACTGCACGTGTTTGTACAGACACAGTTGTAGCAACTATCGGTGTATGCATCTCTCGCGACATTAGACAACGACAACACGGCATGAGATGATGTGGTTGACCAGTTCAACACGGCATGAGATGATGTGGTTGACCAGTTCAACACGGCATGAGATGATGTGGTTGACCAGTTCGTTCAAGGAGGGAGCACGCTTATTTGGTCAGATTTATTTTAGTAAGAAGCTAATCATAAAATACATTGGATTAAGGGCGAGGCCACACAACATGAAATTTGACTCAAATTTTTTTTTTTTTGAACATTATAAATACGTTCTACAACTATAAACACCAACGGCACAAATGATATTACATACAATATATGGTGGATAGACCACATAATCACAACAACGCTGGATATTAGGCCTACATACAATATTGTGGATAGACCACATAATCACAACAGCGCTGGATATTAGGCCTACATACAATATTGTGGATAGACCACATAATCACAACAGCGCTGGATATTAGGCCTACATACAATATTGTGGATAGACTCCATAATCACAACCCTGGATATTAGGCCTACGACTACATACAATATTGTGGATAGACTACATAATCACAACAGCGCTGTATATTACATACAATATTGTGGATATACCACATAATCACAACAACGATGGATATTACATATAATATTGTGGATAGACCAACATAATCACAACAGCGCTGGATATTAGACCTACATGCAGTATTGTGGAAAGACCACATCGTCATATCAACGTTGGAGATTGCGTGCAAGTTTACTCAAAGACTTTGAACATACACACACTAACACAGTAACACACTAACTTAACACACTAACCAGGCATGGATTAACCATTAGGCAAATAAGGCACGTGCCTTGGGCACCAAGCGTTTGGTGGCACCACAAGTCCTCAAGAAATATATTTTTTTTTTGGAGCAAATTTGAACAAGATCAAGGGCCCCGGGCAGAAGGGGGCACCCATGTGGGTTTGTGCCTTGGGCACTAAAATGGCTTAATCCGGCCCTGGCACTAACACAGTAACACAGTAACACACTAACACAGTAACACACTAACACACTAACACAGTAACACACTAACACACTAACACAGTAACACACTAACACAGTAACACACTAACACACTAACACACTAACACAGTAACACACTAACACAGTAACACACTAACACACTAACACACTAACACAGTAACACACTAACACAGTAACACACTAACACACTAACACAGTAACACAGTAACACAGTAACACACTAACACAGTAACACAGTAACACACTAACACACTAACACAGTAACACACTAACACACTAACACAGTAACACAGTAACACACTAACACAGTAACACAGTAAAACAGCATGCAATAAAATACAGTGATTCGAGGTCCGGGGTATGTCTACTCCATTGGATTCTACCGTCACGAATGAGTTCTTTTGTAGAAAAACAACATTTAAAGAGATCCACGACCTAAATATATATAGAGAGATATTTTGTATAGTTGTGGTTGGCTCAAAATCAGAACTGAACCCATTACTGCGCATGACCGGAACTACCAACACTAAGATCAACAGTTTAAACTATTATTATTTTTTTTACATGTTTTCTAAGTTTCAAGCGCCAAGACTAACAAAACCATTTCTCAATTTTGTCACTTTATTGCCAGAAGAGTTTTTTAACATCTCCAAAGTTAAACTTCTTTATTCTTCCTTCTGCCTTAAAACCCACTACCCTCATAAATTAAAGAAATAACAACCAACAACATTTCTACGCCATCGCCCAGATAAACCTCGTACAACAGCCCGCGCCCCCCCCCCCCCCAAACCCCCAGCATTGATACCATTTAGCAGACGACTAAAATGAAGTCGAGGCCCAATAATTTGCGTGTGGGGGGCGACGAGAGACTTGTGTCCCAGCTAACGGTGGCCCCCGTACAAGTATTTAGTGACACACAAGCGCTGCGGGTTGTAAAACCAGGACTTCGGATCTTAGCGAGTTGTTCGCAGAGTTGGGAATGTCTTTACATTCATTAAGTCCAATGGAAAGTTGGCATGCGGGGGAACTGTTGCCAAAGTTATAGGACTACACAATAGCAGAGCCGAAACGGTGCCCGAGTTATAGGACTTCACAATAGCAGATCCGAAACGGTGCCAAAATTGTATGCTACACAATTACAGATTCGAAACGGTAACGTGAAACAAAGACAGGTAAGATAAGGCCTGTGTCTGATTATTTCCTGGAATTACTCGTAGACGTTCTAGGAATGCGCAGATTGTAAATGATAAGTTCAACATTCATTATGATGATATTCACAGAGCAGTAGTTTGGCACAGGGGCATGGCTAGATGGCTTAACGCCCGGGGACAAGCTACATTTCTACGCCACTCTCTGCTCAAATCAATTATTTTCATTAATAAAATACAATCAACTCCAATTTTTCGAACCCCTTCCAACATTAGTCTGGCTTCTGGGGACATTTATGCCTCTCTGCTCCCCTCTTATCTACACCTCTGCTTTTGCCGTTAATTGGTGATTTTTAAGGCCCGTTTCTTTCTTCATTGCTTAAAAAATATTATGTACGCAGAGGCGCAACTGGGTTTTTGGCGCCCTTGGCTAATTTATTTTTTTAAATAATAAAAATTTAAAATTGGAGATTTAGCGGCGCCCTTTTGAACTGGCGCAGGCCGGTGCCCTTGGCAACTGCCCCAATGCCAAGCCGTTGTTACGCCACTGCATGTACGGGATAAACATTGGAAAAATGATAATATCAATAACACTGGATCACATCAGATGTCAGTCAGATGTCTGTCAGATGTCTGTCAGAGTGTCTGAGGCGTACTGTTCTCTTCCCCAGCAATATTTTACAACATTTCATTGATCAATCCCCACAAATATTATATAACATTTCATTGACCAATCCCTAGCAATATTATATAACATTTCATTGACCAATCCCTAGCAATATTATATAACATTTCATTGACCAATCCCTAGCAATATTATATAACATTTCATTGACCAATCCCTAGCAATATTATATAACATTTCATTGACCAATCCCCACAAATATTATATAACATTTCATTGACCAATCCCTAGCAATATATATAACATTTCATTGACCAATCCCCACAATATTATATAACATTTCATTGACCAATCCCCACAAATATTATATAACATTTCATTGACCAATCCCTAGCAATATTATATAACATTTCATTGACCAATCCCTAGCAATATTATATAACATTTCATTGACCAATCCCCACAAATATTATATAACATTTCATTGACCAATCCCCACAATATTATATAACATTTCATTGACCAATCCCCACAAATATTATATAACATTTCATTGACCAATCCCTAGCAATATTATATAACATTTCATTGACCAATCCCTAGCAATATTATATAACATTTCATTGACCAATCCCCACAAATATTATATAACATTTCATTGACCAATCCCTAGCAATATTATATAACATTTCATTGACCAATCCCCACAATATTATATAAAATTTCATTGACCAATCCCCACCAATATTATATATCAATTCTTGCAACCACCCCCCTATAAAAATGTGTACCACAAATTTTTGTTTTTAGTTTTTATATTAAAAGACTGTAAATGTTGACATAATGTTTGTCAGGCGAAGAAGGAAAAAAAGCCGAATTAAGTAAAAAAAAAAAAGTAAATTTCAAGCAAAAACCCAGAATTTGCTGTTTTTATTTAAAACAAAAATTTCAATAATTGTATACAAAAATAAATTTTAGTTTTTAATAATCCAGGCAGATTTCGTAAATTTGAAAAGCAGAAATTTTACAAAAATAACAATAATTAAAAACCAACAAATAAGAAGAATTGTTATATAACATTACTGTCTACACCCCCCCCCCCCCACCAAAAAAAACAACAACAAAAAAAAAAAAACCACACACACAGAGCAAAATGATAAACCAGGTCCTTTACTCCCTTCGCCTAATAATATGGTCAGGATAAAATATTTTTCAACTGAAACTGAAAAGCACGTCATCTTGTGGGTGGACGGAGTGGACGGAGTAGACGGTGTGGACGGAGTAGAGAGTAGACGGAGTGGACGGAGTAGACGGAGTGGACGGAGTAGACGGAGTGGCCGGAGTAGACGGAGTAGACGGTGTGGACGGAGTAGAGAGTATACGGAGTGGACGGAGTAGACGGTGTGGACGGAGTAGAGAGTAGACGGAGTGGACGGAGTAGACGGAGTAGACGGCGTGGCATTTTCGGTCAACTGCTAAGTAATTTCACGTAAGGGGGGGGGGGGTGGAATTCTTGGCACACCACGGCAGTGTTTCTTTCAGAAATTTTCCCCCGAGGGGGCACTTTTGACGTTCGCGGGGCAGTGCCAGTTTTTCAGTGGCCAGAGGCGTAGCTAAGGGGTGGCAGATGGGACATATGTCCCCGGGCACCAGACTAGCGGGGGCATCTAATGGGCTATAGTGTTAATGGATGAAAATAATAGGTTTCAGAGTTTAGCGGGGGGGGGGGGTGTAAAATGTATCTTGTCCACTGTCATCAAAGACTCACGTCAGTGACGTAGCAGTGTGGGGGGTGAACATTTGGTCTTCCCAGGTATCATTTTTTCTTTAGATAGAGCGGCGGGATTTTCGGACATCTGCAGAGTTTCTATCGAGAAAGGTAGCGTAGCAAAAAAGTTAACCCACCTAGGGTGGCGCTAACACTAGGCACGCCGCTGGGCAGTATATATCAGCACCAAATTTTGCTGTCATGGCAAGTAATTTTTATCGGGAAGTAGGGCAGCAGAAAATGTGTGATTGTTTAACAATCAAAAGGTGCATTTTGGAGTATACATGATTCAAATGTTTTGATAAGACTTTCATTGGATCGGAGGAAATAATTTTTCAAGCGTCGGGGGAGGCATTATGGTGACCAGTGCCATACACAAACTAAATTTCTTCTTCTTTTTCTGTCTATTAAGGGCCCACGATCAATTTATTGATCATTATGGCTCCTATGAATGTAGATGGGATTTGCAATGTTTCTGTGCCTGGTGTTGATGCGGATATTTCACTGGTAACAAGAGTTACCTAGTGAGGGTATCATGCACTGTATTCAATGTATCTTTAAGACAATGTGTGAAGGGGCATTTCAAACGTTCATATATTTACTGTTAGATGTCTCGTAGAAAAATGCGAAGAATACATCAACATACACCAACTATATGTGGACTACAAATCAGGTTATGATAGCATAGACAGGAAATACATGAACGATGCTGTGCTGGAACTTGGAGTCCTTAACAAACTTACCCGACTCATACATATGACGATGGATAACTACAAAAGTAGAATCAAAGTACAGAGGGAGTACTTGAGGGAGTTCCCAATCAATCTGGGCCTCAGACAAGGAAATCCGTGTATCATTTTCAAAATCACTTTAGAATAAAGCATTAGAAACATACGTGTGAGCACCTGAGAGGTGGTACAGAAAAACCATAAGGAACTTTATAAAGCCAGCCACTGCAATACCTGGTCTACACAGACGATATAGCGCTACTTGGTAGAAACAGCATTGATGATATAATTAAAACTTTCAGGGAACTTGAAGATGTGACGGTCAAAGCTGGTCTTGATGTAAATAAAGCGAAGGCAATATTTATGATAATGTCAGGAAATACGCACTGATGACTTCATCAATATGAACATCTACGCCTTTGAGAGGGTAGCTACTTTCAAATATCTAGGGGTGACTATAAATAAGCAAGAGGAAATACAATCGGAGGTGTAAGAAAGAATAACAGCATGCAACCGTTCTTATTTCAATTTACAAAAGCTACTTCAAAGCAAAAATCTCGCTAAGGGAACAAAGACGGCAGTATACACCACTATCACAAGACCGGTAGTGAGACTTGGTTCCTACCAGAAAAGCAGAGAACCTGTTAAATATATGACCCGATGATAGACAATTTTGTTTTGGGAATCCATACAAACTAAGAGCTATATCAATTGTACAAATACCCATCCATAGTCACAACAATATAAAAAAAAGGCAGACTGCCCTGGGCAGGACACATTGAAAGGATGCCGGATTCTGGAGCAACAAAAACGATCTACAGGCAGAAACCTAGGGGCAGGCGGCTCACCGGTCGACCAAGACTGAGATGGATTGACGATGTAGAGAAGGGCTTACAAAGGTTGGGGTTCGCACATAGAGTTGTAAAGCGATGGATCGATCCCAATGGAAGAATGGGGTGGAGCAGGCCAAGGCCCTAAATGGGATGAAGCGCCACTGATGTAAATATTTCAGATATTTGGGTGGGAAGCGCTAGAAATAACGATAATAACAGGACATCACTAACTCTTCCACCAGCACAATATTAAAAAAATTCAGTCCAAATGGGAGCCCTTAGGGTATGTTTTTTATCTAGAGATACTCCTTAGCTTAGACTCGCCCCTTAAAACTTTATAGACCCCGGAAATTTTTTGATAAATTCAAAATGCAAGAATGCATTTTTTTTAAAAATACCGTAGTTAAATTTAGTTTCGCATCATTAAACACTTAACTGTAGAGCAACGGGAGAGATGCTAGTTAAGATTTTATGTGTCATTTGACCTAAGAGCCATCGTGTGAGGTCTGCAACCCACATAGCTGCATGGGGCCTCGTATATTTTAGGGGCTTAAAGTTGGGCTGTAATTACATTAAATTATCAACTTTTACTGCTAGGTAGGGAAGGAAAAAACCGAAAAGTAGCACGGGTGCCATAAAAAGTCAAGCGACGTCTCTGCTTGACTAAGTGTGGTATGCAAACATTTTTTTTTAAAATTGAAAAGTAATGTATTTTTAAAGTTATTTTTTAAAAATATTTTTGGGGTCAACTACATAAAAATAATGAACTTACTACAAAATATTTTTAAAATTAAGATTTCCTTCCAAAAAGGTATCCATCACAAAAAAGAAATGCTAAAATAGTTTTACATTTTGAACGAAAAAGAAAAACCAAAAACATACGTTTATTTCAAAATATTTCCAAGTTTCACCAAAGTCAAAAAGAAAAAAAGCTTTTCTGTACAAAGGGCTAAAGACTATATCTTTATGGGTTTTCATAATTGGTATTTATTTAAAAATCATATGTAACCGACATAATTGTTCAGAAGTCAAGAATTGTTTATAAAAGACTCATATATTTATTAATGTGTGATTTTTTTCCGTATAAAATTAATGTTTCAATTCTCAATCTCAATATTCAGTTGATTGAAATGTTAATTAAGAAATTTAGACTACTATAATTTGCTTCAGATCATTACAACGTGCCTCTTCGATATTATACTTGAAAACAATTTTTTTACCAATTCCATATAATTTTTTTTTAACTACTACCAAAAATGGCATTTACAAGATAATCGAAATACTCGATTTTTTTATTCGTTGTTTAAATATATATTATATTCTTTCTACTGGATTATCATATTAAAATATTTTTTTTTAAATAGTTCAAACAGCTGGGGAAGATTGTTTCTTATTATTATATTAACAGAGAAAAGTCATTGGGGATTTAATAAATAAAGACTATTTTTTAAATCATTTTACTCTGTTCCCGAAACTGTGTTAAAAAATTAGAAACACTCGATTTAATAATTATGATGAAATGTCCACTATTTGTATGTAACCGGTAAATTCCTAATTTTTTGTTTTAAAATTATTATTATTATTATTTTTAAATGTTCATTTTATCTATGTCAGCATACATCTGTGGAATCTACTACATTAAAATGTTTGCTAAAAATGATTTTTTAAAGCATGATACTATTTTACAATATCATTTGAAAACAGATTGCACATGTTTATTTTTTAGCAATTAAATAAAAGATACCGATATCTGCGAAGTAAGATTTAGCTTATGATCAGGAGCGGCCAATTTTCAAAACAATACCATATTTATAATCGATTTCTGCGAGCCTGTAACAAGATTAACCTGAACGCTATGGATCATCAATATATATCGAATAAAGCGATATTTTATTTGTTCCAATAATTGTAATCGATTAACGGCACACATTTCAATAACTTTTAAAAGTTTTATAAAATTAAATTTAGAGTATTTATTTTTTTTTAAATTATTTTTTCTTACACATTTTCCCCCGGGGGGGGGGGGGGTACTTGACTTGCTCCGGGGGGGCAGTGCCCCCCCCCCCGGAGGTATGCCTGAAAGAAACACTGCACCACGGGTTGCACTAATTCTAGCTACGCTAAGTCTCTAATTGTCCCTAGTCTTGTAACAAACACCAAACTAAACATAATTTTTCTAATCCATTACACATCCACACACACACAGAAATGCCCGATAAATACTTTGTAATAAATCGACCCTATATTCTACTAAAAACACGAGTTGTTTTGTGTGTGGTTTTTTTGCCACGTATATTCAAATAACGATACGACAAAGACAGGACGCTGGACTTGTGTGAGACTATTAAAAAAACTCGAATCAATAGATGCGCGCAGAAAAATCGTGATGAAAGAAAACAAGGTTCATCAAGGAGTCCTTCAACGGGAAGGATAATAATAGAAGTAGAAGCGTTTCAAATGTGTAACGGTATTTATATATTAATATGCATCCGTTACGTTGCGTTGCATGGTTTTGCAAATTTAACCTGTTTCAAGATTTGGCCCGTGTGTTGAACAAACGACTGAATACCAGTGTGCGAAGAAACTAACGAGACCAAATTTGGTCATTGAATTGTACTATGAAATTATATAACAATACAAAATCAAATGGACATTAATAATAAAAAACTATATCGACATCCAGGAAAGCAAGTGCAAAATTACAATCGTCGAAATACACAAATAGTAATTGACGCACGCTCATAAAGAGTACAATCTTGTAAGTGTATTACGTCTCGTCAATGTCTAAGAAAATTATAGCAAAATCTCTACTTGGGGAAAACTGCCCCCTAAATTATAGGGAGAAAGTTGGAACCTTACAGAAAAGAAATGACGTCACCCGATAGAATTCTTTATAAAAAAATTAGAGGTATTCGAACGTAAACACACTTTTCCCATTCAAGGGAGGGCTGGGTTAAAAGGATTGGCTCTTCACATTTAATCGGAGACGTCAATTGGAAAAAAAATATAGGGGGCTGGGAGTAGTGGACGCTTTGTCTCTACGTTGAAGTAAAATAAGGTCAACACACAGGCTGTAATAGTATATGTGTATTAGTATTTAATTGTTATATGCATCTACATACTAATATATAGTTATTTACACCTGTATACTGATATAAAATAAAATAATCTGTATATTGGTATGATAGTATATTATCAAAACACATACTTCTCTGTGTAACAAAAACACTAACGCTACCAGAAGGCGCTGATTTCACTAAATAAAATTCCCGATAATTGCGCTAAATAATATTCTTAAAAAATAACACAAGGGCATTTGGTGTGTAATATTATTTTTTGTTTTACAGAAATAGGTGATGTAATAAATCTGCAGTGTAAAGGGTGTGTGACATTAGAACATTAATATAATTCATGGGCGTACCAGGGTGGGGGTGCACTAATTGGGAATCTTATGACGGGCGCTACTTGAATGACTGTTTTGTCAAGGAAATTTAGTAGATCGGTGGTTCACGCATTGCGGCCACCTTTGTTTGGCTTTAGCTAGTCAAGAAGTATAATGGACTACGATTAGTCACTTCCTTGTTTTGTCACGTGATATGAACACGCCATTGGTAGGCTGTCTGCTACACATAACAACACATAACAATACATAACAACAGATAACAGCTGATCAGCCATTATCATTAATTTTAAAGCAAAATGTTTGTCTCCATCAGCGCTTTCCCACTATTAATTAAAAATTTTACTTTTCAAAATATTCTTGAATATACATGTTTTTTAAATGACATTCATTAATGTGACAATAATTATGATTCAGTTATGATTAAAGAAAGAAAGTTGTTTGAAGAAAAATTTGTGAGCACTAGTGTGTTGCAGACAGCCTACGGAAGTCTTACTTGTTTTTACACGTATCATGTGACAAAACAATCAATAAATCGTAGTCCATTGTCTAGGTATGTGTATGAACGAGGGTGTAATCGTGAGTCGAAAAGAACTTAAAATAACTTCCCCATAGCTGCACTACATGATATTATTAAAAAGACCGCAGATGCGTTTGGTGAGTAGTATGTTCTTTTGTTTTACAGATTTATTGATTGTTTTGTCACGTGATACGTGTAAAAACGAGTAAGACTTCCGGTAGGCTGTCTGCAACACACTAGTCGCTCACAAATTTTTCTTCAAACAACTTTCTTCCTTTAATCATAACTGAATTATAATTATTGTCACATTTAATGAATGTCATTTAAAGAAACGCGTGTATTCAAGAGTATTTTGAAAAGTAAAATTTTTAATTAACACTGGGGAAGCGCTGATGGAGACAAACATTGTGCTTTAAAATTAATGATAATGGCAATGGCTGATCAGCTGTTATCTGTTGTTATGTGTTGTTATGTGTTGTTATGTGTAGCAGAAAGCCTACCAATGGCTGGTACGTATCACGTGACAAAACAAGGAAGTGACTCATCGTAGTCCATTCTTTTATGATGAAAAATAAATCTACGGTATAAAAGGGGTTGGGTCATTTTGAACATTAATATAGTTCAGTGGCGTGAACAATTGTGCGGTGGTGTAACGAGGGGGGGGAGTCAGCACTAATTGTTATTGTTTTAAAGTGCGATACATGAATGCATGCTTTGTCAAGTAATTTTAGTAAATGAGAAGTTCACAAATTGCTGCCGCCATTGCTTGGTTGGCTATAACTAGAAGATACATTTTTCTAAATGGGATTCTTTTTTAAAAAATGACACATGAAGAAATTTGTTTTATTTTATAGAAATCGTATCATTTTCAAATCTGATAAAATAAATCTGCTTTTATGCGAGTCTATGTCATCTTTAATATGGAAGCATTGTAATTATAAAGTAGGGATACAAGACATCAAAACCCGATTCGGTTACAAAAGTTACATAGGTAAAAAAAAAAATTGTTATATATTTTTTAATGCGCTGAGACATCTCAGTTGCTCTTAGAAAGTAGCGCGATAAACCTTTATTTTTATCCCGGTAATACCGAGTGATTTTTTCTAATATTTATATATCTGCAGACTGGTATATATATACCGATATATAAATATATATATTATATATATACCGATATATATATATATATATATATATATATATATATATATATATATATATATATATATATTATAAAAGTTATATGAAACTATTTGTTGTTGTGCCCCTCCCCTCTTTTTCATTCAAATTTGTCGGTCCGCGCAACATGAGAAAAGAAAGTGTATAAAATTAAATTAAGTTTTAAAAACAAAGACTAGAATTAAATGCATATAGTAAGAAACCTCATATCCCTTTTTCTGATCTGATCGTGGATAAAAATAAATTGTATAACATATTCATCAATGTTGAATAAAAAGAGAAACATATTTAAACATGTGACACTGGTCTGTAGTAAACATAACATGTGTCACGTGGTCCTTGAGATGCTTCCCTTTGTACTTTTATTGCATTGAGGTCCTTGGCCATCATCTCTGGGGGCCCGTGGTAATCATCTCAGGGGTCCGTGGCCAACATCTCAGGGGTCAGTAGTCAACACCAGAGGGGTCCGTGGTCATCATCTCAGGGTCGTGGCCATCATCATAAGGGCCCGTGGTCATCATCTCAGGGTCGTGGCCATCATCATAAGGGTTCATGGTCATCATCTCAGGGTCGTGGTCATCATCATAAGGGCCCGTGGTCATCATCTCAGGGTCGTGGCCATCATCATAAGGGTTCATGGTCATCATCATAAGGGCCCGTGGTCATCATCATAAAGGTCCGTGGTCATCATCTCAGGGGTTCGTGGTCATCATCTCATGGGTCCGTGGTCATCATCATAAGGGTCCATGGTCAACATCTCAGGGTTCCGTGGTCAACATCTCAGGATTCAGTGGCCATCATCGAATCAGTCCATGTCCATCATCAATGGGTCAGTGGCGATCATCGAATCAGTCCATGTCCATCATCAATGGGACAGTGGCCATCATCGAATCAGTCCATGTCCTTCATCAATCGTTCAGTGGACATCATCGAATCAGTCCATGTCCATCATCAATGGTTCAGTGGCCATTATCGAATCAGTCCATGTCCATCATCAATGGGTCAGTGGCCATCATCGAATCAGTCCATGTCCATCTTCAATGGTTCAGTGGCCATCATCGAATCAGTCCATGTCCATCATCAATGGTTCAGTGGCCATTGTCTATGGAGGTTCATGGTCTATTAAAGGCTAAAAAAAAAACTTCCTAGAATAATTGTCTTTACACCGTGTCTGACAAATTCTTAATACCTGCAAAACGCCAGTGCCTCCATGGAGATGAGATCTCTAATAACTGCATTGGGAGTAGTATGTCTATGTTAGCCATTGCCCCAACAGGCCACAAACCTTTATCAAAACAGAACACTAAATACCGTGCTATATTCGCAGAGCAAGACTCTTATAATTAGTTTTAGATCACCAGCATTGTCACGAAAAGTCAAAGGGTGGGGCCGATGGCCCCCTAAACTTACTTATTTACTAACTTGTTAAAAATGCTTTCTACTTACTCATTCTCACATCATAGACTTGTGCCCCTTTAAATGCGAGGACCCCAGGTTGCAGGACCCACACGACGGCTCTGGTTATATAATATATCTGGTTCTATTTTTTTTAAAGACTCGTATGGTTATTTCCTCAAAAAAAAATAAAAAATGTGTTAAATGATATTTTTGAAGGCCCTTTTTTTTATTTACGACAGTTTTGAACGGATCTATGTTGTTTTTAGTGTTTGAAAGTAAATATCTCAAGTGCACATATGAAAATGTACATACAACAGATGTTCACACAACAGCAGATGTTCACACAGCAGATGTACATACGAAAGATGTACACACCACATATGTACACACATCAGATGTTCATGCGTAATATGTACATACAAAAGATGTATAGACAACCACAGATGAACACACAACAAAACATGTAAACATGCTCACACAACAGATTTACACACAACAACAGATGTACACAGAACTATAGATGTACACAAAACAATTGTACACACAACAAAAAATGTACACACAAGAACACATGTACACACGACATATGTTCACACACAAATATGTGTACACACGATACCAGATATATAAACAAAAGATTATGTTTTAAAATATTCATGAAAAAGTATAAAATAATAGCTGACCAAAAAAACACACTAAAACTGTCACGTAAGAGATGTCCCTAAGATATGTCCCTAAGATATGTCCCTAAGATATGTCCCTAAGATATGTCCTTAAGATATGTCCTTAAGATATGTCCCTAAGATATGTCCCTAAGATATGTCCCTAAGATATGTCCCTAAGATATGTCTCTATGATATGTCCCTATGATATGTCCCTAAGATATGTCCCTAAGATATGTCCCTGAGATATGTCCCTAATTTAACAATCTGTTCACAGAACTCAATCAAAATTAGGAACGGGCCAATTCTCAATTCTGACACCCCTACTTCCCCACCCCACCCAACCAAACTCCAATAACACAAGCAATATTGACTATTTGTTTTAGTTTTGTTTATCTGATAAGAAAAGATTAGAAAGAAAAAGTAGAAGGGTCGGATGGTGAGATAACACAGATATCTGCATAGCCAACTCCCCCCCCCCCCCCACACACGTTTTTATAGTGCAATGCATTGATTTCAGGATTATTCTTATCCATGAAGACAGCCTTCCCCCCCCCCATACACACACACAGTGGAGACTCCCTCGCCCCCCCACCACACACAGACCCCCCCACACACTCGTCTGACTAAGATTGAGAGCGTGCATTTTATTCTATACATATTTTAAAGATAACACAATGTTGCCGTGACTTCCACATGACGTCATTTTAAATAAATTTATTCGAAGTAGTTAATGCCCGTTTTTCTCAAGATTTTTTTTCTCGGGGTTACATCCTCCACACCCCCCCCCTTTTTTTTTTCACCCTAAACCCAAACCACCTTAGCAGGTTGAATACTCACACGCCTTTATAACAGGAGTTCTCAACCTGTGGATTGCGATCCCTTTGGGGTCGAACGACTCTTTCCCATGAATCGCCTACGACACATACACTCTACAGTTATGAAGTAGCAAGGAAAATAATTGTTTGTTTTGGGGGTCGCTACACCACGAGGAACTGTATTAAAGGGTCGCGGCAATAGGAATGTAAAGAACCACTGCTTTATAAGAATGTATTTTATAATCAGACGATGCATTCAAGCAGTAAAAGATACATTATAGATAAGCCCCCGCCACCCTACACCCGTTTAGGGGTTGAAATATCAACATCCTTGTAGCTGTGTTACCACCTGTAGTATTAGGACGTAAAGAGCAGCAGGGTCCTTTATCCATTGTCAGCTGTTTGTTTACTGAGTTAATCCATTTATAAACTAATCCACTGGTGCAAGAAGAAAATAATGGTATCGTTTGAACACGACCAATAACTTTAAATGTAATCGCCCGATGATTTTAATTTGAGCAATGATACACAAATGAATAAGAGGAGGGTTGCAATACTAAATAGTCGATGTCTGCAATCTTCATCGAAACAGTCGATGTTTGCAATATTCATCGAAACAGTCTATGTTTGCAATCTTCATCGAAACAGTCTATGTCTGCAATCTTCATCGAAAGCTGTCTCTACGCCCCTACCAGCTGTTTCTACGCCACTACCCGTCGTTTCTACGCCACTAGCAGCTGATTCTACGCCACTAACAGCTGTTTCTACGCCATTACCCGTAGTTTCTACGTGCCTACCAGCTGTTTCTACGCCTCTATCAGGTGTTTCTACTCCACTACCAGCTGTTTCTACGCCTCTACAAGCTGTTCTACACCACTGCCTGCTGTTTCTACGACCCTACCAGCTGTTCTACGCCCCTACCAGCGATTGTACGCCACTACCTGCTGTTTCTACGCCTCTACCAGCTGTTCTACGCCTCTACCAGCTATTCTACGCTTCTACCAGCTGTTTCTACACCTCTATCAGCTGTTCTACGCTTCTACCAGCTGTTCTACGCTTCTACCAGCTGTTTCTACGCCTCTACCAGCTGTTCCTACGCCTCTACCAGCTGTTTCTACGCCACTACCAGCTATTTCTACGCCACTAACAGCTGCCTCTACGCCTCTACCAGCTGTTTCTACGCCACTACCAGCTGTTTCTACGCCTCTACCAGCTGTTCTATGCCACTTCCTGCTGTTTCTATGCCACTGGCAGCTGTCTCTACGCCTCTACCAGCTGTTTCTACGCATCTACCAGCTGTTCCTACGCCTCTACCAGTTATTTCTACGCCACTAGCAGCTACCTCTATGCCTCTACCTGCTGTTTCTACGCCTCTACCTGTTCTACGCCTCTACCAGCTGTTTCTACGCCTCTACCAGCTGTTCTACGCCTCTACCAGCTGTTTCTACGCCTCTACAGCTGTTCTACGCCGCTACCAGCTGTTCTACGCCCCTACCAGCTGTTCTACGCCACTAGCTGCTGTTTCTACGCCTCTACCAGCTGTTCTACGCCCCTACCAGCTGTTCTAAGCCTCTACCAGCTGTTATACGCCACTACCTGCTGTTTCTATGCCACTAGCATCTGTTTCTACGCCTCTACCAGCTGTTCTACGCCTCTACCAGCTGTTCTACGCCTCTACCAGCTGTTCTACGCCACTATCTGCTGTTTCAAATCACGCGCCATATTTATTAGTTGAAATGTACATATATAAAAGGAAGCCATTCCCTCTTTCAAAGCCAGTTATTCGTCATTTTTATATAGATAGGAATGTACCCCTGGTAATACCCAGGGTCCCCCGTTGAGAACCACTGGTTTAAGTTTAAGTCATGACAGACGTACTGATTTCACACGACCAGGTGACAGTGAAGTCACAAATTGGAGGCTGAGTGATATCGATGAAAGTCACTTAATACAAAGTATCGATTATGTAATTCCACTGTATATAGGGCGATCTTCATTAGTCGCTGCATTAGTTGTCAGCAAGGACATAGTCGTGTTGTCCCGAAGACAGGAAATGGGAGGTTTCCATGGCGTTAGTGGGTTACGTTTTGTCCCCTTTGTATGTTGGTGTGTTTGTGTGTGTGTGTGTGTGTTGTGTTTGTCGTCGTATGTGTGTGAGTGAGTGTGTGAGTGAGTGAGTGAGTGTATGAGTGAGTGAATGAGTGTATGAGTGAGTGAATGAGTGGGTGTGTGTGTGAGTGAGTGTATGTGAGTGAGTGTATGAGTGAGTGAGTGAGTGTTGAGTGAGTGAGTGTGTGAGTGTGTGAGTGAGTGAGTGTGTGAGTGAGTGAGTGAGTGAGTGAGTGAGTGTGTGAGTGAGTAAGGGAGTGTGTGATTGTGTGAGTGATTAAGTGAGTGTGTGAGTGAGTGTGTGTGAGAATTTTTGATTGAGTGAGTGAGTGAGTGAGTGAGTGTGTGTGTGTGTGTGTGATACTCCGGGAATGTAAATAGCAAAATCAGTTCCGGACAGTTTTATGTTGTCTTTTACAAGCATCTTTAAGGAAAAAAAATATTTAAACTTGGCCTGAGTGAGGTTTGCTTGTGGCCTGAGTGAGGTTTGCTTGTGGCCTGAGTGAGGTTTGCTTGTGGCTTGAGTGAGGTTTGCTTATGGCCTGAGTGAGGTTTGCTTGTGGCCTGAATGAGGTTTGCTTGTGGCTTGAGTAAGGTTTGCTTGTGGCCTGAGTGAGGTTTGCTTGTGGCCTGAGTGAGGTTTGCTTGTGGCCTGAGTGAGGTTTGCTTGTGGCTTGAGTGAGGTTTGCTTGTGGCTTGAGTGAGGTTTGCTTGTGGCTTGAGTGAGGGTTGCTTGTGGCTTGAGTAAGGTTTGCTTGTGGCCTGAGTGAGTTTTGCTTGTGGCTTGAGTAAGGTTTGCGTGTGGCTTGAGTAAGGTTTGCTTGTGGCTTGAGTGAGGGTTGCTTGTGGCTTGAGTGAGGTTTGCTTGTGGCTTGAGTGAGGTTTGCTTGTGGCCTGAGTGAGGGTTGCTTGTGGCCTGAGTGAGGGTTGCTTGTGGCCTGAGTGAGGTTTGCTTGTGGCTTGAGTGAGGGTTGCTTGTGGCCTGAGTGAGGTTTGCTTGTGGCTTGAGTGAGGGTTGCTTGTGGCTTGAGTGAGGTTTGCTTGTGGCTTGAGTGAGGTTTGCTTGTGGCTTGAGTGAGGTTTGCTTGTGGTTTGAGTGAGGTTTACTTGTGGTTTGAGTGAGGTTTGCTTGTGGTTTGAGTGAGGTTTACTTGTGGTTTGATTGAGGTTTACTTGTGGTTTGAGTGAAGTTTGCTTGTGGCTTGAGTGAGGTTTGCTTGTGGCCTGAGTGAGGTTTGCTTGTGTTTTGAGTGAGGTTTACTTGTGGTTTGAGTGAGGTTTGCTTGTTTGTCGTAATTGGACATGTCTGAGTCCAAACACCTCCAGGCTTCCTACTTGTTAGAGCTGCGATGGTAAATCACTTTCCGGGGCCGATTGCCCCAACTGCCACCAACAACCCACTATTATTCATCACAAAGTACCAATACTAATAGAGACAACAAGTTCAAGCCATACCCATATAAAACTAGGCGGGATTTCTAATGGGAAAAAACCTCCCCCTCTCCCCCCCCCCCCAAACCATATCATGTCAACATAAAAATGCACACCAAAAAGCAAAAAAATGGACAGGAGTCTTCGGCGATCGTCTGACATCCGCACCAATAAGCACCGCTGTGTAACATTCCTTTAGTTCAGGAAGTATTTTTTCAAGACAGATTTGTATCCACCATCGAAATTAGGTTAGTGTAATTTTACCATTGAAATATTTCATAGGTGAGAAGTAGTCAGCACATTTCTAACAGTGGAATGTGGGCTACATATATATTTGTATCGTGCGACTCTACAGTGCTCTTCGCAGTTAGTTAAATCAATCAGAAATTTATTCCCCCCCCCACCCGGGCCCACAAATTTAAGTACACTGTTACTCTTTTAGGCGGTGTAAGACTTGATACAATAATTTGTAATGGCTGTGGGATTAGACAAAGAAGTCATAAGGGTGCGGAGTTTAGAAAAGGTTTAGACCCACTGGTTTCAAAATAATAGTTAAACCCCAACCGGTGTGACTCGCTTGGACTTGGGTAACTACAAGATCAAACAGATCAATATGTTATCACACTGATAGATGTAGTGAAAACTATTGTGTTTCATAACATTGAATCGTTTAATATCTTGTTATCCATCTAGTTTTAACTAGTTAAGATAGAGTCGGGGCTGTAACAAACTACCGGTCTCGTAACAAACTGCCGGTCTTGTAACAAACTACCGGTCTTGTAACAAACTACCGGTCTTGTAACAAGCTACCGGCCTTGTAACAAGCTACCGGTATGGTAACAAGCTACCGGTCTTGTAACAAACTACCGGTCTTGTAACAAGCTACCGGCCTTGTAACAAGCTACCGGTCTTGTGACAAGCTGCCGGTCTCGTAACAAACTACTGGTCTCGTAACAAACTACCGGTCTTGTAAGAAACTACCGGTCTTGTAACAACATACCGGTCTTGTAACAAACCACCGATCTGACGACCAAAGAGACAATATCCCTTTAATAAAACCACCCAACCGTGACCAGGGAACACTCTGCGGTGTCGCAGCTTTCTTTGAAGGTCACATGAGTGCAGTTCTAGTTCTAGCCATCCAGGAACTATGAAAACAGATTTATCAGGCGACGAAAATTTTTTTTTTTCAATGTTTAAATAATATATTGCGAACATACGAAACGTTGAACAACAGTGCCCCGGCTGTAAGCTGCACGGCGTGTCCCGGCTGTAAACGGCACGGCGTGTCCCGGCTGTAAGCGGCACGGCGTGTCCCGGCAGTTAGCGGCACATCGTGTCACGGCTGTAAGCGGCACAGCATGATAACAAGACATTCAGTACGTACAAATCAATACATTCTCATTAAATTTGAATGGTGGACATCAGCAGAATCAGTGGAGCAGGATTTTTGTTTTGTTTTTGAACAGTGCTATTGATTTTGATAATAATTACGTATCGACAACAAAGGCTCTTCATCTTGAGTACGAAGATGTATTCCGCGATTTGATTTGTAAAAAATTCTCTCTTCGTCCCGTGCTGTAGCGCGGCGTTCAAGACATCAAGTTCAAGAGCTGACATGCGTACACGGTTACATGCTTTCATGCTAACAAGCTTGCAGGCTTACATGCTTACAAGCTATATGCTTATATGCTTACATGGCTACATGTTAAATGATTAAAAGCTTGCAAGCTTTCATGCCTACAAGCTTACACACTCAAATGCTTACATGCATCAATCTCATGGTGTAGTCCCGTGGAAAGCCATGCAGCTCTTCCTCCTCATCAAAGTCATTTGACAAATTTCTTTAACCAGATTAATTGTTTTTGGACAACGATGGGAACAACTGATCTACAGTTGTTAGAGCTTTAAGTTAGTGTGTATCAGATTAGCATTTAGAGCTTTAAGTTAGAGATTAGCATTTAGCGTTTTAACCACTGGAGCATTGTCGAAACGAGGAAGATTTTAAGACGTTTTCTCTGAAGCATTTATTTTCTCCATTTATCAGCTAACGTATTTTTTAAAAGCCATCAGAGTTTAAAACATCTCGGTTGGATGTTTCATGGAATATCACCCTCTAACGCACCCCGTTTGGGAACCCTTGCATTCCATCGCGGAACTTTGTTGTTACTGTCGTCATGGCAATGTGTTCACAGCCCTAACACATTTGGACGAGCGTGGGGACTATGCAGGCACTTCATGCAGTTAATCTGGCGTTTGTGTTGACACACAGATATCGATCTCTATAACTGATTTAATGATCAGAAATAAAAGACCAATTGCGTGGTCATTATCCACTTGTGCAGAGCAGGGAGCAGGGATGTGGAGCATGGTTAAAGAGTATGAGTAGCAGGGATGTGGAGCAGGGCTAAATACTATGTGGAGCAATGTTGAGGAGTATGTGGAGCAGGGATGGGGAGCAGGGCTAAGGAGTATGTGGAGCAATGTTGAAGAGTATGTGGAGCAGGGATGTAGCGCAGGGTTAAGGAGTATGTGGAGCCATGTTGAGGAATATGTGGAGCAGGGATGTGTAGTATATGGAGCAAGGATGTGGAGTATGTCGAGCAGGGCTAAGGAGTATGTGGAGCAACGTTGTGGAGTATGTGGAGCAGGGGTATAGAGTGACTATGTGGAGCAGGCACTAGGAGCAGGAGATGAAGTTAGATATGTTGGATCAGCAGATCGGAGATGGCTTATAGAGCAGGTATTTTGAGCAGGAATTTAGAGGCGGTGAATGTAATGAACTCGAAGACTGTAGAAATACAATCAATGCCATTGATGAATGTAAGGGGCACCAATACAGTCAATGCTAATGATGAATGTAAGGGGCACCAATACAGTCAATGCTAATGATGAATGTAAGGGGCACCAATACAGTCAATGCTATTGATGAATGTAAGGGGCACCAATACAGTCAATGCCGTTGATGAATGTAAGGGGCACCAATACAGTCAATGCCGTTGATGAATGTAAGGGGCACCAATACAGTCAATGCTATTGATGAATGTAAGGGGCACCAATACAGTCAATGCCGTTGATGAATGTAAGTGGCACCAATACAGTCAATGCTAATGATGAATGTAAGGGGCACCAAAACAGTCAATGCTATTGATGAATGTAAGGGGCACCAATACAGTCAATGCCGTTGATGAATGTAAGGGGCACCAATACAGTCAATGCTATTGATGAATTTCAGGGGCACCAATACAGTCAATGCTATTGATGAATGTAAGGGGCACCAATACAGTCAATGCTATTGATGAATGTAAGGGGCACCAAAACAGTCAATGCTAATGATGAATGTAAGGGGCACCAAAACAGTCAATGCTATTGATGAATGTAAGGGGCACCAATACAGTCAATGCTAATGATGAATGTAAGGGGCACCAAAACAGTCAATGCTATTGATGAATGTAAGGGGCACCAATACAGTCAATGCCGTTGATGAATGTAAGGGGCACCAATACAGTCAATGCTATTGATGAATTTCAGGGGCACCAATACAATCAATGCCATTGATGAATGTAAGGGGCACCAATACAGTCAATGCTAATGATGAATGTAAGGGGCACCAATACAGTCAATGCTAATGATGAATGTAAGGGGCACCAATACAGTCAATGCTAATGATGAATGTAAGGGGCACCAATACAGTCAATGCCGTTGATGAATGTAAGTGGCACCAATACAGTCAATGCTATTGATGAATGTAAGGGGCACCAATACAGTCAATGCCGTTGATGAATGTAAGGGGCACCAATACAGTCAATGCTATTGATGAATTTCAGGGGCACCAATACAGTCAATGCTAATGATGAATGTAAGGGGCACCAAAACAGTCAATGCTATTGATGAATGTAAGGGGCACCAATACAGTCAATGCCGTTGATGAATGTAAGGGGCACCAATACAGTCAATGCTATTGATGAATTTCAGGGGCACCAATACAGTCAATGCTATTGATGAATGTAAGGGGCACCAATACAGTCAATGCTATTGATGAATGTAAGGGGCACCATCAGAACCTGTCGGTAGTAAGGCTGGTTATACTGGCTGAATTATCTACTTCCTTATATTTTCACCATCATAAAATTGTCAGCGTTCCTTAAAACATAAAACCTTCACAGAGTGTTTGGCTTGTACACATTTTTTCAAACACCTTAGAAAATCCTAATTCAAATGGGTTTAAATTATAATGATAGATTAATGTCAAAGGGAAACTACTCTACATTGTATTATAGAAAAACAAATAATACATGTAACTTCATTTTATAACCTTTTTTCTACTTAGCATGAAGTCACTCTAAAAACGGGTTCCAGAGTTGCCGGTGGTTGATTGATTGAGTACATTTTAGTCAAACTGAAGAATTGAGATTACAAACGTATAGTACATTCAATTATCTTTCATGTGATACCTCATTTTGTCTTACAAACTTAACAATAATATTTTTAATAGTTTTTTAATCCCAACCTCTCAATTCTGGTACCCGGGTACCAATAGCCAATTCGTTCCCTATTACAGGCCGTCAACAGTAGATGAGCAGTGTTTTCCTATTACAGGCAGTCAACAGTAGAAGCGCAGTGTTTCCCTATTATAGGCAGTCAACAGTAGAAGAGCAGTGTTTCCCTATTACAGGCAGTCAACAGTAGAAGAGCAGTGTTTCCCTATTACAGGCAGTCAACAGTAGAAGAGCAGTGTTTCCCTATTACAGGTAGTCAACAGTAGAAGAGCAGTGTTTCCCTATTACAGGCAGTCAACAGTAGAAGAGCAGTGTTTCCCTGTTATAGGCAGTCAACAGTATACATAAAAAGAGAAGTGTCGAGTAGGGGAGTTCATTGATAATTGTTGCGACTGCATATTATGTTTCATTACGCGCGGTGTGTGCTCGAGAGTTTTAATTAGTTAGTGAACGCTCTTCCCGCGCTTGACTCGGTGGCGTATTTTTATGCTGATTGTGACGTATTGTCTAGAGTCAGGACCAGGGGTGGGCAAACTACGGCCCGCGGGCCACATGCGGCCCGGCAAATGATATTATGTGGCCCTCGAAAGCGTTAAGAATTTTTTTTTAATTACTTAGTTTTTAAGTTATTTTGTTGAATTTTACAGAATTTCATGAACCGTACCGTTATGATTGTTTTAACAATGTTTGATCAACTTTCTAATTCTCTATTTTTTTTAAACAGTCCTTGAATTTTGTCATGTAAGGCTAAAAAACGAATTTACCGATTTTAACATAGAGAAATGTTTATCGGCATAAAATTGGACATAATATACATCCGCCCCCCCCCCCCCACAATAGCCATTACATTTGTCAATGTGGCCCGCCGCACAAAAAGTTTGCCCACCCCTGGTTTAGACTGTATTGTGACGTAAGTTTTAGTCGTGCGCTGTCTTGAAAGGAACTATTCTCAAGTAGGATGTGCTTCATTTCTGTCTGATACCGAGCTGCGCTACATGCATGTGTTTTTGGACTTTTGCAGCCTGTATATATAATTAGATATTAAAGTTATAATTATTATGAAAAGGACTTGAGTTCATTCAGTGCTAGTAAGAATAGCACGTTTAAAAAGTTTGAAAGAACTCGATGCATTACCAATCCAGCAGAACAGACGCTTTGACAAGAAGCCTTTACAATAATGGATCCAATGCCGGCGATATATAGCTCTTTAATCAGGGATCTCACATACGTGACCAGCGGGCCAGAAGTTCTCAAACCATTGTCTCTATAGCGGCCACTAGAACAACTAGTGTAACAAATGGGAGAGAACTCCCATGAACAATGGCGTCTGTTGTTGAAGTGAGCCCCCTTGAGCTATCGATAGTCGGCACATGCGATCTTTAACACGAGTGATAAGACCCCTAAAGGATTTGTAACAATCGACAATCTAAAAAATGGAGCTCTAATGTGAACTGTTTTAATGAGATATAAGTGTGTTGGGGGGGGGGGGTCGTCAGTGAATGAATGATCTGGATGTATGAACAGATCACACACTATTGTTTGAGGAGAATAATTTCTATGCAAGTGTAGCATCAGGTGATTTTATAATGGAAAGACTATTAATAAAGTAAGAACGGGACGTTTAATTAGTTCTTTAACAGTGTGATGGGTCTGTAACTGTAGGCTGCAACTGTAGGCTGTAACTGTAGGCTGTAACTGTAGGCTGTAACAGTCTAATTGTGAGGTATCTACACGCGACATTGTAATCAATAGCTGTCGTTACAATCACCCTGCTATTGCGTCAGCGGGTCGCCGACCTATCCACAACGCACATGAGGTGGATAAACAGACCAATTTTTGTATCCACATAAACAAAGCCTGCACAACACACGACCCGCGGGCCTGATACGACCCGCCAGCACCCATTTTGAGGCCCGCAAAGTAACGAAATATGCTTTATTAGAATTTTAAAAATATGTTTCCCCAAATGTCATACTATCTTTCGGCCCGCACACGTTTTTCATAAAGTATTACGGCCCGCCTTACATTTTGAGTTGTGCAGGCACGACATGGAGGCTGGAAAGATTGGCTCAGGATCGTGATGCCTGGAGGGCTCTTGTAGGCGGCCTATGTCCTATAAATGACCTCAGACGCCGATGAAGATCGGCTGCTGTTCCTCGAGGACGAAAAGGCGAAAGAAAAAGGCCCGACATGAACGAATAAAGGAAACATGACGTCAGTGAATAGCAAACTCTTGTCCACTGTCCCACTTTCACAGTCTCTAATTGTTTCCTCCCCCATGTTTGCGTTACCAACTTCTTTGTTGTATCCTCAGATTTGAGTCGTCTGCCCAAACACTGGTCTATCGTCTTGGCCAGCTCCAAATCACTCGGCTTATACGGATGCACGGTAAAGCAGGGGCGTAGTAGAATGAGATGCCGGAGGAGGGTCTTGGTGGGATCTCTGTTGTTCATTTCGATCACTTCTCTCTTTCTCCAGATGACGATTAGGATGGGAGGTAAGTAGTTGCCAGATGAAGAAATAGCTCGCAATTTAACATTTTTATTCTTAGTTATCTCTCCTTACCAGCGGCGCAGCTAGAGTTTGTGTTACCCGTGGCGTTCCAAGAGTTTTTCACCCGTCCCTTACAAAAATAAAAAAAATTACACTCCAAAATACCATAAAGACTGGCGATTAAAAGAAATATTTCAAACTTTGAAAATATACATATACTTTAGGTCTGTTCTTTTAAGATTTCAATTTGACATTTTTGCTGTCTTTCGATCTCTGAAGAAAATATTTCTATTTTCTTTATCTGTGCCACCAGCAGACGACTGCCTCTCATTTTGCAAACATTCGTCCTTTGAAGTAGCCAGACAGCGTAGTGCATCCATGTAGTTCTACGCTAAACTTTCAGCTATAGTTCTACGCTAAACTTTCAGCTATAGTTCTACGCTAAACTTTCAGCTATAGTTCTACGCTAAACTTCCAGCTATAGCTCTACGCTAAACTTCCAGCTATAGTTCTATGCTAAACTTTCCACCCGTAGTTCTACGCTAAACTTCCAGCTATAGTTCTACGCTAAACTTCCAGCTATAGTTCTACGCTAAACTTTCCAGCTATAGTTCTACGCTAAACTTCCAGCTATATTTCTACGCTAAACTCCCAGCTATAGTTCTACGCTAAACTTCCAGCTATAGTTCTACGCTAAACTTCCAGCTATAGTTCTACGCTAAACTTCCAGCTATAGTTCTACGCTAAACTTCCAGCTATAGTTCTACGCTAAACTTTCTGCTGTAGTTCTACGCTAAACTTCCATCTGTAGTTCTACGCTAAACGTCCAGCTGTAGTTCTACGGCAGTCTACGCTAAACTTTCCAGCTGTAGTTCAATGCTAAACTTCCAGCTATAGCTCGAAGCTAAACTTTCAGCTGTAGTTCTACGCTAAACTTCCAGCTGTAATTCTACGCTAAACGTTCCAGCTGTAGTTCTACGCTAAACTTCCAGCTGTAAGTCTACACTAAACTTCCAGCTGTAGTTCTACGCTAAACTATCCACTGTTTCGACACGTCCACTACAAAAAATATATTCTTTTGGTCTCCAAAAATGTATTTCTCAGTTTATAAAAAATAGAGAGATTTTAAAAAAACAAACAATACATCAACTTGGTCATTCATAAATATCAATATTGTATCCCTCTCCGCCACTAGTTGAGTTCTCCGCCTTTACAATCCCAAGCTCTTGCTTCATGTTGTCCCGAATCTTTGCCTCTCCCATCAAATCATCGATAGATTTATAACCGTCAATATATTTATGTGGTAGGCACCACTCGAAGAGTTCACGCGCATCAAGTTGGAAATTCATAGTTGGTGATTCAAACAAACGAAATCGATTTTATCTTTGTCCAGATCCTCAGAAATGATTGGCAAACGGGCGGTATCGATACCAGCTATGCATACTTGCCCACCTGAGTTAGTTATGATTAGAAATAAAAGAAGTATGACTAATAATTTTAAAAAATATATTATTATAATTATTCTATACTAACAGGTGGATCGGACGTATACTTTTTTAAAAAATATCCACAGTACTATCCATAGCTCCAGGCTCTATACATAGATCTACATGCAAGTCACACGTCACAATCTCCCCCTCCCCCCCCCCTTTTCTCTTCCTATTTGCCATGCATTTTCGCTCACACTCACCCCCCCCCCTCCACCGGGCCATTTTCTATTGCTCACCACTAGATGTCGGGACATCTAAATTGGATGTAAATAAAATGAAGTCAGATTAAAAGTTAACTTTCTCTCCACCTTTCTTCCTGCCAGCAGGAAACCTCTTTTAGAAATAATAACATTAGTTGACATGTATTATCAAAATTCCCTTCATTCATGCCTCATTTATTTAAATTCTCTAGGGAAAACAAAGTCTTATGGTGTGCTATGAAGGTTTACTATTCAATACCACAAAATGAGAACAAGAACGGACGGATGAAGTGTGGAGTGAATGATGGAATGAATGATGGAATGAATGATGGAGTGAATGATGGAGTGAATGGTGGAGTGAATGATGGAATGAATGGTGGAGTGAATGGTGGAATGAATGGTGGAATGAATGATGGAGTGAATGATGGAATGAATGATGGAGTGAATGATGGAATGAATGATGGAATGAATGATGGAATGAATGATGGAGTGAATGATGGAGTGAATGATGGAATGAATGGTGGAATGAATGGTGGAGTGAATGATGGAATGAATGATGGAATGAATGATGGAATGAATGATGGAATGAATGATGGAATGAATGATGGAATGAATGATGGAATGAATGATGGAGTGAATGATGGAATGAATGATGGAATGAATGGTGGAGTGAATGATGGAGTGAATGGTGGAGTGAATGATGGAATGAATGATGGAATGAATGGTGAAGTGAATGATGGAGTGAATGATGGAATGAATGGTGGAATGAATGATGGAGTGAATGATGGAATGAATGATGGAATGAACGATGGAATGAATGATGGAATGAATGGTGGAGTGAATGATGGAATGAATGGTGGAGTGAATGATGGAGTGAATGGTGGAGTGAATGATGGAATGAATGATGGAATGAATGGTGGAGTGAATGATGGAGTGAATGATGGAGTGAATGATGGAATGAATGTTGTAGTGAATGATGGAGTGAATGATGGAATGAATGGTGGAGTGAATGATGGAATGAATGGTGGAGTGAATGATGGAGTGAATGATGGAATGAATGGTGGAATGAATGGTGGAGTGAATGATGGAATGAATGATGGAATGAATGGTGGAGTGAATGATGGAATGAATGATGGAATGAATGGTGGAGTGAATGATGGAGTGAATGATGGAATGAATGGTGGAATGAATGATGGAATGAATGGTGGAGTGAATGATGGAGTGAATGATGGAATGAATGATGGAATGAATGGTGGAGTGAATGATGGAATGAATGATGGAATGAATGGTGGAATGAATGATGGAATGAATGATGGAATGAATGGTGGAGTGAATGATGGAATGAATGGTGGAGTGAATGATGTGCTACATTTTAAAATAAAGTTTAGACTTCTGTCAGAGTGATGACAGCTGAACACGAAGATCCGATAAACAATTGAATCCCGCCAACTCTTAAACCCGGTGGTGTATGGTTCAGGGTTTTGCGTCGCAGAATATCTGAGTTTATTTAAACATTATTTAAATGGATTGTTGATGATGATTGATTACATGTATAGCGCTTGTCTCCATGCCATTCTAGCATGCTCAAAGCTTGTCTCCATGCCATTCTAGCATGCTCAAAGCTTGTCTCCATGCCATTCTAGCATGCTCAAAGCCTGTCTCCATGCCATTCTAGCATGCTCAAAGCTTGTCTACATGCTATTCTAGCATGCCCAAAGCGCTCTGATGTCATAAAATCGATTTAAAGAAAAATGTCTTTAATGGTCTCTTAAATTATTTTTTATCATTGGATAAGTTGTGGTCTAGAATCCAGCTGGCATTGGAACAGTTGTGGTCTAGAATCACATGATCTTGTAACACATCACACCAATGTGGCACACATGATCTCGTAACACATCACACCAATGTGGCACACATGATCTTGTAACACATCACACCAATGTGGCACACATGATC
Organism: Omphiscola glabra; assembly: GCA_964017045.1. Lineage (NCBI taxonomy): Eukaryota > Metazoa > Mollusca > Gastropoda > Lymnaeidae > Omphiscola > Omphiscola glabra. The sequence goes on along the minus strand of OZ024801.1, from coordinate 6,670,171 downwards.
TTGTAACACATTACACCATTGTGTCATACATGTTCTTATAACACATCACGTGCACCTTGATAAGAGCCCTTCAATTTAAAAGTGGAGGAAGTGGGATCAATGTGGGCTTGATGTAACGTCACTTCTAGTGACGTGAGGTGGCCCGAGAGAGTATGAGTGAATAAATGAAACTATGAGGGTGGGTGCATGGGGGGCGGTCAACCCTGGGGGGCAGCTTTTTCGTTACATGTAAGGGCGGCATTTTCGGCCAACTGCAGTCATTTTCGTGGAAAAGGGCGTCAAAAAGCTTGACCCGAACGGGTGGCACTAAACCAAGCCACGCCCCTTTAAGTGTGACAGTTTAGCCGTGCATGTTGTCCGGTTCAGTTGAGTAAAACAACCAGGTGTATAAAGGAATGTTACGTTACCTACGATCTCATAACTGCTCCCACGGCGCATCTTGTTGAAACGGCGCATGTAGTATGGGAGGCGAGGGTATGGGAGGGGGGGGGTTGCCGCTCATACACTTATTACCGTTGGAGGAATATCTACCAAGTGGGGGCAAAGTTTACCACTTTAAGTTACGCCTCTACCTAGTTTGATCAATATTTGACTTCACAGAAACATAAAGATCTTAATACATGCGAATGACCAAATCAAAGTATGTGAAAACCTGATGATTCTTTTAACCTGATTGCAATCTCTACCCCCTATCACCATCATCATCATCATCATCATCATCATCATCATCATCATCATCATGTCCCTTAGTCCTTGGACCGTTGGGGCGCCACAGATGACATGAAAACTATTCTTCTCCATTCCTCTCTGTCTTCTGCACTACGCATAGCATCGCCTAGTTTTAATCCCGTCCACTCTTTGATGTTATCTTCCCATCTTTTTCTCTGTCTTCCTCTTCTTCTTCCTCCTATCAATATCTTACAAATGATGAAAGACAAAATCCGATATCCTTGCCCCAAGCATTCGCCTCTGGCAATATGAATTCAACTACCTAACTTCATCAGTTTTCAGGTCAGGTGACGTTAAAGATATCATGGAGCTGACAGAAGTCCAAGCATTGACAGGAATTGTCAACGGGAACGTTCAGCTCAATGGTGCATCGTAAGTAATCACGTGATCAGGTGAGACCAGGTGTGAAGCCGAAGCGGGGGATTGTACTTGGCCCACCATCAAACTGACCATTACATCACCGAAATTTTAACTTAATTCAACTTGATTTCACAAACTTCATATTAAAAGTATAAAAATCAATTCCTGATAGACTGGAAAAATATAAAATGTATTATATCAATTCGATAGTTGTAGTCTCTCTCTTTCTCTTTCTCTCTCTCTCTCTCTCACTCATTGCCAATAATTGCCAAGGGGAATTAAGAGGGTCATCACTATTTAGTTGGGTTACTTCTCTTAATAATTTCTCTCCTTCGATTTGTTTTTATAATTTAAATATTTTTGTTTTTTAGAGGCACAATGCTTGGTGGCAACACTGTCAATGATAGGCAGGAAACACTTGAACTTCCTGGGATAGCCACTTACCTGCCCCACCTAAAGAATCATCCCGAGTATCTACAACCTATGATGAGAGTGTCTCGCAACAGAAGTAATGGTCAGTGTCTCATTAAGATGTGTGTCTTATAACTGACTGTGTCTCATTGATGAATCTCTTTAAGTGTTGAATGTGTCTCATTACTCTGTGTCTCATTACTCTGTGTCTCATTACTCTGTGTCTCATTACTCTGTGTCTCATTACTCTGTGTCTCATTACTCTGTGTCTCACTATTCTTTGTATCATTGTTGACTGTGTCACATTACTCTGTGTCTCATTACTCTGTGTCACATTGTTGACTGTGTCTCATTACTCTGTGTCTCATTACTCTGTGTCACATTACTCTGTGTCTCATTACTCTGTGTCACATTACTCTGTGTCTCATTACTCTGTGTCACATTACTCTGTGTCTCATAACTCTGTGTCACATTACTCTGTGTCTCATTACTCTGTGTCTCATTACTCTGTGTCACATTACTCTGTGTCTCATTACTCTGTGTCTCATTACTCTGTGTCACATTACTCTGTGTCTCATTACTCTGTGTCACATTACTCTGTGTCTCATTACTCTGTGTCACATTACTCTGTGTTTCATTACTCTGTGTCACATTACTCTGTGTCTCATTACTCTGTGTCACATTACTCTGTGTCTCATTACTCTGTGTCTCATTACTCTGTGTCTCATTACTCTGTGTCACATTACTCTGTGTCACATTACTCTGTGTCACATTACTCTGTGTCTCATTGATGAATGTGTGTTTCTTTACTATCAGTTTGACTACGTATTGTGTCTCATAGCCAACGTCACGTGTGTCTCATAGCCAACGTCATGTGTGTCTCAAAGCCAACGTCACGTGTGTCTCATAGCCAACGTCATGTGTGTCTCAAAGCCAACGTCACGTGTGTCTCATAGCCAACTTCATGTGTGTCTCAAAGCTAACGTCATGTGTGTCTCATAGCCAACATCAAGTGTGTCTTATAGCCAAGGTCATGTTTGTCTCATAGTTAACGTTATGTGTGTCTCATAGTCAACGTCATGTGTGTCTCATAGCCAAGGCCATGTGTGTCTCATAGCCAACGCCATGTGTCTCATAGCCAACGCCATGTGTGTCTCATAGCCAAGGCCATGTGTGTCTCATAGCCAACGCCATCTGTGTCTCATAGCCAAGGCCATGTGTGTCTCATAGCCAAGGCCATGTGTCTCATAGCCAAGGCCATGTGTCTCAAAGCCAACGCCATGTGTCTCATGGCCAAGGCCATGTGTCTCATAGCCAACGCCATGTGTGTCTCATAGCCAACGCCATGTGTCTCATAGCCAACGCCATGTGTGTCTCATAGCCAACGCCATGTGTGTCTCATAGCCAACGCCATGTGTGTCTCATAGCCAACGCCATGTGTCTCATAGCCAATGCCATGTGTGTCTCATAGCCAACGCCATGTGTCTCATAGCCAATGCCATGTGTGTCTCATAGCCAATGCCATGTGTGTCTCATAGCCAACGCCATGTGTCTCATAGCCAACGCCACGTTTGTCTCAGTATTAACCCATTCTGATAATACCCGAATCAACACCAGGAACCGGTAACCAAAGTAAAAAAAACAATTATTGGTTACTTTAACACACACAAAAAAAAAAGAATTATTAAATTAAAAAAAAAATATTGTCTTATAATAATTTTGCATTTCTTGTTAACTGCTGACAGTGAGCCTGGTGATTGGAGTCCCAACCATTAAGAGACCAGATGCTAGTTACCTTGATGAGACCTTAAAGTCACTCTTCGTCAACCTCCCAGCTCATGACGCCACCAAGTGCCTGATCATTGTGTTTATAGCAGAGGTTTACACTTAGTAAAAATGTTGTTCCAAAAGGCAGTCCAATATGTTTTAAAACATTTAAAAGTTTTACCGAACTGGTGAAAGAACATTTTGTTAAAAAGACAAAAGTAATCAAATGTCTGGCAAACCGCCATGGTCTCCTCAAGGAGATATTACTTTCAAATGTTTGGCAAACCGTCGGAGATATTACTTTCAAATGTTTGGCAAACCGCCATGGTCTCCTCAAGGAGATATTACTTTCAAATGCTTGGCAAACTGCCATGGTCTCCTCAAGGAGATATTACTTTCAAATGTCTGGCAAACTGCCATGGTCTCCTCAAGGAGATATTACTTTCAAATGTTTGGCAAACCGCCATGGTCTCCTCAAGGAGATATTACTTTTAAAAAGTTTATTTTTATTTCACTAAATAAACTTTAAAATTGTGATTGTGTCGAGATTTATAATTTAGCTTATGTGTATAAAAAAAATAAGGTATACAAATATTTTAAAATATAAATAAATATTTTATTTCAAGCTTCACATGTGCAATTCTTGCTTTGTTTTCCTTCCTAGCCATGGGATGTTGAATATGTCAAACAAATAACTATAGATTTGGAGCTCATGTAAGTATTATTGGACACATACATGTAGTGTTGCTCGACACAGAGCAACTCAGGTTAACATGTATTCATTCCTTATGTATCACGCAATGTGCCCATTTATCCCATACATGATGGTGCCCAAGTAAAATATTTTATGGGCAGCTAGAGGTTTAGACATTGTAACCTCATTATTTATGTTGTGTTACTCTGGCATGTACATTGAAATACAGAGGGCATTTTCTAACAAAACTCAGGAGAGGGCTAGTTTGCCTTTCATTGCTCAACCATAGTGCTCTGACTATATTTATTACTGTAGTTTTATTTAAGGTGTGTAAATGTACATATTTTAAAGTTAAGGTACTTAATTGTACACATAATTTATTTCCAGGTACCCAAATGAAATTTCCTCTGGGCTACTAGAAATTATTGCTCCTTCTCCTAAGTTTTATCCAGCTTTGGAAAATTTGAAGTTGACCTTCAACGATGATTCAGAAAGGGTCAAGTATGACAGTGTTTTGTTAAACTTAACTCTTTGGAAGAAAAAAGTTTTAAAAAATAAATGATGAAAAGGTGTTTTCAATAAGCAAGCCACAAGCAGGGGCATATTAGGCTTGTTGAGGAACTTCATCTTTACCATTAACTCAAAATGGCAGAAAAATTGGAAGATCCCTTCTAATAAAACAATCTAAAATTTTTTTTTTATCAAGTATTGATTATTAAATCTGAGTTTTCTCATTATTTCTAATCACTCTTATATTTGTATTTATGAACAATATAAAAATCTTTTCTTTGATTTTGTGTACAATACCATAGTAGCTGAAAGAATGGTTGCAGTAGGATTTTGATAATTCTCAAAGGAACAAAAATATTTTTAAAATTTTAAACTAAGGAAAATTTAACATATCCTTGAAATAAACAACAAATAAATTGCAACCAAGCATTCCTCATTTTACTGGACCAAAGAAATGGCAATGAAAAAAAAGAATTCCATTCACCCAGCATAACTAATTAAAATAAATGTTATGTTCAATTCAAAACCAAATGAATCACTTCAGTTTAGACCAAATTAATCACTTCAGTTTAGAGATGATGAAGAATAAATTAAGTGAAATGAACTTTTAGGTGGAGGACAAAACAAAACTTGGACTATGCCTACTTAATGATGCATTCAACAAAACGAGGGAAATATTACATTCAAGTAAGATCAAATTGTATTAAGTTTTTGTTTGAAAACTTTTGATTTTCTTTTAATTATAAAAATGACCTCCGGTGATGACAAGGATTTTATTCTTTTAATGGTTCCATTAAATTTAGAGGCCTCTCTCATTTCTTCACCTCACTCATGTCTTCACCTCACTCATGGTCTTCCTTCACCTCACTCATGTCTTCACCTCTCTCATGTCTTCACCTCTCTCATGTCTTCACCTCTTTCATGTCTTCACCTCACTCATGTGTTCACCTCCCTCATGTCTTCACCTCTCTCATGTCTTCACCTCACTCATGTCTTCACCTCTCTCATGTCTTCACCTCTTTCATGTCTTCACCTCTCTCATGTCTTCACCTCTCTCATGTCTTCACCTCTCTCATGTCTTCACCTCACTCATGTCTTCACCTCTTTCATGTCTTCACCTCACTCGTGTGTTCACCTCCCTCATGTCTTCACCTCTCTCATGTCTTCACCTCTCTCATGTCTTCACCTCTTTCATGTCGTCAACTCACTCATGTCTTCGCCTCACTCATGTCTTCACCTCTCTCATGTCTTCAACTCACTCAGGTTGTCAGACTAGTTTATTTTTTAATTCCCTGTCACTATCTGTTAAACGTATTAGTGTTCCAACAAAGGACAGAGTTGATTGTGTTTTTAATTCCCTGTCATTATCTGTTGAGCTCGTTGGAGTTCCAACAAAGGACAGAGTTGATTGTGTTTTTAATTCCCTGTCATTATCTGTTGAGCTTGTTGGAGTTCCAACAAAGGACAGAGTTGATTGTGTTTTTAATTCCCTGTCATTATCTGTTGAGCTTGTTGGAGTTCCAACAAAGGACAGAGTTGATTGTGTTTTTAATTCCCTGTCATTATCTGTTGAGCTTGTTGGAGTTCCAACAAAGGACAGAGTTGATTGTGTTTTTAATTCCCTGTCACTATCTGTTGAGCTTGTTGGAGTTCCAACAAAGGACAGAGTTGATTGTGTTTTTAATTCCCTGTCACTATCTGTTGAGCTTATTGGAGTTCCAACAAAGGACAGAGTTGATTGTGTTTTTAATTCCCTGTCACTATCTGTTGAGCTTGTTGGAGTTCCAACAAAGGACAGAGTTGATTATGTTTTTAATTCCCTGTCACTATCTGTTGAGCTTGTTGGAGTTCCAACAAAGGACAGAGTTGATTGTGTTTTTCATTCCCTGTCACTATCTGTTGAGCTTGTTGGAGTTCCAACAAAGGACAGAGTTGATTGTGTTGTTGCATTTATAGTTTGGAAGGAGGGAGAAAATAAGATTCATTTTAGAGTACTGAATCCTAAATTAAAATAATCGTACTCTATAGACTCCCTCTAAGGCGACTACAATCATGGTTATTAACTCTTTAACTCCCTGGGCTTTTCATACACCTTTTCCAAACATTTTCCCACACCTTTTCCAAACCTTTCCCCACACCTTTTCCAAACCTTTCCCACATCTTTTCCCACTCCTTTTCCAAACCTTTTCCCCACACCTTTCCCACATATTTTCCCAAACCTTTGCCAAAGCTTTTACCAAACCTTTTCCAAACCTTTCCCCACACCTTTTCCCACACCTTTCCCCACACTGTTTCCCCACACCGTTTTCCCACACCTTTTCCCACACCTTATCCCCACACCTTTTCCCACGCCTTTTCCAAAACTTTTCCCACACCTTATCCCACACTGTTTCCACACACCTTTCCACACACCTTTTCCCACACCGTTTCCCCACACCTTTTACCACACTTTTTCCCCACACCTTTCCCCACACCTTCTCAAAAACCTTTTCCCACACCTTTTCCCACACTGTTTCCCCACACCTTTTCCCACACTGTTTCCCCACACCTTTCTCCACACCTTTTCCCACACGAAGCTGCACCTCAATAAGAGTCTTACAGTAATGGAAAGAAATATCCTACTTTGATATAAATTGGAGCTCAATTATTCTTTTTAATTCAATGCCCCTTTTTCTCCTTCATAGCTGGAGGATGACATTATCACAAAACCAGATTATTTCTCATTCATCATGCGCGCCATTGACAGTCGCTCCACTGCGTGGATTGTCCTACGTTTTTCTGCCTTAGGTTTTATAGGTAACACAGGAATCCAGACCATTTGAAAATCTTTTCAACAAAAAAAATGTGCACTTATTTTCTACAAAATATTCGTGTTTTTCTACTATAATGATTGATACATCTATCAATGAAAGAACTAAACATGTTACATATATAAATGTAAGAACTTTAAATAAAAGAACTATAAATGTAAGACCTATACATGCAAGAGCTATAAAAGAAAAATCTATAAATATAAAAACTATAAATGAAAGAGCCATAAATGAAAGAACTATAAATGTACGAGCTATAAATGAAAGAGCTATAAATGAACGAGCTATAAATGAAAAATCTATAAAAGAGAGAGCTATCAACGAAAGAGACTATAAATGAGCATCCCATGCTCAATATAAATTTATCAATTACTGTAACTTTCAAGAGTTGACATTTGATGTTTACAAAATATTTTCCAGGCAAACTGTTTCGGACAACAGATCTGCCGCTGCTAGTAGAATTTCTTTTAATGTTTTATGCGGACAAACCTGGGGACTGGCTGCTTGATAATGTACTCACTACCAAGCTGTGTGGTAAAGATATGCATTTGGTAAGTTGGATCAAAGCCTTCATATAAATCATTTGATATTTGTTAGATGACTATGAAAGCAGAAGGCTCAATGAAACTAAACAAAATGTTTACCTGACTGTCAGTAGTCACTAGACCAGAGGTCACAATAACAGAGGTCACGAGCACGAAGGTCACAAGACGAGAGGTCGCGAGACCAGAGGTCACAAGATCAGAGGTCACGAGACAAGTAGTATTGAATGAAAAGGAAAGATGGACCTTTACCAAGAAAGCAGATGAAAACCTGGATGTGCATTAACCGAGAAATAAATCCTTTATATGATGACCCAACCATTGAGGTGGTCTAAGACTGAGTTGGATGGTGGATGTGCATGGGCATGCCTGGATGTGAAAGGTCATGGATCTGTCCCAGTGGAAGGATATAGTGGTGCAGGTCAGAGCCCTTCATGAACTGTGATGCCTTTGAGGATGATGCATGTTAAAAAAAATGATGCAAAAATACGAGTATGCTTAATGTCCATGACACTTTACATGGATCTCGACACTGATTAACCAAATGATTAAAAACATTTTTTGGTAGTATTTCAAGAATCAGAGGTTACGTCTCTTGTGATTTCCTTGTTGACCTTTGCTTGGCGCCAGTTTGCTGAGCTCAGTGACAGTTCTAAGCAACTGGCAATTTGTTATGTTACGCTAAAGAACCAACTTTTCACTCTCTGAGATGGCTTTTGTTGATGTTCCGCCCACAACCTGAATGCTGAGACTACTGCCTTACTTCATTTCATGGCTATTTTTAAGATCTCAGTATCTTTAATCAACTTGAAACTAACTCTATCGTTTTTTTTCCTCATCAAAATATCAGAAAGAATGTCAGCTTGTCGTGAGCAAGGTCGCTATTGATGTGAAGCCCCCTTTGTTCCAGCATATTGGTTATCATTCGTCACTGAAAGGAAAAATACAGAAACTGAAGGTAGATATATAATTAAATTTGTGTAATGTTAATAGGCAGATGTATGCTTACATTTGTGTAATATTAATAGGCAGATGTATGCTTAAATTTGTGTATTTTGTTTTATTGTCACGATTATGTCTCTTTTTCTAATATTTTTATGTACAGCGCGGTGAGCCCAGCCCTAGGCAACTAATAATAATAATAATAATAATTATAATGTTAATAGGCAGATATATGCTTACATGTCGGAGGCATGTCTACATTCGTGCAGTTCTAACAGGTACACTTGCCTTTGAGACAAACTACAGTTGTTGGCCTTTGGGCTAAGATCTCTCGATGTGATTGGACATTGAAACAAATCATTAACTCTAAAAATAACATCATAAGACCTGTGAGCTCAACTTAATATCCATTATGGCTTTTTTTTTTTTTAACCGCAGGAAAAAACATTTAAAGCTAAAACGGCTGATCCTAAGAATAAAGTCTTTCAAGGGAACCATAATCCACCAGCCTCGTACCTGAATACCTCGATTAGCCATTATGAGGATTACGATCTAGAGCAGGCGTACAAAGGATATAAACCTTTCTGGGGCTATACGCCAGTGGCGGGGGACATCATTGACATTGTGTACAATCCACCCATCAAAATATATAGGTCAGTATCATTCCGTGGAAAATAAAAATAGATTTTGTTGTGCTACATTTTCTTGAACTTTAAACAAATTCATCATCCTTCTAGCAAGGTCATCAAACCTGTCAAATTTTATTTTGAGATATTTGTGATGAGTTAAGAAGAGATATTTTCCACGCCTTTATTTTGACAATTGGATTTGTACATCTATTGTTAATTATATGATTACTTTGGATTTGTACATCTATTGTTAATTCTATGATTACTTTGGATTTGTACATCTATTGTTAATTCTATGATTACTTTGGATTTGTACATCTTTTGTTAATTCTATGATTACTTTGGATTTGTACATCTATTGTTAATTCTATGATTACTTTGGATTTGTACATCTTTTGTTAATTCTATGATTACTTTGGAGAGATGTCTTTAGAACTTAAATGGGTTATTTATAGCCAAAAAGATTAATGTTTCTGCTGCACACTAATTGATAGTTAAGTTGTAGCCCCTTTGCTAGTTATATCCCTTCATACCTTTGTCAATCACCAGTTTCGAGTAAGAATTTCAGCTTAATAAGGAATAATTCTTATTTCTGCCTTCTTTAGAGTTTGGTCTTCGACGTTGGAGGTAAAATTAAGTGTAAGGAGACAAAGATGTTCCATAAATATTTTGAAGTGTTTTTTTTTTTGCATCCTTGTCTTTTCATTTAATTATTGTAAAACATCCTAGTTTGGAATATAATAGTTTGGAAGATTACTCTAATTTCTTAAAAGGATGTTGCATGTTTGCAGATATAAAATTAAATTCTTCCTCATCAAATTTTATTTTTCAATTGGTTAAAGGTTGTTTGTTTTTAGATGTTCATACAGAAAATTGGTGTTTCTAATAGCACGTGAACATGATATGCAGATGACTTACATTTCTTTCCTGCAGTTACAAGCTTGTGAGTGGTTCAGGTGAACATCCTGATGACATTTTCCCTGAGAGTACAACGGTCTTGGTTGAGCCTGTGTTTAAATCAGGATTTCAAAATGGCAGCCAGGTACTGTTGGAAATTATTCAACCCAGTGGTCGGCTAATCGTGGCTGGCGTGCCGCATGCGGCTATTTAGCGACCTGAGTGCGGCTCGGCCAGTCAGCCAATAACCGGTTTTGACTGCCAAAGAACATCATTCTTGAAAAGAAGTTTAGCTCTCAAAAATTTGTTATCATCGCCCTGCTGCTGATTTTTGGCTCTTTTGACTAATGAGTTTGCCGACCACTGCTTTAACCCAAAAACACTTAAACACTTACCAAACAAGAATTAAAAATCTATGATTTCTTATGAGTACACCTTTTTGTAATGAAATGTCAATTTTAAAAAGATTAATTTTTTTAAATCAAATGAGAGGTTGCTTTGAGTGATGTCATACAAAAGTGAGGACTGTCTTAAATGTGTCTCAGTGCTGTAGGGAATGGCTCACTATGACAGATTGATTTGTATGATCTAACATACAGATTTGTTGCTCATCATTATGCCCTACTAATGAACTATTGGAGGGGGACAGAACTCTAACTGAAGGGGAAATGACACCTGACCCAGTCAGTTTTTAATTACCTTTCCCTAGGGAGATGAAATGTTTTATCAAGTTGGGACATTTGACAAGAGTGGAATAGCCAGGAATATCATCCCACCATCAATCGACAAAATTAAGACTTTTAGGATCAAAGTAAATGAAACTATGACAACTTGGATACTACTAAGGGAGGTAAGTGGCAAAGAAGTAAAACTTGAAAGATTCAACATGCTCATCTCTTCATCTGTTTGAAAACCTTACTCCCACTTATGAACCTCTTTGATCTTGTCGCTCTTATTTTTGTAAATTGTGACTGTGAGGCTAATTTGTTTCTGAAATAATCATCTCTTCTGAAGTATCACTCTAAAATTTATTCAAGAAAGAGACTGCCAAAATTAGATAAGAACAAAATTGTTCTATCTAACAAAAAAATCTCCATTAAAGCAGTTTAACATTCCTGTTTTTTGTTGGACTTTGTTCTGACTGGCAGGGTGGTTGGACTTTGTTCTGGCTGGCAGGGTGGTTGGACTTTGTTCTGACTGGCAGGGTGGTTGGACTTTGTTCTGACTGGCAGGGTGGTTGGACTTTGTTCTGGCTGGCAGGGTGGTTGGACTTTGTTCTGGCTGGCAGGGTGGTTGGACTTTGTTCTGGCTGGCAGGGTGGTTGGACTTTGTTCTGACTGGCAGGGTGGTTGGACTTTGTTCTGACTTGCAGGGTGGTTGGACTTTGTTCTGATTGGCAGAGTGGTTGGACTTTGTTCTGGCTGGCAGGGTGGTTGGACTTTGTTCTGGCTGGCTCGGACTTTGCTCTGGCTGGCAGGGTGGTTGGACTTTGTTCTGGCTGGCAGGGTGAGCGCTTTGATATCAGGCAATTAAAGAAAACTCGCAAGGGCAGACTTCACAGGGATTTCCCAGATATTGTAGATGAAAATAACTGACCTAAAATTATCTCACTGGGAATAAAGATAAAAGCAACAAGCACTTCAGATGATGCCCTTGTATTATCTTAAACTCCATCCTCAGAGTGAACCCTGCACGAAGGTCACACAATGCGTTACCATATCCTGTTTGCTGTTAGACTAGTGTTTTCAGTTCTCTGACTTACGATTTGTTATTTGTTTTTTTCAGATCCTCATTGGAGACTCGGCCACGCCCACTACTTGATTTCTTCTTGTGTAACAACACAAACAAATGCAAAAGAAAACATCTCTTTATTAAGATGCTATGTGAACACTGTTGATTGTAATTTACTGGCTTGTTATTTCAGTGCATATTTAAAGACTATATTTAAGTGTTGGCTGTTAACAAGCAGTTTACAAAATGAGTGCCATTAATAAAGCCAAGTGATAATTTTTGACAAACGGTTTTGACCTTCAGTACAATGCCCTAACTTTTCTTACTATTTAAAGCTGTCCGTGGGAGGTTTAATGAAGTCCTACTGCCATGTGAGAAGATGGAGTGGTCGACACGCCTCCTGCCATGAGTGGTGGACACACCTACAGCTAAAGTGCCAGGAGTCAATCCACTTTGACCTTAAAAATCTTATTTTACAAGCAGAATTCATGGGATGATTTTATTGGATGATTTCATTGGATGATTTCAAAGGTTGCTAGTGAAATGTTAATTTATTTGTTTAATTAAAACACATGGACAATTGGATTTGATTAAAATTTGCATCCCAATTTGTTCATTTGTCTGATAGTACTGCATGGTTCAGCGTTCAGTTGTGATGACTGTTCTATGAATTTGTCTGATAGTACTGCATGGTTCAGCGTTCAGTTGTGATGACTTTTCTATGAGGTGCCAGCCCCAAAGTTGATTAAATAAATACTCATCAATTTATAGGAGCATAATTTATGCACATTAAATTACAGTCAAAATCCCTATCTCTTCCCATCCCCATGCCAGTCTCTCTTCACTGTATCTATGTGATGATGATGATTGAATAGTTTTATAGCACTTGTGTCCATGATATTTTAGCATGCTCTCAGCGCTCTGATGTCCTAAAATCTATTTAATTTAAAGAAAAACGTCTGAAATGACTTTTTATCATCTTCAATTTCCCTCAAAGATTGAGGCAAACTGTTCCATAATTTAGGCGCAATAGCTTCAAAGGAGAGCACTCCTATGACTTCTATCTATAGTCTCCCAGATGTTACATTTCTTCACTGTATCTGCCACTCTCCCAGATGTTACATTTCTTCACTGTATCTGCCACTCTCTCAGCTGTTACATTTCTTCACTGTATCTGCCACTCTCTCAGATGTTACATTTCTTCACTGTATCTGCCACTCTCTCAGATGTGACATTTCTTCACTGTATCTGCCACTCTCCCAATTCTAGTCTTTCGTCACTGTATCTGCCACTCTCCCAATTCTAGTCTTTCTTCACTGTATCTGCCACTCTCCCAATTCTAGTCTTTCGTCACTGTATCTGCCACTCTCCCAATTCTAGTCTTTCGTCACTGTATCTGCCACTCTCCCAATTCTAGTCTTTCTTCACTGTATCTGCCACTCTCCCAATTCTAGTCTTTCGTCACTGTATCTGCCACTCTCCCAATTCTAGTCTTTCTTCACTGTATCTGCCACTCTCCCAATTCTAGTCTTTCGTCACTGTATCTGTCACTCTCTCAGATGTTACATTTCTTCACTGTATCTGCCACTCTCCCAATTCTAGTCTTTCGTCACTGTATCTGCCACTCTCTCAATTCTAGTCTTTCGTCACTGTATCTGCCACTCTCTCAATTCTAGTCTTTCGTCACTGTATCTGCCACTCTCCCAATTCTAGTCTTTCGTCACTGTATCTGCCACTCTCCCAATTCTAGTCTTTCGTCACTGTATCTGCCACTCTCTCAGATGTGACATTTGTATAATGTTATAGGATGCTGTAGTTCATTTGATCCTCATGTTGTTTTATCTATTAATTTATCACGACAACTGAGCTTGACTATCGTGCCTTACAATTTTGTTCTTCATATAGAGTAACTAAGGACACTTTACTATTTTTCACAACCATATCAATGGATATTAAAGTTAAAGATGAAGTTCATGGACCATTAAAATACTTATTTATTAAACATCAGAACGAAAATTCCATTACAAAATGGCATCTTGAATCCAGCACTGTCAACTTGATGGTCATATTCCATCACAAAATGGCCCCTTGATTCCAGCACTGTCAACTTGATGGACATATACCATCACAAAATGTCCCCTTGATTCCAGCACTGTCAACTTGATGGACGTGAATAAAACAAAGTTTAAAAAAATCATTATTTGAAGTAAATATAATTTATTCCCATAGGATAAACAAATCTCACTCATTGCAATATTTGAAATGATCTTATTTGAAATGATCTTATTTGAAATGATCTTATTTGAAATGATCTTATTTTAAATGATCTGACATGTGAGTGTATTTATTGAGCTCAGCAATATAAACTTTAATTTGTTTCTTTCCACTTGACATTGCATTATTTGCATCATGTAGTTTTGTTTCGGTGAGACTTGGCTGCCTGTAATCTCTGTACAACTGTTGTTTGCATTGATGCTCTGTACAACTGTTGTTTGCATTGATGCTATCAGTCAGGTACCAAAACAACCGCTGATTGTATTTGAAATGAGGTGTGATTAATTTATGGGTTTTTTTTTTTAATGTGAGTAAAAACGTTTGTTTCTTGTATTTAAAATGTTAACATAGTTAGGCTAAATGTCAGTCAAGGCCATCTTGTATGACAGGGGTCCACAATCTACTTGGCACGCAGATCAATTTTCAATGGCATGTGGGGAAACCCCACCCCCCACCCCCCCCCCCAAAAAAAAAAAAAAAAAAAATTTTTTTTTTTTTGTAATCAATGACTAAAAATTGTGTCATATGGTAGACTCATATGTGGTTGGACTGCTCAATGAATTAGAAATCCTACTTTGGAAAAGTATTACTAAAAGGATGTGAACCACTGTTGGAGGGCCAGGACAAAATAATATACTTGGTGGGTCAGCATGAGATCTCTCATAAACAGTGTGTCAGCATGGTGCCAGCAGTGTGCCAGCAGTGTGCCAGGAGTGTGCGAGCAGGGTTGGTGGGTCAGGATGAGATCTCTCATAAACAGTGTGCCAGCAGGGTTGGTGGGTCAGCATGAGATCTCTCATAAACAGTGTGCCAGCAGTGTTGGTGGGTCAGCATGAGATCTCTCATAAACAGTGTGCCAGCAGGGTTGGTGGGTCAGCATGTGATCTCTCATAAACAGTGTGCCAGCAGGGTTGGTGGGTCAGGATGAGATCTCTCATAAACAGTGTGCCAGCAGGGTTGGTGGGTCAGCATGAGATCTCTCATAAACAGTGTGCCAGCAGGGTTGGTGGGTCAGGATGAGATCTCTCATAAACAGTGTGCCAGCAGGGTTGGTAGGTCAGGATGAGATCTCTCATAAACAGTGTGCCAACATTGTGCCCTAAAATCATGGGTCCCCTAACGGCTGCCAAGTGGGACTGTGGGTCATATTTCAATGCTTTCAGTGAAGACGGAACTGAATCAAGTGATTGAGGATCAAATAATTGAAGGGTACAGTTAAGCCTTTCCCAAAGATGTGTCTCATCTTCATCTATTGTTTTAAAGAATTTCCACCAAAAATTCCTACGTTTCAAAATTACTTTCACAGTCTTTCAGTTTGAAAACCCATAATGTAAAATAAATGTTGAGATCTTTATCACATGCCAGGAATTAGATCTAATGAATTAAACATTCTTTATTATCTTATCTAAAGTATTCATCCTTTTGTTCCTCTACGAAACAATATGTTTGAGCACATTAGTGCAATATAATAAAGTATCATTTGTGTGTTTGAAAGGTTCAATGAATACATCTGATATTGAAGGCATTGTAAGCCTAAGGGCTCAAGGCATTGTAAGCCTAAGGGCTCCTTAAAAAAGAATATGTAAAAAAAAATGAAGAGATAATCTAATTGTTTTTTTTAATGACTTTACTGTTTGACCTTTCCATATAAACACAAATAATAGAACTTATTATTCATATAAACACAAATAATAGAACTTATTATTCATATAAACACAAATAATAGAACTTATTATCCATATAAACACAAATAATAGAACTTATTATTCATATAAACACAAATAATAGAACTTATTATTCATATAAACATAAATAATAGAACTTATTATTCATATAAACACAAATAATAGAACTTATTATTCATATAAACACAAATAATAGAACTTATTATTCATATAAACACAAATAATAGAACTTATTATTCATATAAACACAAATAATAGAACTTATTATTCATATAAACACAAATAATAGAACTTATTATTCATATAAACACAAATAATAGAACTTATTATTCATATAAACACAAATAATAGAACTTATTATTCATATAAACATAAATAATAGAACTTATTATTCATATAAACATAAATAATAGAACTTATTATTCATATAAACATAAATAATAGAACTTATTATTCATATAAACATAAATAATAGAACTTATTATTCATATAAACATAAATAATAGAACTTATTATTCATATAAACACAAATAATAGAACTTATTATTCATATAAACATAAATAATAGAACTTATTATTCATATAAACATAAATAATAGAACTTATTATTCATATAAACACAAATAATAGAACTTATTATTTATATAAACATAAATAATAGAACTTATTATTCATATAAACACAAATAATAGAACTTATTATTCATATAAACATAAATAATAGAACTTATTATTCATATAAACATAAATAATAGAACTTATTATTCATATAAACACAAATAATAGAACTTATTATTTATATAAACATAAATAATAGAACTTATTATTCATATAAACACAAATAATAGAACTTATTATTCATATAAACATAAATAATAGAACTTATTATTCATATAAACATAAATAATAGAACTTATTATTCATATAACATAAATAATAGAACTTATTATTTATATAAACATAAATAATAGAAATTATTTATATAAACATAAATAATAGAACTTATTATTCATATAAATAATAGAACTTATTATTCATATAAATAATAGAACTTATTATTCATATAAATAATAGAACTTATTATTCATATAAATAATAGAACTTATTATTCATATAAACATAAATAATAGAACTTATTATTTATATAAACGAATAAACTTGAAAACAAAACCATAATTTTTTTTAATGAGGCAATTTTCAATTTTTTTACTAGTTACCGATAATTTAACATCTAAAACAAGATGCCTGGAGGACAAGTGCACTTGTTCGTAAATCGAATGTTCTAAATTAGAAATGCTGGTTTGAAACTTGTCTTGACAGCCCCTGTCTGCAAACCATTTGTTAGTCTTTCCCATCAGAAGATTTAAGAACAGAAGACTTTGAGGCCATTTTTATTTCTTGTTAATTTATTGTAATGATGATATGGTGATACAGATTTCTTGTATGTTTTAGAAATGATTTTTAAAAAAAAATTGAACAAGTTAAATAAGGAATGTGAGGGGATAAAATATGAATTATTTATGAATGGAAATTTATGGTTCATGAACATTATATTTGTAAATTCTTCAAATCAGCCATTTAACACAAAACACTCATTGTATCACATGTAGTGTCATTTTGGGCGATGCCAACATCTTATACTGTTGTTACGCCACATATACACAAGATCTCGCAAATTTAGCTGCCATCTACACATGCACATCACTGCCTAACTTACAGTACTTACACATGATCTCTACTGTGTACTTTTTGAAACAATAACATGAAAGGTAAATGCATAACAATTAGTTTCATTATTCAGACAGGGGGAGAAGAAAAACTGAAAATATAACAGAAAAATTTGCAGGTTCCATCAGGTGCCACCTGCACAAACTTAAAATAATCAATGACTCTGTCAGTTTTTTGTTATATCAATGACATATATATATCACAACAATATTTTTCAAAAAGTGAATTTTAATTAAAATATTTGGATGTAAGATTGTGCACCATAAAAATTTTCTGCTTACTGAAATGAGTTAGGGTTGGTATTATATTTACTTCTTACGTTAACTAATGTTTGAAGTAAAAAGGGATGAAGTTGCCCTGAAGCAAAGCCGATGGAAAAATCTGCTGACATTTTTCAATGAATGTAAAATCAGTGATTATGTTGAGAACTACATGGTAAACATTTTAAATACTTTAAGATAGATATCTTTAGTACATGTTTTATGAATCGGTGATTGAAAATCATATGCAATTAAGTCTGGAGAAATCGTGCTGAAAGTCTGGTGAAGTTGGTGATTGCAAGACCCCACAGTCTGACCAGATTTTGGTATACAAAAAATGTCAGCTAGATACTAAAAGTTTGTAAGAGGACCATCAAATAAAACTAATTTGTGGAATTAACAAAATGCTAGACAAAATAACAATGTAACCTTGACATTCACAAAGAAAAACTTTAAGCTAGAAAAAAAATGCTCTGCAAAAACAATTAAAATAATTCATTTAAATTTAATCAAAAACACGGAGCACATTTTATGGACTGTAAGATGCTGTGGAATATAAGGCACGCCCTAATTTTTAAGAAATTCTTTTAAAAAATAAAATTTTTACCATTTTTATATTAATTTCGGAGATGAGACGCACCTGCATTTTAAAGGCTATTTTTCTGTGACAAAAAATTGCGACTTATAGTTCCTAAACTATGGTAATTTTATAACCTTAAAAATATACAGTATCATAGCTAAAAGATACGAAAAGTTTATCCAATAAATTTTGAATTCTCTCTCCTTTGAGATTAAAAAAAAAAGATTTAGCCAAAATGTACATCATCTTTTATATCAGCTTGGATATTATGCATTACATCAGGGGAGACAAACATTACATCAGGGGAGACAAACATTACATCAGGGGAGACAATGTATGATTATGGGTAGGAGACTTATTATGGAACTCATGAATATTCAAAACACAGTCAGTTTGTTGTCGCTAGTGACAAGTAGACGGTTACAACTTTTATCAGTTTGACCCATTTCAAAGTTTATTTTCAGTTCAAACAGAAGAGTTAAAAATAAACTATTTCTTTACTTGGCAAAGTATCTCTCTCCTAATTCTCTCATTCACTAAACAGAACATTTGATTTTTAACCAATTACTTACCTTTAATTACACCCACCAATCTATTCTTATCTTGCTTGCCATTGCAAAAAGACAAAGATAAATTTTTTTTCTTCTACATTTCAGAAACAATAATGACTCTACTTAGAAAAAATTAAAATCTTTCATTTGTATGGGACTGTATTTCTGAATTAGGCTCCGTAGTGTTCCTGTGCCATGCTCCTCTCTCTGATCCTTAAAGTTAGATCATCCCCCCCCCCCCCCCCCCCCCCTTATTTTGATTGTACAGTTCCAGCCTGTTCCTGAGCTTGGTAATAACATGGGTAAATTTATCACTTCAGTCCATGATTAATCTCATCTTTACACAAGTTTCTCAAGTAATTCCTGTTTCTCACATTTCAAACAACAGAAACATCAGTTTTGAATACAACACTGAATGTAACCAATTTTTAAGATAAATAAACTCAGAATTATGTATATATTCATAAAGCTCTAGAAAAAATGTAAAAACTTTTTCTGCATCAGTTGACAATCTTTACATCAAAACCAAACGCTCAGAGATTATCAATGATTTATGTGTAAGGATATGAGCCGGGTGCAATAATACACTAAAATACTGTCATATAAATCATGATCATACACAGAACTACATACAGGAACGTAACATGTCCTTTACACCACATAGTAAACACTGCAGTCAAAGTTTCTGGTACCTACAAGGTGCAGAATTGTTACAGACCACAGACTACAGACCACAGACTAGCATAAGGCTTGGGAGACTTTTATACTTAAACTTCTACCTGAAAGCTATGTGACATCATGAAAACTCTGACTACGTTCATTATACAGCAAACCAGGAACAAGATTCATAGTGAGGGAGAAGCCTAATTTAAGACCTCTGGGTACAGGAAACATGGTACAAGTGTCTTGGTACAGGAAATATGGTACAAGACTCTTGGTACAGGAAATATGGTACAATTCTCTTGTTACAGGAAATATGGTACAAGTCTCTTGGTACAGGAAACATGGTACAAGTCTCTTGGTACAGGAAACATGGTACAAGTCTCATGTCACAGCAAGCATGGTGCAAGAGTAACAGGATATCAAACATGGCACGAGGCTCAAAGTAGGTGACTCGTAGTACAAGACTCATAGTATGAGACTGATGATACAGGCTCAAGCTACAAGACAGCTAGATGTAGACAAGTATTTAGGCACAAATAAAAAAACCCACATCTGCCAGCTGGTGTAAGGACATTTAAAGCTATAAAATGCTTCTTCTTCTTCTTCTATATATTAAGGGCCCACGATCAATTTATTGATTCATCTTATTTCCATATAAGCACCAACAGAATTATTTCCAGGAAATGCTAACATTTCACTGGTTCAGTTAACAAACAAAACTAGCCCCCACAGAAAAAGTATCTGGGATTTTCTTTAAATTGAAGCCTTTTAAGGATCACAAAGAAATAAAGCATTATATTGAATGTAAAACTGCAATTCTATGTTTTATTTAACTGTTCCACACACACGCACAACCACACACAAAATATATGACTATTAACAAATATAAGACAAAATAAGGTTTAAACAATTCATATTTACAAACTGAAAAATTAAATTCAAGTATTGATTAGTTTCTCAACGTTTTAGCTCCAGTATATTTTAAAAAAAATATTTGATTAATTCAGGGCAGATTTGAAGCCCTTGGTGTGGCTAAAAATGGGGTCTATATCTGTATGTACAAACACTGACTGGGAAAAGCAGATGATATACATAAGCCTTTTAAGCATGGAGACTCAGGGCTCTGGCCACATTCCACATCTTGCCCAATGGATAAAATAGGACCTGCAGGCAAGATACAAGCGACCCTGCAAGCAGGCTAAAAAGGATGTAATTTGAAGCTAATGTGAGCTGGTTTAGATTCACATTTCCTAATTCCTTTGGTATGTAACTATAAAATCTAGTTAACTGTGCAAGTGACAGTGGAAGGTAGGTCAAAACATAATGTAAGGCTGGTTGTATACAAAGCTACACCCCTGACAGGTGGAGCATGGTAAATCCTTAGAGATCTATCTTTCCTTCTGACCCATAGTGAGGTGGACCCGATGTGATTCATGGCGTGACACATCTATAAATAAATCAAAACGGGTTGCAGCTCTGAGCCGCATCAAAATAAATATGTTCAAGATAATTGTTAAAGCAAGTCAAATACTTATTAATGATACACGTTTGGATTTCTATACGTTACAGTAACAAAATGGTCAACAGCGTTACAATAATTTACAACAACTGCTACATTTTATTGTAACAGCAATTGCTGTATTTTACTGTAACAAGCTTTGTAATTTATTATAACAACAAGCACTGGTATTTATTGTTACAATTCTGGTTATTTTATAACAACAACGTAATGATACCACAGGCTAAATGAGAAGGTGACATATAAGGTAAAACAATACTGCGGCACATCAGTATAATCTACTGGATACTAAAACAGTTCCGTTAGCTTGCACTGTAACAATCTCATTCTGACTTAATACTTCTTTCATGGTCCAGTGACATGTTCTGCCCAGCAGGAACAGTGGTTAGAATGGCTGCACAGGACAGCAAGACAGGTCCATCAAGCCAGGTCCACAGAAATATACCTTGTACTGGCATATGCAACTTATGTTTATGCTTAATTTGATTTCTGGTGCGTGCTCTTATGAGAATGTGCTACCTTTTGCTCTCTTGTATCATAATCTGGTGGTACAAAAATAAAGAATCACATGACTTTCTAAACAATCACATGACTTTCTAAACAACCACATGACTTTCTAAACAATCACATAACTTTCTAAACAATCACATGATTTTCTAAACAATCACATGACTTTCTAAACAATCACATGACTTTCTTGTAATGGAATACAAAGATGGATATTCTTATTTCCCATGTTATGAATGGATAATTTCACATGCCCTTACCTCACTGAGCATGACCCCCTTAACTCACTATGACCCCCTTAACTGTCTACGGACATATTACATCATTGAGTATGGACCCTTTACCTCCCTGAGTATGGACCCCCTTACCTCACAGAGTATGGACCCCCTTACCTCTATGAGTATGACCCTTTTACCTCACAAAGCATGGCCACTTACATTAATGAGTATGACACCCTTACATTAATGATTATGACACCCTTACATTAATGATTATGACACCCTTACATTACTGAGTATGACCCCTTACCCCTCTGAATATGACCCCCTTACCTCTCTGAGTATGACCCCCTTATCTCACTAATTATGTCCCCTTACTCACTGATTCTGTCCCCCTTACCTCACTGATTATGACCCCCTTGCCTCACTGATTATGAACCTCTTACCTCACTGAGAATGACCCCCTTACCTCACTGATTATGACCCCCTTACCTCACTGAGTATGACACCCTTACCTCTCTGAGTATGACCCCCTTACCTCACTATGACCCACTTACCTCACTATGACCCCCTTATATCACTATGACCCCCTTACCTCACTGAGTATGACCCCCTTAACTCACTGAGCATGACCACCTTACCTCACTGAGTATGACCCAGGCGTCCAGCTGCTCATGGACATGTATCCTCAGCGTATCAACAACCCCCATCTCCTCAGGAATCTCCCCCTGTGCCAGGCCGTTCTCGTTGAACTTCCCGATAGGAATGAAACCCTCGGAGCAGTTGTCAATCTCAAGTTTGCTCAGCCCAGCCCTCAACGCTACGCTGTTCCTCACCGACTCATCCACCTGATTCGGCGTCAGCAGCTCTATCGTTGTGTTATGGAAAACGTCCCCGGGGTGGTCCATATTTCCACTGCGAAATAAGTACCTGAAATAAAAGATACATGGAACATAGCTCTCAGGTCTCTGTCTATAAATGAGTATTGGAACTTGCAGAATCTCTGTCGATAAATAAGTATTGGAACTTGCGGAATGTCTGTAGACATGAATGAGCATTGGAATTTGCGGAATCTCTGTCTGTAAATGAGTATTGGAACTTGCAGAATCTCTGTCGATAAATAAGTATTGGAACTTGCGGAATGTCTGTCTATAAATGAGTATTGGAATTTGCGGAATCTCTGTCTGTAAATGAGTAATGGAACTTGCAGAATCTCTGTCGATAAATAAGTATTGGAACTTGCGGAATCTCTGTCTACAAATGAGTATTGGAATTTGCGGAAATAGAATAAAGGAAAATACTTTATAATCCAACGCACAATTCTTTTTATTTATTTATTTATTTTTTTTACATCCAAACTTTAGCCAGAATATAAATGCAATCTTTGCTGCTAAAATCCAAGGCTGTCCAATTGGTTTCTCAAAAAAATGGAATGCAAATCCATTTTTATATTTTGTTATGAAACATCCATTCAGTAGGATTCTATGAAACAAACCAAAAATCAAAATGGAACTTGATCCATTTTGATGGATGCTCAAAAAGAACGATCTTATTCTATGCAAGTCAAAATACAATTCAATAAAACAACTGTCCTTTGAAAAACAACATTTTAGTAAATTTGTAGCTTACTGAGTTATGATTTCTTAAATAGTTCTGATCTACATCTATGACAACACTTACATGTCTATGTGTGTTGGTGGGTGGGTTGTAACTGATCTATGACAACACTTATAAGTCTATGTGTTTTGGTTGGTGGTTGTACCTGATATATGACAACACTTACATGTCTATGTGTATTGGTGGGTGGGTTGTGCCTGATCTATGACAACACTTACATGTCTATGTGTATTGGTGGGTTGTATTTAAAATCTATGATGTCTCCTTTGGAGGGATTCGACGCCCAGAAGAAAGTTTCCCCGATGTAAGCCTTGCTGAGAGAATATTTCTGGTAGGTCTTGAGGGAGGAGGCCAACTGCACAGCTGGATTAACATGGGCTCGGTACAGACCCGCCTTGCCAAAGTCCCGGTCCTGGAGTAAAATAAAATATTCAGGTAAATGTATTGCTATTTTTTTTTAATGGAAAATAAAAAATAAGCTTGGTCTCAAATTCTACAAAGACAAAAACGAGTCATGAAGTTTTTCATTTTCAATGAATTGGAAAAAAACACTTAAGTGGTGGCCATTGTATTTTTGTTTTTGTATTACCCAACAACAAAATTAAAAGTTAAGGTGTTGGCTTCTAATTTTTATTTCTTGATTTGTCACTGCCCTCAGGAAGGATGGAGTATGCCAGGCAATACAAGCCACCTGGTTATCATTATTTAACTAAATGGAATATGCCAGGCAGTACACGCCATCTGGTTCTCATGATGTAACTAAATGGAATATGCCAGGCAGTACACGCCATCTGGTTCTCATGATGTAACTAAATGGAACATGCCAGGCAGTACATGCCATCTGGTTCTCATGATGTAACTAAATGGAATATGCCAGGCAGTACACGCCATCTGGTTCTCATGATGTAACTAAATGTAATATGCCAGGCAGTACAAGCCATCTGGTTCTCATGATGTAACTAAATGGAATATGCCAGGCAGTACAAGCCATCATTTTCTGTTCATTGTTCAGCTAAATGATATAATGAAAACTAAGGAAAGTTCGATTGACCTACTTTGAGTTTCTGGACTTTTCCCCTTAGTGACGATTCTACGCCAATGTGTTGAAACAAAGACGGCTTGAAACGTCTCCGAACTGACTGAATCATGCGTTGACAATGTTTCTGTAACAAGACAAAGAGAACGTCTCAACAAAAAGAACAGCATCGGTGTATGGAGAGGTTTCTGACATGGTCCATCTAAGTTAGTTCTTTGTATCATTGGTAATCCGCACAAACGACGGAGATTCTGATGTCTAGATTTATGGAAGCCTAAGTACCCACAATTCATTCCTTGAAATATTTGAACAATAATTTGAACAATAATTTTGATTTGTAATTCTTGTTATAAGGGATACAGTTTTTTGAGGGGTAGCACATGGATCTATTGCCCTCCAGAGAAAAATGAGTGCTGACGTGGAATACAATATAACAGCACTGAGTCCAAACCCAGTGAAATGCACAAGATTGAGTCCAAACACAGTGAATTACACAAGATTGAGTCCAAACCCAGTGAATTACACAAGATTGAGTCCAAACGCAGTGAAATACACAAGATTGAGTCCAAACCCAGTGAATTACACAAGATTGAGTCCAAACCCAGTGAATTACACAAGATTGAGTCCAAACCCAGTGAATTACACAAGATTGAGTCCAAACGCAGTGAAATACACTGTACAACCAAGTAGTGGTCTGGAGCTGTGTAATCTCACTTCACAAAGGTTGAACTAACTACAATGAAAGCACAGAAGTTTCAAAGGTTAATTAAAATACCAAAGTTTAAGACACTGTAAGGTCCAGAAATAGAGAATAAAAAATAATAATGGTTACCAGGACGATATGTGATGTAATCAATAAATTATAATTCTTCTTGTTCAGTGATTGTATGCTGCCAGCAGTTGTGTTGCTCATCCAGCAAATTAACAATGGAGCAAAGAGGAAGCAACTGGTCAGCAAAGAGGAAGCAACTGGACAGAAAAGAAGAGACAAATGGACAGCAAAGAAGAAGCAACTGGACAGCAAAGAGGAAGCAAATAGACAGCAAAAAAGAAGCAAATGGACAGCAAAGAAGAAGCAAATGGACAGCAAAGAAGAAGCAACTGGACAGCAAAGAGGAAGCAAATGGACAGCATAGAGGAAGCAAATGGACAGCATAGAGGAAGCAAATGGACAGCAAAGAGGAAGCAACTGGACAGCAAAGAAGAAGCAAATGGACAGCAAAGAGGAAGCAACTGGACAGCAAAGATGAAGCAAATGGACAGCAAAGAGGAAGCAACTGGACAGCAAAGAGAAAGCAAATGGACAGCAAAGAAGAAGCAACTGGACAGCAAAGAGGAAGCAAATGGACAGCAAAGATGAAGCAAATGGACAGCAAAGAAGAAGCAACTGGACAGCAAAGAGGAAGCAAATGGACAGCAAAGAGGAAGCAACTGGACAGCAAAGAGGAAGCAACTGGACAGCAAAGAAGAAGCAAATGGACAGCAAAGAGGAAGCAAATGGACAGCAAAGAGGAAGCAACTGGACAGCAAAGAAGAAGCAACTGGACAGCAAAGAAATTTAAACTTGTTTCGTGACAATTAAAAAAAACAACTACCTTCTTGTTAACCTTATAAATCTATAAATAACAATTAACTCTTGACATTCTGGCGGTGCTAAAATAAGTCTGGGAAACAAAGGATGATAATAATCCAGACGAGATTTGTGAGCGGCAACACAATACCTGCCGAAAAAATACTTACCTGTTCCATCCGGTGAAGATCTTCAACCATAAACTAAATGATAGTCCACAAACACTTAATGAACTAACAAATATAATCATAATAAAAATGTATTTCTTCATCTCTACATCGAAAACCACCAAATTTACAGGTCTAAATTTACATGTCTAAATTTTCTGGACTAAATTTCCTGGACTAAATTTCCCGCACTAAATTTCCTGCACTAAATTTCCTGCACTAAATTTCCTGGACCAAATTTACTGGACTGAAATTACAGAAATAAATAAATGAGAGTGACTGGTAAATATGATATTTTTCTCTGGCTGCTAGCTTTAATTAAAGCTTTAAATATGTAAGGGCCTCCTCGTTGCACTCAATACAATGGTAGGATGACTGACTTCAGGATGAACCCATCCATGTTTTGTTTCTTCACATCTACTTTATTGATCACTTTTGAAGCTGGCGTTAAATTGGTTGAGCAAAATTACTTTTTAGCTGTTAAAGATGAAGATGCTATTGACCGGCAAATTTGGCAATGTCGGCTAGATTTTTGGACATAAAAATACAAAGATCCCATTTTCTATCTTCAAAGGCGCTGTAACTGGCCAGGTAAAGGTTGATTTCTGAACTGTGGTATCTATGGGTTAAAAAGCCACTTTATTGGAAGAATATTTCAGAGGATTACATTGGGATGGTCGACTTATGAGTGGGTCATAGGAGATTTTTATCATTTT
Source organism: Omphiscola glabra (assembly GCA_964017045.1). Classification (NCBI taxonomy): domain Eukaryota; kingdom Metazoa; phylum Mollusca; class Gastropoda; family Lymnaeidae; genus Omphiscola; species Omphiscola glabra. The sequence goes on along the minus strand of OZ024801.1, from coordinate 6,643,059 downwards.
TGTTTAGGTATATTGATTTTTATTATAGAAAAAAAGAGAGGAAAAAAAAGACAACAACAAGAGTATTGGTAAAGCTGTGTGTAAAATTGGGTCTCACATTGTAACCTCATTTTGATACTGCCATTACTTGCTGTGTTTGGAGGGTATTGGCTGTGCTTGGAGGGTATCGGCTGTGCTTGGAGGGTCTTGGCTGTGCTTGGACGGTATTGGCTGTGCTTGGAGGGTATTGGCTGTGTTTGGAGGGTATTGGCTGTGCTTGGAGGGTATTGGCTATGTTTGGAGGGTATTGGCTGTGAGTGGAGGGTATTGGCTGTGTTTGGGGGTATTGGCTATGTTTGATGGGTATTGGCTGTGTTTTGAGGGTATTGACTGTGTATGGAGGGCATTGACTGTGTATGGAGGGCATTGGCTGTGTTTGGAGGGTATTGGCTGTGCCTACTGCAGTTGGAGGGTATTGCTTTGCTTGCTTGGAGGGTATGACTTTTCTAGGAGGGTATTGACTATGCCTGTAGGGTATTTACTGTGCTTTGAGGGCATTTATTGGCTGTGCTTAGAGGTATTGGCTGTGCTTAGAGGGTATCTAATTACTTACACTGAACACAGAAGACTTAAGTTGTGGTAAGAGTTTTGAAGGAGAAGGTGCATGGAAGTCTTTTATTGGGAGACACCTCAACAACTGAAAAGAAACATTTTTAAACTAACTGATAACTTACAGCATCTTTTTCTGGATTACAGACTTTGACCCACAGATAGTGGTCCAACAGCCAGTCAATGGGTTTATCAGCATGGAACATGAGGAAAAACTCAACTATGGTTGGTATATCAGATGACTTGAACATTTTACCTGTTACAAGAGCGAAATAAAGAATCAGTCACCAGTGACTTAAAGCATTAAAATGGTGGGAAGTCAGACCCTAGAAGACACATAAACTACATGAAATGGTGGGAAGTCAGACCCTGTGATAGATGCCAAACAAGAGTGCAGACCAATGTCAGCTTTCATATTGGTAGGCTTAACACTATAATTCAATATATAGTCATAGAGCAGGCTGTGCTGTGATTGGCAATGTTATTTATTCCTTATGTCTCCCAGAAGAACTTCCCAATGTCTCCCAGAAGAACTTTCCAATGTCTCCCAGAAGAACTTCCCTGTCTCCCAGAAGAATTTCCAATGTCTCCCAGAAAAACTTCCCTATGTCTCCCAGAAGAACTTCCCAATGTCTCCCAGAAGAATTTCCAATGTCTCCCAGAAGAACTTCCCTATGTCTCCCAAAAGAACTTCCCTATGTCTCCCAGAAGAACTTCCCTACGTGTCCCAGAAGAACTTCCCTATGTCTCCCAAGGTCTGCCAGAAGAACATCCCTATGTCTCCCAGAAAAACTTCCCTATGTCTCCCAGAAAAACTTCCCTATGTCTCCCAGAAGAACTTCCCTATGTCTACCAGAAGAACATCCCTATGTCTCCCAGAAGAACTTCCCTATGTCTCCCAGAAGAACTTCCCAATGTCTCCCAGAAGAACTTCCCTATGTCTCCCGGGGTCTGCCAGAAGAAGACCATTGTTCAGATGACTCACCAATAAAGCCAAGGGCAGAGAACTCCAGCATGATCCAGTCATCCTTCTGCTGCACTGCAAATGTTTTCATGATGGATAAATATCCAGCTTTGGCTATAACATCATCCTCCATCTGGACATTCAGACAAAAATATTGGAATGAGTTGACCGTTTTATACACACTAACACAAGTCTATGTTAAAGACATGAAAATATATTCAGATACAATTATTTCTTGTAAGGTTAGTTGGGGAACTGCCTGGTTGTGCTAGCTATGACCAATGTATTTGATGAGTTCTTTAAAGCATTAGATTTTTATTAGATTGTGTTTGAGACTGTGCAGGTTACTTAATGGAGTCATTATTGACTGTTTGTACTTGACAAATTACCTGGACATAATAGGTGGCTTTGGGCCTGGCATATAACATAAGAAAAGCATAGTCTAGATTCTGTTTTGTTCTCCACCTGAAAAATAAAAGTGTAAATTCATTTCATACTTGAGAGGACAGCTGCCAGACTATCTATCTCTATTTGGCCCAAAGTAGTTAGGACAGCTGCAAGACTATCTATCTCTATTTGGCCCAAAGTTGTCAGGACAGCTGCCAGACTATCTATCTCTATTTGGTCCAAAGTTGTTAGGACAGCTGCAAGACTATCTATCTCTATTTGGCCCAAAGTTGTCAGGACAGCTGCCAGACTATCTATCTCTATTTGGTCCAAAGTTGTCAGGACAGCTGCCAGACTATCTATCTCTATTTGGCCCAAAGTTGTCAGGACAGCTGCCAGACTATCTATCTCTATTTGGCCCAAAGTTTTCAGGACAGCTGCCAGACTATCTATCTCCATTTGGCACAAAGTGTTGAAGACAGCTGCCAGACTATCTATCTCCATTTGGCACAAAGTGTTGAAGACAGCTGCCAGACTATGTCCGTTTGGCCCAAAGTAGCTAAACCAAATGTCTTGCAACTAATTTCAGGATTAATCTTATTCTTGTTTTACATCACAGCCATTGGCAGCTAGCAAGTGAAAATTTAATATTTCCAAAAACAGCTCTGCTCTAAGAACAAAACTCTGTGATGCCAGTAAATGTCTATACACCAGATTTCACTTAATTTTTTTAAATTAAAAATATAACCTTACTTAATGCCTCTTTGTACTTACATGGATTACCTGCAGAGATTTAGCAATGGCATTTATAATGAAAATGGCCAGATATTAGCTTCAAAGCCTGACCACATTGGGAGAGTTTCAAGTAAAAAAAAACAAAAAAACTATCCCATGGTTTGTACAAATATTTATATAATTTCTTTTGAAAGAATAATTTGTATAAATCAACTTCAGTGGATACTTTAGATATCCATTAAAAGTATTAGAAAATAAAATAAAAATGTTGTCGTTATTGATATGAACCACATCTTTTCTTACACACAATGAAATCAAAATGTTCCAGTTAATGGACATGTACTTACTTGACCCTCTCCTTGGGATCTCCAAACGTCTCCTTCAGATTATTGAGATCAGGATAAAACCCAGCAGGTGGCACAATGACCTCCAGGAGACCAGACAGTAAAGAGCTGTGGAAACTGGAACAAAAGACACAATAAAGGTGATACCTGGGACCAGTGAATGTTGGCTACTTTTAATAGGGATGCTGTTTCAGGTCTACACAGCTGATGAACCTTTCATTGTGATCTAGGGATGGTCTGTGTCAGGTCTACCCAAAATGATGAACCTTTCATTGTGATCTAGGGATGGTCTGTGTCAGGTCTACCCAAATGATGAACCTTTCATTATGATCTAGGGATGGTCTGTGTCAGGTCTACCCAACTGATGAACCTTTCATTGTGATCTAAGGATGGTCTGTGTCAGGTCTACACAGCTGATGAACCTTTCATTGTGATCTAGGGATGGTCTGTGTCAGGTCTAGCCAAATGATGAACCTTTCATTATGATCTAGGGATGGTCTGTGTCAGGTCTACCCAAATGATGAACCTTTCATTATGATCTAGGGATGGTCTGTGTCAGGTCTACCCAAATGATGAACATTTCATTATGATCTAAGGATGGTCTGTGTCAGGTCTACCCAAATGATGAACCTTTCATTGTGATCTAGGGATGGTCTGTGTCAGGTCTACCCAACTGATGAACCTTTCATTGTGATCTAAGGATGGTCTGTGTCAGGTCTACCCAAATGATGAGCCTTTCATTGTGATCTAGGGATGGTCTGTGTCAGGTCTACCCAAATGATGAACATTTCATTGTGATCTAGGGATGGTCTGTGTCAGGTCTACCCAAATGATGAGCCTTTCATTATGATCTAGGGATGGTCTGTGTCAGGTCTACCCAAATGATGAGCCTTTAATTATGATCTAGGGATGGTCTGTGTCAGGTCTACCCAACTGATGAACCTTTCATTATGATCTAGGGATGGTCTGTGTCAGGTCTACCCAAATGATGAGCCTTTCATTATGATCTAGGGATGGTCTGTGTCAGGTCTACCAAACTGATGAACCTTTCATTGTGATCTAGGGATGGTCTGTGTCAGGTCTACCCAAATGATGAACCTTTCATTGTGATCTAGGGATGGTCTGTGTCAGGTCTACCCAAATGATGAGCCTTTCATTATGATCTAGTGATGGTCTGTGTCAGGTCTACCCAAATGATGAACATTTCATTATGATCTAAGGATGGTCTGTGTCAGGTCTACCCAAATGATGAACCTTTCATTGTGATCTAGGGATGGTCTGTGTCAGGTCTACCCAACTGATGAACCTTTCATTGTGATCTAAGGATGGTCTGTGTCAGGTCTACCCAAATGATGAACCTTTCATTGTGATCTAGGGATGGTCTGTGTCAGGTCTACCCAAATGATGAACCTTTCATTGTGATCTAGGGATGGTCTGTGTCAGGTCTACCCAAATGATGAACCTTTCATTGTGATCTAGGGATGGTCTGTGTCAGGTCTACACAGCTGATGAGCCTTTCATTGTGATCTAGGGATGGTCTGTGTCAGGTCTACGCAAATGATGAGTTTTTCATTATGATCAGTTTATGTCAGAGTAGACCAGAAGCAGTAGAACATGACATCACAAGTTTTAATGTTGAATCTTTATTCAGTAATTGTAAACACATTTTTAGTCCATTATTTTTTCTAGCCCACCCACACTTTTTAAAAAATAAGTTGCTTTCCTTACAGGAAAAATTAATTGTGAACCTAATTTAAAATTTATTTTGAGATTTCTTTAATACATCTCATGGCATTTAAAAAAAATTAAATAGACAATTCTCATCTTAACATTTCAGAAATAAATTAAATCAGTCAATACAACACAACACAACAGCAAAGTCTTTATTGCCCCATCAGGGCCTGGCTAATATACAGACAATGACTAATCAATATCCCATGTATTTTATTGCCCCATCAGGGCCTGGCTAATACACAGACAATGACTAATCAATATCCCATGTATTTTATTGCCCCATCAGGGCCTGGCTAATACACAGACAATGACTAATCAATATCCCATGTATTTTATTGCCCCATCAGGGCCTTGCTAATATACAGACAATGACTAATCAATATCCCATGTATTTTATTGCCCCATCAGGGCCTGGCTAATATACAGACAATGACTAATCAATATCCCATGTATTTTATTGCCCAATCAGGGCCTGGCTAATATACAGACAATGACTAATCAATATCCCATGTATTTATTGCCCCATCAGGGCCTGGCTAATATACAGACAATGACTAATCAATATCCCATGTATTTTATTGCCCCATCAGGGCCTGGCTAATATACAGACAATGACTAATCAATATCCCATGTATTTTATTGCCCCATCAGGGCCTGGCTAATACACAGACAATGACTGATCAATATCCCATGTATTGTATTGCCCCATCAGGGCCTGGCTAATACACAGACAATGACTGATCAATATCCCATGTATTTTATTGCCAACCATCAAGGTGTGCAATATTTAAACAAATTCCTTTCAACCTACATTAACTAAGCAATGAAAGGCCAACACTGGAACTGCTTCAATGTGACCCTCCAATAAGCTTTTAAGAGGATTGCTATTGGACTAACAGAAAAGCTAACAGCCTGGTGCCTTCACAAGTGTCCTCACTTTTTTTTTAAGGGTAAATGAATAATAAAGTAATGCATTTTATAAACTTGACTAAAATAAGAAAGGATAAGATTCTTTTACTGATCTAAGTCAGCGGTTCTCAACCTGTGGGTTGCGACCCCTATGGGGGTCGAACGACCCTTTCCCAGGGGTCGCCTTAGACCATCGGAAAACACATATACCCTACAGTTATGAAGTATCAACGAAAATAATTTTATGGCTGGGGTTCGCCACAACATGAGGAACTGTATTAAAGGGTCACGGCATTAGAAAGATTGAGAACAACTGATCTAAGTGAATGGAAATCTTTCTTTTTTTTTTTATTAAATTGTACGTATTTATTTTCAGCACATACATAAATCTTACAATGACAAACATGTTAAAACTAGAACATTTAAACACAAGACATCTACAGCATTTCTCAAGAACAACAATCAGCTCCAGAACAACAATCAGTCATCATATGCCATGGACATTCACTCCCTAAGTGACAATATTGACTTTGTGAGTGATTATTTAGATTTTGTATCAGCACACTGGCGGAGCACAATGGTAAATCCTGAGAATTTGAGAAACAAATGAACTTTTATGGAAAGAATAGGCCCCGATCGCCCTGATTTTAAGTATCTGTGATGAAGAGGGTGGGATGTATCCTCTAACTTGACAAAGATGTCACATGTAAACATCCCATGGGGGACCAAGATGAACAACACAAGAAAAGACAATTTGCGACCTTTGCCAGAAATAAAATAACTTAAAGTGGTATTTAAAACAAAAAAAACTATTCATGGAGAGTTTCACTCAGCAAGGCTTTATAAAAAAAACTATTTTTGTAATTCTCAATACAAATACAAGCCACTGAACACGAGGTCACTTAAAAGCCCTTTCAGAAAAATCCAGCCGTAATCATGCCAAATTGGCTTCATCACTGCCAAGGAAATGGCCTGCCGTTGTCAGTTTCTGTTTGACTTTTAGATATTTTTTTTTTCTTTAAATTTACTTTTCATTTTAAATATTTATTTTTTTTAAAAAAAGGTAGTCCACAGGATTTCTCAACCTAGTCATTCTAACTAGTGGTATCATGTTCAGGATTTAGATAACCACTGATAGGTTTACTTTGATACATAATTCATCATCTACGTTATATCACTGGAGTAAAAATATCTTTCATGGATCGTTGAGACAGCTTTTGTTGACCGTGGAACACAAGTTGAGAGGCACTGGTCCACTTAGTTGACAGTAAATCTGGCCAGCTGGTGAGTGGATCAGTGGAGGTGATTAATGATGACAGAAAGAGGTGGAGTGGGCAGGCGTAATGACTGTGAAACCATTGAGGGCCCATTAACCTTGATGCTGATGAACACCAAACATTCAACTCTGGGCTACAGAAGGACAACTCTGGGTTACAGAAGGACAACTCTAGGTTACAGAAGGACAACTCTGGGCTACAGAAGGACAACTCTGGGTTACAGAAGGACAACTCTGGGCTACAGACAGACAACTCTGGGCTACAGAAGGACAACTCTGGGCTACAGAAGGACATATACAAACAAGGGATGTGGAAGCTTGAAATAGAAAGACGGGACAATAAAAGAAGAACGTTTCGGCCAAGAGCCTTCCTCAGCAGACAGGACAAATTGAAGATATAACAAGAAATAGAAAGTATTTAAAAAATGAAGGTTTTCCCCATATTCATGTATTGCCAGAAAGAAGTTGGTGTTTCAAAAGCAAGATCACAGGAAGTAAAAGAGTTTATATATTCTTACAGGGTTAGAGAAGTATGCCCTGTCCCACAGACCAGCTGCACATTTAAATTCAAACAAGTCTCCCAATTTTCATTGCATATTTTCTGTTGTTCATTCATGTTCTTGGTCATGTTAAGACTTTATTAGTCTCAGCTTTCATCGCATATTTTCTGTTGTTCATTCATGTTCTTGGACATGTTAAGACTTTATTAGTCTTGAGATTTAAAAAAAAGATTCAAGTTTTGAGAGTTGCCTTGACAGAGTCACACTGAGACTACCCTTAATGAAATAATGATCAATTCTTGATATCCCTGATAAAAAAGTATTCCGCGGATAGTTAAAACTATAGCAGTAAAAATGGGAGCAAATATTGATTGATTTGTGTCACTTCCTGCTCATTTCTCACAGCTCTTTATTTGGTTTTAACCAAATGCCCTCAAATATTGGTTTTAACCAAATGACCTCAAATATTGGTTTTAACCAAATGCCCTCAAATATTGGTTTTAACCAAATGCCCTCAAATAATGGTTTTAACCAAATGGCCTCAAATAATGGTTTTAACCAAATACGCTCAAATATTGTTTTTATCCAAATGCCCTCAAATATTGGTTTTAACCAAATGCCCTCAAATATTGGTTTTAACCAAATGCCCTCAAATAATGGTTTTAACCAAATGCCCTCAAATATTGGTTTTAACCAAATGCCCTCAAAATTGGTTTTAACCAAATGCCCTCAAATATTGGTTTTAACCAAATGCCCTCAAATAATGGTTTTACCAAATGCCCTCAAATGTTGGTTTTAACCAAATGCCCTCAAATAATGGTTTTACCAAATGCCCTCAAATAATGGTTTTACCAAATGCCCTCAAATGTTGGTTTTAACCAAATGCCCTCAAATATTGGTTCCAAATTGATAAGTATAAAAAGGTCAAAACGAATGACCCTACATGGAAAAAGTTGAGTGGAAGATGGGGTGAAATAAAGGGAGACTACTAGGACAGTATAGATGAGATTAACATTTCTTTAACCGTCTTTATTACTATTCCATTTTGGGAGATCTTACTTTTTTGAGATTAGCCAAATAAACTTAAACTTTATTATACTATACACCAGTGGTTCTCAGCCTTCCAAATGCAGCGACCCTTTAATACAGTTCCTCATGTTATAGCAACCCCTAAACACAAAATTCTGTTCGTTGTTACTTCATAACTGTGGAGTATATGTGTTTCCCGATGGACTTAGGCGACCCCTGTGAAAGGGTAGTTCGACCACCAGGTTGAGAACCACTGCTATACACCATACTCTGCTACCCTTAAGGCTTCCTCCAAGCCATGAATGACGTCAGTGACATAAGACACAACAGGTTACAAATATTACAGTTCCTCCTGGTTTCCCAATCAAATACAGGCACAAGGAAAAGTTGACATATGACATATACTCGGACAAACATATGGGTGTTCTTTCTCAGGCAAATATACGGGTGTTCATTCTCAGGGAACCATATGGGCGTGTTCTTTCTCAGGCAAACACATGGGTTTTCTTAAAGTACCAAGATGAACATTGTTATTGTGAAACTGCATGGGCATTGGGTGAAAATGTCAGACACAATTTCAACATGAAGCCTACAAACTGTACAAATTATGGACACCTACTTTTCTTGGACTAGGGCCGTGACTTGCTCAGCATACTTGGCATCCCAAGGCTGAAACAGAATAGATTATCTTTTCTTAATGCAATCAAATCATAAGTAATAAAAAGAAAAAAAAATTAACTAATGTGACGTCATTTGACCTTATCTCTCAGATATCTTTTTAAAATCATTTCCTCGGCAATAGTATCAAGAATGAATAAGTTTATTTTTTATGAATCTTGTAGCCATGGGGCAGGGCCGCAATATTTGACCTCCCCGGCGGCATGCTGCCTGCAGACTGGCCTCCCCTGGTCTGCACCGTCTCAACTACTCCACAACCACAACACATTACTGAATATTATAAGCCAATATGCCATTAATATTTTTCTTCCCGGATAATTTAAAAGATTGTCTATGTATGATAACATTATACAGTAAACTAATATCGTTGTTAAATAGCTGAATGTAACAATAAGGGGGGGGGGGGGGGAGACACAACATTTTTAATATGACAATTAGGGTGACAGCAATGAGTTGATACCTCTGCTATAAACAATACGATAAGGCAGTCGTTGATCTCAGCCTCATTCAGGCCAGCAATCAGAGATGACAGGGTCTGGGTCAGGTAGGAAGCCTTGTCTCTCTTGATGGTGGGGACACCGATCACTATGCTCACTGAAAATAGAAATAATAGGCCAAAGGTCAAGAACAGCTGATACAAAAACTACGAACCAGTGACCAAGTGAGAATGGCAAAGCTAGGCAGTGATCAAGTGAGAACTGTGATGAGTACAGCTGGGCAGTGATCAAGTGAGAACTGTGATGAGTACAGCTGGGCAGTGATCAAGTGAGAACTGTGATGGTTACAGCTGGGCAGTGATCAAGTGAGAAGAACAATGAGTACAGCTGGACAGTGATCAAGTGAGAACTGTGATGATTACAGCTGGGCAGTGATCAAGTGAGAAGAACAATGAGTACAGCTGGGCAGTGATCAAGTGAGAACTGTGATGGTTACAGCTGGGCAGTGATCAAGTGAGAAGAACAATGAGTACAGCTGGACAGTGATCAAGTGAGAACTGTGATGATTACAGCTGGGCAGTGATCAAGTGAGAAGAACAATGAGTACAGCTGGGCAGTGATCAAGTGAGAACTGTGATGGTTACAGCTGGGCAGTGATCAAGTGAGAAGAACAATGAGTACAGCTGGACAGTGATCAAGTGAGAACTGTGATGATTACAGCTGGGCAGTGATCAAGTGAGAAGAACAATGAGTACAGCTGGGCAGTGATCAAGTGAGAACTGTGATGGTTACAGCTGGGCAGTGATCAAGTGAGAAGAACAATGAGTACAGCTGGACAGTGATCAAGTGAGAACTGTGATGATTACAGCTGGGCAGTGATCAAGTGAGAAGAACAATGAGTACAGCTGGGCAGTGATCAAGTGAGAACGGTGATGATTACAGCTGGGCAGTGATCAAGTGAGAACTGTGATGATTACAGCTGGGCAGTGATCAAGTGAGAACTGTGATGATTACAGCTGGGCAGTGATCAAGTGAGAACTGTGATGATTACAGCTGGGCAGTGATCAAGTGAGAACTGTGATGTTACAGCTAGGCAGTGATCAAGTGAGAACTGTGATGTTACAGCTAGGCAGTGATCAAGTGAGAACTGTGATGATTACAGCTGGGCAGTGATCAAGTGAGAACTGTGATGTTACAGCTAGGCAGTGATCAAGTGAGAACTGTGATGTTACAGCTGGGCAGTGATCAAGTGAGAACTGTGATGATTACAGCTGGGCAGTGATCAAGTGAGAACTGTGATGATTACAGCTGGGCAGTGATCAAGTGAGAACTGTGATGTTACAGCTAGGCAGTGATCAAGTGAGAACTGTGATGATTACAGCTGGGCAGTGATCAAGTGAGAACTGTGATGATTACAGCTGGGCAGTGATCAAGTGAGAACTGTGATGATTACAGCTGGGCAGTGATCAAGTGAGAACTGTGATGTTACAGCTAGGCAGTGATCAAGTGAGAACTGTGATGAGTACAGCTGGGCAGTGATCAAGTGAGAACTGTGATGAGTACAGCTGGGCAGTGATCCTATGATCATAATGTTGACAAGCAATCTCAAATATCACAGAACATTAAAAGAAATGACCAGACTACACCGACACACAAAACTCTGCTGGTCAAATATTAATCCACGCAAATGTCGATGTCCTCCGGAAGCACGATTACTGCTAATGCAGTGTTCCCGGTGCGAGGTTCTCAAATATATGTCCTAATTGGTCATCCCAGTATCGTACAGATGCAACAGTAGAATACAAGGGATCCTTTGTCTTCAAATAATCTTACAATCACCATGGCCACCGAATTTCCATTAACGCTGACCGAATGAGTTGGGAAACTAGTATTAGTGGTATGGATTAGTAGACGATTTAAGCTTTTGTAAACCACTTTTTACTCTCCTACCCCCACCCATTTTTTAAAAACGTTGTTGTCTTTTTATTTGAAGAATTGAAACCATGAAAATTATAGAGGGTGGAGGGGTGTAGTTCATTGAAGAAATTGAAACCATGAAAATTATAGAGGGGGGGGGGGGTGTAGTTCATTGAAGAATTGAAACCATGAAAATTGGTTGGGGTGGGGGGTAGTTCATTGAAGAAATTGAAACCATGAAAATTATAGAGGGGGTGGGGGGTATAGTTCATTGAAGAATTGAAACCGTGAAAATTATAGAGGGGGGTGTAGTTCATTGAAGAATTGAAACCATGAAAATTGGTTGGGGTGGGGGGTAGTTCATTGAAGAAATTGAAACCATGAAAATTATAGAGGGGGTGGGGGTGTAGTTCATTGAAGAATTGAAACCCTGAACTTTGGTTGGGGGGGGGGGGAGTGTTAGTTCGTTGAAGAAGTTGAAACCATGAACATTGGTTTGGGGGGGGGGGGGATACTTCATTGAAGAAATTGAAAGCCTGTCAACGCCCTGGGACACCTGACAACAAAAGGCCGACAGAGAGAGGTTTGAAGTCTGCTGAGTCATGGATCTGGTTAAGCCAGCCTCTGAACCGCTGATTAAAAAAACACATTCCTCTGATTAACTTGTTTCGTATTTACGGACCCCTGTAACATATCCATTTCCTCTGTACCATATCCATTTAAACCCTGTAACATATCCATTGAACCCTGTAACATATCCATTGCCTCCTGAAACATATTCATTGACCCATCGTGGATAATGTCACAACAACTGTATTATGATCAATGGTGCATCACTATAGTGCAAATAGGCTCAACAAAAAAAGTTGTTTGAAAATATAAGTCGTGGAAGTTTCCGTGAAAGACACTGTACTATCGCCACAGGTCTGATTGAGAACCACTGTTCTGAGATTCGTTTTTTCCTCAAGGCACCATTAAATGTTGATATGAGAGAAAAAATGTCATAGATTCACCGCTAAAACAATGACTTGATTAAATAGTAATGGTTTTACAACAGACATTTAACATGACAGAAAAAGAATCGTAACAAATAGAGTTGGATACAAGGAACGCAATGGGATGTGATATAAAAGCGTAATTGGGATGTGATACAATCTGCGTTGCGTTATGGGATGTGAAGAAATCAGCGTCGCTTTATGGTATGTGATATAATTAGCGTTTTATAATGGGATGTGATACAAAGGGCTTTCCGTAATGAATGAGATGTGGTGCAATCAACGTATGGGATGTGATACAAAGAGCGTTCTTTAACGGGCCGTGATACCATGAGCGTAATGGGATATGATACAAATGCTCTCTATTGTGTATAACGAAACATCGTATTATATCCAATTCCTTCTAACGCTCCAAGGTCAAATGGAATGAAGAGTTCAAGGTCAAATGTAATGAAGAGTCTAAGGTCAAATGGAATGAAGAGTCCAAGGTCAAATGGAATGAAGAGTCCAAGGTCAAATGTAATGAAGAGTTCAATCAAAAATGGAATGAAGAGTTCAAGGACAAATGGAATGAAGAGTTCAAGGAAAAATTGAATGAAGAGTTCAAGGACGAATGGAATAAAGAGTTAAAGGACAAATGGAATGAAGAGTTCAAGGACAAATGGAATGACGAGTTTATGGGCAAATAGAATGAAGAGTTCAAGGTCAAATGGAATGAAGAGTTCAAGGTCAAATGGAATGAAGAGTTCAAGGTCAAATGGAATGAAGAGTTCAAGGTCAAATGGATTGAAGAGTTCAAAATCAAATGGAATGAATAGTTCAAGGAAAAATGGAATGAAGAGTTCAAGGAAAAATGGAATGACGAGTTCAAGGACAAATGGAATGACGAGTTCATGGGCAAATGGAATGAAGAGTTCAAGGTGAAATGGAATGAAAAGTTCATGTGTAAACACGAGATTGTAAACACGAGACTTGTATTTGTCTGTTCCAAGCAAACGCGTAACAGTGATGTATAATACTAACTAACTAACTTAAGAAAATCAGCAGACCATCGAGCCAAGGCTCATAAGGTCTTCCCCAGCACACCTCCACCGCCCCCAACCGGCATTCAACCACTCCCCCAGTGGTCTCTATTCCAGTCAGGCCGCGAAGCGGCATGCCGAGGGCTCCCCGCCCCTGAGATGGCCCTACCCACCCTTCCACTCGATTGGATGTATAATACTATAATGAACGGATTGAATATTGATTTGTATTGGAGTCACACAAAACATTACGACTCCAAATAGTGACGTCATGCAAGTATGATTAAACATAAGAGTTTCTATATATAAAAAAGGGGGGGGGACACGACTGGCCTTCAAAAAATATGACCAGGAAGCTTAATGGGGTGATCATTATAGAAGAACAATCTCACTCAATGGACCTGCTAGCCACTGGCGGACTGGCGATAAACGATAACCAAGATTGGCATAAAACCGTTTTATCAATTGGTTAAACTATAAAGTTAAACGAACTGTATGAATAACGAACTGCATCAATAACGAACTGCATCAATAACGAACTACTAGCAATACAATTCCTCCTTTCAAATTGGGACCCAGTGTTTTTTCCACAAATATTGACACAAATTTGTCCATACTCTACAACAGCATCGTACTTTGTGTTGGGATCACAAATTGACGAATTTCAAATGTCCGATATGTTGGACAAAACGCTGTAACTAATTTTAGAAGTTGACATTCTTCGGCGATGAAATGAATAAATGAGATCGTCGTCCTAATAGAGGATCTCAAAATCCTGGCCGACTGATGTTCTCGTTTGTGAGTACAAGCATGGCGTTCTTCACATAAGTTATGAAAAAATTGTACAAATTCTATTCAATGGGAGATTTTAGTTGCAAAGTCTTGCTATACAAACGTCTTGCCATACAAAGTCTTGCCATACTAAGTTGAAGCGCGAACGTTGATCTTGAACGTTGATCTTTAAATCATTTTAGTGTTCGAATTAAGCAGGGGTTCTCAACCTTGGATATACGGTGTACGGATAAATTGCTTCGTTCCCGCCTTAGAGTTAAAAGGTGAAACTACGTCAACCAGGCGTCTATCAAATGTTCACTGACTCAGTCGGTCCCTCACTGACTCAGTTTGTCCCTCACTGACTCAGTCCATCACTGACTCAGTCGGTCCCTCACTGACTCAGTCGCTCCCTCACTGACTCAGTTTGTCCCTCACTGACTCAGTCGGTCCCTCACCGACTCAGTCGGTCCCTCACTGACTCAGTCGGTCCCTCACTGACTCAGTCGGTCCTTCACTAGCTCAGTCGCTCCCTCACTGACTCAGTCACTCACTGACTCAGTCCCTCACTGACTCAGTCGGTCTCTCACTGACTCAGTCGGTCTCTCACTGACTCAGTCGGTCCCTCACTGACTCAGTCCCTCACTGACTCAGTCCCTCACTGACTCAGTCGGTCTCACCCTGACTCAGTCGGTCCCTCACTAGCTCAGTCGGTCCCTCATTGACTCAGTCGGTCCCTCACTGACAGTCGGTCCCTCACTGACTCAGTCGCTCCCTCACTAACTCAGTCGCTCCCTCACTGACTCAGTCGGTCTCTCACTGACTCAGTCGGTCCCTCACTGACTCAGTCGTCTCTCACTGACAGTCCCTCACTGACTCAGTCGGTCTCTCACTGACTCAGTCGGTCCCTCACTAGCTCAGTCGGTCTCTCACTGACTCAGTCAATTCCTCACTGACTCAGTCAATTCCTCAATGACTCTGTCCCTCACTGACTCAGTCGGTCCCTCACTTACTCAGTCGGTCCCTCACTTACTCAGTCGGTCTTCACTTACTCAGTCGGTCATTCACTTACTCAGTCGGTCATTCACTTATTCAGTCTGTCATTCACTCAGTCGGTCATTCACTTACTCAGTTGGTCATTCACTTACTCAGTCGGTCATTCACTTACTCAGTCGGTCATTCACTCAGTCTGTCCTTCACTCAGTCGGTCATTCACTCAGTCGGTCTCTCACTTACTCAGTCGGTCCCTCTATCCTTATTTAACCTCTCACCTACTAATTTTCTGTTAAAACTCCTTTGCTGCCCTCTCGGATACGACCTCTCACCTGAGTCCTATTTTTAAAAAACAAAATTATTCTGTTTTTTTCTGTTAGCTGACGAAGGCTTCCTGTCGACATGTTCGTTGTTTTGTTGCGTTTCTTCTTTCAGGTTTACCTTACTTTGTTTTACCCATTTCCTGTTTTGCTAACCTGATTGCAGTCTCTCGCCTTATTGCCCTGTCACAAAGAAGAAACGAGAGACCGACTGACCACGTGATCTGTGGTTTAGTGTTACTCAATTTATTGCAACAAAGATTGATCGCCTCTAATCCACTTGACGATGATTCCGTCACGTGACCATCAACTGAGAGCTTGCTTACCCTCGTATGGCGCAACTTGATGGCATTTCTACGTTTTCTTAGCTGTAATCTAACACCGCACTGTGTACCTACCCGTCCGTACACGCAGCTTTGGTTCAACTCAACAAATGCTTCCTTTTCGTTTTGCTAATCAACCATTCAGGGAAAACTTTGCCCCATCCCTGTAAGGGGACATCACGCGTCCTAATAATCAGAATGTTTTGGGGTAAGAATTTGGGATATTAATGACAGTGGCAGCCATTACGTCACAGCTTTGTGCTGCTGCCACTGTAGGACAGGGTTATATACGTTTTGTTGAAAAATAGCTAGTTACTTTAGTTCAGACAGCTAGTTACTTTAGTTCAGACAGCTAGTTACTTAAGTTAAGACAGCTAGTTACTTTAGTTCAGACAGCTAGTTACTTTAGTTCAGACAGCTAGTTACTTTAGTTCAGACAGCTAGTTACTTTAGTTCAGACAGCTAGTTACTTTAGTTCAGACAGCTAGTTACTTTAGTTCAGAAAGCTAGTTACCTTAGTTCAGAAAGCTAGTTACTTTAGTTCAGAAAGCTAGTTACTTTAGTTCAGAAAGCTAGTTACTTTAGTTCAGACAGCTAGTTACTTTAGTTCAGACAGCTAGTTACTTTAGTTGAGACAGCTAGTTACTTTAGTTCAGAAAGCTAGTTACTTTAGTTCAGACAGCTAGTTACTTTAGTTCAGACAGCTAGTTACTTTTGTTCAGACAGCTAGTTACTTTTGTTCAGACAGCTAGTTACTTTAGTTCAGACAGCTAGTTCCTTTAGTTCAGACAGCTAGTTACTTTCATTCAGACAGCTAGTTACTTTAGTTCAGACAGCTAGTTACTTTAGTTCAAACAGCTAGTTACTTTAGTTGAGACAGCTAGTTACTTTAGTTGAGACAACTAGTTACTTTAGTTCAGAGACAGCTAGTTACTTTAGTTCAGACAGCTAGTTACTTTAGTTCACTGACAGCTAGTTACTTTAGTTCGACAGCTAGTTACTTTAGTTCACAGACAGCTAGTTACTTTTATTCAGACAGCTAGTTACTTTAGTTCACAGACAGCTAGTTACTTTAGTTCACAGACAGCTAGTTGAATGAGTTCAGACAGCTAGTTGAATGAGTTCAGACAGCTAGTTGAATTAGTTCAGACAGCTAGTTGAATTAGTTCAGACAGCTAGTTGAATTAGTTCAGACAACTAGTTGAATTACTTCAGACAGCTAGTTGAATTACTTCACAGACAGCTAGTTGAATTAGTTCAGACAGCTAGTCTAATTACTTCACAGACATCTAGTTGAATTAGTTCACAGACAGCTAGTTGAATTACTTCAGACAGCTAGTTGAATTACTTCAGACAGCTAGTTGAATTACTTCAGACAGCTAGTTGAATTACTTCAGATAACTAGTTGAATTACTTCACACAGCTAGTTGAATTACTTCACAAACAGCTAGTTGAATTACTTCACAGACAGCTAGTTGAATTAGTTCACAGACAGCTAGTTGAATTACTTCAGACAGCTAGTTTAATTACTTCAGACAGCTAGTCTAATTACTTCAGACAGCTAGTTGAATTTCTTCAGACATCTAGTTGAATTACTTCAGACAGCTAGTTGAATTACTTCAGACAGCTAGTTGAATTAGTTCATGTAACACAACAAGTTAATGATACTCAGTCACATGACTGAACTGTTTATTACTCTGCACGGTGGCGTAGTAATTTTAATCATATGATGAGAATAAGGGGAACTAGTTTTAGTGGCGTAAGACGATTGCATGTTTTTATAGGTGTAAGGCTGGAAGCCATATTGTGTGGACACGTTTTTAGTCAGGAAGAAATGGAAGACATATTTCAATGTGATGTGAATTCATGAATAGAATTATATTAAAGTGTGCAAGATTTCTTATGTTATATTGTAACTACATCTGTTACATGGATTTAACTGATTCAAGAATTATATGATTATATTTGTATCAATTATGTGAATAAAGAACTGTGTGATATATCGGACCTATTCAATTCTTGAGATGAGTGAATAAAATTAAGGATGACAGAAGTAGCAGAAAGAAAGGACCATCGTCAATATTAAATATTAGATAACATGCTGAACAACTATATCCAGCTATGTTACAGTTCACAATCAATTTATGCTATTTCTCAAACAATCCTTTGATCTTGATTTTATTTACTTGCCATATCTCCCCCACCGTGATGATCATTTCTAACATACTTCACGTCAGCGGTTCTCAACCTGTTTACTCACACGACCCTTTTAATAACAGTTGCCAAGTTGTGGCGACCCGGGTCGTGCGACAAATCGTCATTTTCATGAAAAATATGTTTACTAAAATATAGCCTACTTTTTGGAGAAGATGGCTGCCCAGGTTCAGACAACAACAACAGCAACAAAACAGGATTATTACTAGAAATATATATTTTGGAGAAGTTTGTGTAGTGATAATAAGAAACAGACCTTGTCACTGTAAATTATTTTTAAATGTTACAAAGAATGGTGGTAAAAAGAAGATGAAAAATGCCTTTTTAAAAAAAAATCTAAATTTCTGAAGTTCTCAGGCGATCCTGGGCATATCGTAAGGCGATACCCGATGGGTTACGACCCACAGGTTGAGAGCCACTGCAGATCGTCAGGACATAGATAAGAAGACGAGAAACACGATGACAGCTGACCGTAACCTCAATTTGTTGACTTGACTGGCCGCCTTTCTGTGCATTGAGGATATGAAAAGTGGTTCATTGAATTCCGAAACAGGTCTCACGACATCGTCGGTGAAGATAAACTGATCTATCTCTTTATAGGCATATAAATCTGTCCTCATCAGTCAGATCTGGATGTCCAAACTCAACTCATTACATCTATGTGTCCTCAATAGATGTTCTTTACAGAACTCATCAGATCATTACATATGGATGTCCTTACAGAAGTCATCAGATAATCAGATCTAGATGTCCCCACTGAACTCATGACATCTAGATGCCCCCTCTGAACTCATCAGATCATCACATCTGGATGTCCCCACTGAACTCATTAGATCATCATATCTAGATGTCTCCACTGAACGCATCAGATCATCACATCTAGATTTCCCCACTGAACTCATCACATCTAGATGTCCCCACTGAACCTATCACATATAGATGTCCCCACTGAACTCATCAGATAATCACATCTAGATGTCCCCATTGATATAAGATCATCACATCTACATGTCCCCACTGAACTCATCAGATCATCACATCTAGATTTCCCCACTGAACTCATCAAATCATCACATCTACATGTCCCCACTGAACTCATCACATCTAGAAGTCCCCACTGAGCCCATCAGATAATCATATCTAGATGTCCCCACTGAGCCCATCAGATAATCACATATAGATGTCCCCACTGAACTCATCCCATCTAGATGTCTCCACTGAGCCCATCAGATAATCATATCTAGATGTCCCCACTGAGCCCATCAGATAATCACATATAGATGTCCCCACTGAACTCATCCCATCTAGATGTCTCCACTGAACTCATCACATCAAGATGTCCTCACTGAACTCATCAGATCATCACATCTAGATGTCCCCACTGAACTCATCAGATTATCACATCAAGATGTCCTCACTGAACCCATCATATCAAGATTGCACGACGGTGGGTGAGCTTCCGTAAGTAATTGATTTCTTATTGATCCAATCACCATTTCAAAACAAATGTTCTTCTCTCATTAACTATTGCATCCTTCATAACGCATTCAGCTTCTGAGTGCAGTGTTATAGAACTAACAGAACTCTGACGGCACCAATGAATAATTTACTAGCTGTCTATGACATTCTCAGCGCTACACTACATGGACGGCGAACTGCTTCGTTAACTGGGCGGCTGGTCGTTCTAAAAAGACGAACACTAAATAATGTGTCAGTTGTAAAGTGCTTCCTTTTGACGAACACAAATTGTATCATATTGCATGTTTACGATGAAGTAAATGACAGTACATCTGGACCATTTTATTAATTTTATCCTAGCTTATCCATTTTATATAAAACACCAAAAGGGGGATTGGGGGCCAAAGACATTAACTTTCTTGATTTGTCCCCGAAGATCTTTAGGATTCCCCACATTATCCAATTTAAAGCAAACTCTCCTTAGAATGTGAAAATTAGGAGTTGAACAGGTTTTTAAAAAAAAATTCCGGCACAATATGACGTCGACACATTGCCAACCAGAAGTTCATTGTCCAAGATTGCCACTCAGATTCGAACTACCCATTTTCTGAATATAACACTACCACATTGTAAGATTCGAAAATTTCACCTACTGAATGTTACACTACCACATTCTAAGATTCGAACTTCTCACCTATTGAATGTTACACTACCACATTCTAAGATTCGAAAATCTCACCTACTGAATGTTACACTACCACATTCTAAGATTCAAACTTCTCACCTATTGAATGTTACACTACCACATTGTAAGATTCGAACTTCTCAACTATAGAATGTTACACTACCACATTGTAAGATTCGAACTTCTCAACTATAGAATGTTACACTACCACATTCTAAGATTCGAACTTCTCACCTATTGAATATTTGCCTCGTGACTTACAGACTCAATGCAGACTAAACATGTTCGCAATGCAGTCAACAAAACCACAACAGTTTAGGCCCGGCCAGTGTTGTACTCGGTGTCCTATCAATTAATACTAGGTCGTAACCGGGTGCAGTTTTTTAACACCGGGTCCGGGTATTTTCATAAAATACCCGGTGGGCCAAAGTGCTACACACACAATAGAAAAAGAGTTAACTTCTCATTTTCTATAATATGCAACGAAGTCCACCACGAAGTCCACCACGAAGTCCACCACGAAGTCCACCACGAAGTCCACCACGAAGTCCACCACGAAGTCCACCACGAAGTCCACCACGAAGTCCACCACGAAGTCCACCGCCCTATGTCGCTGTGAGAGTGCATTGCTGACCTTCATTTTTATTATAACAAAGACTTACGGAAAAAATAGTCGCAGTATAACGAATACAGCAAACTATTTACCGGAGTTCAGACGTTATGCATGAAGCTCGCTGCGTGACAGAGGAAAACAAAAAATAGTCGGACTTTTTTTCAGTCAATACTATAAATATAAATCATTTGGAGCTGGTTGAGTCACGGCCTTGTGTCAGTCAATGTTATAAATATAAATCATTTGGAGCTGGTTGGGTCACGGCCTTGTGTCAGTCAATATTATAAATATAAATCATGTGGTGTTGGGGCGGACGGTTTCAAAGAGGAAGCAGGACGCACCACAAGCAAAATAGATACCATTTTGACCTCGAATGAAGCATTTGGTGTAGAGTTGACATGCTTGATTGTGTGTCGGATTGTTTCACATCAGGGTTATCTGACACAGGACACGACGGTAACAAGACCTACGCTGGGGACATTCATTCAAAACCTCGCCATCCAACTTTACAACCAGCCGGTAGTTGGTAACATACAACAAGCAGGTAGTTGGTAACATACAACAAGCAGGTAGTTGGTAACATACAACAAGACGGCAGTTGGTAACATACAACAAGACGGCAGTTGGTAACATACAACAAGACGGCAATTGGTAACATACAACAAGACGGCAGTTGTTAACATACAACAAGTCGGTAGTTGGTAACATACAACAAGCCGGTAGTTGGTAACATACAACAAGACGGCAGTTGGTAACATACAACAAGATGGCAGTTGGTAACATACAACAAGACGGCAGTTGGTAACATACAACAAGCCGGTAGTTGGTAACATACAAAAAGCCAGTAGTTGGTAACATACAACAAGACGGCAGTTGGTAACATACAACAAGATGGCAGTTCCTAACAGCTTGTATGAGAGGACGCCGATCAATTAGCGATAAAGTACAGACTTCAGCTCCCAGGCATTAAATCCCCACCTTACAGACGGACATAAATTGATGATTAAACTTGATGATGGGGAAAGAACAAACAAAGGGCGCCATAAACACCGGTTTAATTCGTTGAAATAGACTGAAAGATAAACCAGCCACCACCGCGGGGCGTTCAATTACCGGACAGGAAGAATTGATGTTTAAGGTATAAAAACAAGAGATGGCGTACTGGTTATTTAAATACGCCTGCATATATCAGAGGCCATAATTTATCCTGTGTCCGTAAAGCATATACGAATATAGTATTCGTGTAAGCATATACAAATCTATTATTCATGTAAGAAGATACGAATCTAGTATTCATGTAAGCAGATACGAATCTAGTATTCATGTAAGCAGATACGAATCTAGTATTCATGTAAGCAGATACGAATCTAGTATTCATGTAAGCAGATACGAATCTGGTATTTATGTAAGCAGATGCAAATCTAGTATTCATGTAAGCAGATGCAAATCTAGTATTCATGTAAGCAGATGCAAATCTAGTATTCACGTAAGCAGATACAAAGCAAGTATTCATGTAAGCAGATACGAATCTAGTATTCATGTACGCAAATACAATCTAGTGTTCATCTACGCAGATACAAATCTAGTATTCATGTACGCAGATACGAATCTAGTATTCATGTACGCAGATATGGATTTTTATAGGGTAGAAGCCACAATAAATATTCTCTGATTCCCATTGAAAACAGTTTCCTTGTACAAATGTCCTTATTAACATGTTTTTATTTAACCAACCAGACCAGAAATCGTTATTAATATTTTAAACTGTTCATAAATAAAATAATAAAAGCTATGTATTTTTTTTTTAAATAACAGAAGGGGACGTAAGTGTGATTCTGAAATATGGCTTTCCGGACGTTCTCATTGAGTGATGCATCTCACTATTGTAGCATATTTATAATTGGAATATGCATTACAGTAGTAATGTAGCACATTTGTTATTGATTAATGCACCGCACAATTGTAGCAGATATCCGGTCAGACTGTGGCCGTGGACACAATGCCAACCAGAGGTTCATTGTCCAAGATTACCACAGTAATGGGGGGGGGGGGGGGGGCGCCAAATCCCGTTATCAGACACGTATCACGGTGACCGGGTCATGAAAGCTGTTTTAGTCGGCCTTAAGTCGAGGAAGACAATTAATAATTTTTTTATTTAAAAAAAACAAAATCTTTTTACATGGGCACTGCGCACAAGAATTGTTTGAGGAAGTAGATGGGGGGGGGGGGGTGGGGTGAGGGTGGGTCTGTTGTCTGAACACTGGGCTGTGGGTGGAGGGGACCGACAATAATAGGACTTTGTTCAAATGTCACGGGGACCGCCAATAATAGGAATTTGTTCAAAGGTCACGGGGACCGACAATACTAGGACTTTGTTCAATTGTCACGTTGACCGACAATAATAGGACTTTGTTCATATGTCACAAACATGTGTTGCTGTGTTTAAATTGATCAGCTGGTGAAGACTTTATGTTCCAAGATAAGTGCAGAAAACAAAGTTTGTTATTAGAACTATGCACTAAATAACTGTCGGGTTAGGAGGTTGGGGGGGGGGGGGGGGTGGTTACACTGGGAAAGGCATAGTGAGCGTAAGCTCGACAGCCCTTTGTTTTCTTAAGGGATTAGATTATTATGTAACTTCATGGGGTCCCAATACATATATATATATATTTATACTAGCGAGTACCCGGCATGCGTTGCAATGCCACTCAAAGAAAAAAAGTGTTTGTGTTTTAATGTTTTTTGTAAGTACTTTTTATATACACATTCTATTTGTTTACCGTCTGGTGCGTATTCGAATTAATTAGAAGGTTTTTTCGAAGCGTGAGCACGCCACACACAGCTGTCCATGTGAGAAGTGAGCTTGGCCACACACAGCTGTCCATGTGAGAAGTGAGCAGGCCACACACAGCTTTCCATGTGAGAAAGAGCAGGCCACACACAGCTGTCCATGTGAGAAGTGAGCAGGCCACACACAGCTGTCCATGTGAGAAATGAGCCGGCCACACACAGCTGTCCATGTGAGAAGTGAGCAGACCACACACAGCTGTCCATGTGAGAAGTGAGCTTGGCCACACACAGCTGTCCATGTGAGAAGTGAGCAGGCCACACACAGCTGTCCATGTGAGAAGTGAGCAGGCCACACACAGCTGTCCATGTGAGAAATGAGCAGGCCACACACAGCTGTCCATGTGAGAAGTGAGCAGGCCACACACAGCTGTCCATGTGAGAAGTGAGCAGGCCACACACAGCTGTCCATGTGAGAAGTGAGCAGGCCACACACAGCTGTCCATGTGAGAAGTGAGCAGGCCACACACAGCTGTCCATGTGAGAAGTGAGCAGGCCACACACAGCTGTCCATGTGAGAAATGAGCAGGCCACACACAGCTGTCCATGTGAGAAGTGAGCAGGCCACACACAGCTGTCCATGTGAGAAGTGAGCAGGCCACACACAGCTGTCCATGTGAGAAATGAGCCGGCCACACTCAGCTGTCCATGTGAGAAGTGAGCTTGGCCACACACAGCTGTCCATGTGAGAAGTGAGCAGGCCAACACACAGCTGTCCATGTGAGAAATGAGCAGGCCACACACAGCTGTCCATGTGAGAAGTGAGCAGGCCAACACACAGCTGTCCATGTGAGAAGTGAGCTTGGCCACACACAGCTGTCCATGTGAGAAGTGAGCAGGCCAACACACAGCTGTCCATGTGAGAAATGAGCCGGCCACACACAGCTGTCCATGTGAGAAATGAGCAGGCCACACACAGCTGTCCATGTGAGAAGTGAGCAGGCCAACACACAGCTGTCCATGTGAGAAGTGAGCAGGCCACACACAGCTGTCCATGTGATAAGCATGGATTTTCAAAATTTAGTCCGCACACTTGTAGCAATAGCTTTGTTGGAAATTATATGGAAATTATATTTCAACAGCTCATATTATAAAAAAAACTACTTTGGGGCCCCAGGTCCAAAACTGATTATTGCAAAATGGTTGTACTAAATAAGAAACCAACTAAGTTATGTCACACACAAATGGAAATATCGCTGTTTGTATTTGATTAAATTCCATCCACTCATGCATTAGCTCTGTTAAGAATTATATTTTTATAGCTCATTTAATAATTAAAAAAAAATTTAGGGCTCCCAACACCAAAAGGAATATTGTAAAATGGTTATACTAATTTTAAAACCTACTTATTATGTCACACAGAAATTGAAATGTCGCTATTTGTATATTGATTAAAATTCCATCAACCAATGCATTAGTTCTTTTTGAAATTATATTTATATAGCTCATATAAGAAAAAACGAAGTAAGGACCGCCGGCCCGAAACGGAACGTTTTAAAATGGTTGTACTAATTTAGAAACCTTTGCGGGCGGGCGCATGTCAATTCCCCAAAGTTTTATCGCAAACGGACGAATAGTATAAGAACTACGGAAATTATATTTATATATATATAGGGGGGGGGGGCAATTTATGGCCTCCGGTCACAAGTGGCATATTGTAGAATGGTTGTATTACTTCAGACACCTACTTGTTACGCCACACACAAAATTCTACGTCGCTATTTGTATTTGATTAAAATTCTATCCACCCATGCATTAGCTCTGTTTGAAATTAAATTATATTTATATAGCTTATATAAGAAAAAAAAAACAATTTAGGGCCCCTGACTCAAAACGGAATACTTTAAAATCGTTGTAATAATTCAGAAACCTTTGTGGGCGTGCGCACAACAATTCAACAATGTATTATCGCAATCGCTTAGATGGTATAGGAGCGCAAACGGTTTGAAAATATATTTATATAGCTCATGTAAGACAAAACGAACATAGGGCTCCTGGCTCAAAATGGAATACTTTAAAATCGTTGTAATAATTCAGAAACCTTTGTGGGCGTGCGCACAACAACTCAACAATGTTTTATCGCAATCGCATAGATGGTATAGGAGTGCATACGGAAATTATTTTTACATAGCTCATATTAGAAGAATAAACGAATTTAGGGCCAACGGCCCAAAACAAAATATGTTAAAAGAGTTGTAATGACTCAGAAAAATGCCCGGTCCTGTGGACTCACCAAAGTTTTATCGCAATCGCATGAATGGTGTAGGAGCGCATACGGTTTGAAATTATATTTATATCGCTCATATAAGAAAAAACGAATATAGGGCTCAAGGCTCAAAATCGAAATATTTTAAAATTGTTGTAATAATTCAAAAACCTTTGCAGGGCATGCGCACAACATCTCTCTAAAGTTTTATCGAATTTGTATAATGTTATAGGAGCGCATACGGAAATAATTTTTTTACAAAGCTCATATAAGAAAAAAAAACGAATTTAGGTCCAACGGCCAAAAAGGGAATATTTTAAAAGGGTTGTAATGATTTACAAAAATGCCCGGGTATGTGGACAACAAATCACCTAAGTTTTATCGCAATCGCATAATTGGTGTAGGAGCGCATATGGGACATACATACTTACATCTCATAAATATCCAACTCCTTCTATCCTCATAGATATCTAACTCCTACTGAGTGTAGGGGGGGGGGGGGGCAACCGTGAAATGTCCACAACGCCCCGTGAAACTGGGTGTGATATATTAATATAATTTAAAATGTTGACTTATACGTAACATATCTCGTAGACACGTTTAAGAGATTAAACTATAAGTAATAGCTGTATTAATGATACAATTGACGCATTTGTTTGAAAGACGGGACAATTTGTGGTAATGGACACCACTCCCCGTGCCTTTGGGCATTGTAAAGAACTCACTGGAAATTGTTGATGACTAGGGGGATCTATCACACAATGTTCCATCACTCACGTGGCTTTGCTTGACGGGATGTCAGGCTCGTCCAACACCCAGGTAGGGTGCGACATTCATATACGGTCAAACACTACCCTAAAGTCTAAAGCTGATCTATCTTCCATACAGAAATACTGCAAGGGTCATGAATATCTATGGAACGTGAATCGGAAAGCAGTAGATATAAAAACACGATATTATTAAGACATTGGTCACGCGGTGCTCAGGCCAACTGTCAGATCTTGTGTGAGGACTCCTGACGTACACGTGCTGCGGCCCGCTATTTCAATTAACTAGTGCTTAAACAATTAAAAGCCTTAAGGGTAAAATGAAATTTATTGTTGACACCATTAAATATCCAGTGTCTGTAATAAGATTCGAATGTCACGGGCTTAGGCAAAATGGATCCTAAGGTGGAAGGTTCTGCAGTGACGAGAGGGTTTATGTCAGGGATTTTGTCAAGGGAGGGGGGATTTGTCAGGGGAGGGGCTTTGTCAAGGGGGTTTCAGGGGAGGGGGGTTGTCAGGGGAGGGGCTTTGTCAAGGAGGTTGTCAGGGGAGGGGTTTGTCAAGGGGGTTGTCAGGGGAAGGGGGTTGTCAGGGGAAGGGGGTTGTCAGGGGAGGGGGGTTTTCAGGGAAGGGGTGTGTAAAGGGGGTTGTCAGGGGAGGGGGTTTGTCAGGAGAGGGGGTTAGTCAAGGTGGGTTGTCAGGGAGGGGTTTGTCAAGGTGGTTGTCAGGGGAGGGGTTTGTCAAGGGGGTTGTCAGGGGAAGGGGGTTGTCAGGGGAAGGGGGTTGTCAGGGGAGGGGGGTTTTCAGGGAAGGGGTGTGTAAAGGGGGTTGTCAGGGGAGGGGGTTTGTCAGGAGAGGGGGTTTGTCAAGGGGTTTGTCAGGGGAGGGGGTTTGTCAAGGGGGTGTAAGGGGAGGGGGTTGTCAAGGGGGTTGTCAGGGGAGGGGGGTTGTCAGGGGAGGGGGGTTGTCAGGGGAGGGGGGTTGTCAGGGGAGTGGGGTTGTCAGGGGAGGGGTTGTCAGGGGAAGGGGATTTGTCAGGGGAGGGGTTTGTCAAGGGGGTGTCAGGGGAGGGGGGTTGTCAGGGGAGGGAGGTTTTCAGGGGAGGGTGGTGTGCAGGGCCGACCCTAACAATTGCGGGGCCCTATGCGAAACGGATTGCGCGGCGCCCTTTCTGGGTAGGATTAAGGCTAATAAGTGAAAATTAAGATTTTGTATTAGAAAATAAATTCGGGGCGGGGCCTATGAAAGTGCGGGGCCCATTGCGGCCGCATAGGTTGCAATGGCCTAAGGCCGGCCCTGGGGTGTGAACGATTGTCGGGAATTTGGTCAGCGATTTTGTTTGTGTTTGTATAAGTGTTTTATTGGGCGCTTAACTATAATTGAATCAATCAACAAAGGAATTAATGGTTTTTATATAGGGAGGTAAGGGCAATCAAGTAAAGGCTACTAAGTGGGAACACATTCTTTGATGAGAACAGTTGCGTAAGCAAGAAAATGTAAATAACTTAGTGAAAGAGAAACGGTTGCGTGCGAGAGAAAGGTTACTGGTTAAGGTGTGTGCGAGAGAAAGGTCGCTGGTTAAGGTGTGTGCGAGAGAAGGGTCACTGGTTAGTGTGAGTGCGAGAGAAGGGTCAGTGGTTAGTGTGAGTGCGAGAGAAAGGTCACTGGTTAATGTGAGTGCGAGAGAAAGGTCACTGGTTAAGGTGTGTGCGAGAGAAAGGTCAATGGTTAATGTGAGTGCGAGAGATAGGTCACTGGTTAGTGCGAGGAGAGCACCAGCATCAGTTCCGACTAAGGTCCACATCCTTACCTCCTTGTTTTCCTTGGGATATGGAGAAAGCTGGACGGAGGTGTTCAGGGCGCCCTGTTAGATGGGGGAGGTACGAGTGGATGCCTGGAACTTGGAGGCCACCAGCAAACCTGCTTAGACTTTCCACCAACAAACTGAAAGGAAATAGAGACACAGAACTGTAGTTCAGTGGTGATACGATTATGAGCAAACAGTTTTTTTTACAACAACTTCTTGTGCAGCATTCTGTATAGCACTGTCCAAAGATTTGTCCCAAGAAACAATTCTTTGACGATATTTTAATTTATTGCATTGGTTAGTCTCACGGAAACAGCGCTGAACAAATGTCTTCATCAGCCGTTTGTCTCATGGAAACAGAGCTGAACAAATGTCTGCAGCACCCGTTGGTCTCATAATACGTACGAAATATGGCGTAGGTCTGGTCTCATCGTGGATTCTAAATAGTCTCAAAGTGGAGCACGAGCTTTGCTCCGTAACGGCGTTTCCAAAATGCCGGGTCGCTACCAGGTACCGGGCCACGACTGCAAGCCTATTCAAAAATCCTATCTAGGCGTTTGTGTTGTGGTTCTGCTTTGTACTGTTCCCCAAGAAACCCTAAAATCATCATTCAGACCCAGTGAACATTTTTGGCCGCAACCTTCGGTATGCTGGTCATGGTGAAGAACTCATACACTCTTTGCAGCTGTTCTATGTCGGGACTGGGGGGGGGGCATGTTTCGCTAATATTTCGTTGTTCATAACCGAAACAATGACACCAAACAATGGCACCTAACAATGACACCAAACAATGGCACCAAACAATGACACCAAACAATGACACCAAACAATGACACCAAACAATGACACCAAACAATGACACCCAAAAATGACACCAAAAAAAGACACACAAAAATGGCGCCAACAATGACACCAAACAATGGCACCAACTATGACACCTAACAATGACACCAAACAATGACACCAAACAATGGCACCAACTATTACACCAAAAAATGACACCAAACAATGACACCAACTATTACACCAAAAAATGACACCAAACAATGGCACCAACTATTACACCAAAAAATGACACCAAACAATGACACCAAATAATGACACCAAACAATGGCACCAACTATGACACATAACAATGACACCAAACTATGGCACCAATCAATGGCAACAAACAATGACACCAAACAATTACACCAAACAATGACACCAAACCCCTTCAAACAACATCAAATCAATGTTTACAATGGCTGCTGACCTACAGTTGAATAATCCTAAGGATAATTTAAGGACACGTGGTAATGTAGTAGAGAATGAAATATGAAAGACAAGTGATATCTACAGATAACTAGAACCTAAAGACAAAAAGGTGGCCCACCCCAGCGCTAGTCTAGTATATATAGATAACTAGAACCTAAAGACAAAAAGGTGGCCCACCCCAGCGCTAGTCTAGTATATATAGATAACTAGAACCTAAAGACAAAAAGGTGGCCCACCCCAGCGCTAGTCTAGTATACATAGATAACTAGAACCTAAAGACAAAAAGGTGGCCCACCCCAGCGCTAGTCTAGTATATATAGATAACTAGAACCTAACGACCAAAACTGCTTGTTTTGTGTTGGCATTTAAGATATCGCCAGTTCTGGTGTTTAACATGAGCAGTTCTGGTGTTTAACATGAGCAGTTCTGGTATTTAACATGAGCAGTTCTGGTATTTAACATGAGCAGTTCTGGTGTTTAACATGAGCAGTTATGGTATTTAACATGAGCAGTTATGGTGTTTAACATGAGCAGTTCTGGTGTTTAACATGAACAGTTCTGATGTTTAACATGAGCAGTTATGGTGTTTAACATGAGCAGTTCTGATGTTTAACATGAGCAGTTCTGATGTTTAACATGAGCAGTTCTGATGTTTAACATGAGCAGTTGTGATGTTTAACATGAGCAGTTATTAGTTTAAAAACTATTAATCCATACAATTCAATACTTAAGCACCCTGAATCCAGAGCTATTTTAAAATCACATCATAATGTTCTTAAAATACATTAGGCAAGTGCCCGAAAACACTAGTTTCTAAGCCTGAGCTTCACTGTTCAGTAAGCCAACCAATAAACAGGGCCAAGTGTTTGAAGCACTTACAAGCACCTGTTAGCTAACGACCCATGGCAGGTGGACTTTTTAATGACACCTTTGTGAGCTCATAAAATTAACTTTAATCGCCTTGTAAACATTGAAGTACACGGCAAAGGGTGTACGCCAGGTGTACAGTATGTTAAGAGCTAATGTTAAGCCTTGAACACAACACTGGTTGTACATTATGTTAAAAGCTAGTTTTGTAAGCCTTGACCACGGAGGAAAACTAATGCTCGTCATCACAAGTTGCACGACATTAAAGAAGTAAATACGCACACTGTTGTCTCCACTTAACTTTGTAGGCATCCTTTAAACCAGCGGTTCTCAATCTGTGGGTCGCGACCCCTTTGGGGGTCGAACGACCCTTTCCCAGGGGTCGTCTAAGACCATCGGAAAACACGCGTCCTTTACAGTTATGACGCAGCAACGAAAAAACAATTGTGGCTGGGGGTCACCACAACAAGCGGAACTGTGTTAAAGTTAAAGGGTCGCGGTATGAGAAAGGTTGAGAACCACTGCTATAAACCCTATGCTAGAGTAAATTAATAATAAATAATAACAGCAACATTCCGAACCAAGAAAAAGAAAATAAAGATGAACATAATACAGTGTTACGCACCCACCAACGACAGCAAAGAAGACGAGAAAGAAACATTCTACAATAGACTACAAACAATAATAGAAAAATTCCCAAATAGAGACCTGAACATTTTAATGGGGGACCTTAACGCCAAGATCGGAAACGACAACAGTGGATATGAGGAAATCATGGGACGCCATGGTGTAGGAGAGAGAAATGAGAACGGAGAAAAACTAGCAGACTTCTGCGCAACACATGAGCTTGTTATCGGAGGCAGCGAATTCCAACATAAAAACATCCACAAGATAACATGGGTATCCCCGGACAACAAAACGCAAAACCAAATAGACCACATATGCATTAACAAAAAATTTAGAAAGTCTCTACAAGATGTACGAGCAAAACGAGGAGCAGATGTCGCATCTGATCATCATCTTGTTTGGGCAAGACTAAAGTTAAAGTTGAAGAAGAACTGGGAACCGCCAACTGTTAAGCGAACAAAATTCAACGTAGCACTTTTGGTAAATGAGCAGAAAAGAGAGGAATTCAGTGTTACCTTAAGGAATAAGTTCCAAGTGCTGGAAGACCAAACAGAAGATGACCAAGTAGAACATAAATGGCAAAACATAAAGTCGTCTGTAACATCCACTTGCCAAGAAGTTTTAGGATCAGTGAAACAGAAACACAAAGACTGGCTCTCAATCAACACACTGCAAAAAATAAAAGAGAGAAAAGAAATGAAAAGTTTAGTTAACAGCAGCCGCACCAGGGCGGAGAAAACAAAAGCGCAAGAGAAATATAAAGAAGCAAACCAAAAAGTAAAAAACAGCATAAAAAAAGATAAGAATGCCTACATAGATGGCCTAGCATCAACAGCAGAAGAAGCAGCCAAGAAGGGCAACCTGAGAGAGCTCTACGATATAACAAGAAAGCTGTCAGGGCGATACAAAAGGCCGGAGAGACCTGTCAAAGATAGAGAAGGTAGATCAATAACAGAAAGGAAAGAGCAACAAAAAAGATGGGTGGAATACTTTAAAGAACTATTAAACAGACCCCCACCCACAGACACACCAGACATACAACCAGCAAATGAAGACTTACAAATAGAAGAAAGCGCCCCAAATAGGGAAGAAATAGCTCTGGCCATCAAGCAGCTCAAATTAGGGAAAGCACCGGGACCGGACAACATCACAGCAGAGATGATGAGAGCTGATATAAATACAATAGTCAACATGCTGCACCCTCTGTTTGAAAAGATATGGGAAGAAGAGAGAGTTCCAAAAGATTGGAAAGAAGGATACCTCATCAAGATACCAAAGAAAGGGGATCTCAGCAATTGTGCAAATTACAGAGGAATCACACTGCTGTCCATACCAGGAAAGGTCTTTAACAGAATTATTTTGAATAGAATGAAAGACCAGGTCGACATGCAGCTACGAGATCAACAGGCTGGATTCCGCCAAAACAGATCATGCACAGATCAAATTGCAGCACTGAGAATCATTGTAGAACAATCCATCGAATGGAACTCCCCTTTATACATAAATTTTATAGACTACGAAAAGGCCTTTGATAGCCTGGACCGACAAACATTGTGGAAACTTCTTCGGCACTATGGAGTACCAGGGAAATTAGTCAGGATTATTCAGAGCTCTTATGAAGAAATGACATGCAGGGTGGTCCACGAAGGTAGACTCACAGATGCCTTTACAGTCGAAACAGGAGTCAGACAAGGATGCCTCTTGTCCCCATTTCTATTCATCCTTGCCATTGACTGGATAATGAAAAAATCCACAGACAAAAAAAGGAATGGGATACAGTGGACACTCTGGGAACAACTGAATGACCTAGACTTTGCAGATGACATTGCACTTCTGTCCCACAACCAGCAACAAATGCAGGAAAAAACAAAAGATGTAGCCACCTTTTCATCACAGCTCGGACTTAATATAAATAAAAGCAAGACGAAAATCATGAAGGTGAACTCATCCAACCAAGAGCATATCTGTCTGGAAGGAAAGGCACTGGAAGAAGTGGAGTCCTTCAATTACTTAGGCAGCACCATAGACACAAACGGCGGATCCGACGCAGACGTGAGGTCTAGAATTGGAAAAGCTAGATCAGCATTTGTGTTATTAAAGAAAATATGGGAGTCGAAGCAGCTGAAACTTCAAACCAAAGTCAGAATCTTTAATACAAATGTCAAAACAGTCCTACTTTATGGAGCAGAAACGTGGAAAACATCAGCGAGCATTACACAGAAAGTGCAGACATTCATAAACACATGCCTTAGAAAGATCCTTAACATCAAATGGCCAAATACCATCACCAACAAAGATCTATTAGAAAGGACATACCAGGTGCCCGTTGATGAAGACATCATAAAGAAAAGATGGAGGTGGATTGGGCATACTCTGAGAAAACCCCCAGATAGCACCACCAGACAATGTCTAACATGGAATCCACAGGGAAAAAGAAAGAGAGGAAGACCTAAGAATACATGGAGACGTGAACTAGAGACAGACACGCAAAATATGGGATACAACTGGAAGCAATTGGAAAGGAAAGCACAGGACCGGGATGAGTGGAAAATTCTTGTGGACGGCCTATGCCCCAGACGGGGTAAAAAGGCATAAGAAGAAGAAGAGTAAATTACAGGAAATTCAACGCCACTCATAATGTAACCCGCACTTTACTAGCTCTGGAATAGGAATGAGCGCAGTGAAGCTTTCTTTAACCCCGGTCAGGTTTCGGGTATTTTGATACAATACCCGGTGGGTCCGAGAACGAGTTATCTTCTCAATATCTATAATGTGTTCCAGCCAATGGGGAGCAGTGAAAAGTGCATGCATAGAACCTGTAGCGGTCACGAAGGCATCATAGTTGAAGGCCTCAAAACACTAATAGCTTAATAATACAGTCCTAGCCCAGCGGTTCTCAACCTTTATTGGTGCCACGACCCCTTTCTAACGGTTATCGGTTACCATACTACACGATAAAACAAAATAATGCGTTCAAAAAGAAATTTGACGCAAAATTTTAACGTGTAAACTAAAAAAAAAAGATTCGACCAAATTTCCGTTCGACAAAATTTCTTTCGATCAAATTTCCGGATACGATTTCTAACATATGACAAGCTGTGGCGATCAACAGACAAGTATTGAGAAGTGGATGGAAGGCAGAGATCTTTGCTGTAGCTAAATAGATGTTGGCACTGATCAGCGTGAGGCAGAAATAAGATCAACGGTGTAGGTTTCTGTAGGGTGGGCCCTGTAGGTCAAACCCCATAATATTCTTGATACGTTCACGCACTTGGTTATAGTATTGCGCTGAAGCTATTAACTTTTAAGTTTAGGAAACTACAAAAAATTAAATAACAAAAATCCCATACAACGTTATTTTTTAACTAAAAACAAACAGCAATTGTCCAGTATACATATATCCCTTTTTGCAATGACAAGAGCAGTGGCGAACAAAAAGATGGTTCCTCTTATGGCAGAGCGAAATTCCAGAATTAAATCAAATATCAGGCTGGCCATTACTAATGTTCTTGACATGCTTCATGGATGAAAAGGAATCTTCTTTTTTTTTTTAAATTAATTAATAAGCAACCCCTACAAATAAATGTTTCATAAAAATCCTTTATATGCATTTTTTGTTTGCATTTATGTGATTGTACGTGCTTTATCACTGAAGTGATTGTAGCAACTGATTTTTATTGGTATGGGAATGGTTTTTATCAAACTTAATGTATTTACGTAAAGCCTAAAATACTAAAGACCATTTTTTAAAAGAAGAATGTATCGTGTTTATAGAAAATAATGAACATAATTTTTATTCAGTCATCTCCTAAATCCAAATACGTCACGAATACAAGGCACAGAGCAAGACCTACACAAGTAATCTCCACATCGAAACACGCAGCTAAAGAACAAATTAGTTTTTACAATAATTAATCTCTGTAAATGTCATATAGGATGGTCCGTGTGGGCAATCTTAAGTGTGTAAATGTCATATAGGATGGTCCGTGTGGGCAGTCTAAGTGTGTCAATGTCATATAGGATGGTCCGTGTGGGCAGTCTAAGTGTGTAAATGTCATAAAGGATGGTCCGTGTGGGCAATCTTAAGTGTGTAAAGGTCATATAGGATGGTCCGTGTGGGAAATCTTAAGTGTGTAAATGTCATATAGGATGGTCCGTGTGGGCAGTCTAAGTGTGTAAATGTCATAAAGGATGGTCCGTGTGGGAAATCTTAAGTGTGTAAATGCCCTATAGGATGGTCCGTGTGGGCAGTCTAAGTGTGTCAATGTCATATAGGATGGTCCGTGTGGGCAGTCTAAGTGTGTCAATGTCATATAGGATGGTCCGTGTGGGCAATCTTAAGTGTGTAAATGTCATATAGGATGGTCCGTGTGGGCAGTCTAAGTGTGTCAATGTCATATAGGATGGTCCGTGTGGGCAATCTTAAGTGTGTAAATGTCATATAGGATGGTCCGTGTGGGCAGTCTAAGTGTGTAAATGTCTTAAAGGGTGGTCCGTGTGGGCAATCTTAAGTGTGTAAATGCCATATAGGATGGTCCGTGTGGGCAGTCTAAGTGTGTAAATGTCATATAGGATGGTCCGTGTGGGCAATCTTAAGTGTGTAAATGTCATATAGGATGGTCCGTGTGGGCAGTCTAAGTGTGTAAATGTCATATAGGATGGTCCGTGTGGGCAATCTTAAGTGTGTAAATGTCATAAAGGATGGTCCGTGTGGGCAGTCTAAGTGTGTCAATGTCATATAGGATGGTCCGTGTGGGCAATCTTAAGTGTGTCAATGTCATATAGGATGGTCCGTGTGGGCAGTCTAAGTGTGTCAATGTCACATAGGATGGTCCGTGTGGGCAGTCTAAGTGTGTCAATGTCATATAGGATGGTCCGTGTGGGCAGTCTAAGTGTGTCAATGTCATATAGGATGGTCCGTGTGGGCAGTCTAAGTGTGTCAATGTCACATAGGATAACCCGTGTGGGCAGTCTAAGTGTGTCAATGTCATATAGGATGGTTCGTGTGGGCAGTCTAAGTGTGTCAATGTCATATAGGATGGTCCGTGTGGGCAGTCTAAGTGTGTCAATGTCATATAGGATGGTCCGAGTGGGCAATCTTAAGTGTGTAAATGTCATATAGGATGGTCCGTGTGGGCAGTCTAAGTGTGTAAATGTCATAAAGGATGGTCCATGTGGGCAATCTTAAGTGTGTAAATGCCCTATAGGATGGTCCGTGTGGGCAGTCTAAGTGTGTCAATGTCATATAGGATGGTCCGTGTGGGCAGTCTAAGTGTGTAAATGTCATATAGGATGGTCCGTGTGGGCAATCTTAAGTGTGTAAATGTCATATAGGATGGTCCGTGTGGGCAGTCTAAGTGTGTCAATGTCATATAGGATGGTCCGTGTGGGCAATCTTAAGTGTGTCAATGTCATATAGCATGGTCCGTGTGGGCAGTCAGAGTGTGTCAATGTCACATAAGATGGTTCGTGTGGGCAGTCTAAGTGTGTAAATGTCACATAAGATGGTCCGTGTGGGCAGTCTAAGTGTGTCAATGTCACATAAGATGGTTCGTGTTGGCAGTCTAAGTGTGTCAATGTCACATAAGATGGTCCGTGTGGGCAGTCTAAGTGTGTCAATGTCACATAAGATGGTCCGTGTGGGCAGTCTAAGTGTGTCAATGTCACATAAGATGGGCCGTGTGGCAGTCTAAGTGTGTCAATGTCACATAAGATGGTCCGTGTGGGCAGTCTAAGTGTGTCAATGTTACATAAGATGGTCCGTGAGGGCAGTCTAAGTGTGTCAATGTCACATAGTATGGTCCGTGTGGGCAGTCTAAGTGTGTCAATGTCATATAGGATGGTCCGTGTGGGCAGTCTAAGTGTGTCAATGTCACATAAGATGGTCCGTGTGGGCAGTCTAAGTGTGTCAATGTCACATAAGATCGTTCGTGTGGGCAGTCTAAGTGTGTCAATGTCACATAAGATGGTCCGTGTGGGCAGTCTAAGTAATAATAATAATAATAATAAAGTTCATTTGAAAAATCACGCTTCATCCCCAAAGGCTCGAAGCGCGGTACAAAAACTAAGTTGGGAGATAATAACAAGCTGGAAAAGATTGTAGACATCATCATTCCAGCAGGTGTTTGCGAAATAGATGAGTTTTTAAATTTGTTTTGAAGGACTCCAGCGTCTGGCTGTTTTTGAGAGCGTCAGGAAGGGTGTTCCAAATGGTTGGGCCAGCAAATGCGAACGTGCGCTTTCCGTAAGTTTCAAGGCGAACACGCGGTATCGAGAGTTTGCCACTATCGGATGAGCGGAGTTGTCTAGTGGGTACATAAGGCGTCATGAGCGCTTGGAGATAGGACGGCGCCAGGTCATGCAAGCAGCGGTAGCACAGAGTTGCGATTTTGTACTCTATACGAGCGCGGACCGGCAGCCAATGCAATTCTATCAGAAGAGTTTTAGCATGGTCGAATTTGCGTTTACGAAGAACAATTCGAGCCGCATTATTCTGTGCCTTTTGAATTTTATCAAGGAGCGTAGCTGGAAGACCCACCATGAGAGCATTGCAGTAGTCCATGCGTGATAGCACGAATGCAGACATCAGCCTCTTTGATGCACCCAACGTTAAGAAGGGTCTGATATGACTAATTCTGCGTAGCTCTAGAAAAATCGCCTTGCAAATCATGTTAATGTGATTTTCCATAGTTAGTGTTCTGTCTAAGTAGACACCCAGGTTTCGCACTGTATGAGCAAACTCAATCTGCATGCCTGAGAGAGTAAAGGATGGTGTATCTTTTAAAGATTTTAATTTTTGAGCGGTAGCAATGGGGATCACCTCAGTCTTTTCATCATTCAATTTGAGCTTGTTTATTGTCATCCAGTGCTTAACTGACTCCACTGTCTTCTGTGTCATTTTAAGAAGCTGAGGGAGCTGAGAGGGGATCACGGATTTCTGAAGTTGGGTATCATCCGCGAACATGTGATATACCATGTCAAACTGCTTGATCACTGCACCCAGGGGCTGAACGTACATAGTGAAAAGCACCGGGCCTAAGACCGAGCCTTGGGGTACTCCGAATTCAATAATGGATTTCTTGGAGGTCAAGCCGTTTGTGATAACTGATTGGACCCGATTTGTCAGATATGAGCGGAACCATCTCAGGACGGTATCGGTGAAACCGAACGTATATTGCAGACGTTGGAGAAGTATGCCGTGGTCAAGCGTATCGAACGCTGCCGATAGATCCAGTAACGACAAAAGGGATACCTGGCCCTCACCACAAGACGACAGAAGGTCATTTACGACGCGCAACAGGGCTGTCTCAGTAGAGTGATGCGTTCTGTATGCTGACTGAAAAGGCTCAAACAAGTCACACCGAGTGAGGTGATCCAGGAGCTGTCGAAGAACGACCCTCTCTAAAATCTTTGATAAAAATGGTAGATTAGAGACGGGGCGATAATTTTCCAACAGATTAGGGTCGAGATTTGCTTTTTTTAGCAGTGGAGTTACAACCGCCTCCTTAAAAGAGGATGGAACAAAACCAGTTTTCAAAGACTGATTTACGATATTAGTAATGATAGGGACAATTTCGTCTAAACATTCATACAACAGACCTGCCGGAAGAGGGTCAAGCAAACATGACTTTCTTGGGGAGTCAACCAGGATTTTCTTCACATGCGATTCAGTGACCTCCAAAAATTCGCTCATAGGAGTGCCATTAAACGGCAAGAATTCGGGAGCATCTGTGCAAATGTCAAGTCTCGCCCTGATCTTCTTAACTTTCATAACAAAGAAATCATTTAGAGCGTCTGGTAACTCGGCCAAAGCAATATTGTTTGGCACAGATGTGTCCTTCTGTTTACCGGTCAGCTGACCGACAATGCGAAATAAGTCCCTATTTGAACTGCAATCTACAATCCGGTGACTGACATATTCAGTCCTAGCTGCAAGGACCATCTGCTTAGTGCGTTCCTTGTTTTCAACAAAGATTTGTCGGTGCACAGTCAAGCCAGACTTCCGCCACTTGCGTTCTGCACGTGTCAATGTCACATAAGATGGTCCGTGTGGGCAGTCTAAGTGTGTCAATGTTACATAAGATGGTCCGTGAGGTCAGTCTAAGTGTGTCAATGTCACATAGGATGTTCCGGGTGAGGTGATAGTCGTCAAAGACCATACTTCGGAATAAAAAAGATCTCATAATAGACAGACTGAGACAGGCTTCAAGAGAAATAATTAATCTTCAATAGTACAGACTCGACTTTTTAAACTATTTTCACTAAAAGAATATTCCTTTTCTTCATCTTAGTCTCAAGATTCTACTAATTGGTTTTCAACACATCGCGGGGTCAATTGAAAATTGACTAGACCTGGCCACGTGACACACTACAACAATCAACCAATAATAATAAGACAGGTCAGGGCGCTCTAATGTTGACACATTAATCCAAGCCTACAACCCTAACCGCGATTAAGGTCAAACCCTTTCCCAGGCATCAGCTCTTACATTTTGGCTACAGCAACTTTGTTCCGTGGCTACTGACGAGGTCATTTCCAAACCTGGTTTGGACGGAGGCACTTTATCAATGTTTCTTAATAAGAAGAGCCAGAAGGACAACGTGCTATAAGAACAGATGTGGACAAACCGCAGTAGTGCGGGGTTAATTTTATCACTGTATTTAAGGACACATTC
The DNA here is from genome assembly GCA_964017045.1 of Omphiscola glabra. Taxonomy (NCBI): domain Eukaryota; kingdom Metazoa; phylum Mollusca; class Gastropoda; family Lymnaeidae; genus Omphiscola; species Omphiscola glabra. The sequence goes on along the minus strand of OZ024801.1, from coordinate 6,603,114 downwards.
AGCTGAGAAGACTGGGCTAGGCAGGACATATCGCCCTGTGATTGACATACAAACAGCGCATATCGTCGCCATGCCATTGACATACAAACAGCGCATATCGCCGCCATGTGATAGACAAACAAACAGCGCATATCGCCGCCATGTGATTGACATACAAACAGTGCATATCGCCGCCATGTGATTGACAAACAAACAGCGCATATCGCCGCCATGTGATTGACATACAAACAGTGCATATCGCCGCCATGTGATTGACAAACAAACAGCCCATATCGCCGCCATGTGATTGACAAACAAACAGCGCATATCGCCGCCATGTGATTGACATACAAACAGTGCATATCGCCGCCATGTGATTGACATAAACACGGATTATCGCCATGCGATTAACATACAAGCATCGCTTATCGCCATGTGTTTGACACACATTTGATGGAGTCTCCAAAACAGAGGCGTAGCGTAAGGGGGGGGGGGGCAGGGGGTACAGATGTACACGGCGCCAGCTAGTTAGGGGCGCCAAAATGTGCTTTGGTATTATTTTATTGATGAAAGTAATGGGTTTGAGAGTTGAAAAAAGGAAAAGAGGGCGCTTTAAAATGAATCTTGTTCCCGGGCGCGAATCTTGTCCCCGGGTGCGAATCTTGTCGCCGGGCGCCAAACACTCTAGCTACGCCTCTGCTCCAAAATGTTCAACCGATGGTTCATCTCATTTCAAGATGAACGAATTCACTCACATTGGTTTTAACAAGTACATGCACGGACACGTAAACCATTCAACATGTCACATGAACCAAAACCTCGTGGGGGAGCGGGGGCGCCCAGGGGGATTGCTATCGGGTGTTTGACAACCCATGTAGACACTTTCATTAAAGTTATTTCCAAACATCTTATTATTTTTAAAACGTTCACACGATAGGGTTTACGTTCCTCCATAAATTCAACAAACATTTCCTTATTTCACTTACTGGTGAGTTCGAACATTAGTAACCTATTGTTTTACTTTATGGAGCTTTACATTTTTTCATTATTATCATTGTTCTTCGATTTGAGGAGTAGCCTTGACTTAAGTAGTAGCCTTGACCCGAGAGCTTACACTCTCTTAGATGAGCTGTCATTCAAGGTCAACGCGTCCCATCCACCCGGGGTGCCAGCCAAGGTTAACGCGTCCCATCCACCCGGGGTGCCATCCAAGGTTAACGAGTCCCATCCACCCGGGGTGCCATCCAAGGTTAACGAGTCCTATCCATCTAATATGCTGGTGATGTTTTTGCTTTAGCTGGGGATTGAACTCCAGTCACTATCTTGGAATTGACTCAGTTTTGAAAGTCATATGCCATCATACAAGTGGCATAAGCCATCATATAAGTGGCATAACCCATCATACAAGTGGCATAAGCCATCATACAAGTGGCATAAGTTATCATGCAATAAGCATAAACCATCATAAAAGTGGCATAAGCCATCATACAATAAGCATAAACCATCATAAAAGTGGCATACGCCATCATACAATAAGCATAACCCATCATACAAGCGGCATACGCCATCATACAATAAGCATAAGCCATCATACAAGTGGCATAAGCCATCATACAAGTGGCATAAGTTATCATGCAATAAGCATAAGCCATCATACAAGTGGCATAAGCCATCATACAAGTGGCATAAGTAATCGTGCAATTAGCATAAGCCATCATACAATTAGCATATGCCATCATACAAGTGGCATAAGTAATCATGCAATTAGCATAAGCCATCATACAAGTGACATAAGCCATCATACAAGTGGCATAAGCCATCATACAAGTGGCATAAGTAATCATGCAATAAGCATAAGCCATCATACAAGTGGCATAAGCCATTATACAAGTGGCATAAGTAATCATGCAATTAGCATAAGCCATCATACAATTAGCATAAGCCATCTTACAAGTGGCATAAGTAATCATGCAATTAGCATAAGCCATCATACAAGTGGCATAAGCCATCATACAAGTGGCATAAACCAGCATACAAGTGGCATAAGCCATCATACAAGTGACATAAGCCATCATACCAGTGGCATAAGCCATCATACAAGAGGCATAAGCCATCATACAAGTGGCATAAGCCATCATACAAGCGGCATAAGCCATCATACAAAAGACATAAGCCATCATACAAGCGGCATAAGCCATCATACAAGCGGCATAAGCCATCATACAAAAGACATAAGCCATCATACAAGTGGCATAAGCCATCATACAAGTGGCATAAGCCATCATACCAGTGGCATAAGCCATCATACAAGCGGCATAAGCCATCATACCAGTGGCATAAGCCATCATACAAGTGGCATAAGCCATCATACAAGTGGCATAAGCCATCATACAAGAGGCATGAGCCATCATACAAGTGGCATAAGCCATCATACAAGCGGCATAAGCCATCATACAAAAGACATAAGCCATCATACAAAAGACATAAGCCATAAGCGTTGGTCATCCATGTGTTTACAAAATAAAATGTACCACCAACAAGAGAGCTTCTATATTTCCCATGAAAAGTTCATATTGGAGCTAATCCCACAGTACTATCCCCTCCGTGTCATTGAAACTCATATTGGAGCTAATCCCACAGTACTATCCCCTCCGTGTCATTGAAACTCATATTGGAGCTAATCCCACAGTACTATCCCCTCCGTGTCATTGAAACTCATATTGGAGCTAATCCCACAGTACTATCCCCTCCGTGTCATTGAAACTCATATTGGAGCTAATCCCACAGTACTATCCCCTCCGTGTCATTGAAACTCATATTGGAGCTAATCCCACAGTACTATCCCCTCCGTGTCATTGAAACTCATATTGGAGCTAATCCCACAGTACTATCCCCTCCGTGTCATTGAAACTCATATTGGAGCTAATCCCACAGTACTATCCCCTCCGTGTCATTGAAACTCATATTGGAGCTAATCCCACAGTACTATCCCCTCCGTGTCATTGAAACTCATATTGGAGCTAATCCCACAGTACTATCCCCTCCGTGTCATTGAAACTCATATTGGAACTAATCCCACAGTACTATCCCCTCCGTGTCATTGAAACTCATATTGGAGCTAATCCCACAGTACTATCCCCTCCGTGTCATTGAAACTCATATTGGAGCTAATCCCACAGTACTATCCCCTCCGTGTCATTGAAACTCATATTGGAGCTAATCCCACAGTACTATCCCCTCCGTGTCATTGAAACTCATATTGGAGCTAATCCCACAGTACTATCCCCTCCGTGTCATTGAAACTCATATTGGAGCTAATCCCACAGTACTATCCCCTCCGTGTCATTGAAACTAACAATAGTTGAATTTTAAATAGAATCAGGATGACAACCAAAGCAAGGGCATCAATCGATTAGGTCTATACTTACAACCCAAGCAAGGGCATCAATCGATTAGGCCTATACATACAACCAAAGCAAGGGCATCAATCGATTAGTCCTATACATACAACCAGAGAGAGCTAGAAGGGAAAACAAATTCAGATTTTCGGCACCATCTCACCATATGGAATTCACCGAACACTCTCGTACTAATGATACGTCCTTGTATTTCTTATATTTCTTATATTTTATATATCTCCAAAATATTTTTGTCCGTTAAGATCTTATTATCCCCAGTAATAATACATACATCTTTTACTTCCTGAAAACGTGGCTTTGAAAAATCCAACTTCCGGCAACAACAATGGCGATCACTTAAGTTGTTAACTGGTTTCTATTTCTTGTGGTGTTTTCATTGGTCCTGTGCTGCTGAGGAGGGCTCTTGGCCGAAACGTTTTTATCTGATTATCATAGCTTTCGATTCAAGCCTCCACATACCTTGTACTACTATTTCCTTCGCTGATATTTAAGCTCTGATATTTAAGCTCTGATATTTAAGCTCTGATATTTAAGCTCTGATATTTAAGCTCTGATATTTAAGCTCTGATATTTAAGCTCTGATATTTAAGCTCTGATATTTAAGCTCTGATATTTAAGCTCTGATATTTAAGCTCTGATATTTAAGCTCTGATATTTAAGCTCTGATATTTAAGCTCTGATATTTAAGCTCTGATATTTAAGCTCTGATATTTAAGCTCTGATATTTAAGCTCTGATATTTAAGCTCTGATATTTAAGCTCTGATATTTAAGCTCTGATATTTAAGCTCTGATATTTAAGCTCTGATATTTAAGCTCTGATATTTAAGCTCTGATATTTAAACTCTGATATTTAAACTCTGATATTTAAACTCTGATTTTAAGCTCTGATTTTAAGCTCTGATATTTAAACTCTGATATTTAAACTCTGATATTTAAACTCTAAATTTAAGCTCTGATATTTAAGCTCTGATATTTAAGCTCTGATATTTAAGCTCTGATATTTAAGCTCTGATATTTAAACTCTGATATTTAAACTCTGATATTTAAACTCTGATATTTAAGCTCTGATATTTAAGCTCTGATATTTAAGCTCTGATATTTAAGCTCTGATATTTAAGCTCTGATATTTAAGCTCTGATATTTAAGCTCTGATATTTAAACTCTAATATTTAAACTCTGATATTTAAGCTCTGATATTTAAACTCTGATATTTAAACTCTGATATTTAAACTCTAATATTTAAGCTCTGATATTTAAGCTCTGATATTTAAGCTCTGATATTTAAACTCTGATATTTAAGCTCTGATATTTAAGCTCTGATATTTAAACTCTAATATTTAAGCTCTAATATTTAAGCTCTGATATTTAAGCTCTGATATTTAAGCTCTGATATTTAAGCTCTAATATTTAAGCTCTGATATTTAAACTCTAATATTTAAGCTCTGATATTTAAACTCTAATATTTAAGCTCTAATATTTAAGCTCTGATATTTAAACTCTAATATTTAAGCTCTAATATTTAAGCTCTGATATTTAAACTCTAATATTTAAGCTCTGATATTTAAACTCTAATATTTAAGCTCTAATATTTAAGCTCTGATATTTAAACTCTAATATTTAAGCTCTGATATTTAAGCTCTGATATTTAAACTCTAATATTTAAGCTCTGATATTTAAACTCTAATATTTAAACTCTAATATTTAAACTCTAATATTTAAGCTCTGATATTTAAACTCTAATATATAAGCTCTGATATTTAAACTCTGATATTTAAGCTCTGATATTTAAGCTCTGATATTTAAACTCTAATATTTAAACTCTAATATTTAAGCTCTGATATTTAAGCTCTGATATTTAAGCTCTGATATTTAAGCTCTGATATTACGTCAATGGATCAAAATAAAGAACAAAATTTAAAAAGCAGCTTATCGACATTTAGTTAGCAGTTTCAACTTTGGATAATATTCCATTCTTTGTCCGTCAACTTTTGTTCACTTTAGAAGTTGTATTTTAAGAACCATTGCCTACAGTGAGCTGAGAGACACCCTATGGATAAAGTAACAACTGAAATACCTGTGTTACATGACAGGATTTGACAAATTACAATGACGCCCGGTTAAGTGCCACACATGACGTCATGTCCCCTCGCAAGGTAATGTCTTTTTGTCGTGGGCAGGGCTCCTTGAACCCTATTCACACCCCGTTTTCCCGGGGCGCTTTCTTGCCAGCAACGAAATCACGTCTTGGACACCCTAAGCTAGACAAGGGAGTATCTCAAATAGTATTGGCCACACCAAGGATTCCCAAACCGTTGCTTTCGCCACTCTCATTTTTTTAACGACTTAGGACACTGAATATCGTGGAGTTACCAGATACAAGAACTGATAGACTATATCTCCAGTCTCAAACTATGGCCCATTCGAGATAAGGGCAGTTGGAGGGTTAGGGTGTTGGGGGCGGGTAGGGGGTGGGGATGGTGCTTGTTGATCAACATTTTAGAGGCCAGATAGTTTTCTAAATCCGTCCCTCACCAAAGTTATTGTTGCGTTCTTGTTTTTAGATAAATGAATACATTTTTATGGTAAAAGAATACATTTTTTTTACGGTAATGGAATAAATTTCACGGTTAAGGAATACATTTTTTACGGTAATGGAATACATTTTTACGGTAATGGAATACATTTTTTGTTGCAGAGTATCTGTAAATTGAAAACTGCAACAATCAATGCTAGCTATTGGGTTGAGAAATCCCTAGACCTTCGCCCAGGACAAATAACTCCTCACCATATGCACAGATTTATTGTGTTCTCCAATGAATCGATTTTCATTATGAAAACTCCATTACATATGGTGACAGCGCTGTTTACATTGTGGAATTCAACAACAACCTACTGCTTTTAGCTCCCCTGTCGCAGGCTCTGCCCCTGGAATGTATCCATCGGGGACATTTCTTACTGTATTGGTACAAATTAATTATTAGCAGTCACAAGGTTCTTGATTTTACATCGGAGCTCTCGTATTTCAGATTCTCAAACTACTGATAACTATTCTTTTCAATAACACCAGGAACATTTGATTATTTGGTGACTTATTTTTCACACCCAGAGCCGTATTATTTTCATTGATTCCCCTAGGCCATGTCCACTGATTTCCTTGATTCCCCTAGGTCATGTCCACTGATTTCCTTGATTCCCCTAGGTCATGTCCACTGATTTCCTTGGTTCCCCTAGGTCATGTCCACTGATTTCCTTGATTGCACTCGGCCATGTCCAGGGACTGAATACGTTATAAAACCGTTCCCCCCGATTTCCTTCACTCTAAAAGTTTTCAGTGATAAACGAATTGAAAAAAATAATAAATAAACACGTGCACCATCAGATCAAAGAACTATAATTAAAGAAAACAGCTGTACCATAAGATAGAACAGGGGACAGCTGTACCATAAGATAGAACAGGGGACAGCTGTACCATCAGATAGAACCGGGTACAGATGTACCATCAGATAGAAGAGGGTACAGCTGTACCATCAGATAGAACAGAGGTTAGCGTCAAGTTTTCCCCTATCCATAAAATCAATGGCGAACAATCTTGAAAATTTAAACACAATGAATATTTCAACCGGATGTCGTGTTACGTCACACACACACAAACACACAGACTTCTAGTTCCTGCTGTGCTGCAGAGATTCGAAGAATGTGTATGCCCCCATCTGTGCAACGTATTGTACTTTAAACAGGATAAGGTCACTCCGTGTCAAGATAACATCACATTATTGTCTTTCGGGGATTTGAATATAACCGGTTTATTCTTGTTGAGGACATTAGTGGGTGGTCTGCCCCTTTTTTTTTAAAAAAAAAGTGTTTCTGTGGCCTTGGCCACTTTCCTTTCTATTTTCTATACATCTTAAGGACCTGTGAATTGTTTAGTATGATATCCTTGAAGGACTCCTGCCCTCAACTTTAACAGTACATAATATATGCAAGGGAGAACAATAGTATTGCAGCATAGACCCGGGGGGAGGGCTTTTGAAAAAGCGGCCATCTGTTTAGTCAAGGATATTTAACCTACATATACAAAGACCAGAGTTATTGTCATTATGACCCCGTCTAGACATGCCACACAATGTCTTTTAAACTTAAATAGATTGGTCAATCTTTGAAAAAACACAATGCAATAATTATTAATTTTTTTTATATTTTTTTTTTAATTTTTTTTTTTTAAAGTATAAAAAATTAAATTTAAGGGTGTGCTTTTCCTTCATTCCCTCGAAACAATTTGGTGTCATGAATTGGGGGGTATTCTGAGATGGTGTTATGAATTAGGATGGATCCTGAGATAGTGTTAGTGTTATGAATTAGGAGGTATCCCGAGATGGTGTTATGAATTAGGACGTATCCTGAGATGGTGTTATGAATTAGGAGGTATCCTGAGATGGTGTTATGAATTAGGAGGTATCATGAGATGGTGTTATGAATTAGGAGGTATCCTGAGATGGTGTTATAAATTAGGAGGTATCCTGAGATAGTGTTATTAACTAGGAGGTATCATGAGATGGTGTTATGAATTAGGAGGTATCTTGAGATGGTGTTATGAATTATGACGTATCCTGAGATGGTGTTATGAATTAGGATATATCATGGGATATCACCAGGTCAAATTATTGAAATTCAAATAAACTTCTTGCAATTTAACAATTAACGAATTATTGAAGTGAATCAGCCAGCTAACTTTGTTAGTAACTTCTAATGTTGCACCAACAACTTCTAATGTAGCATCAAGAACTTCTAATTTAGCACCAAAAACAAATTTCTCATGTAGCAACAACAACTTCAAATTTAGCACCAACAACTTGTAATGTAGCACCAACAACTTCTAATTTAACATCAAGAACTTCTAATTTAACACCAACAACTTCTAATTTAGCACCAACAACTTCTAATTTAGAACCAATTACTTCTAATCTAGCACCAACGACTTCTAATTTAACACCAACAATTTCTAATGTAGCACCAACAACTTGTAATGTAGCGCCAACATCTAAATTAACATCAATAACTTCTAATTTAACACCAACAACTTCTAATTTAGCACCAACAACTTCTAATTTAGAACCAATTACATGTACTTATAATCTAGCACCAACGACTTCTAATTTAGAACCAACAACTTCTAATGTAGCACCAATAACTTCTAATGTAGCACATTTTAATGGCAGTACCCGACACCCGCCGTGTGGACCTGTGCTTCATCCCGGAAGTCCAAGGCGTAGATTTGACCCATTGGTTTCCCATTGGAATCGTACCGAAACTGATCAGAGGTTGTCCATTAGGGATGTCGTATCTTTACAATCATGTGATTTGATATGAAACATGAGACTATTTTACGCATGTCTTACTTTATTGTATGTCATTACCATCGTGTGTTAACTTTTTATTTCATGATGACAATGCAAAATGAAAAGCAAAGAGAATCGCCCAAAGAGATACACCAACAGAGAAACGCCAAAATGGAAAGACCAAATAAGAAACGCTAAAATGGAAAGACCAAATAAGAAACGCTAAAATGGAAAGACCAAATAAGAAACGCCAAAATGGAAAGACCAAATAAGAAACGCCAAAATGGAAAGACCAAATAAGAAACGCCAAAATGGAAAGACCAAATAAGAAACGCCAAAATGGAAAGACCAAATAAGAAGCGCCAAAATGGAAAGACCAAATAAGAAACGCCAAAATGGAAAGACCAAATAAGAAACGCAAAATGGAAAGACCAAATAAGAAACGCCAAAATGGAAAGACCAAATAAGAAGCGCCAAAAGGGAAAGACCAAATAAGAAACGCTAAAATGGAAAGACCAAATAAGAAGCGCCAAAATGGAAAGACCAAATAAGAAACGCCAAAATGGAAAGACCAAATAAGAAACGCTAAAATGGAAAGACCAAATAAGAAGCGCCAAAATGGAAAGACCAAATAAGAAGCGCCAAAAGGGAAAGACCAAATAAGAAGCGCCAAAATGGAAAGACCAAATAAGAAACGCCAAAATGGAAAGACCAAATAAGAAGCGCCACAAGGGAAAGACCAAATAAGAAACGCCAAAATGGAAAGACCAAATAAGAAGCGCCAAAAGGGAAAGACCAAATAAGAAACGCCAAAATGGAAAGACCAAATAAGAAGCGCCAAAATGGAAAGACCAAATAAGAAACGCCAAAATGGAAAGACCAAATAAGAAACGCCAAAATGGAAAGACCAAATAAGAAGCGCCAAAATGGAAAGACCAAATAAGAAACGCCAAAATGGAAAGACCAAATAAGAAGCGCCAAAAGGGAAAGACCAAATAAGAAACGCCAAAATGGAAAGACCAAATAAGAAACGCCAAAATGGAAAGACCAAATAAGAAACGCCAAAATGGGAAGACCAAATAAGAAATGCCAAAATGGAAAGACCAAATAAGAAGCGCCAAAAGGGAAAGACCAAATAAGAAACGCCAAAATGGAAAGACCAAATAAGAAACGCCAAAATGGAAAGACCAAATAAGAAACGCCAAAATGGAAAGACCAAATAAGAAACGCTAAAATGGAAAGACCAAATAAGAAACGCCAAAATGGAAAGACCAAATAAGAAACGCTAAAATGGAAAGACCAAATAAGAAGCGCCAAAATGGAAAGACCAAATAAGAAGCGCCAAAATGGAAAGACCAAATAAGAAACGCCAAAATGGAAAGACCAAAATAAGAAGTGCCAAAAGTGAAAGACCAATTGGGAAACGCCAAGATTTAACGTTTTGCTTCACTTAAAAAAAATAACTTTTCACGGACATCCTGAAGCTTGTAGGCGAGATTATAGTGATCAGTCTGACGAGTGGTCGTTAAACAAGAGACAAGTCATCCATTATTTCTGGGTCAGGGTAACCCATATATCTACCTGTTGACATGAACGCAGTAACCTCTATACTTGTCAGCATTGGGCCACATTGCATGTAGTAATGGTATGAGCACTGGTACACATTGCATGCAGTAATGCTGTCATCATGGGCAGGGTTGAAATGAGAAATGGATTCTTAAAGATGCCCAAAACTAGAGACATCAACACAAATTTTAGTGGACACCATTCAGACTATACTATATGTAAGTGGACTGATTTAATGATGTTTAACAATTTCAATATGGAATCAATTGCCCAAGATATTAACACAAATGATCCACTGACAACGGGTGTGTATTCTCGAATTTTAATCCAATAGAAAGTACAACATATGTGAGTTATCAGTGTTTGGAATATGACGGCATCGTGAGGACTACGAATGAAACAGTGAGTCTCAAGTAGTCTGATAGCACAAAGTTAATGCACTCACAACGATAGTGGGTGGTGTGTATAACAGACCATCTCATTCCACCAATGGTTAAGCACTAATACACGGTGAAGCGTTGGAGTAGACGAAAGACCATCTATCATCTTAGCGACTTTTCTATATACTCCTTATGTCTCCAGGTGACAGTTGAACGTGTCATTAGCTAATGGACAACCGCGCCCATCGAAACACACCTGTCTATTAAATGAGGGTTGTGGGATTATGAAGAATCACATTTCTTTAAAAATTAACTTAGTGGGAAATGGCAAATAAAATAGAATTAAAACACTTCTGGTCTAGGCCATGACAAAATAGCAAAGATAGCCTTTGACCGGACATATTATGTTTCGGGACTAGACAAACTCGTGATAAATGATACTCATGGCACGATGCACTAATGAGTATTGGCGGGAAGCGAGGGGTCAAGGGTTAATTATGTGGGTTTCCTACGTGACTGGGAAGCGGAATGTAAGCTCGGTATTGTGGGTGGTAGAGTTGACAGACAGCACACAGCAGAGTAAAGAGTGTGAGAGTAGTCCGTTAGGTTCAGATGGTAGGGGAAATTGATATATAGACATAGCATAGGACACATACATTTTATGCCGATACATAGAACTAGAAGATATGACCCGGTGTTGCCGGGGTAATGATGCAAGGAATGTTTTGATAGTTTCAACATCTAAAAATCCCAATGTTCACGTTTGTAACTGAATCGGGTTTTGATGGATTTGTCCTTTAAAAAACAATGTCCACGCCCCTGAAATGTATAAATAGGAATCCATAAATCAGACTTTCCTTATGCCTCTATGAGTAGATACATATGTTTCTAACATCATTTGCCTTTGAGAAATGTTTTACTCTAAGGGCATACCTATTTTTTTCATGTCCCTGGACCACAAAGAATATTTTTTCCCTTAATATTGGAAAAACGTTACCTTAAATATTTTTTAAAATCTATGTACCAGTATAAATATGTAAAACTAACGGATTTTGATATATTGGTATCTTCATTAAAATGTGCCCAACTTCTGCCTCGCTCCCAAAAATTATTATTAGAAAATTGTTAACAGAATTCTTATACTTATTAACAAAATCTCTAAACCAACTTGCACGTCTGTCTTGTGTTTTTTTTTTTAAATAGAAATATTCTTTATCGTAAAAAAATTCCCCATAAATGTATTTTGCGCAAAATGGGAGGGAAAAAAAACACTACTATTTACTTATATTAAAAGAAAATATTTACCCCTATTTGTTCACGCCCCTGAAATGTATTTTCCGGAAACAAAAAATAAATAATTTGTTATCTATTTTTATAGATTAAATTTTCACATCTGTAAAACGATTGTTTTTTTTTTTAAAGATCTGTTATCAACATAAAAAAAGTTTCCATACTCATTCTTTCCAATTTCAAAAGTATTTTCACAAATGTTTCCAATACACTTATTTACCATAACCATATTGTTATCCTTAAAAATAGGTGTCAACCCTTTATTTGGAAAATGGAAAGATTATGAAGTCCTTAGTTTCAAAGAAAATCTTATCCACTACTTTCCCTTTACTGAATTGTGACGTATGTGACGTATGTGAGTACTTATTTAAATGTTCCTATAATGAATTTAATATATTTTTAAAGAGGGGGGGGGGGTGGGTGGAAAAGTACAACTTATTAAATTTTGAGAAACGAAACTTAAATTTTGTGTGATGTGTTAAAACAAGAGTTAGCACTTTAAAAAGCAAACAATTTAGAATAATAATACAATGTAATTACTTTTTAAAGATTACGTCTACTTATTATCAGCATATTTATTTTATCGGATTTAAATTGAACCATTTTCGATTAAATATAAAAAATATATATATATATATATGGGTGAGTGTACTTGCATGATATCATTGAATTTTACCTATCAAAACTGCCCTTATGTTATCGTCATCTGTTTATTCTATGTCACATTTTCTGTATTAGCCCCTGGTTAAGTCCACTCAAAGATTTCGGTGGGCGGCTTCTCCTGACTAATTTGGAACCAAGCTGTCATTAAATTGCTACCAGAAGCAGGAAAGAACTTGAGGGACAATACGACACGCCGGCTGATTAAAAGCGACCAACCGCGAAAAGCAGCTGATGGCAAGACGTGTGGGTGGGGGGCTAACAGCAACTCGTTAGAGGGAGGTTATTAGTCGCTCCATGGGAGTTAACAGGGTACTTGTAGTCAACAACATCAAGGGTGGTTCTCAAGGTACTGGGAGTTAACAGGGTACTTGTAGTCAACAACATCAAGGGTGGTTCTCAAGGTACTGGGATTTAACAGGGTACTTGTAGTCAACAACACCAGGAGTGGTTCTCAAAGTACTGGGAGTTAACAGGGTACTTGTAGTCAACAACATCAAGGGTGGTTCTCAAGGTACTGGGAGTTAATAGGGTACTTGTAGTCAAAAACATCAAGGGTGGTTCTCAAAGCACTGGAGTTAACAAGGTAACCGTAGTCAACAACATCAGGAGTTGTTCTCAAAGTACTGGACTTATCCGGTTACTTCTAAAAAAACAACATCAGGCGGGTTCTCAAAATCATGGAGTTAGCAGGTATTTTTAGGCAACAATACCATTGGTGGTTCGCAAAATATGGTGAAAACTTTGTTTTTAAGTATAGAAAGTTGACCACACTTGCTTCCAGGAATGATCAGAAATTTATTTCAAAATTGTCTTTGTTCTTACGTTTAATTGTAAAATTCCAGTGCGGGAAAATTCAGGCATCTAAAGTGACGTAGGAAGGGGGAGCGCAGGTGGTCTCCACTCGGGTTGCGTTTTTTTTAATATTTAAATTCAGGGCGGCATTTTTTAACCAGCTACAGATGTCTTTTTTTAGCGGAAAGAGGTGGCAAAAAAATATTGACCACGCACCGGGCGGCACCAACCCTAGCTACGCCACTGCTCATGGGCACCAACCCAAGCTACGTCACTGTTCATGAGCGTGATTTAAATTGGAGGTCTTTCCCGTTTCCTATAATAAAAAAATAACTTTGACTTGTTTTACTAATGAAACAATTTGAGAACCATGGGAGCTTGAGTATTGAGTAAAAGACTAATGCGTACTTTTCTTTTGGGAGGTGAAAACATCTCGTGGTAGTAACGCATCGACCGTCAAAGCAGGTCATTGAATTTTTGTGTTTGAATGTCTTATCAATTTGCATCCATCGACCAACCGATTTTTTAAAGAAAATTACTGTGACTATTAAATCGATAGCTATGCTGAGTTTGTAAAAAAACGAATCGATCTTGAGTTGGTACAAAATGGATCGATACTATAAACGCGGTACAATAAATGTCGATTTGGAAGTCAGTAATAAACTGTAAATTAGTTACAGGATAAAGAAATCCCATTTTGATGGATGATTTACTTCACAGTGTAAAAAAAAACAACACTTTGAATTGAAACGTTTAAAATTACATTACATGTTGCCTCAAGACTTTCAAGGTAGGTGTCAATGCAGCTGCCGCAATATTCACAGATTCGCTACCGCACCGTTCGCTATAACAAGAAAACTCAACAACTGACAACGTGACTGTCACGATGTTCATCGATTCACTACAGCAGATTGGAAATAAAACTGTGCACCATTGGTCAAATAGATTGTTTAAAATGCCATATACTTTTATTCATCTTTGAGCTACAACGTGAAACCACCACTGTACAAAAAATTTAACATCGCAACTAATAACTCTCTAGGTGTTCATGTGTGGCTGTAACGCTGTGTTCAACAGGCGCGCAAAATAAAAATGTCCATAAGTCAGCACTAACTGAGAATCTCATCAAGTGCGTGTGGTGAACCCGTGTTTTGTCAACGTGACTTTGGTAGATGGGGGGCTCACGCATTGCGTGTTTTGTCACGTGACTTTGGTAGATGGGGGGGCTCACGCATTGCGTGTTTTGTCACGTGACTTTGGTAGATGGGGGGCTCACGCATTGCGTGTTTTGTCACGTGACTTTGGTAGATGAGAAGCTCACGCATTGCGTGTTTTGTCACGTGACTTTGGTAGATGGGAAGCTCACGCATTGCGTGTTTTGTCACGTGACTTTGGTAGATGGGAAGCTCACGCATTGCGTGTTTTGTCACGTGACTTTGGTAGATGGGAGCTCACGCATTGCGTGTTTTGTCACGTGACTTTGGTAGATGGGAAGCTCACGCATTGCCGCCGCCATTGTTTGGCGGGTTCATTCTAGTGATTGCAAAGCTACCAGTAGAATAACGTATAAGTATATTTGGTTAGAACAAAACGAACTAAAAAGTGTACGTCTTTGGGCACTGCCTACGAAACAGTTAAAATAGAACCCAACCAGGGCTTAACAGGGTGAAGCTTTGTTGTTTTTTTTTACAATCGGGTCCGTGTATTTTGGAGAAAATAACCTGTGGGTCCAAGTATAAAAAAATAACCCTCTGACAGAGGCAGGCAGATGCTGTATCCCGCAATAGAGATGACGTTTCCCCCCGGGGTGGGAAGGGGGGTCTTTAGAGACGTAAATTATATCCACCCCAGCCCAAGGAAGTCCGGCCCGGTTGCTGTGTAAGCATCAACCCGGCTGGCCAGGCGTCCCTTCTCTGATGCGGCCTCACTCGCATAGTCAATCGAGTGGAAGGGTGGGTGGGGCTGTCTCAGGGGCGGGGAGCCCTCGGCATGCCGCTTCGCGGCCTGACTGGAATAAAGACCACGGGGGGAGTGGTTGAATGCCAGTTGGGGGCGGTGGAGGTGTGTTGGGGAAGACCTTATGAGCCTTGGCTCGATGGTCTGCTGATTTTCTTAAGTATGTTAGTTAGTTAGATGACGTTGTACAAAAATCCGTCGACAGAGAAGATACTGTCTTTCTTTTTTTTTAACAACTTACGAAACAACAGTCGCAATATATTGAAAATAGCAATACCTTCCTGAAAGGGTCGAGCCACCCCCAAAGGGGTCACGACCCGTAGTTTGAGAACCACTGCCCTAAGTGATAAGACGGTACATGGCACAGTTCTGTGTGGTGTGCAGCTCCAGAACAAAGATTAGGAAAAAAACCAAGGACATTAAAAAAAAAATGTATAAAAAGATCCACCTATTTACCGCAGTTCCAAACGTTTGACAGGTAGCGAGCGCGCTGTGTGACCAGTGACAGCGTTTTTTTCACTCAGTTCTATGAATATAAATCATGTGGAGTTGGGGTGCGCTTTTGAAGAGGAAGCCGGACGCATCAGAAGCAAAATATAGAGATATCCACAAAATAACATAGGAATCAATTTTTTAAAAAAAAACTTATCTTTGACATTTACCATTTCTCTAGTTCGACTTGTACGAGTACTTAACCAACAGTTGAAATAGACGTAACAATTTTTTTTGCCTGCAGCAAATAACGTGCTAAGAGATAGCCTAATGTAATGTCGACATTGATCTTTCAATACCGATTAGAGCGTTTACATTTGAACACTGGCATGACACGTCATAGCCGCTCTTTCTCAGTCATGACACGTCATAGCCGCTCTTTCTCAGTCATGCCACGTCGTAGCCGCTCTTTCTCAGTCATGCCACGTCATAGCCGCTCTTTCTCAGTCATACCACGTCATAGCCGCTCTAAAGACAAAAGGCAATTCGTTTGTAATGGAAACTTATTTTTCCCCAAGGACAAAATAAATAAAAATAGCGCATCTACATACAAACCTGGTGACCCCCACGCTTTCACCGCAGTCACTTCGTTTTTTAGCCTAAGACTACGGCAATACGTTTTTAAGCCTAAGACTACGGCAATACGTTTTTAAGCCTAAGACTACGGCACTACGACGAACATTAAAAAAATATGGTTTCGGGAGTTTTTTCGTTTAATAAAAAATAAATACTTGGGGTGTTTTCAGTAAAAGGTTAACGCACTCTTTGATGTTAACTTATAGAAGCAGCTGAGTAGATTTCCTGATACAACTTGTTTTTTTTTTAATAGTAACAACACCCCCCCCCCCACACACACACACACTTTTTTTTCCCCGCGCGCTAATTGACCAAACTACTCTTTGAAGCTTGAAATTACCCTGAAACTCACCCGGGGATAAACAGATCTGTAAATAAAACCGAATACATGTTCATCATAGTTAAACCGTTGAATTAGGTTTCCCCGTGTAATGACACCATCGCCTTAGGCAGTTGATGGTGGGATAGGAAAACTCTGAAACAAACAAATGGTATCAGAGAGGATTGAGACTTAGTTGATGGGTAGATACTTTAAGACAGCGGTTCGCAACCTGTGGGTTACGACCCCTTTGGGGGTCGAAAAACCCTTCCATAGGGGTCGCCTAAGACCATCGGAAAACACATATACTCTACAGTTATGAAGTATCAAAGAAAATAATTGTGTGATTGGGGGTCGCCACAACATGAGGAACTGTATTAAAGGTTCGCGGCGTTAGGAGGGTTGAGAACCACTGCTTTAAGAAATATTTTTTTAAAAATAACTCACTGGTTGGAGGCGTTGCCTAGGACCACTCCGTTCTCATTGGTCGTACCACGCGACAGCAAGGCGTGGAGCTCATCTTCTCGCTGTTTGTTCAGACTCTCCGACTTGTGGAGGCGCCCCTGTAAGTCCCAAATCTGACGCTCCAGGAGGGGATCTTCGGCACTTATGGTCACTGGGGATAGAAGGGCGGCACATGGAGATTGGGTTACAAGTACACAGTGTACAACTAATCCGTGCGCATCTCGTGCTCCATCATCCCATAACAGCTGGAGCGACATTGACATTTAGTGAACAACCAAAGCCTCACAAATGACAGCTTAGCCTCGATTTGATCAGCAAATACTTCAGCTTGAATTTGTATGAAAACCGTCAAATAAGATCTAATTATAAGAGTGTTGGATTGATCCTAAGCGTAAAAGTAGATTAATTAGACGCAAACAATTAGTGTAAATAAAGCAATACCAAGTTCAGCTTTAATAATATCTAAGCAATCTTTAAACAATACCAAGTTCAGCTTTAATAATATCTAAGCAATCTTTAAACAATACCAAGTTCAGCTTTAATAAGATCTATAAGCAATCTTTAAACAATATCAAGTTTAATAAGATCTAAGCAATCTTTAAACAATACCAAGTTCAGCTTTAATAAGATCTATAAGCAATCTTTAAACAATATCAAGTTTAGCTTTAATAAGATCTAAGCAATCTTTAAACAATATCAAGTTCAGCTTTAATAAGATCTATAAGCAATCTTTAAACAATATCAAGTTTAGCTTTAATAAGATCTATAAGCAATCTTTAAACAATATCAAGTTCATCTTTAATAAGATCTATAAGCAATCTTTAAACAATATCAAGTTCAGCTTTAATAAGATCTATAAGCAATCTTTAAACAATATCAAGTTCAGCTTTAATAAGATCTAAGCAATCTTTAAACAATACCAAGTTCAGCTTTAATAAGATCTATAAGCAATCTTTAAACAATATCAAGTTTAGCTTTAATAAGATCTATAAGCAATCTTTAAACAATATCAAGTTTAGCTTTAATAAGATCTATAAGCAATCTTTAAACAATATCAAGTTCAGCTTTAATAAGATCTATAAGCAATCTTTAAACAATATCAAGTTCAGCTTTAATAAGATCTATAAGCAATCTTTAAACAATATCAAGTTCAGCTTTAATAAGATCTAAGCAATCTTTAAACAATACCAAGTTCAGCTTTAATAAGATCTATAGGCAATCTTTAAACAATATCAAGTTTAGCTTTAATAAGATCTATAAGCAATCTTTAAACAATATCAAGTTCAGCTTTAATAAGATCTATAAGCAATCTTTAAACAATATCAAGTTTAGCTTTAATAAGATCTATAAGCAATCTTTAAACAATATCAAGTTCAGCTTTAATAAGATCTAAGCAATCTTTAAACAATATCAAGTTCAGCTTTACTAAGATCTATAAGCAATCTTTAAACAATATCAAGTTCATCTTTAATAAGATCTATAAGCAATCTTTAAACAATATCAAGTTCAGCTTTAATAAGATTTAAGCCATCATTAACAAGCGTATAACAACGCATGTATCCAGATATCGTGGATGCCAACAAAAAAATGGGGATGCTTGGTCAATAATAAAAAAAAATGCAATGCTGAATCATGAGTTTAAGAAGGGATTAGAACCACCATTTTTTTTTTGGCATTAGGACCACCTCTTCCAGGATTAAGTGACGCTAAATTTCTGTTAACACGTCTTGGCATAAGCAAAGTCATTTGTACAATAAGTTTACAGAACTCTAATGCTCAGCTCACACGGTCAAATTTTCGTCATAATTCTTTTTGAACGCACTATGTTGTTTAAACGCACTATGTTGTTAAATGATATCAATCCACATATTGATGTTGTAACACAACATAGTGAGGTTGTAATACAACATAGTGAGGTTGTAACACAAAATAGTGCGTTCAAAAAGAATTTTGACGAAAATTTGATCGTGTGAACTGAGCATAATTCATATGTCTGAGAAAGCAACATGTCAGTCAAATACATTCATCTGGTCATGCGTGCTCATTTTATTACCATGTTAGTTAGCCAGCTCCTCCAACCCTGCCCCTCCTCCCATGTTAACCCCCACGAGAAAAGGTCACCAATACCAAGCCAGGTAGTCATAGCAGTTCGTGTTTTAACATCAACACTGTTAAATGTCATAATTTTACCATCAACCCGGGAAAGGGGGGGGGGGAAGGGGAAGAGGGGGGGAGCAATAACAGACCGCGACAAGACATGATATCATTCAGATGATAAATGAACTGTGTATTTGTTCATGAAACAATAAAGTGTCAAAGTCGGGGTATTGGCATGCGTCGGAGCAAGCGCGTCGAGTGGAAATGGTTGCCTTGGTAACCAGTAATGAAATGGCGTCCCTTTTCATTACCTTTCAAAAAAAGCTTGTATTCAGAACGGTTTACTGATCTCTAATACCACCGGTGTTGTAATGGTAGGCGAGGTATTCATAGCATTATGCGAGGTATCCATAGCATTATGCGTGGGATGTAGTGTGTGGGGTGTAGTGTGTGGGGTGTAGTTTGGGGTGTGGTGTGTGTGTGTGGTGTAGTGTGTGGTGTAGTGTGTGGGGTGTAGTGTGTGGGGTGTAGTGTGTGGGCGGTACAGTGTGAGTGGTGTAGTGTGCGTGTGGATGGTGTTAGGTCAAGTGTGTGGGATTTAGTGTTGGGGTTGTGCGTGCAGTGCGGTTTGGGGTTCTTGCGTTCGTGTTTATGTGAGGTCAAGTGTGGTGGCTGTGTGTCGTCTAAAGTGAGGCTGGTGTGTGTTTGTATAGCATGTCGGGTGTGGCATGGAGAAAAGCTGATTCAGTATGTGTCTGGTGTGTTGGATGAAGTGTGTACATTGTGTGTAGGATGTAAGGTGTAGTTAATAGGATTGTGTGTTATTGAAATGTGTAGGGTGTGGCTGGTGTTTAGGGTATGGTGTCTGGAAGGGTATATTGTGTGACTTTTGTGTAGGGTATAGTGTGTGTGGTGTGTGGCGTGTATTGTGGGGTTGTTTTGTGTAAATGACGTGTTTAGTGTCATGTGTGTGGGATGCAGTGTTTGAGTGTGGGGTGGGGTGGTTCGTCCGTCGAAAATCGATCATGACTAATTTAAACATCGGCTTTTTTCTCAGACTCAATCTGTCTGTGGGTGCGCAGATGGCTCATCAGGCCGATTCTGTCAAGAAATGATCTGGTACAAAAGGTGCAGGGTATGGATGGGGCAATTCCGGGTACAGTTGGATCTTTTGATAATCTGCAGTAGCTGTTCTGTTAACGTCATGTTGCATTGAGCCATTGTGTAAGGAGAGGCGCCACGAACCTCGATTCTTTTGAGGACCGCTCGAACATGTCTGGGTCAAAGTACAATGATCTGGTGTATAGTGGTATTTGGGGGGGGGGGTGTAGTGTTTTAGGAAAATTTAAAAAAAATAAATAAATAAATAAAAACTAACTACGTGCCTCTTTGAATAGAAATCGAAGCGAAGTAGGCACCAGTAGGCACCAGTAGGCACCAGCGCTAATCCGAGTTTCAAAAGATTTGCTGAATATTCCACAGAAAGTTGACGACCATTCATGTGATGATGCCTTTATCTAGGCTTATGGATAATATTACTAAGCAAACAGGTCTTTTCTAATGGATTTTAGTTTAAAATATACATTGCTCGTTATTTTTACTTGTTCAATGGACGAGAGGAACATTTCAATCTTGGTTTAAAATGAAGAGAGGGGAAAAAAGCAGTATCATTACAGACATGCTAGTTAACTATGAAAGTTGTGGGCCGGATGACTGTGAAAGACGGAGTTCATACTATCCGACTCCGTAAGAGATTTGAAGAGCAGCTGTCAAAACTTGGTTGACGGTGTTCAGTGTAAACGTACGGTCAACTGTGCAGTATACCATCAAGACACAGAAGGCGTTATATTAAAAAAATCATTTAGCGTAGTTATGGGGAACTATATTTTGCACGCTATTGAACTCATTATTGAACAATACCTTCTTTCAAACATATAGAATTATTTGTATATACTCTCAATACCAAATTCGGTTATAAGGAAGCAGCCACGATTTTTAGGAAGCATCCACCAGAAATGAAAGCAGCCACCGGAAATGGAAGCAGTCCACGAGTCATACCAGAAGCGTAAAATATATAAAAGCATATAAATAAATAAATATATATAATTATAATGCCGGTGAGCATGAGACTAATTCATGGCTATTTCAAAACAGAAGTCGCAGATATGAGCACTGCAGACCCGAGTATTGATTGGGGGACTGGCTTCAATTAAAACTCACAAGGGGAAGATCTTGACATTACCGTCAGTTGGATCTAGTTTTGTGTTCACGCTATTCATCTACTCCGACTGTTTTTTTCTGATTCAAAAAAATTAACAAAACTTTTCACTCCAATTAGCCTTACAATATGTTTCGAGGTTATGTGTTGCTCTCTCGTACAGATTAAGTGGGGGTAATGGGACGCTTGGCAAACAAGGCTAGTTCGTCAGTTTTCCCAAGGACGCCCGGACGTTGCAGATAATAAGAGTATTAAAGATGAAAGTGTGGTTTAGCTAAGACAAAAGTTACATAGTGATGTAACAAATTGTTACAAACGATGGGTTACACCGAGTCAACTTCTTGATGAAATTTTATAGGAGGCAACCATGTATATTATACTAACGATTCACTTCATAAACCTTTCTCATTGTGTTATAAGAGTTGTTTTTAAAAATGATATCAATCCACCCGCCTTTTAAAAATAATT
This sequence comes from Omphiscola glabra, assembly GCA_964017045.1. NCBI lineage: Eukaryota > Metazoa > Mollusca > Gastropoda > Lymnaeidae > Omphiscola > Omphiscola glabra. Next base: position 6,581,097 of record OZ024801.1, on the reverse strand, counting down.
GTTAACCTCAATGTGAAAGCTATAGTTAAGCGGGTCACTATAGAAATGGTCATGACGCCTGGACACGGCTTTCAACAGGTTGTCAACTGAATTAATAATGTATATTATTTAAGTGCATAGCGACAATCAGAGTGGAAACTATCAATGCACAATTTTACAAGAACATACTTTTTATGTAGTCTAACGGTGCACTTTATCAGAACCTACTTGTATGTCGACTAATGGTGCACTTTATCAGAACCTACTTGTATGCCGTCTAATGGTGCACTTTATCAGAACCTACTTGTATGCCGTCTAATGGTACACTTTATCTTAACCTACTTGTATGCCGTCTAATGGTGCACTTTATTAGAACCTACTTGTATGCCGTCTAATGTTGCACTTTATCAGAACCTACGTGTATGTCGTCTAATGGTGCACTTTATCAGAACCTACTTGTATGTTGTCTAATGGTGCACTTTATCTTAACCTACTTTTATGCTTTCTCCCGGTGCACTGTTTCAGAATGAAACAGTAGGTTGCCCTAAGTTCTACTCTATTGTGAAATTTTACAAGTGACGGTTTATCAAGCCGTTGACCGTTCATTTTTCTGCAGCATTTTGTGAACCACGACTTTTGGTTTTTTGAGATTGATTTGACAAGAAACAACACAAACAATAGTTTGGAGATCAAATCCGTTAAGCAAACATATCCGTTCCGTGTGTTTCTTTTATCCCAAAAATCAACATCTTCGTGTGCCGGCGTAAAGCTTTGAAGCAACAACGCTTTACATAATAAAGCCACAATGCATAACACAAGCCACGATGCTTTACACAAGCCACAATGCTTTACACAAGCCACAATGCTTTACACTGATTACAACACAAAACATCGCCCACAATAGAGGTAAACGCCCGAAAGCAGAGTTGGCAATAACATTGTCAAGAAGAAGCGATGATTGAACTCACAAGTTATCGCCACTAACCATCGATTTGTTAACAAACCCAAACAGCATAAAATGCTAGTTTGACTCTAATCACCCAAAGATCTCCAACCATGTGTACCCAAGATCAAATCAATTGGAAGGATACAATAGATCAGTAGACGCCATTAAAGCCCTTCCATCTTAACAATGATCTTTCAAGTGGGCGCCCATCAGGAATGGATTCAACAAGATTACTGCGGGAAATCTAACGATTATACTCAATGAAGGCGTAGATCCCATCCAATATCCTGACAGGGTTTGGTGGGATGTTGGGCTTTCTGGGGATCCCATCCAATATCCTGACAGGGTTTGGTGTGATGTTGGGCTTTCTGGGGATCCCATCCAATATCCTGACAGGGTTTGGTGTGATGTTGGGCTTTCTGGGGATCCCATCCAATATCCTGACAAGGTTTGGTGTGATGTTGGGCTTTCTGGGGCTCCCATCCAATATCCTGACAAGGTTTGGTGTGATGTTGGGCTTTCTGGGGATCCCATCCAATATCCTGACAAGGTTTGGTGTGATGTTGGGCTTTCTGGGAATCCCATCCAATATCCTGACAAGGTTTGGTGTGATGTTGGGCTTTCTGGGGATCCCATCCAATATCCTGACAAGGTTTGGTGTGATGTTGGGCTTTCTGGGGCTCCCATCCAATATCCTGACAGGGTTTGGTGTGATGTTGGGCTTTCTGGGGATCCCATCCAATATCCTGACAAGGTTTGGTGTGATGTTGGGCTTTCTGGGGATCCCATCCAATATCCTGACAGGGTTTGGTGTGATGTTGGGCTTTCTGGGGATCCCATCCAATATCCTGACAAGGTTTGGTGTGATGTTGGGCTTTCTGGGGATCCCATCCAATATCCTGACAAGGTTTGGTGTGATGTTGGGCTTTCTGGGGCTCCCATCCAATATCCTGACAAGGTTTGGTGTGATGTTGGGCTTTCTGGGGCTCCCATCCAATATCCTGACAAGGTTTGGTGTGATGTTGGGCTTTCTGGGGCTCCCATCCAATATCCTGACAGGGTTTGGTGTGATGTTGGGCTTTCTGGGGCTCCCATCCAATATCCTGACAAGGTTTGGTGTGATGTTGGGCTTTCTGGGGATCCCATCCAATATCCTGACAAGGTTTGGTGTGATGTTGGGCTTTCTGGGGATCCCATCCAATATCCTGACAAGGTTTGGTGTGATGTTGGGCTTTCTGGGGCTCCCATCCAATATCCTGACAAGGTTTGGTGTGATGTTGGGCTTTCTGGGGCTCCCATCCAATATCCTGACAAGGTTTGGTGTGATGTTGGGCTTTCTGGGGCTCCCATCCAATATCCTGACAGGGTTTGGTGTGATGTTGGGCTTTCTGGGGCTCCCATCCAATATCCTGACAAGGTTTGGTGTGATGTTGGGCTTTCTGGGGATCCCATCCAATATCCTGACAAGGTTTGGTGTGATGTTGGGCTTTCTGGGGATCCCATCCAATATCCTGACAAGGTTTGGTGTGATGTTGGGCTTTCTGGGGATCCCATCCAATATCCTGACAAGGTTTGGTGTGATGTTGGGCTTTCTGGGGATCCCATCCAATATCCTGACAAGGTTTGGTGTGATGTTGGGCTTTCTGGGGATCCCATCCAATATCCTGACAAGGTTTGGTGTGATGTTGGGCTTTCTGGGGATCCCATCCAATATCCTGACAGGGTTTGGTGTGATGTTGGGCTTTCTGGGGATCCCATCCAATATCCTGACAAGGTTTGGTGTGATGTTGGGCTTTCTGGGGCTCCCATCCAATATCCTGACAAGGTTTGGTGTGATGTTGGGCTTTCTGGGGCTCCCATCCAATATCCTGACAAGGTTTGGTGTGATGTTGGGCTTTCTGGGGCTCCCATCCAATATCCTGACAAGGTTTGGTGTGATGTTGGGCTTTCTGGGGCTCCCATCCAATATCCTGACAAGGTTTGGTGTGATGTTGGGCTTTCTGGGGCTCCCATCCAATATCCTGACAAGGTTTGGTGTGATGTTGGGCTTTCTGGGGATCCCATCCAATATCCTGACAAGGTTTGGTGTGATGTTGGGCTTTCTGGGGATCCCATCCAATATCCTGACAAGGTTTGGTGTGATGTTGGGCTTTCTGGGGATCCCATCCAATATCCTGACAAGGTTTGGTGTGATGTTGGGCTTTCTGGGGATCCCATCCAATATCCTGACAAGGTTTGGTGTGATGTTGGGCTTTCTGGGGATCCCATCCAATATCCTGACAGGGTTTGGTGTGATGTTGGGCTTTCTGGGGATCCCATCCAATATCCTGACAAGGTTTGGTGTGATGTTGGGCTTTCTGGGGATCCCATCCAATATCCTGACAGGGTTTGGTGTGATGTTGGGCTTTCTGGGGATCCCATCCAATATCCTGACAGGGTTTGGTGTGATGTTGGGCTTTCTGGGGATCCCATCCAATATCCTGACAAGGTTTGGTGTGATGTTGGGCTTTCTGGGGATCCCATCCAATATCCTGACAAGGTTTGGTGTGATGTTGGGCTTTCTGGGGATCCCATCCAATATCCTGACAAGGTTTGGTGTGATGTTGGGCTTTCTGGGGATCCCATCCAATATCCTGACAGGGTTTGGTGTGATGTTGGGCTTTCTGGGGATCCCATCCAATATCCTGACAAGGTTTGGTGTGATGTTGGGCTTTCTGGGGATCCCATCCAATATCCTGACAGGGTTTGGTGTGATGTTGGGCTTTCTGGGGATCCCATCCAATATCCTGACAGGGTTTGGTGTGATGTTGGGCTTTCTGGGGATCCCATCCAATATCCTGACAAGGTTTGGTGTGATGTTGGGCTTTCTGGGGATCCCATCCAATATCCTGACAAGGTTTGGTGTGATGTTGGGCTTTCTGGGGATCCCATCCAATATCCTGACAGGGTTTGGTGTGATGTTGGGCTTTCTGGGGATCCCATCCAATATCCTGACAGGGTTTGGTGTGATGTTGGGCTTTCTGGGGATCCCATCCAATATCCTGACAAGGTTTGGTGTGATGTTGGGCTTTCTGGGGATCCCATCCAATATCCTGACAAGGTTTGGTGTGATGTTGGGCTTTCTGGGGATCCCATCCAATATCCTGACAGGGTTTGGTGTGATGTTGGGCTTTCTGGGGATCCCATCCAATATCCTGACAAGGTTTGGTGTGATGTTGGGCTTTCTGGGGCTCCCATCCAATATCCTGACAAGGTTTGGTGTGATGTTGGGCTTTCTGGGGCTCCCATCCAATATCCTGACAAGGTTTGGTGTGATTTTGGGCTTTCTGGGGATCCCATCCAATATCCTGACAAGGTTTGGTGTGATGTTGGGCTTTCTGGGGATCCCATCCAATATCCTGACAAGGTTTGGTGTGATGTTGGGCTTTCTGGGGATCCCATCCAATATCAAGACATGGTTGAATGTGATGTTGAGCTCCGATGGGATCCCATCCAATATCCTGACAAGGTTTGGTGTAATGTTAGGCTCCCAAGCAGCTTGTAATAGCCCCAAATAATATATTGACTGACCCACGTGAGACAACGTCAATTTACGACCTACGTATGCTGTAACGGTGATGGTGGTGTTTTGTTCACGAAATGATAGCAAACTGTAGAGTTATCAGAACTGACATGCTTTATTAAACAAGAAGATCCATACGATCTCCAGGTGAAAATGATGTTAAATTCCTCTACCGCAGTCTTGATTCTTCTAATAAAAAAAGTTATCTTGCTCATTTAACAAGTTAAGAATACCATAGGGAAGTTAATATAACAATTTAAGTGACCAAACTAGGTGGGGCGAAACGGTCGGCCGCCCCTGGTGGCACAAGTATTTCTTCTTTTCTTTACAGACCTATTCAAAATAAACATGACTGAAATTGGCTTTTGGAATATAAAAATATTTCCTTTTAATACTATCTGTACAATCATGATTGATAATAATTTTCCCTCTTGATTTGATAATTGGAAATCTCAACGTTAAAGCTAAAATTTGGTGAATTGAACAAACAAAAACTTCCAAAATAATATTTCAACAATCCATTCTTTGTTTAATTTTGTTTGGCCGCCTCCTAGAAGAGATTTTTTTAAAACAATCATCTTCATATCTGTGCGCCGAAAAACAAACATTATTTAAAGTTCTACACTTTCACTATTTAACTCCCGTCAACGACTAATTTGGAGCACGTTAACTCCGCATTGAATAAGATTTGTCCATTATTGCTTTTATGACCTCATAAAACTATTTTACTGACATAGGTTTCCCAAACTTTAGGACCTATTTCTTAACAGGGACGTGTACCGATCTGTTGGGAGTTCCACCCCACCCCCCAACATTTTCTTCTTCTTCAAATGCACGTGTGACGTCATCTGCAAATGACCAGTATAATCTAAACCGTCTATGCATGGCTGTGTACAGGCCCCTACACCTTTCAGCCTCATGTTTTCCGCTATGCTGACCGATGCCTTCAGAGAGGGAGACGCCGGAATTTGCCTCAGATACCGAAATGAAGGTAATCTATTCAACCTTAAGAGGCTACATGCCAAAACGAAGGTCTTGACGGACACCATCAGGGACCTCCTGTATGCAGACAACTGTTCACTAAACGCTGTATCAGAAGTGGATATGCAAAGCTGCGTCACAAACATTTCCAACACTTGGACAAACTTCGGGCTCACCATTAAAACAAAAACAGACTGAGGTCCTGTACCAGCCAGCTCATCGGAGACTTTATGAAAATCTCCCCAGGTACTGGTACTGCAAACACATATCGGATGTTTTTAAATGTGGTTTGTTAAGTGTGGTTCACACCAAGTGTAGAATCTACCATGATTGAGCAATATTTGACTGATTCCCACTCACACCAGGTGTAGCATCTACCATGATTGAGCAATATTTGACTGATTCCCACTCACACCAGGTGTAGCATCTACCATGATTGAGCAATATTTGACTGATTCCCACTCACACCAGGTGTAGAATCTACCATGATTGAGTAATACTTGGCTTATTCCCACTCACACCACGTGTAGCATCTACCATGATTGAGTAATACTTGGCTTATTCACAAACACATGCATTGTCTATATGAACGCGACCAGCACGAAAGCCAACAAATGCATATTGTTACCGATCATTAAGATAATGTGCTATACGTGGTTGACCACTTTGTTATGACAGTTGAATATCCATCACATTTGCCTTGCGAGTTGGAACATAACGAGAATGTATGCCATTGACAGAGAATGTATGCCATTGCCAGAGAATGTATGCCATTGCCAGAGAATGTATGCCATTGCCAGAGAATGTATGCCATTGCCAGAGAATGTATGCCATTGACAGAGAATGTATGCCATTGACAGAGAATGTATGCCATTGCCAGAGAATGTATGCCATTGACAGAGAATGTATGCCATTGACAGAGAATGTATGCCATTGACAGAAAATGTATGCCATTGACAGAGAATGTATGCCATTGCCAGAGAATGCATGCCATTGACAGAGAATATATGCCATTGCCAGAGAATGTATGCCATTGACAGAGAATTATGCCATTGACAGAGAATGTATGCCATTGCCAGAGAATTCATGCCATTGACAGAGAATGTATGCCATTGCCAGATAATGTATGCCATTGACAGAGAATGTATGCCATTGACAGAGAATGTATGCCATTGCCAGAGAATGCATGCCATTGACAAAGAATGTATGCCATTGCCAGAGAATGTATGCCATTGACAGAGAATGTATGCCATTGCCAGAAAATGACAATTGTGAAGGTCAAAAATCAGGTCAGATTCTCCACTTTTACCAAGTAACAAAATGACATCCACAATTCTAGGCTTGCTCACCACAAGGCAGCTTGACTCAAGGTTTGATACTTGAAAAGGACTCAACAGATTGGTTTGTCTATACTTCGATTTTCAATTCACGCCACTTGATCTAGCACTCTTCAGAGCACAAAAGAACAAGCACTCTTAACTATAGTATATAATTATAAAAGTGTTGGACTGCGATAAAGCTTTAAGATAGATTAAATAGACACGAACAATCTGTGTCAATATAACAATATATCAAGCTTTAATGAGCAACACACAACTAATTGTTCTACAGTTTCACTGTGAACTCTATACCTACATGATGCCTTGTTGTTTGGAATAATAATGAGATATCTACTGTTTCGCAGAGCAAAGAATCCCGCTCTTGGGGGGCCCCCGAGGCCTCTGGCGGCCAGTGGTCAACAGCTAATCATAAGGCCTACAACAATCATGCAAACATGTTATCACGACTTACCATCTTGGCTGGTGGTGGCTATCAGCAGCACCAACGCTGTGAGGACCACCAGCACGACGCCCCCGGCAACAACTTTTCTCTTCAATCGCATCAGATCACCCCCGCCTGGCCTAGCGGCGACCCCCACGGATAGAAGTGGGGAGACAGGGCGCTTCTTTACGGACAACCTGTAGGCGGAAGATAAAAACAAAAAGATATACACAAATGTTTGTCCTGTCATCACGAACTGATAAAACAAGACACATTATATGTACCAATGTAAACCTCGCCAGACGATATCTTAAGTCTCAGTACAGTAACGTCCTCAAAATCGTCCTGTTCCGGATGTAAATATCGGGTCTATTGATAGTCGCAAACGGACAGTATCGAATCGAGTGTGCTGAAAGACAGGGGCGTGTACTCTCGTCGAACAACATGCGATCCGATTCTGTATCATCACGGAGAGACGCTTACAACCCGAGCCGGTTGCTCGCTGGCTTTGTTTTAATTATAACCTCCAAGTGGTTGTGCTGCGTGAATTAAAACGATAGTTCTACATGTAAAAAACGGTTGATATATTTATCACGGCCATGCACCAGTGACGGGCAGCTTACTGGAGCTCTGACTGTCAAAAGATCATAGGAATTCTTAACGCCATGGATAGCAATAGTGCCATCAGAGGGCTCTATCAACGTCGGGATCTATCAACGTCGGGATCTATGAACGTCGGGATCTATCAACGTCGGGATCTATCAACGTTGGGATCTAGCTGGAGGACAACACACACAGCGGCGTAGTTGGGGTTATTGCCACCTGGGCCGGGGCAGAGATTTTGGCCAGGCAGCCCCCACCCCAAATAAACGCAGCCCCTATATATATACAAAAAGGGTGCCGCCCGGGACGAATCGCCCCCTCATCCCCATCCTCCCCATGACAGTGAACACGCCATGAAATAAAAGCTTATAAATAATGAACACTCATTATTGTACTGTGTTTGCTTAATTGAAAGGGAATATTTCAGACAAATATTCTACGATTGTGAGAACAGAGATTGGAGTAAGAAAGAAGTTAAAGGTTCGGACGATGTTATCAATTGTTTGACAAACTATTCATGAGACCAGTTTAAAAGTTATGACAAAGAAAACAAATAGTTTAAGAGTTGGGAGTCAGACTAGAGGAAGACATAGAATATTTTGGGAAAGTATTGTCGAATATAGTTCTTGGCGCATGACTTTAAAAAAATAAAAGATATATTCTTAAGGCTATGTCAATTTCGAAGTTATCGATTTGTGAGTGGAATGTGGGGTGCAGTTGGGAGTGGAATGTGGGGTGCAGTTGGGATTGGAATGTGGGTTGTAGTTGGGATTGGAATGTGGGTTGCAGTTGGGATTGGAATGTGGGTTGCAGTTGGGAGTGGAGTTGGGAGTGGAGTTGGGAGTGGAGTTGGGAGTGGAGTTGGGAACGGAGTTGGGAGTGGAATGTGGGGTGCAGTTGGGATTGGAATGTGGGTTGCAGTTGGGAGTGGAGTTGGGAGTGGAGTTGGGAACGGAGTTGGGAGTGGAGTTGGGAACGGAGTTGGGAGTGGAGTTGGGAGTGGAGTTAGGAGTAGAATGTGGGGTGCAGTTGGGAGTGGAATGTGGTGTGAAGTTGGATGTGAATTAGTAAAGGTAGTAGGGAGTGGAGTTGGGAGTTGTGTTTAGAGTGGAATGTGGGGTGAAGTCTGGGGTGGATTAGTGAGTGGACTTGGGAGTGGGCTTGGGAATTGAGTGCGGACTGTAGTTGGCAGTTAATTTTGGAGAGATTTGGGAGTGGAGTGTAGAGTGGTGTGTAGATAACAGTGGAGTAGGTGGTAGAGTTAAAAGTGGTCTTTAAGTTAATAATGTTAGTCGACAAGGTGAGCCTTAACCCTAGATGGAAACCTATTTTCAACTTTATTTTACGATGACTTTTATAAACAAACTGTTACTGCTATACAGATATGCTGAAATATATTGTTGGTAGCCATATTTTACCAAAACCGTTTCTAAAAATAGTAACATTACGTAATATTTGGTGGTCTTATAAATGACAAACCTTAAAACTAAGACACTTTCTGTATTTGTCTTCATGGAAAAGGACACAATAAGTAATCATTTGAATGTGACGAGACATTGTTCAACTTATCACCCGCTGTAATTAAAAATCGTTCAAGAGACAGCTCGTTTTATCACTGTACCAATCATAATTTTTGTTATAGAGTTGAATTTCAAAACTCGGACGCTATGTATAATTTGTGTCCCTTACTCTTCGGTGTTTTATTTCTACGGGTCACACGTGACATTGGCATGACACAACAAACAACTTAGCAGCGAGCCAATCAGCAACTCACTTTAATTAAGGAAGACTCCACTGAAGTCAATTCAACTTGATATCATGGAGCCGAAGGGGTGCCTCCTAGCTATTAAACAGAACACTGAACTAACTCCACAAATATCAGCACAGTATCGCTAATGAGCTCACGCTGCAAATATCAGCACAGTATCGCTAATGAACTAAGGCTGAAAATAGCACAGTATCGCTTTGTTATCTAACTGTAGGTATCCATTAAGACATCGTCAGCATAAAATTTCCAAAACGTTGTGACACACCCTTACGAGCTCTGTTGATCACATGTATAAACTTCCCATGCAATCACCAGAAACGCTCCGATGGTAAGCACGTCAGTTTTTCACATGACCTGCACGCACTTGACCTCTCGTGTTCAAGGAATAAATGGGAAGTGTCCTGTCACTAGAGCAATGAATGCTCTGCATACGTCAACTTCTTTCACTCGGCTCCCATGGTATGTGGCCGTGCGTGCCTTTAAATCGGCACTAGAGAAGACCAAAGGTGGACCCAGAAGAAAAGATTGTGGGAGACCACCATAAGATAATATCCATCTAGTTCCGTTACATCTTTATACACGGCGACCCCTTCAAACACCTGTAAGTTTTCTCAAACTGCCAACACTGCTGCTAAAATGGCAACTACCAACAAAACAATAACATTTTAATGTTTGTATCTGCGTGTTCATTTTAAAGTACCGGTTTCCCTCAAACTCCAAGAAATTTTTTTTTTTAAAGCAAGCCTTCTAGACTAGTCCAGGGAATGGCAAACTGTTTCCGGTCTCTACCTCTTGGTAGCAGTGCACGGTCCTAGCTTTGGGAACCACTATTTCTCGGCTTTAACAGCAGATCACTAACGTTGAAAATCCCACCACCCAGAGGGACGAGTAACGTAAAGAAATAATGATGACTGAAAGCCCCCACACCAACTGTATATGCGTATCTTAATACTGGTAACTAAAGAGTATTGACTGATACATTTTTTTGTTAAAGCAATTTGTTTTTTAACATTTCTAAAAAGAAAGTACTTGAAAAGAAAAAATCACAAACCCGATTTTATCTTTCATCATTCCGTAGTCAGATTTGAAAGATTTCCATAGAAATCACCAATGATTTGTAACTACTTTTACAATGGCGTGCCCTCCCTACCAACCATACCAACCGCAGTTGTTTCTCAGCCGGGGAAATCATTCTTTGAGCCATGCACTGGTTGGAGTAATCGCTTATGGTTTGGAATTTCCGCCTTAGCAGTTCGTTCATTTTCAGCTCAATGTCAAGATCTTTTTCCTAAGGGCAACTATCGAGGCCTCGGCTTCTTTCACAGAAACTCGCAAACCAATTTCGCAATATTTTCAATCAGCCTTGCAAAACTCAGCTAGAGGAAATACATTTCGCTCGGCTGACGTACGTATAGAATTTGATGAGTTTCTTCAAGTTCGTTGGAAAACAATCGACAGGTGACACGGAGACTGTACAGAGAACAGAAAAACGTAGTGATGGGATAGACTGGCCAGAGAAGAGAAAAACACAGTGATGGGATAGACTGGCGACTAGGTGGAGACTTAGCTCAAAACTAATAGCTGTATATGTAGAATTTAATATTCTCCCTCCCTCGCTCTCTCTCTCTCTCTCTCACGCACACACTAACACACATATACAAAAACACATTTCACTTAAAACATATATCTGGGTCAACTGCCCGTGACTGAAACGCTCACCAGTACAGAGACGACGTTAAGTATACGACAACGGCAGCTTTAACGCCAGTAACAAGACGTCGTGACATTGACGACAATGGCATCTTTAACGCCGGTGTTTGCCTGTCCTACGGCAGTGGTTCGGATTTGAGAGAATCCTACAGGAGGTTAAGGACTAGACTCTCGGAGTGTTGCAAAAAACTCGTATGTCACGCCCTGGATCATGCAATGACAAGCGCTAGATTTGGAGAGTCAATAAAGGGTTATGAAATACCTTTAAGGTGTTCCCCCTTTAACAAAATGGTGGGTGAAGTGATGGTGAATGTGTGGGTCGCATAAGTGGGGGGGGGGGGGAGAACATTCTATAAGTTGATGGGATTTTGTTGGCTTTCAATTTAAGCGATGCGATTATTCAATCATTGTATGGGCAACATCCAACGATACGACATACAATATTCTTACTGGCGTATACCTGTTTGGGTACATAGATATGTCACAAGGTCTGGTGACCTGGCAAGATGACACAAAGATGTGTCACAAGGTCTGGTGACCTGGCAACATGACACAAAGATATGTCACAAGGTCTGGTGACCTGGCTAGATGACCCGTACATGCGTAACAAGCTCTGTCAATTGCAGAAGATGGCCATATTCCTGGCGGATAAAGGTCTCGAGATTTAAATCGGCTATGAAACTGTCTGAAAGCGAGTTTACCTTTACGGCTACCTGACTGTACCTTTACGGCTACCATACTGTACCTTTACGGCTACTAGACTGTACCTTTACGACTACCTGACTGTACCTTTACGGCTACCTGACTTTACCTTTACGGCTACTTGATTGTACCTTTACGACACCATACTGTACCTTTACGACTACCATACAGTACCCTTATAACTACCATACTGTACCTCTATGACTTCCATACAGTACCCTTATAACTACCAGACTGTACCTTTACGACTACCATACAGTACCTTTACGGCTACCAGACTGTACCTTTACAACTACCAGACAGTACCTTTACCACTACCAGACAGTACCTTTACCACTACCAGACTGTACCTTTACCACTAATAGACTGTACCATTACAACTACCAGACTGTACCTTTACGGCTACCAGACTGTACCTTTACGGCTACCATACAGTACCCTTATAACTACCAGACTGTACCATTACAACTACCAGACAGTACCTTTACCACTACCAGACTGTACCTTTACCACTACCAGACTGTACCATTACAACTACCAGACAGTACCTTTACCACTACCAGACTGTACCTTTACGGCTACCTGACTGTACCATTACAACTACCAGACAGTACCTTTACCACTACCAGACTGTACCTTTACCACTAACAGACCGTACCATTACAACTACCAGACAGTACCTTTACCACTACCAGACTGTACCATTACCACTACCAGATTATACCTTTACCACTACCAGACTGTACCTTTACCACTACCAGACTGTACCGATACCTTTACCACTACCAGACTGTACCTTTACCACTACCAGACTGTACCATTACCACTACCAGATTGTACCTTTACGATTACCATACTGTATTTTTACAATGTATTTTTCAAATAAAAAAATATATGTTTATAGAGATTATTTCCAATTATTTTTTTTAAATTGTATGACCAACTTCTGGTGGTGATCTATGTCTATTAAAAGAACAAAAATGGCGTTGGCTTTTATGTAAGAATAATAATACTAAGGCGTGAAATAATCGATACATTTATTTCCTCAATACTTTTGAAGCCTCCTTAAAAACACTATTAGAGAAAAGAAACCGCCGGGAGGCGAAAGTTCGAGGCTGTTAAAGACCACTTCAAACACACACAAGTAATGACGCCTTGCACTATTGAGAATTATTGATTCCAAGTATGTCCACACATCGATGAACGCAGGCGACCGTGGCTATCGAATGCAAACAAAATACAAAGCGAATGGGCAAACTAATATGGGAATAAAATAATTCAATTCATTGTGGCACTTGGAAGAAGAAAAAAATAAAAGAGAGCTGTCATATTTTTAATTTCCAGCGGTGTCATTCAACTGGCATGTCAATTGCTACCATGATGTTTGTATGCCAGGTGCTGTCGTGTGGCTGTCTAGTCGAGAACTGACATTTAGCTATCATGTCGAGAGCTCTCCCGTAGCTGTCAAATCAAGTGATGTCATATCAAGCGATGTAATAGCAAGTGATGTCATGTTGAGTGATGTTATTGAGTGATGTTATATTGAGTGATTTTTATATTGAGTGCTGTCAATTCACTGAATGTATCAATTGTTGCCTGAAAAATCAGCACACCTCTTCTCCCGAATACTACTACTGGAAACTGTTTGAGAAACTCGGTGCTCCACAAACATCTCATTAGGTGCCCCACAAAAATCTCTTTAGGTGCTCCACAAACATCTCTTTAGGTGCTCCACAAACATCTCTTTAGGTGTTCCACAAACATCTCATTAGGTGACCCACAAACATCTCTTTAGGTGTTCCACAAACATCTCATTAGGTGGCCCACAAACATCTCTTTAGGTGCTCCACAAACATCACATTAGGTCTCCACAAACATCTCCTTAGGTGGCCAACAAACATCTCTTTAGAACCTATTAATTAACCTCATCATAACCTTGAGAATAAGGGAGTTAATGATCTGTAAGGCGGGTACTTCTATTTACTGTATTTCCAACGTTGAGAGCGTCATATTCCAAGATGTTTGATTCCCTATCCTGACACAAACATTTTATTACCATTAGCAACGGTATTGTGGTTTGGTCAACATCACATGTCCACATATTACTCATAGCAAATGTTCTGGCATTACCTGTAATAGAATGGCTTGTGGCCACATAGTATACCAATCGACATGTATGGTGCCTGGTACACATACGTCCAATATAGCAATAAGGGAAATAATTAACGCTCACTATTTCTTATTACTATGTCTTAACATTTATTTAAGTCTGCAAAAAGTATATATTTCTAAGAATTTGGTTTTAAGTAAATACAAACATTTATGTTGGTGTTTTCCTTAGTGTGAGTGTGTTGAGAAAAAAACTGTTGTACATTAAATTAAATTCGACACATTTGTATCATTAGGGAAAATGTCAAATATTGACTCAACTTCTAACATTTGGTTAATTTTCTAAATCGTAAACTAAAAGAAATATTTATTTCAATGACATGTCTATTTTTGATGGCCGACTCAAATTTGTTAGCCACTGCACATCTCCGTGAAAGTTGATTTGTCAATAACAATAACGGAGACTCAAATTTGTTTGCCACTAACACATCGCTGATAGAGTTGATTGTACACATGTCTGTGAGATTTAATTGTACACATGTCTGTGAGAGTTGATTGTACACATGTCTGTGAGATTTGATTGTACACATGTCTGTGAGAGTTTATTGTATACATTTCTGTGAGATTTGATTGTACACATGTCTGAGCTTTGATTGTACACATGTATGTGAGAGTTGATTGTACACATGTCTGAGCTTTGATTGTACACATGTCTGTGAGAGTTGATTGTCACATCTGTGAGAGTTGATTGTACACATGTCTGTGAGAGTTGATTGTACACATGTCTGAGCTTTGATTGTACACATGTCTGTGAGAGTTGATTTTTCAATGATTCTTCATTTGGAAACCAAAACACGAAAGCCATTTGATGTAGAGAATGGAGGTTAGCTTGAATAATAACTCAACTGCGAATATTGAAGCTTCTTAACGAGTTACAAGCCCAATTATATCATTAAAATTATAGCAAGCGAAATTAGACTGAAAAATCTGTTTTAGATGTTTCTCTTTCACTCTATATGTTAAGTTTCAAGGTCGTGGGAAATATTGCTCCTTTAAAACGGGGGTCGTGGGTCATTATGCTCCTTTAAAACGGGGGTCGCGGGTCATTTTGCTTCTTTAAAACGGGGGTCGTGGGTCATTTTGCTCATTTAAAACGGGGGTCGTGGGTCATTTTGCTTATTTAAAACAGGGGTCGTGGGACATTTTGCTCATTTAAAACGGGGGTCGTGGGTCATTTTGCTCATTTAAAACAGGGGTCGGGGGTCATTTTGCTCATTTAAAACGGGGGTCGGGGGTCATTTTGCTCATTTAAAACGGGGGTCGTGGGTCATTTTGCTCATTTAAAACGGGGGTCGGGGGTCATTTTGCTCATTTAAAACGGGGGTCGTGGGTCATTTTGCTCATTTAAAACGGGGGTCGTGGGTCATTTTTCTCATTTAAAACGGGGGTCGCGGGTCATTTTGCTCATTTAAAACGGGGGTCGTGGGTCATTTTGCTCATTTAAAACGGGGGTCGGAGGTCATTTTGCTCATTTAAAACGGGGGTCGTGGGTCATTTTGCTCATTTAAAACGGGGGTCGTGGGTCATTTTGCTTCTTTAAAACGGGGGTCGTGGGTCATTTTGCTCATTTAAAACGGGGGTCGTGGGTCATTTTGCTCATTTAAAACGGGGGTCGGGGGTCATTTTGCTCATTTAAAAAGGGTTCATGGGTCATTTTCTCTCTTTAAAAAGGGGGTCATATATGGAAACAGATGGATCACCTGAGATGCGGACGATAACATAAAGAGATCAGGAATAGAAATTATTGCAACCAATTAGTTAGCTAGTATAGTTATTATAACGGGTTATTTAAACAGACGTGGCTTTTCACCAACATGGCCCCCGTAGTACAGCTACATACAGAAGGAGCTAATAACACAATTAAGCGCCCTAACACACTCATACACTTTTTTTCTTCTTCAGCGGCCCCCAATCAAAGCAAGTGAAGTGGAAAACAACCTGATTTATTGTGATCGACTCCTCTTAAGATGTGTCACTAGCACCTTCTAGACCTGGTCATGCGTGCGTGAGCAGTCAGTGCTTTCCCACCTCACACATACCCTACCCGCGTTTGTTTCAACACGTGGGCGAGTCCTGATTGTTATATCGAACTTAGATATACGTTACCACGATTGGCTTGACTTAGTTTGTAGATAGTACCAAAGCTATTTCAATATACAGTCCACAGGGAGAATAACGAGAGCAAGAAAGGGTTGTAGTGGAGGAGAACTCAATGTTGTGATACACAGAAGACTGAGTAGAGCGTCGATTTTCCGAACTAATTGGCCCCGGTGTGTTTCGGATAACAAATTTTTCGGATAACTGAATACTGAATAACTGCCACAATGCTAACCAAATAGTTATACAAGAATGGCGCCTTACTATAATTAACCAAGGCGCCTTACTATATGCATCCAAGGCGCCTTACTATATGCATCCATGGCGCCTTACTATATGCATCCATGGCGCCTTACTATATACACCCATGGCGCCTTACTATATACACCCATGGCGCCTTACTATATACACCCATGGCGCCTTACTATATACACCCATGGCGCCTTACTATATACACCCATGGCTCCTTACTATTTTCACGTACGTCGCCTTGTGGCAGCATTTCTTAATCTTCTTTTCTTTGATTCTAAATTGAATATTTTTCCCCGTGTTATTAATATTTTAAAAACTGCTCATTACATATAAGGGCAATGTGTGTGTGTTGTCAGGGCAGTGTGTGTGTTGTGTGTGTTGTCAGGGCAGTGTGTGTGTTGTCAGGGTAGTGTGTGTGTTGTCAAGGCAGTGTGTGTTGTCAGGGCAGTGTGTGTTGTGTCTGTTGTCAGGGTAGTGTGTGTGTTGTCAGGGCAGTGTGTGTGTGTTGTCAGGGCAGTGTGTGTGTTGTGTGTTTGTCTACAATTTGGTCTAAATGAAACTTTTTTTAATTGGGGGTGGGGAGGGATAAATCAATCAGAATTAGGATGATCCTCACTTGACCCATATCGTTTATGTAAAGATATATGGTGACATTTTGAATGACATCCGAGAAAAGATGGCGGCACTTCAGCGCTTAATAGTGCGTTTCACAACAGTGCCAGCGTGTAGAGAAAATTATTGACCAGTTGCCTACAGAAAGTTGTTTTTTTTTCTTTTTTTAACTTTAAAAAAAAAATGCATTTTCTTGTTCAGGAACTTCCTGTATTACAGAGGTTGCCCCCCCCCCCCCAATAACGTTGTACTGTTAAATTTGATTACAGCAATGTTAACTTTTTTAAAATGTTAAATCCATAACAGACAGCTTTAAAACTAAACATTCCTCTTATGATTATGTTATTACGCAGTAAATTTATAGGCTTCGGGGGACGTTCAAGTTAAGATGTTTTTGGTGCACGCATCTTTCATACGTTTTTATTGAGAACGGTGCGCTTTTAAACATCTGTTCAAGGAAAGGTTTTCATTTTTGTTTGACGCACGCGTTTAAAGATAAATCTTTATTTTATATTCTCAGAACAGTGCGCCGCCAAAACCTACATGACGTGATGTTTTCAACAAAAGATGTGCTGTTTAATGCAACCATGTTCTTTACATATACGTGTTTTACCATTTCAAGAATATACAGTTCACTGCACGGTAGTGGGGGGGGGGAGGGGGGGTGGAGGGGGTGTGTGATGGTTGAACAATAGATTAGAATTATGACACAGTTCAAGGGCGTACATAAATGATGCTTTGGCGTAGCTGGAGGTTTAAATTCTTGGGGTTTCTTGGTCTCTTTTATACTTTTTTCACCAAAATTATTAGGTAGTTTTTGTGAGGAGGGGAGAATCCTAAGTTTTGGATTTAGCCCCAGATCAACATTTTGCAAAACTATGTCACTGGCTGGGTGGGTGCATTTTAATGAGTACAGCAACGTCTCGAAGGCACAATTTGTTACCCACCGAGCAATCTCAGTCCATAGGAGATTTCACTTTTCAACACTGAATTATTTTCATGTTGTACATTCATTATAAGATCCTTAAATGTCACACTCAATAAGTTTCTTAAATGTCACACTCAATAAGTTTCTTAAATGTCACACTCAATAAGTTTCTTAAATGTCACACTCAATAAGTTTCTTAAATGTCACACTCAATAAGTTTCTTAAATGTCACACACAATAAGTTTCTTAAATGTCACACAATAAGATCCTTAAATGTCACACACAATAAGTTTCTTAAATGTCACACACGATAAGTTTCTTGAATGCCACAAAAAAAATAAGTTTATTATTGTGTGTAACATTTAATAAACTTATTGTTTGTGACATTTAAGACACTTATTGTTCGTGACATTTAAGACACTTATTGACATCAGATAATGCCACGGAAGTGTTGCAGTTAAAAAACGATTCGAGACACTGAACACTGAACAACAATAAACCGTTATACTGGTATTCATAAATTGGTAAACGATCAAACTTGGCACACATAGGTATTACACTTTCGGACGGAGATGCTGGCGGGTTCTGAATTTCGTTGTTACAAGATCCCTTCCAAATTTAATGAGACAAAAGTTAACTTGAATTTTATCTGAATGGTCTTTATAGTGCCTTCATCTGATGGAGAACTATAATTAGCCCGTTTAGAATAGGGATCCTATTTTTACTTTAGTTGATAAACGGCCATGACTTTGGCATGTGTGAATACCCCTTTGAATGAGATAACTTTTAAAACTTAGATTTGTCTTTAAGTCTGCCAAGCGAGAAGATTACAATTAGCTGAAACTACACGACAGGCTCATGATTAAATGTTTACAAGAGTTACTACTAATGTGGCTTTTTATTTTGAAAATTATTTTAATTTTTCGTTGGTACTTTCAGTGTTTTTGTCAGAGCTTTAATATACCCTTTAAAGCAGTGGTTCTCAGCCTTCCCAGTGCCGCGACCCTTTTAATACACTTCCTCATGTTGTGGCGACCCACAAACGTAACAAGTTTTTAGTTTCTACTCCATAACTTTTGAGAATGTGTTTTCTGATGGTCTTAGGCGACCCCTGTATAAGGGTCATTCGACCCCCAAAGGAGTCACGACCCACAGGTTGAGAACCGCGGCTATAAAGAGGTATTTTCCCTATACAAACCCGATCACAGCCGGTAAATTGGCTAGTATTATAGAACCTTGGATGTGTTTGTAAGCTGTACAACCATAAGTCCGATACGCCAGGATAACCCAAACCTCACAGAGACCGGTTTGATATCGCTTGCTCTTGATTCCGATCTTTACTTCGATACTGCTTCTTTAACCTCCTCTAAAACGATCTCTATATATTTATCTTATATTACTCTTAGTATTGGCTCGGCACAGGTTTTCTACAGGCTTACATAGCCTCTGATCCAGCACAACACAAAACATTGTGTGCATACCCGTGTTGCTGTGGTAGTTGGGTTTTTTTCCCCTTCAACATAACGTCATTTTACAACAGTCAGAAATCGTTAGTGTCACGAGTTCAACTAAGCGTTTCGTGTTCATAAGAAAGAAAATCGAATTGCTCTTTTTTTTTTAAAATTAAAAATAACAAACCACAAGAGATTAGTACTGCGTCACACCTGATAGTCGGAACACATGGAGCAGTTTCTAGATTCCTCCTCCACCTGATAGTCGGAACACATGGAGCAGTTTCTAGATTCCTCCTCCAAGGTGAGATGATTTGTTTAAAGCTGCAATCATTTACTTCAGTGATTTTCAAAGTGGCATTACCCGGTAAAGGGGAAAAAAGGGGGGGGGGCGCCACAAACGAAAGATTTCCTCGGTTAGCTTCAGTTGGTTTCATTCATTGAGTGCAGCGGACTTATGTTAACATGGGCGAATCGGTGACATCAGAGTAGAGGGTTTCAATGCATGACTGCAAAAGCCCAGGTCAATCATTGTATGACTGCAAACCCCAGGTCAATCATTACATGGCTCAACAAAACCCCAGGTCAATCATTACATGGCTAAAAAAAACAGGTCAACCATTACTTGGCTCAACAAAACCCCAGGTCAATCATTACATGGCTCAACAAAACCCCAAGTCAATCATTACATGGCTCAACAAAACCCCAGGTCAATCTTGACATGGCTCAACAAAACCCCAGGTCAATCATTACATGGCTCAACAAAACCCCAGGTCAATCATTACATGGTGCATCGGATATGGCAGAACAAGGGGAACACAGTTTCAAACACAAGATCTGCTATCGGTTAATTTGCTAAAACAGAGAATACCATTTTTATCAGGACACCTTGTCTTTAGCTTAAGTTCCAGCTCTTGGGCTCATGTTTCGGCGGTCCATTATAGATTTGATATCCAGGCACTCAAAGGCATTTTGTACAATCGTTTTTTCTCCACTAGTAACAACAGTGCTCTTAAGCAATTATGAAGTAAAACTGCTACGCGTGACCTCTGGAGACTGTTGAGATAATAGCATTTAAAACTGAACAATTTTTATTTTTTTCAATGGCAACAGTAACTTCTCATGGACCTGCGGCAAAACCACGGACACAAGACACAGTTGTTTCCATTATAAACACTTACGATATCCGACACACCGATTTGTAAGACCATAGTCACAATCTGAAACAAAATATGCAATGTTATTTAAATAACACCAGGTCCATCTTTGAAACCTACAAGCGGAAAAAGTGTGGAAAAGGGGGGGGGGGGGGCTTTTAGTCCTTCTATTCAACATTATATGACGTAACTGTAACATTATGTGTGTGTTTGTGCGGTGAGGCCACTTTTGGTTGTACGTCCCGGGCAACTTGTTGTCAAGGAACGCCAATGACCGCAACGCTGTTTCCGGCACATCCACATTATCCGTCCTCATTCAACACCTGTTGGTGCCAAGATTTCAACACCTGTTGGTGCCAAGAGTTCAACACCTGCTAGTGCCAAGAGTTCAACACCTGTTGGTGCCAAGAGTTCAACACCTGTTGGTGCCAAGAGTTCAACCCCTGTTGGTGCCAAGAGTTCAACACCTGCTAGTGCCAAGAGTTCAAACACCTGTTCTGCCAGGAGTTCAACATCTGTTAAGCCAAGAGTTCAACACCTGTTGGTGCCAAGAGTTCAACACCTGCTAGTGCCAAGAGTTCAACGCCTGTAGGTGCCAAGAGTTCAACACCTGTTGGTGCCAAGAGTTCAACACCTGCTAGTGCCAAGAGTTCAACACCTGCTAGTGCCAAGAGTTCAAACACCTGTTCTGCCAAGAGTTCAACATCTGTTAAGCCAAGAGTTCAACACCTGCTGGTGCCGAGAGTTCAACACATGTTGGTGCCACGGGTTCAACACCTGATGGTGCCAAGAGTTCAACACCTGTTGGTGCCACGGGTTCAATACCTGCTGGTGCCAAGAGTTCAACACCTGTTCGTGCCGTGAGTTTCCGATGTTTCCAACCAATAAAATTAATCGCCCCTTGAGATAATCAATTGTAACTGTGTAGCCCTACCACGCCATGCTCTGGGGGTAATTGCTGTTTGCTTGGTCAATAGCTACTGAATAGGACACCGGACTGTTCCTATCAGGATATGCTTTTACGCATGATCTAGCAATGATGCCCTGCCATTTCCAGGGTGTGATTGTATTGCAACATTGATCTAGATTTTTAAATTATGTTTCAGATTCTATAGTTAATTATCGAGCTGTGCTATTTTAGGGGTTGAAAACATAAAATGCATAATATCTAGTATTTAATTTTCTAATCTACACAATCATTTCTCATCCGATTGAACAAAAACAGCTTGCATGTTCTCAGTTCCTCGATTACAGTTTACATGTTCCCAGTTCCTCGATTACAGTTTACATGTTCCCAGTTCCTCGAAAAGATAGTCCAAACGTAAAGCCCAATAACAGAACGATAACGCAGTAATAATAACACTTTTCTGGAGATGTGTATGGGCACATCAAACGTGCAAACGAGTTAAAGTAATCTTCAGCTGTGTTGCTCGGATTTACAACACTTACATTTCGACATCTATCGCTTGCTTACAACGGCTGCAATATTACTTCGGCACGGATGGAAGACACCGGTCGTCCACCCTACATGCCCGCCCCACAACGGCTGCAAATGTTGCTTTGACGCGGTTTGAAGACACCGGGGCGTCTACCCTAGATGCCCGCCCACAACGGCTGCAATTGTTGCTTTGACGCGGTTTGAAGACACCGGGCGTCCGCACAAAACACAACAGCATCTTCCCAAGTCCATGTTTAATTTACGATATTGTCTTTTATAGGGTTTTGTAATACAGCTTCCTCAACATTGTCATCTTCTCCTTTATCCATCTTAAAGATAACCTCGGCTTAACATTTAGACTAAGTGTTTACAAACTTTCACAACAGAATATAGATCATAGATGACGTTATCCACGTCTCTGAGCAAGACGTTCCTTTAATCCCACAGATGTGACATTTAGTGCACGTCTTTGACTCGCGGTAATCTATCACAGTCAAGAACATCTTCGAGTCACCAATTCTGCAATTTAAACAGTTAATATATTACGAATTCACTCCTCGATTTAATAATAATATATGAAGATAATTTCAAACGGATGTGAATGTGACTTAAAGGACTACTATATTTATTAAATTTTCCTCCAAGAAAATGTGCTTTCACTGTTGCAAAGCCATTGGATTGGACGACCAAACAAAAATAACACAATGGATTTCCTCAGGCAAACTTTGATACATCTAAAATTAACCCAGTGTTAGTGTATCCTCTCTCTTCAGATCAAAAACAATTCTAATAATTGCCAGTTTTTTTGTTTGTTTGTTGTTTTCCTTTTAAACCCTTTCAAGTACTACGGTTACGAGTAAATTGGGGAGAAGAAAAAAGCCAAAATTCCTTTCATTTTTTTTTTTTTTTTGTTAAAGTTCATTTTAAGCCGGAAAAAAATCTCAGCATTTTATCCGTACGTTACAAACAAAATTCCCAATGTTTCCGCCCTCCCCTTCCTCTGGTTGTTGTCCAGATGTGTTTTTCATTGACCACACGCCCTAAAAGGCAAATTGAAAAAGCGAAACAAGCGCAAACCAAACACGCCACCAAGCGGTGAAAACTATTTGTTACAAGTCCTTGTCACGTGACACGGCTGTTTGTTTCCACGTCAAGGTGTTTGGCGTTCAAGAGCAGAAACACAAAACGGTACTGTGTGGGATGGTCCGTCCGGCATGCAACGCGGTCAATGGGAGGAGGGGTGGAACAAGCTTTGGCCATCTGGTATCACGAGGGGGTCATCGCGCGCATCACGAGGGGGTCATCGCGCGCGGTGACGTGGCTCAAAGTTAAGAGCCCGGTCAGAACCCATTATTATCTTCTAAATCAGCGGTTCTCAACCTGTGGGTCGCGACCCCCTTTGGGGGTCGAACGACCCTTTCCCAGGGGTCGCTTAAGACCATCGGAAAACACATATACGCTATAAGTTATGACCTAGCAACGAAAAAAAAAATTGTTGCTGGAGGTCGCCACAACATGAGGAACTGTATTAAAGGGTCGCGGCATTAGAAAGGTTGAGAACCGCTGTTCTAAATGTTTTACAATTTCCCATTTACAAAACAAAAAAAAACCTCTGTGGAATCAATGGTCATACGATAGTGTGGTTAAGAAGAAAACTTGGTAGTTTATAACTTCAAATTGCGACAGTTCAATGACATAGAGAGACACTGTCTTCACACGTCACAGGGCCGAGTGTGGAAGCTTGCCTGGTCAGACACATATAACACATGGAAACTATTTGAAACAGATAGTATTAGGGACATTCTTTTTTATATCTGTCGTAGAAAACAGCTGCCATTTAGGTGAATCATCACAGTATCACAGAGTCCATCAAGAACATATAGTGACTGACCACTGATACATGATAACAGATAGCTAAACATGATGAGGCCACCAATACATGGTGACTGACAGACAATTCAAGGCCAAATTGTACTCACACTGACACCAATATTAATGAAATAACTGTACCATGTACAGCCAGTTCAAAACCGAATTGTACTCACTTCTGAAATCACTATTATTGAAAGAACTGTACCGTACACAACTGACAACCCTGAGAGCGAATTTCGCATATAAAAAAAAATTACCTTGACGGCACACACACACACACAAAAGGTTGCCAACTTCTGGGTTGCACGTCACGACCTATCGCAGTGGACTTACTTCTCCTCTTTTCCTTCCTCCTTCCCTATTTAACCTTTCTCCCATTTACTTTCTGTCACAAATCTTTTGCTGCCCTCTTGGACACTATTTCTCAGCTAAGTGCTATATTATAATTTTTTGATATTTTAAAATCGTATTCGTTTTTCTGTTTGTTCAGGTTTAACCCTACTGTGTTTAACTAATTTCCAATTGTGCTAACCTGATTGCAGTCTCCCCCATTATTACCCTGGAAAGTCGCAACGTTTTAAACGAAAGAAGATTTTTTTTTTAAATAAGAGCCTCAATCACCAGTGCAGCAGTAGAGTTTAGTAGACGAATGTATGATAGTTATGTTCCTAGGACACGTGAAATAAGAGCCTCAATCACCAGGGCAGCAGTAGAGTTTAGTAGACGAATGTATGAGAGTTATGTTCCTAGGACACGTGAAATAAGAGCCTCAATCACCAGGGCAGCAGTAGAGTTTAGTAGACGAATGTATGAGAGTTATGTTCCTAGGACACGTGAAATAAGAGCGTCGTATGTGACGATCCGCCTGTTATGCCACGTCGGGGAGGGGGGATTTGGGGTGGGGGGGCGAAAGCTGGCGCTTGTGGCAGTAGAGCAGTGGTTCTCAACCTGTGGGTCGAGACCCTCTAGGGGCCCGAACGACCCTTACACGGGGGTCGCCTAAGATCATCGGACAACACATATTTATGAAGTAGCAACGAAAATAATGTTTCAGTTGGGGATCACCAAACATGAGGAACTGTATTAAAGAATCGCGGCATTGGGAAGGTTGAGAATCACTGCAGTAGAGGGTTAAGCTATAAACAATGTAGGTTATACTAAGCGTGTCATGGTGTCCTTGTCAAAGTCGGACTAGAGCCGCCATTGCAAACCGACAACAAACACACTACACATTAAACTAATTGATGGGTTTCCTAACACTCCATTACCGCGTTAGACAAAGGGTGTAGCATACGCCAGCAGATAATGGAACTAAAACAGGCATGTGACCTTTGACCCACACACAGCAACAAGCAGCGGATAATAGGCTGCTGACTGCGGCAACGTCAATTATTCATTTCTGCGAGGCCTTGGGATAGGGGTGCTTAGCACACAATATACAGTGGCGTAACACTGGATGGGGGAGCAAGGGGTGCTTGGCATACAATCAGTAGTGTACCACTGGACGGGGAGCAAGGGGTGCTTAGCACACAATATACAGTGGCGTAACACTGGATGGGGGAGCAAGGGGTGCTTGGCATACAATCAGTAGTGTACCACTGGACGGGGAGCAAGGGGTGCTTAGCATACAATATACAGTGGTGTAGCCTTGGACGGGGAACGAGGGGTGCTTAGCATACAATCAGTGTCGTACCACTGGACGGGGAACAAGAGAATCTAAGCATACAATATACAGTGGCGTAACACTGCTGGGGAGCAAGGGGTGCTTAGCATACAATTAGTGGCGTACCACTGGACGGGGAGCAAGAGAATGTAAGCATACAATATACAGTGGCCTTTTTGGGTTTCTCTCCCGGGATTCCGCGCAATATCTCTACGCTTTTGTTCAGCTTACAACTGTGTCTGTGTTTCTCTGGGTCAAATCTTGTAACCTGATCCTTCGTCCGATGAACTTGAAATTGTGCAAGGTAACTCAATCATGGTGATAATAGGACCCACGTGATCAGTAGGTCAGCAGTGCCCGCCACTGACCCTTGAGTTAACTCTATGCGTCAAATCCTACACCACAGTTTGGATCCACTTCCTGATCTCCAGTTAAGCTGATACGAGAAATCCAGGGAAAAAAACATTTAAAATACAACTTTCTGGGTTTTTTTTTATTTCAGTAAGTGACACTCAGTGACAGATTGTCCCAAATTTACGGTGTAAGCACTGTAACATCTAGTTAACTTTGCTAAGTACAAAGCTCATTAGCTCTTATAGTTCTCAATCGTTCTCAAGTAACGACCACATTCAAATAGAAGCAAAATGCTCTTACCACGATATACTTGAGGGGGGAAAAAAAGGCATTTTAAAGGGGAAATTCTTGGAAAGGAAAAACTTTAAAAACTTAATTTTTCAGTACAATATAATTGTTGACATATTTAATGTAATGAATGAAATGTAGCTCAAACTTTAAGAGACCGAAAATTTAAATCACTACTTCTCTTAGTTTTGTCCACAGAAATAAGTTGGGTACAAACTTTTGAGGCTGGAAACTTGTACTCTACTACAGCGGTTCCCAAACCTCTGGTACGCATACCCCTGCCTGTGGGTACAGGTCTTACTGCTTGGGGGTACAGGTCGGACTGCGTGGGGGTACATGTGGGACTGCTTGGGGGTACAGGTCGGAATGCTTGGGGGTACATGTCGGACTGCTTGGGGTACGCAAAAATTGTATTGATAATGGCGAGAACACGGAAAAAAAAAAATTATGTTCCTTGAAAGGAAGCCACATTTCAATATCTAGCGGTGTATTAACAACACATTTTATTCACAAAGATATGTTCCGTAAAAATTAATCATGAGAGCACGGACTTGCTGCATTGATGTTGCTAGTTTTAATCGTAAATTAAATTTATACTTTATGTCTTGATGTAATAATGATGAAGGCATGTGCCGAAACGTCTAATTATGTATAATGTAAATTTATTATTAAAGCTTAACATATATTGCTATATTGACACAGATTGTTCGTGTCTAATTAATCTAGTTTTAATCGACTTTTTTGTCGCCTTATATGGTCAAATATTATATTTCAATTTCTATTTTTGATATTCGTTTCACCCAAAGCCATTTTTTTTTGGTAGCCTTTGTCGAAATAGCATTCTTATGTCATACATACATCAAGAATAAATATCGCGATGATCTTGAAGTTACATCTATCTTCATTTGAGCATGATTTTTCACACACACACAAAAATATGATCCATGAAACACGCTCGATGATTGACATTGAACTGTTCATTATTTAAAGAGCCACATTGGACACTTGCAATACCAGATGAATAACTGTTATTTTACAGTTAGGGTTCATGAATAGTCGTTACACTTTCATTAAAAACTTAATGTGTGTAGCATTGTTTTAGTTATTTTTTTTTTTAAACAAAAGAAACTGAAATAACTTTTAAATTAGAAAAAAAAAACAACACTAAAGCCTATGACGTCATTAGCTTTTACTGCTTCATTTGGTTATTTAGCTTTTTAAAAAAAATACTTTTTAGTTATTTGGGGGGGGGGGTGAGTAGGGGTAATGGAAGTATGGAGGGGGGAGACATACACCCATACATGAATAGTCTAATCAAAGGGTACAGCAGAAGAAAAAAAGTTTGGGAACCGCTGCATAGTACTTTGATCATCCCTAGATGTGTCAAACTCATTTATTATAATGTTGTTGTTTTTCCTTCTCCAAAATCAATATAGTTAGATCTGTAGACACATGTATTAACAGTCTCAGTGTTATTATCTTCATTCGAAACCAACCCCATTGTTATAAGTTCTTTAAACCATTTGCTTGTTCATACTTACTGACGGATTCGGAGTTAGAATTAGCGACTTCTAAAATTACTACATTGTTGAGTTTTCTTCTATAGTCGGTTATAATTTCTTATGCTTATTAAGCATATTATTAGCTACTTACCCATCACTAGGGTTTAGCCGTGGAAAATGAAGCAACTAGTAACGCGTAACCAACCTTTCCCCAAACCTTAACAAAGCTTTTTATTCATAAATAGACAATAACATTTAAACAACCAAAGAGGATACAGGTTACCAGGATAACATTACGAGACAACCTTACCAGGATAACATTACCAGACAACCTTACCAGGATAACATTACCAGACAACCTTACCAGGATAAAATTACCAGACAGCCTTACCAGGATAACATTACGAGAAAACCTTACCGGGATAACATTACGAGACAACCTTACCAGGATAACATTACGAGAAAACCTTACCGGGATAACATTACGAGACAACCTTACCAGGATAACATTACCAGACAACCTTACCAGGATAACATTACCAGACAACCTTACCAGGATAACATTATAAGACAACCACCTTACCTGGCAAAATTACAAGACAACCTTACAGGGGCAGGATTACAGGACAATATTACAAGGCAAACGTCTAGATAAAAAAAACACCAAACACAATATATGTAGCACGATATTTGTAGCATATCTGTAGCACGATATTTGCCGCATCTCATTATTTTATTTAAATGAAAAAAGCTACTTTGTCTTTGCATAAGTAACCGAAGCGTCAATGCTTATAAATTATATCGTGTATGTAAAGAATTTCTGATTTCATGCGAACAGACGAAACTTACGCAATGTTGATTGCACAATCGAATATCAAATACATATATTTGGGTGTCGTTTTTTTGTTGTTGTTGCTATTTTAAGTTAAAGATTTTGTATATTGAAACATAAAATGGCTACCCAGGTCACCCCCACCCAATGCAAAACGTAAACACGGGCAGCAACGCTAGAGTTGACGCAGTGGGCAGTAGGCAGTCCAGCTCCTGTCGACATAGGGTTACTATAATTTTAAGGGATGTCACTAGGACCAGCTGCGTGCCTGAGGGAGGAGGCGAAGGGGGTTCCCGCCCCAGGCAGCACTTTCGTTTATGTTATTACCAAACACATGTAACAGATGCGAGTGTGTGGGGGGGGGGGGGCGCAATTTTGGGAGCTCGCCAAAAGTTGAGTATTGAGAAACTGATCAGCTTGAGAAAATAACTGACTGATCATTTGGCTTCCATCTTATCATAGGGTAAATGAAGAAGAATTTAATAAAGGGGGAGAGAGGGTGTAGTAGGTTGCAGGTGGAAGATTAGGCACAAGCCTCATTGTTCTAAGAGGCCTCGGGGGTGCAGTAGGTTGCAGGTGGAAGATTAGGCACAAGCCTCATTGTTCTAAGAGGCCTCGGGGGTGCAGTAGGTTGCAGGTGGAAGATTAGGCACAAGCCTCATTGTTCTAAGAGGCTTCGGGGATGCAGTAGGTTGCAGGTGGAAGATTAGGCACAAGCCTCATTGTTCTAAGAGGCTTCGGGGATGCAGTAGGTTGCAGGTGGAAGATTAGGCACAAGCCTCATTGTTCTAAGAGGCTTCGGGGATGCAGTAGGTTGCAGGTGGAAGATTAGGCACAAGCCTTATTGTTTTAAGAGGCCTCGGGGATGCAGTAGGTTGCAGGTGGAAGATTAGGCACAAGCCTCATTGTTCTAAGACGCCTCAAATTTACATGTGAACTTTTTTTAAAATATAAATAAACTAACGTTTTTTGCCACAAGTTTAGAACTTGAAGCAGCGATTCCCAAAGTGGTCTACATCGACCCCCAGGGGTCGACGACAACTTGCAAGGGGTCCATTTCCACGAGAAAATAAACCGGTGTCCATGAAATGAAAATTGGGGTCAACGGTAGTGGATCTCATGTAAGCGGTCGGGACTTCTATTTTGGCTTTCAATGAATGGAATAATCCACATACACAGATAGGACCTATTTACTTACATAATATTACCTTATAATATAAAGACATACATCTTCCTATTATAAAAGTACCTATGAAGTAAACATTTTAAAAACATAAATGTTCATGAAACGTGATGAAGAACCATATTAAAATTTAAGTTATTAGGTATATTTTCTGATATATGAATATAAATTTAAATCTTTCAAAGTGAGTAGCACTATACCGTCTGTCAAAGTGAGTAGCGCTATACCGGCTGTCAAAGTGAGTAGCACTATACCGGCTGTCAAAGTGAGTAGCACTGTACCGGCTGTCAAAGTGAGTAGCACTGTACCGGCTGTCAAAGTGAGTAGCACTATACCGGCTGTCAAAGTGAGTAGCACTATACCGGATGTCAAAGTGAGTAGCACTATACCGGCTGTCAAAGTGAGTAGCACTATACCGGCTGTCAAAGTGAGTAGCACTACACCGGCTGTCAAGGTGAGTAGCACTATACCGGCTGTCAAAGTGAGTAGCACTACACCGGCTGTCAAAGTGAGTAGCACTATACCGGCTGTCAAAGTGAGTAGCACTACACCGGCTGTCAAAGTGAGTAGCACTATACCGACTGTCAAAGTGAGTAGCACTATACCGTCTGTCAAAGTGAGTAGCACTACACCGGCTGTCAAAGTGAGTAGCACTACACCGGCTCTCAAAGTGAGTAGCACTACACCGGCTGTCAAAGTAAGTAGCACTACACCGGCTGTCAAAGTGAGTAGCACTATACCGGCTGTCAAAGTGAGTAGCACTATACCGGCTGTCAAAGTGAGTAGCACTATACCGGCTGTCAAAGTGAGTAGCACTGTACCGGCTGTCAAAAATACATTTGAAGTTAATGAATTTGCAACATATCAATATCAGGTAATCAGGGGGGTCTACCTAAAACCGAAACACATGGCAAGTGGATTACGAGACAAAAAAGTTTGGGGACCTCTGACTTAAAGTATTCACTGATAGAATGTTGTCTTAGTTACATTAAATAACTCATTATAGTAACCAATGACCAACCAAGTTTTATTTATAACACTAAGTATTATGTACGAGACTACGACGGACAGATCACATTCACTTCTAAAAGTTTGAGATTGAAATCGGGACAAAATTCAAACCGACCGGGACAATGCTGCTAAAACGGGACGATGCTGCTGAAGTGGGACGATGCTGCTAAACGGGACAGATATGGTCAATCCTGGAGTCTGGTTAGCTTAAGGAAAAATGTCAACACAAAACTATCGACAGATCAACCAAGGTAAAGAAACCAGGTAAATAAACAAGGTAAACAGAGCTCACCTGACTCAGAGAATACCCTTACTTGAGTGATGTCTTGATGATTTGACGCAGCTATTACAATTACAATCCTAATTTTTGAGATGAAATACACCACGGCTAACGATGAGACACCGTCGGCGATAGTCGAATCTTTGATGGACTGACAGCTGTGTCAGCACAGTTAAGTTAAGCAAACGCGGTTAACTAATCACTCGAGACCACCAGGTCCACCAGCCTTTTTCTGATACAACAATGGTCATAAAACATCTTTAGAGCCCTGACAAGATATTGATTTAGGAACGAAGACCCACACTGAAGTCGCCAACAGGTGTTTCACCAATCGGCAAGGTATGACGGGCTCAATCCAGAAGAAACATAAGTCCACCCAAACGTAAGAGCGGCTTAAGTATACCGACTGAAACAATGTCAATTTAGCCAGACCACAGTTTTCTGTGTCATCGTATGGTGACGCGGGGGACATGGACACCTTGCCCGTCCTACGTTCTGATAAGGGATCGCGCTCCGTGTCGTCAACGAACCGGCAGGACTCGAGGCGCGGTTTTAAAGGCAGATAGTGTCCCGGGCAGGGCTGGGCTTGACGCCTGTTCGATACGGATTAATTAGCCCCGGTGTCCACCACGGCGGTGCGGTGGTAATTTATTAAACATTGTGAGGTAGGGGCTGCGGTGCGATGGTGTCAGGTGCGCAGTTAGCAGGGATGTAACTGGTAGGAGCCGGAGTGGGTTTAAGAAAGGTGTTTGGAGTTATCAATTCTCGTGATTTATAGTAGCACGGGTGAAATGTGTGCGCTTGGTACTCATACGTCATATATCATTTATATTAGCACGGGTTGAAATGTGGTTGCTTGGTACTCATATGTCATATATAATTTATATAAGCATGAGTGAAATGTGGTTGCTTGGTACTCATATGTCATATGTCCTTTATATTAGCACGGGTGAAATGTGGTTGCTTGGTAGTCATATGTCATTTATATTAGCATGGGTGAAATGTGTGAGGTTTGCACGACAACTGACATTGTTTCATTTATGAAGTACCATTTTTGTTTGTGTGGACACTATAAGATATGCTTAACATTTTTAAAAGGACATGATTACGGTAAAGCCTAGGAAAGCGTGTGGCTTGTTTATCCCTTCGACAATGAGTTATATTTAGCCACCAAACTTGTCACCCGCTGGTATGGCCTTGGTATTGACATCACCGAGTAAATGTGATGTGTCCTACCATACCCATCCCTACCTTGGTTGGGAAAAGTTGCTTTATGTTCGAATGCGTTCTCTTTATTCCAAAGAATGCCATTAGGTGACGCAATATCTAGAATTTCTGTACTAGAACGTCATGAGTTGGTCCCAATATATAAAGGCAAAGAAACGTGATCACGTCACTCCATTACTCCACTCACTTCATTGGCTCCCTATACACGCACGCATTGATTACAAGCTGTCTGTTCTCTGTCACAATTTTTCCTCTGGTTCCTGCCCTTCCTATCGTACTGAACTTTTTATTGCTATTCACCCCTTCGAAAGCTTCGTTTCTCCGCAGACACGCGTATTCTTTCCGTTCCCAGAACACGCACTAAAACGTATGGTTAACGATCTTTCTCTTTCTGTGCCCCAAAACAATGGAATTCTCTCCCATTACACATTCGCATATAACGACCATCACAGCCTTCAAAACTGCCATCAACACCCATCTCTTCAAACTTTGACTCATTCTCACCACCCTCTGACTGATAAACAACGCTCGATTCTGCTGGGTGCTGTCCATGGCTAGACAGGGGTAGATAGTACTTGTGTTGATGAGGTCAAGCTTTTTACAAATTATTGTATTTAAACGTATACGTTTCTGTAATTGCTAATGTCTATGTGAAGCGCTGTGAGCCTAGCCCTAGGCTGGGGTACTGCGCTATAATATATAAAACCACCTAATATTTTTTTTTTTAAAACTTTTTGTTACATTTCATTTCAGGGTCGGGGAGGGGGGGGGGGGGGGTATGGGTTCATATGGAAACACCCATATATTGTTACCGCTGTCACGAGTGGTGTTTCTGGCAACTTCTTTAATTACACAGTTTGATTAATACCAATTTAGAAACAAGTCATGTGAACTCTACTCTGGTGTCTTTGCTGTCTACACAACCGGAGTATGACCCAGCAACCGAATCTCCTAGACACGAAAGGTCAACGGCCGAGTTTTGTACAACGAAAGAACATATTGTTCTTGAGGGAAGTTTTAAAATAATTTTGAGTAAAGTGTTTGATAACTGGTCGGGTGAAGCTCCCCCAGAAGTCTATAAATACATTGGTGGTAACATCTCCCAGAAGTCTATAAGTACATTGGTGGTGACATCCCCAGAAGTCTATAAGTACATTGGTGGTAACATCTCCCAGAAGTCTATAAGTACATTGGTGGTGACATGTCCCAGAAGTCTATAAGTCAAGTGTGGATGGCTTCATTTGGCTTGCATCTCCCCCGGATGTGAAGAAATACACAAGTCGGACTTGTTCCAATTCGTGGGTTTATAACGGACCAGTCTAATTAAAAGTAGCTACAAGCCTATTGACAAGTATCTACAAGCCTATTGACAAGTAGCTACAAGCCTATTGACAAGTATCTACAAGCCTATTGACAAGTAGCTACAAGCCTATTGACAAGTATCTACAAGCCTATTGACAAGTATCTACAAGCCTATTGACAAGTATCTACAAGCCTATTGACAAGTAGCTACAAGCCTATTGACAAGTAGCTACAAGCCTATTGGCAAGTAGCTACAAGCCTATTGACAAGTAGCTACAAGCCTATTGACAAGTATCTACAAGCCTATTGACAAGTATCTACAAGCCTATTGACAAGTATCTACAAGCCTATTGACAAGTATCTACAAGCCTATTGACAAGTAGCTACAAGCCTATTGACAAGTAGCTACAAGCCTATTGACAAGTATCTACAAGCCTATTGACAAGTATCTACAAGCCTATTGACAAGTATCTACAAGCCTATTGACAAGTAGCTACAAGCCTATTGACAAGTAGCTACAAGTCTATTGACAAGTAGCTACAAGCCTATTGACAAGTAGCTACAAGCCTATTGACAAGTAGCTACAAGCCTATTGACAAGTAGCTACAAGCCTATTGACAAGTATCTACAAGCCTATTGACAAGTAGCTACAAGCCTATTGTCAAGTAGTTGGATGAGAGACGGTAAATAAGCGAAACTATGTGGATAATGTTTCTAAAACTAGACACCCAGCAGCTGGATCATATACAGCCGAGATGGATGAGGGTGGGTACAAGTGGATAATGTGGATACAGAACACCTACAGCTTCCAAAAGTAAATACCATGTAGTAGGATCCTGCGCCAGAATTAATTAATAAATAACCGGACAAGTCACACGTATGCATTTGCTCACAGTCGGAGACCACAAAATCGAAGGCCAGATGTTGCCATTGTGTCATGGAAAGATTTGGTTTCGTAACAAATACGCTGCTGAGATATAAATGCATACCAAATCAACCGCAACAGAACCCTGAGGGCATGGGGCCGGGGGGGGGGTGGGGGCTGTTTCATTATTTTTTCCAAATTCAATCAGGGATTCTAAAATAAGTAATCCCAAGACCATAAATAGCAGAGCAAACATTCGCAAGGGTCCATCTATAGCAGGGGTGTCAAACTCAATCCCTCGGCGGGCCAAAACTCAAATCACGTGTAAGGTTGCGGTCCGAACAGTTGAGATTCGCTGGATACACGAAACGGACAGCGGAGAAAACTCTGTTTCCTGTGACTTCTTTAGCCGTTAAGTCATACTTTTCTATAAATAATTTTCAACAGGTGGTGAGGGGGGATTTAATAGGGCGTCTAAAAAATGTGCGGGTGCAAAAGAGTGAGTGGAGAATGATTGGCTTTTTGGAGTGTATCATGCAAGTATGGCCCATGCGTTCTGATGTCTTCCATCAGCATCGTGGAGAGGCAGACAAAGATGTGTCTGAGAAAGGAAAGAGAAAAGATTGCGAGAGACTGGATAAAATGGCCTATGTACCACTGAGAGCTGACAAGGCAAAGAGGAAGATCTATTTATATCTTTAAAATGCTAGATATAAATCAAAGAACGTTCAGAATGGTAGCACATTCTTCCAGACGGGGGTCTTCTACCATTCACACAAGGGTCGTCGGCCTTTCAGGGGTCCTCAACCTCAAACAAAACAGGTCCCTTAGCTATGGACACATTTCGAAAGAGAGAGAGGGGAGGGCGGAGATAGAGAGGGTGGACGAGAGAGCGAAAGAGAAAGGGAAATAGCGAGACAGAAAGGGATAAAGAAAGAGAGACATATTTTTAAGATTTTCATCGTTAAATGGTTGATACAGCTCTAACTCTAATGACAAAGGAGTGGTATGCATGTATAATTGATTGATGTATAATTGATTACAAACATGGCACTCACCCATCAATGAATTGAAACAATGACGCCATCTTCTGATGTCGCCCTGGTATCCTGTTGCTTAAGGCGTCAGCGGCGAAACTGCGTAAGAAACAACGAGCGAGGCAGCCGCGCCATTTGAACTTAATGAAACGTAAGGGTAATAAGGGAGAGACTGCAGCCAGGTTAGTAAAATAGGTAATAAGTAAAACAAAGTAAGGCTTCCTGCCCGCACGTTCGTTGTTTTGTTGCGTTCCTTTTTTCAGGTTTAACCTTACTTTGTTTGACTTATTACTTAATGAAACATAAGCCTTACCGGCAGGCGAAAATTCTAAGACAAGGCCACATTCAAATAAAAGCAAAGTTTCCCTCAACACTATATTGGGGGGGGGGGGGGAGACTTTAAAATAGTGTAATTCTTGTAAATGAAAGCATTTAAAAACTTAATTTTTAAAAACTCAATGACCCACCCACTTAGCCGTGACGTAGAGAACCCAATGACCCACCCATTTAGCCGTGACTTGGAGAATTCAATGACCCACCCATTTAGCCGTGACGTAGAGAACCC
Source organism: Omphiscola glabra (assembly GCA_964017045.1). Taxonomy (NCBI): domain Eukaryota; kingdom Metazoa; phylum Mollusca; class Gastropoda; family Lymnaeidae; genus Omphiscola; species Omphiscola glabra. The sequence continues at coordinate 6,545,000 of OZ024801.1, read as the reverse complement.
AATGACCCACCCATTTAGCCACTAGGTAGGGACTCCGTGGCATCTCAGTTCAAGCAAGTCATGGTGAAAAGGTCCTCACAAATCAACTAAACACTTTCCACACGCAACAGTAGAATTAGCCTGACACGGCTTTGGGGGCGCACCAGGCTAGATGAAACGAATCTTTCTACGTCCTTCGCCCACTTTTGTCCATCTTTGGAACACCACTTTGCATTATTCCCAGCACCATTGAACTGTGATGTTGCAGTGTCAGGGGAAAGCCTGCTGATGTAACGATTAGAAATATACAGTGAGATTCTATTCTACACTCAGAGCAAAATATCTTGGAGGGGGATACAGTTTACCACTAGGATTATGTCAATGTTCGGTCCTATCTATGTGTGTGTAAACAGCTGTTTCCCTTCATGAAATCAACAACAGCTTCTCAGAGAACATGGCTGACTGATCAACACTTGTTATCTCTGATCAACAAGTGTCATATCTGATCAACAAGTGTCATATCTGATCAACAAGTGTCATATCTGATCAACAAGTGTCATCTCTCATCAAGAAGTGTCATATCTCATCAACAAATGTCATCTCTCCTCAACACTAGTCATATCTGATCAACAAGTGTCATCGCTGATCAAAGTCAGAACTGCATAGACAATTCCGTCAGAAATATCCAGATTTGTCATTAAGAGGTGTCAAGCTTCAGGAGAAAAGGAGGTGTCAGGCCTCAGGACCAAAAGAGGAGTCAAGCATCAGGACAAAAAGATGTGTCAAGCATCAGGACAAAATGGGGTGTCAAGCCTCAGGACAAAAAGAGGTGTCAAGGCTCAGGACAAAAAGAGGTGTCATGTCTGAGGACCGATCACTAAAAAGAATTAAACAGTCTGAAATAAATTTTCATTTTGAAGCTTTGTATTTTTTGTACAGTGTATTTGTTGTTGTTGCATACAAGTCTATGTTGTTGTTACATACAAGTCTATGTTGTTGTTACATACAAGTCTATGTTGTTGTTACATACAAGTCTATGTTGTTGTTACATACAAGTCTATGTTGTTGTTACATACAAGTCTATGTTGTTGTTGCATACAAGTCTATGTTGTTGTTACATACAAGTCTATTTTGCTGTTGCATACAAGTCTATGTTACTGTTGCTTACAATTCTATGTTGCAGTTGCGTACAATTCTATGTTACTGTTGCATACAAGTCCAATCCCCCAAGATTAATCTTGAGAAGATTGAAGACACAAGTGTGCTTCATTTATTTTTTTTTGCATTCATGAATGTGGCTGGCGACTAAAACATTTTCACGCAAGCTGTAAAGTTATATACTACAAATATCCTGCAAATATCCTGCAAATATCCTGCAAATATCCTGCAAAACTGTGAATTAAATGACTGAAATTGGTCGTGTGTGGCCCTCGTGACAACACCAATGTCGCTAATAAGGCCCTCGGGGGATCCTCAGTTTGACATCCCTGACTTACAGGATCATATTATCCACAACGATCCTACATAAAAACATTATAGCATTGGTACAAGGGGCAGTGGTCTTGAATAGATTAACACAACAAAATGTTGTTGTTTTCAAAATTGCATAATGTGAATCAGAGTATTCAGAGGCATATTTTTGTTTAAAAAAACGTAAAAGAGATGAATGTACTTCATATATTTCCCCGATCTGTATCCCCCCAATCCTCCCCTGAGACAAGTAATGTGTACACTTCATAAACAGTTATCATGAAGAGCAGCTGCGAGGACATGAAGTTACTTTGATTTTACTGAAGAGTTTTACAGTGTAACAAGCAGATGGAGGAACGGACGGATGAAGGGAACTCCAACACATGGAGGACTGTAAACACGAGCCGATCACGTCATGAGAAGATTTAAGGCACAGGCGTAGAGGAGATTGGCCCCCAGTATCAAGCACGTGTTGCCGCCTCTAATCAGCGATACACATTTTGGCAACATTTGTGGAAATGAAATACAAATGGAATACACGTACAACACAAATATCATACAATACAAATACAATACAAATACAATACAAATACAATACAATACAAATACAATACAAATACAATACAAATACAATACAAATACAATACAATACAATACAATACAAATACAATACAAATACAATAAAATACAAATACAAATAAAATACAAAACAATACAAATACAATACAATACAATACAATAAAATACAAATAAAATACAAATACAATACAATACAAATACAATACAAATACAATATAATACAAATACAAATAAAATACAAATACAATACAAATACAATACAATACAAATAAAATACAAATAAAATACAAATAAAATACAAATACAATGCAAATACAATACAATACAAATAAAATACAAATACAATACAATACAATACAAATACAATACAAATACAATACAAATACAATACAAATAAAATGCAACACAATACAAATACAATACAATACAAATACAATACAAATACAATACAAATACAATACAAATACAATACAAATAAAATGCAACACAATACAAATACAATACAATACAAATACAATACAAATACAATACAAAGACAATACAATACAAATACAATATAAACACAATACAAATACAATAGGATTAAAATGCGTTGAATAAACAAGACACTAATTGCATAAATGCTCACCACGTTACACCCACGGCTCAATGATGCACTGTCAGCTACTTACTTCGTTACCGAATTCACCACAGGTTTTTAATAAAATTGGTGAGATGTCATTGTTGAGAGGTCGCCTACCTACGACACGCATCCTGTACGTGCCGCACAGAGGAGTTTTCTCTAACCCACGAGAAGTACAAAATATTCTCCATATATTATATACTATGTGAAAAGTATGTTAGACGAGGTACACTAACGGTTATTGGAACGCTAAATGGATTAGTGCATTTTCTTCAAAACACAACCAAAGACGATAACGGAAACCAAAGGGACCAAACCCCAATAATACATTGTCAAAAACATGAAAAACGGGAGCAAACAACGATATTAGAGACATAAAAATAACACAAAGATATTCGAGTAGGGAGAGAGAGAGAGAGGGGGGGGGCGCGCAGAAGCCCCCCCACCCCCACCAACCAAAAATAAAAACCCAAACGAAAAATATTTTTGTCCAAGTTGGTCGAAATCCCGAGGATCAATTCACTTGGCCGTTGTACCACGTTGTACCACCAACGTGGTACAACGTGGCACACACAGGAGCAGCTGTTGTTGGCAAAAATGATAACTATATCATGAGCACTTTGAGTGATTCTGAACCCTTTTCAGTGAATGTACGCTAGATCTAAACATGGCGCTTCTGGTACATCTTCTCAAATTTTGATGGCCAAGATTATACAATGAACTAGGTCCGATGGCCAAGTTGTTACATTGAACTAGGTCTGGTGGCCAAGTTGATACAATGATCTACGTCTGATGGCCAAGTTGATAAAATGAACTAGGTCTTATGGCCAAGTTGTTACATTGAACTAGGTCTGGTGGCCAAGTTGATACAATGAACTACGTCTGATGGCCAAGTTGATAAAATGAACTACGTATGATGGCCAAGTTGATAAAATGAACTACGTCTGATGGCCAAGTTGATAAAATGAACAACGTCTGATGGCTAAGTTGATAAAATGAACTACGTCTGATGACCAAGTTGATACAATGAACTATGTCTGATGGCCAAGTTGATAAAATGAACTACGTCTGATGGCCAAGTTGATAAAATGAACTACGTCTGATGGCCAAGTTGATAAAATGAACTACGTCTGATGGCCAAGTTGATAAAATGAACTACGTCTGATGGCCAAGTTGATAAAATGAACTACGTCTGATGGCCAATTTGATAAAATGAACTACGTCTGATGGCCAATTTGATAAAATGAACTACGTCTGATGGCCAAGTTGATAAAATGAACTACGTCTGATGGCCAAGTTGATAAATGAACTATGTCTGATGGCCAAGTTGATAAATGAACTACGTCTGATGGCCAATTTGATAAAATGAACTACGTTTGATGACCAAGTTGATACATTGAACTACGTCAGATGGCCAAGTTGATAAATGAACTACGTCTGATGGCCAAGTTGATAAAATGAACTCATGGCGGTGAAATTGAAACATTAAACTAGACAACACCTCTCACTGACACACAGACTTGACACTAACTATAGCCACACCTCGTGAGTACCAAAGCGACACCTGGTGGGTGTTATGGTACAATACTAGCAGACAGCAGCGACGACAGGGCGCGCAAATGACATTCTATATCTGACAGATCGAACGGCTGCCAGTCAAATATTAGGTTACTTTTCGACCGTCGCATCTCACAGTCACAGTGGAGCGCCAACATCGCAGTGGAGCGCCTACATCGCAGTGGAGCGCCAACATCGCAGTGGAGCCCCAACATCGCAGTGGAGCGCCAACATCGCAGTGGAGCGCCTACATCGCAGTGGAGCGCCAACATCGCAGTGGAGCGCCAACATCGCAGCGGAGCGCCAACATCGCAGTGCTCATGAAGTCAGAAATTATTGTTTTTACGTGTCTTGCAGTTATCCGCTTTTGACTCTAAACTCTGGCCTACCAGTTGGGCCGATATATCAAGTTGTTCACGTCTCAGGCAAAGAAACAAGTATGTACATGTGCTAACCCTGACCCTGCTAAGTTACAGGTGCTAACCAGGCAGGGCGCACCGACCCTGTTAAGTTACAGGTGCTAACCAGGCAGGGCGCACCGACACTGTTAAGTTACAGGTGCTAACCAGCCAGGGCGCACCGACCCTGTTAAGTTACAGGTGCCAACCAGGCAGGGCGCACTGACCCTGTTCAGTTAAAGGTGCAAACAGCGATGGTCGCACTTACCTGTGTCAGTTACCCAATTGTTTGTGATCAATAGAAGATCTTTTTTTTTTTAAAGCCAACATCAGCTCTAACAAACAAAACATGGGTTTAAGACTTCAAAGACCAATCATGGGTTTAAGACTTCAAAGACCAATCATGGGATTATTACTTTAAGGACCAGTCATGGGATTATTACTTTAAAGACCAGACATGGGATTAGTACTTCAAAGACCAGACATGGGATTATTACTTTAAAGACCAGACATGGGATTATTACTTCAAAGACCAGACATGGGATTATTACTTCAAAGACCAGACATGGGATTATTACTTTAAAGACCAGACATGGGATTATTACTTTAAAGACCAATCGTAGATTATTTACGGTTCCGAGCCAGTCCGGGCTGTATATACTCTACTACTATGTATGTCAGTAAAATGTTAGTATACATTGCAATAGTTGGTTAGAAATATAGCTTAACTGCCCAGTGGTAGTAACGAATATGTCCGTTTGTATTATTGACGTGTTGCAACGCTCTGTCCATGTCCGTTTATATTACTGACATGTCACAACGCTCTGCCCATGTCCGTTTATATTACTGACATGTCACAACGCTCTGCCCATATCCGTTTATATTACTGACATGTCACAACGCTCTGCCCATGTCCGTTTCCATTACTGACATGTCACAACACTCCGTCCTCGGGCCTCCATCACATGCCAAGCCAACAAGGGCTCCAGCACCCATGACGCCCCAGGCTTGAACAGACAAGTCAGGACTACCGTCAGTCGCTAAGCCGCTAATCCCGACCTGCTCACGCGGGGCGACTCATGCCTCCACCGCTCAGACAAGAGGACATCCTACGCGGAAGTCAGGGAGACCATTGTTTCTGCGCACTGTTGTGTGTTGGCTTGTATGGGGCAGGGACTTGTGGCTGGGGTTTCGCTATTGTTACGATCACGTCTCAAAAAAAAAGAAAGAAAAAAAGAAACGACAGGCTGTTGAAGAAACAAAAATATCTTCATCCAAAATCAGAAAGGAACAGAGGATTTCCTTCAATGATGTGTGCTGATGCAGCAGGCATGTCCGATCTGAAACTATCACATCACTTGGTATGCCCTGATGGACTAGATCGCGTGGTACGTCCTGTTGGACTAGATCAGCGGTTCTCAACCTGTGGGTCGAGACCCCTTTCGGGGGTAGAACGATCCTATCCCAGGGGTCGCCTAAGACCATCGGAAAACACATATACTCTACAGTTATGAAGAGCAACGAAAATTATTTTATGTTTGGGGGTAGCAACAACATGAGGAACTGTATTTAAAGGGTCGCGGCATTAGGAAGGTTGAGATCCACCGGACTAGATAGATCACGTGCTGTTCCCTGGTGTCATCAAATAATGAATTAAAGAATTGAAGGCTAAAACCATAACATAATATTAGGCACGCAACAAATCAAATTTTTACACCACCATAGATTTTAAAAAGAATATTTTACCTTTCCGACTCCAAAGTATAAAACGTTACACTCAAAAACCAGAAGTCACCAGAGTTAATTTGGAGACCACGTGATGGATGACGCGGTAAATGTATACTTTACCTTTACTACACAAGAATGAGAATATAAAAAACGTCAATACAATTTCGTTCCCCTGCATTCAACCCAATGTGACATGCAAGTTGATTGGTTGGAAGTCTACCGTATTATGCTCAATAATAAACGAACTCTGAATAGCTTGTTTGAACAGTGGCCTGTGGCGGTGTGTGGGAAGAAATGTGGCCTGTGGCGGTGTGTGGGAAGAAATGTGGCCTGTGGCGGTGTGTGGGAGGAACTGTGGCCTGTGGCGGTGTGTGGGAGGAACTGTGGCCTGTGGCGGTGTGTGGGAGGAACTGTGGCGGTGTGTGGGAGGAACTGTGGCCTGTGGCGGTGTGTGGGAGGAACTGTTGCCTGTTGTTGTGTGTGGGAGGAACTGCGGCCAGTTGCGGTGTGTGGGACAAGGGGAGGGGGAGGTGGGTGTTCTATTTAGAGGTCAACTGTCGTCCATTTTGTAATTTAGGCTTGACATCAATATTACAAAAAATGTTTTATATTAAATGGATCATGAGCAGCTGGTAGTGATGATAATTTTATTACAGTAAGCAGAGAAAAAAACCACCTAGTAGCATTGAAAAAAAAGACCTAGTAGCATTGAAAAGAAAGACCTAGTTGCATTGAAAAGAAAGACTTAGTAGCATTGAAAAAAAAGACCTAGTAGCATTGAAAAAAAGACCTAGTAGCATTGAAAATAAAGACCTAGTAGCATTGAAAAAAAAGACCTAGTAGCATTGAAAAAAAAGACCTAGTAGCATTGAAAAAAAAGACCTAGTAGCATTGAAAAAAAAGACCTAGTAGCATTGAAAAAAAGACCTAGTAGCATTGAAAAAAAAGACCTAGTAGCATTGAAAAAAAAGACCTAGTAGCATTGAAAAAAAAGACCTAGTAGCATTGAAAAGAAAGACCTAGTAGCATTGAAAAGAAAGACCTAGAGCATTGAAAAGAAAGACCTAGTAGCATTGAAAAAAAAGACCTTGTAGCATTGAAAAGAAAGACCTAGTAGCATTGAAAAAAAAGACCTTGTAGCATTGAAAAGAAAGACCTTGTTGCACTGAAAAGAAAGACCTGGTAACATTGAAAAGAAAGACCTAGTAGCATTGAAAAAAAAGACCTAGTAGCATTGAAAAAAAAGACCTAGTAGCATTGAAAAAAAAGACCTAGTAGCATTGAAAAAAAAGACCTAGTAGCATTGAAAAAAAAGACCTAGTAGCATTGAAAAAAAAGACCTAGTCGCATTGAAAAGAATGATTGAAGTCCAGACAAAAGTGATTAAAGAAATGTGTCCCTCTAAGCTTGTGTAAACTTTTCTCACCCTCTGCTTTAAGTCAGACCAGGGAATTTATAAAAAAGTGATACCTCATCAATGCACAAGCATTAAAAATGAAGCCAAAGTCCCTGAGGTGACTGCAGTATTTTAAGCTGTACACAATGTAACGTCATAACAATCTGAATGTTTCTCATAAATTATTGTGAGACCAAAGTGTTTAGAGAGTCTAAAAGTACCTACAATAAATAATGTAGTTGTTATTGTAGATCACCTAGGTATTATTTTTTTAAAATCAGTATGGGTACAAAGTAGGCCGGTAGACATGTGAAACGAGTATGTGTTATACGTAATACTGTATGTTTATACTTTTTTTTAAAGACTTTTTACTTGCACAATAATGAATTTTAAAAGTTTAGCTTTTATATTATTTTTTTTTTAAATTTAGTACCATGACCATATGGCTTCTACTGACGTATTAATTTTTTGGGTTCACATTATTGGTGGGTCACACAATTTTAAGGCTTATAAATGGGTCACACACTTTTCAGGCTTTGCCTTGCTACAACTTTTGGGATCAGCATGTGAACAAAAGGGCTTATTAGCAAGTATATGTGATACTACTTGTCTCGAGAGTAATTGTAACTGAGTAACTCAGAATCCCACCATAAAATATGTCTGCTAAGATTTGTGTCAGAGTACACTTCATTAACTGTTTTTGCTTCCTGCTTGCCAAACCTCTTTAAACCCTATGGAATGTCACAATTCTCTTGTTTCAATAATCATTATTTTAAATCTAAAAAGTCATTTTGATCAAGAAATTTTTCTGTTGACAAAGGACTTCCTTGTTGTTGTATAAAGTCATAAGAAGAATTGTAACTATACAAAGCCTGGAATGTTTACAGTGTCTCCTGTCACACTTAACATCTCATTGACATGTTTTGCTCCTCTGATAATTTTATCCCAGCAGTAAAAAAAAATTAACAGCACTAATTTATTACTTGGCCTCCATAAAAAAAAAAATCAATTTTTAATTAATGTCTTTGTTACTAGACGCTATAAATATAAGAGATATAATGTAAAACAGAATTGAAAAACACAGTATAAGCATTTAATTAATGTCTTTGCTTTGTTGCTAGAAACTATAAACATAAAGAGATATGATGTAAAACAGAATTGAAAACACAGTATGAGCAATTTAACAAAAAAAATAATAAAATCATCTATGTGCCTCACCTGAGTGTTGGTCAAATGCTTTCCATCACCAGTTCCCTTGCATTACGAATAAAATGTTGATAAATCCATTTTTTTTTTAAAAATCAATGCTGATGCTCCTTTACAATGAGTCCTTACTACATTAGTTGATGTGTTCTGTAAAAATAAATATATGTTCTTATTTAAAACATTTTTTTTAAAAATGAGAAATCTTTATAATTTATGCGTGTGCTATCTTGGGTGAAAATTTGCATTTTTCACAAGTTTAAGAGAAATGACTTTATTAACTCAACAACATTAAAGAACTCTTGGATAAACTTTCTTGAGTAAACAATAGAAAATTCAAAGGGTGTTAAGATTACTGACATTTTTACTTTTACCAAGCTTTTAATTATAACCAAGAAGAAACTGTTTTTATTGATGCTAAATTGTTTAAATAATCCAATGAATGTTAACATATGTGTTTACAGATTCAGCTCCAAAGTTGTGAGTATTATATTGTGAAACTTATTTTTGTATTTTGAAAATATGTAGTTGCTTTTTTTATTTGGGACAGTATATGCAGGTACAGCACCTTTTTTAAAAAAAATTATATTTATTTCATATTGCTAATCTCAAATAAAAATTATAATACAATATTCAATATTACTATGTATGAACAAAACCAAATGAAGGGACAACTAAATGTCCATTAGCATCTCTCTTCCCATTTATTGTAGAATAACACAAAATTAAATTCACTCATGTACCAAAATTGGCAAAATGCATCTCTGAGTAGTGAGTATTCGAAAAGTTGTAGGCATAGGAAACAAGAAAAGTATAGTATAGCACTACTTCATTTTAAATCAGGGCTGCCAACCGTCCATAAATATAAGGACAGTCTCAGTCTGTAAAAATTGACCTAAATGAATGACTTGTCAGTAAAAAATTGTGTATTTTACAAAATATTCTTTTGATGTGAAACTTAAAGGGATATCTCTGCATTTGTGATTTCTTAATCATTTAGACATGATATACCCAGTAGTAGGCCTATACAGATTATTATAAATATATTGATTATATTATACTTGACCTGTACTGTAGTATACTTATAGATAGATAATAATTTATAATATTAATTATTAATGGCTAATTCATGTACAATTTGTCCATAAAAATTAGTAAAAAAATATTTTTGTCAGTAAAACTTTAAAGACTTAGATTATATAAGCATGTAGGTATATTGTAATTTTTATGTTTTTGAACTTTTTGAATAGGCAACCCTCTCTAGCCTCTAGGAATCAGGAAGAAAACTGAAATGATCAATATTCAATTCATTGTGATTGTGAGGAATATGATGCCGAAGATAAGTTATAAACATAAAATTAGACTAATGAACACCTTGCAAGTCACATAAATTGATATATATTATCGAAAAGTAGACTTACTTTTTGAGTCAAGTGATAAATGTGGAAAATAGATCTAGTCCATCAAGTAACATTAACAAGTAAGTTAAAGTTAATTAAGTCTAATAATAAGTCTAGGCCTAGGCTTAATTCATCATCTCGTTCTTTACTATTTCCTATTAGTCTTAATTGTTTAATTTAATAAATGGTGATAACTCACAGTAGGACTATAATTATAAATTAATATTACTCACAACCAGCCAAAGCAAAAACCGAAAAATGAAATCTGCATGTGATATGCCGATTGCCAACTACTACTATTAATACGACTATTAATATCAAACTTTAATAAGCTGTATTTCCGGACTGGAAATGGAGTAAATAAAATAAAACACATTTTCAATTTGGTTTTCTCCGAAAAAGAGTTTCCACTCACGGGGAAGAATCAAAACATTTGTCTATTTCTCCAAAACAAATTAAGAGTTAGCTTTCTTGCTTCTGTTGCATAGTATTGTATCTCATCATTTTTTAAATATTTTTTGTAGGCCTTGATACAAATTATTGTTCACAACTTTTCAGAATAAAGGGTAGTGACGATTTTTTTTTAATATATAGAAAATTGTGGGGCAAGAGGGGGATTTTTATGGGGAGCGGCGGGTTAATGGATAATTAAAAAGGGAGATTTCACGGGGGTGTGTTGTTCGTCAGTCAGCAGTCGACAATGACCACTTTAATCATCAGATTTGTGCTAGTTCTGGCAACACCATGGCAGGAAAATATAGTAGTACACAAGCAAGAATACTTTAGCGATTTGAAAACCATTTTTTTCAACACGTGGACGCTTAGTTTGTGTGGCAATGATGTCACAGAATGCATTCCTCGAGCCATAAAATACGGTGCAAGTGTTCCCAATGTTTACAACATGTTTAGTTCTAGTTCACAGCGATGGAAAATCTTTCAGAAGTTTATTGGCTGTTCTCTTCGCGGCATCTCTAACAGACAATGTTCAGACGGCACGTCTAACATACGACGTTCAGACGGCATGTCTAGCATACGATGGTCAAACGGCATGTCTAACACACGATGGTCAGACGGCATGTCTTAAACACGATGTTCAGATGTCATGTCTTAAACACGATGTTCAGATGTCATGTCTTAAACACGATGGTAAGACCATTTTGTAAGTATAAAGCCATTAACAGCATCAAAAAAAAATATCTATATTAGACTCTGCGGGAGTTTGGCATACCCAACAAACTGACAAGACTTATAAATGTAACATTAAACAGCTCAAAAAGCAAAATCAATGTTTAGTGAGAAAACTCGAGGGAATTTCAGATTATACGAGGCCTAAGACAAGAAGACTCACGCTGTCTTGTGTACATTTAAAATAGCATTAGAGAGAGTTATAAGAAGCATACATTTTGCCCATGCTGATAACACAGCACTGATGTGGAAAACTAGTATAGACATCAAAAGCTTTCATTAAAGTAGAAGACGCTACAGGCTACAAGCAGGGCTGGAAGTTAACAACAAACATATCTGACTGTGTTAAGTGAAGGACAGACAGAAGAAGCCATTAAAATTAAAACGACGCTTTTGAAAAAGTAAATCAATTCAAATACCTGGGATCTGTATTACATGAAAGAAACGAATTACTAACAGATATAAAAGAGAATAACGGCCTGCGGGGCAGGGGAGACCCTCCCCAGAACCTTGCCAGAGGAGCTCGAGCATGCGGCACGGGGCAGGGGAGAAAAAAAATTAATTCAAGGGAAATAATGGTTACAATTAAAAACGCTTAGTGAAATTAAACCTGTTATCTCCCGTCCTTTCAAGTCCATGAATAAATGAAAGTAAAGAAAATTTTTCAATGGATTGTCTTCGCCCAAGTCGAGGTCGTAAACTTGATCAGGGCCCGGCAAAGCCGAGTGTGGGCAAAGGACGAAGCCGCCCCGTGTGCCATCTACTGAGGGCGCCAAAATTTAAATTCAGGCCATGCCCCCGAGCGCAGCTGTTGTATTCGCCCCCTTCTTGAGAACATCTATAAGTAAACACACTTCTGATGTTAAATCTAACAAACATTTAAATTTTCTGACGTTCTGAGTTCATAATTTGTTTCAGTTCCTGGCACACGGCAGTGTTATATGTAATAGATGAGCTGACCTACTTATATATTTAATAGACGTGATGACCTACTTATATATTTAATAGATGTGCTGACCTACTTATAGATATTGAAAGCCCATTAATTCTTTTGACAGGGGCATTATTTATTCTCATAAAATAAAGCTGTGATGGTACTAAAGATGCCGTAGGCGAGAGTTAAGGCCCAATTTTTGACAGTTGTCCTCAGTCTGGACAGAGAGAGAGAGAGACAGAGAGGGAGAAAGTCAGAGAGAGAGACAGACAGACAGAGAGAGGGAGAGAGAGAGAGAGAGAGAGAGATACGTGAGAGGTTGGGAAAGGGGTCATCATAGATGAGAGGGCACTAGAGAATTAACATACTTTATGACTTTATGGCCCAGGTTCCTGCTTCAGACACGATTTTCTAGTTTCTGGTGGTATCACTTATTTATGGACAGTCTTTGTATCATTGAGTAGCTGATGGTAACACTTATCAACAGACAATCCTTGTATCATTGAGTATCTGATGGTAACACTTAGCAATGGACAGTCCTTGTATCATTAAGTATCTGATGGTAACACTTAGCAATGGACAGCCCTTATATCATTGAGTATATGATGGTGTCACTTAGCAACAGACAGTCGTTATATCATTGAGTATCTGATGCTATCGCCCAAATATGCCCAGTCCTTATCTAATGCTTTACTTAGCACTATAGTAAAGAAGTAGATCATATCGTTAACAAATATATCATTACATGTAGGTCATTTGTAAGACAAGGAAATAAACGGATTTTCCAAAGTCAATGAGTTTCCTGTTTGGCATTGAGTTTCTTATTGTTCGAATTGTCATTGAATGACACAAGTCCAACTAAAGCTAATTAAAGCTGTCTTGTGTAAATGCTATTCCCGTCCATCATTTGTTGGTATTCCAAAATATTCAACAATCATGCACAGAACGTTGATTAGGCATGTTGTACTTACTAAAATACGCGTGCCGCTCTTTCTCTTCTATCTCCCTCTCCCTCAGTGTTTCTTTCAGAAATTTTCCCCTGGGGGGGCACTTTTGATGTTCGGGGGGGCAGTGCCAGTTGTCAGTGGCCAGAGGCGTAGCTAAGGGGTGGCAGATAAGACATATGTCCCCGGGCGCCAGACTAGCGGGGGCATCTAATGGGCTATAGTGTTAATGGATAAAAATAATAGGTTTCAGAGTTTAGCGGGGCGGGGGGCGTAAAATGAATCTTGTCCCCTGTCATCAAAGAATCACGTCAGTGACGTAGAAGTGGGGGGGGGGGCGAACATCCCAGGTGTCATTTTTTCTTTAGATAGAGCGGCGGGATTTTCGAACATCTGCAGAGTTTCTATCGAGAAAGGTAGCGGGGCAAAAAAGTTAACCCACCTAGAGTGGCGCTAACACTAGGCACGCCGCTGGGCAGTGTATATATCAGCACCAAATTTGTCTGTCATGGCAAGTAATTTTTATCGGGAAGTAGGGCAGCAGAAAATGTGTGATTATTTAACAATCAAGAGGTGCATTTTGGAGTATACATGATTCGAATGTTTTTGATAAGACTTTCATTGATTGGGAAAATAATTTTTCAAGCGTCAGGGGAGGCATTATGGCGCTCAGTGCCATACATAAACTAAATTCATTCTGGTTGTGGTGCGCCGAAGAAAATCATTTGACACAAGATTAGATTCAAACCGTTAGTCACATTGATCGACGTCAAGGAAAAAAAGGGGGGGGGGGGGTAGCATAAATTGAGGAATACGAAGAGTTTGAGCAAAAGTGAGGGCAGGGGTAACTTTAATTTAAAAATAATAAATTCAAAATGCAGTGATGCATTGTGGTGCAAATTGTTCTTCTTCTTTTTCTGTATATTAAGGGCCCACGATCAATTTATTGATCATTATGGCTCCTATGAATGTAGATGGGATTTTCAATGTTTCTGTGCCTGGTGTTGATGCGGATATTTCAATGGTAACAAGAGTTACCTAGTGAGGGCATCATGCACTGTATTCAATATATCTTTAAGACAATGTGTGAAGGGGCATTTCAAACGTTCATATATTTACTGTTAGATGTTTCGTAGAAAAATGCTAAGAATACATCAACATACACCAACTATATATGGACTACAAATCAGTTTATGATAGCATAGACAGGAAATACATGAACGATGCTGTGCTGGAACTTGGATTCCTTAACAAACTTACCCGACTCATACATATGACGATGGATAACTACTAAAGTAGAATCAAAATACAGAGATAGTACTTGAAGGAGTTGGTTCCTACCAGAAAAGCAGAGAACATGCTAAATATATGACCCGATGATAGACAATTTTGTTTTGGGAATCCGTACAAACCAAGAGCTATATCAATTGTACAAATACCCATCGATGGTCACAACAATATAAAAAAAGGCAGACTGCCCTGGGCAGGACACATTGAAAGGATGCCGGATTCTGGAGCAACAAAAACGATCTACAGGCAGAAACCTAGGGGCAGACGGCTCACCGGTCGACCAGACTGAGATGGATCGACGATGTAGAGAGGGGCTTACAAAGGTTGGGGTTCGCACATGGAGGTGTAAAGCGATGGATCGATCCCAATGGAAGTATGTGGTGGAGCAGGCCAGGACCCTACATGTGATGAAGCGCCACTGATGTAAACATTTCAGACTTGTTGTTGGGAAGCGCTAGAAAAAACCATAATAACAGGACATCACTAACTCTTCCACCAGCACAATATTAAATACATTCAGTCCAGTTGGGAGCCCTTAGGGTATGTTTTTTATCGAGAGACCCCAGACATTTTGTGATAAATTCAAAATACTAGAATGTATTATTTTTTTTTTTTACATACCGTAGTTAAATTTAGTTTCACATCATTATACACTTAACTGTAGAGCCACGGGAGAGATGCTAGTTAAGATTTTATGTGTCATTTGACCTAAGAGCCCTCGTGTGAGGTCTGCAACCCGTATAGCTGCATAGGGCCTCGTATATTTTAGGGACTTAAAGTTGGGCTGTAATTAAATTAAATTATTAAATTTTACTGATAGGTAGGGAAGGACAAAACCGTTAAGTAGCACGGGTGCCATAAAAAGTCAAGCGACGTCTCTGCTTGACTAAGTGTGTTATGTAAAAAAAAATTTAAAATTGAAAAGTAATGTATTTTTAAAGTTATTATTTTAAAATATTTTTGGGGTCAACTACATAAAAATAATGAATTTACTACAAAATATTTTTAAACTTTAAAAAAACATAATTCCTTCCAAAAAAGGTATCCATCCCATATAAAGAAATGCTAAAACAGTTTTACATTTTGAACGAAAATATTTCCAAGTTTCACCCAAAGTCAAAAAGAAAAAAAATCTTTTCTGTACAAAAGGCTATAGACTATATCTTAATGGGTTTTCAAAATTGGTATTTATTTATAAATCATATGTAACCGACATAATTGTTCAGAAATCATGAACTGTTTATAAAAGACATCATATATTTCTTAATGTGTGATTTGTTTTCATATAAAATTAAAGTTTAAATTCTCAATATTCAGTTGATTGAAATGTTAATTAACATTTTAGACTACTATAATTTGCTTCTGATCATTACAACTTGCGTCTTCGATATTATACTTGAAAGCAATTTTTTTACCATTTCCATATAATTTTTTTTTAACTACTACCAAAAATGACATTTACAAGATAATCGAAATACTCGATTTTTTTATTCGTTGTTTAAATATATATTATATTCTTTCTACTGGATTATCATCTTAAAATAAATTTTTTAAAAATAGTTCAAACAGCTGGGGCAGATTGTTTATGATTATTATATTAACAGAGAAAAGTCATTGGGGATTTAATAAATAAAGACTATTTTTTTTAAAAAATCATTTTACTCTGTTCCCGAAACTGTGTTAAAAAATTAGAAACGCACTCGATTTAATAATTATTGATGAAATGTCCACTATTTGTATGCAACCGGTAAATTCCTAATTTTTTGTTTTATAATTTTTATTATTATTATATTTTTTTTAATTTTCATTTTATCTTAGCCAGTATACATCTATGGAATCTACTACATTAAAATGTTTGCTAAAAATGATTTTTTAAAGCATGATGCTATTATACAATATAATTTAAAAACAGATTGCACATGTTTATTATTATTAAGAACTATATTCAATTTATAGACATTTATATCGATGAAAAGGCAGTTTAATACAGTGTTATTAAAAAGTCTTTCAACTAGTGCAGCTGCAAAATGTAATTAAATAAAAGATACCGATATATGCGAATAAGAAAAAGTAAGATTTTAGCCTATGATCATAAGCGGCCAATTTTCAAAACAATGCGATATTTATCATCGATTTCTGCGAGCCTGTAACAAGTTTAACCTGAACGATATGGATCATCAATATATATCGAACAAAGCGATATTTTATTTGTTCCAATAATTGTAATCGATGAAAGGCACACATTTCAATAACTTTTAAAAATGTTATAAAAATTAAATTTAGAGTATTTTTTTTAAATTATTTTTTCTTACACATTTTCCCCCGGGGGGCACTTGACTTGCTCCGGGGGGCTGAGCCCCCCCAGGGGTATGCCTGAAAGAAACCCTGCTCTCCCTTTATCTCCCTTTCTTTCTCAGTGTCACTTTCCTACCTATCTAACTACCGTGGTAGCAGCTACAGCGTCGATTACAAGAATAATTATAAGTACATTCAGTCAATCACAATAAATTAAATACATAAATTATTTTAAATGTTAAATGAAAAGACAACTTACCGTGTTTGATCAGGCTCTGGGGAATTTAATTATTCTATCTAATCATCTTATTGGCGAATAACTTTTACTATTTCCTGGTAACTTCCTGTTTTGTAACGTATTATGACCATCAACATTTAAAATTACATTCTTCTCAGAGATTAAGTCCCTTTTTTGCATGTGTGATTCACCCACACTTTTCGTTTCTCACCAAAATAATATTGAAGAGTTTCCAGATCCAGGGCCACAGTATGAACATTTATTTTATGATGATGTAACCTCTTTTGAACAAAGTCAATGCAAATTAGTCTCGTGTCCAAAAATACCAGAGAAGTCAGAAAATCAAAACTCAACATGCGAGTATGTATTGTTTGTCATGTCCTGGAGGACTTGCAGTACGTCATTTGTATTGTCTGTCATGTCCTGAAGGACTTGCAGTACGTCATTTGTATTGTCTGTCATGTCCTGAAGGACTTGCAGTACGTCATTTGTATTGTCTGTCACGTCCTGGAGGACCTGCATTATGTCATTTGTATTGTCTTTCATGTCCTGAAGGACTT
This sequence comes from Omphiscola glabra, assembly GCA_964017045.1. NCBI lineage: Eukaryota > Metazoa > Mollusca > Gastropoda > Lymnaeidae > Omphiscola > Omphiscola glabra. The sequence goes on along the minus strand of OZ024801.1, from coordinate 6,527,222 downwards.
GGATCACGTCATTTTTTGTCTGTCATGTCCTGTAAGACTTGCTGTATGCCATTTGTATTGTCTATCATGTCCTGGAAGACTTTCAGTATGTCATTTTCATTATCTATCACAGCTGTTCTCAACATGTGAGTCTTTAAGTGTTCATGAACCTTGCACAGTAATGGCCTAAGACCACTGGAAAACAAATATTTATGAAGTAGCAACGAAATAATTGTATGTTTGTGGGGTCACCATAACATGAGGAAATGTATTAAAGGGTCCCGGCATTATGGAAGGTATAGAACCACTGGTCTACCGTGTCCTGGAGGACTTGCAGTTTCTCATCTTTATTGTCTTTCGTGTCCTGGAGAATACTCTGGCGGGGTTTACTGTCCTTGAACTCAGCCTAGTTTCAGACTCACAACCACTGGTGTGGCATTTTTTACGTTTTTCCCAACGCTTAAGTCTTGCCTAATTATTTTTTTTTAATTACGAGTACATAACGGAAAATAAACAACAAATTGACCACACAAAGAGGCCTTTATTGACATAATATTAAAACTACAAATGCACTTTTCTTGCTCATACTGATTGCGAACTGGTCTATGATGTGTTCAATGTAAGTTTTCTCAGTTTGTTCTGTTTCTACGCTGAGTAGAGCAATAACACAACGTCTGAATTTTCCCATATCTGCCCTTTAAAAATTTAGAGGTATGAACGTGAAGGGTCGGGTGGACATGAAGATTCGGGTGGAGATGAAGATTCGGGTGGACATGAAGATTTAGGAGGAGATGAAGATTCAGGTGGAGATGAAGATTCAGGTGGACATGAAGATTCGGATGGGCATGAAGATTCAGGTGGAGATGAAGATTCAGGTGGAGATGAAGATTCGGGTGGAGATGAAGTGTCAGGTGAACATGAAGATTCAGGTGCACGTGGAGATTCAGGTGGACATGAAGATTTAGGCGGACATGAAGATTCGGGTGTACATGAAGATTCAGGTGGAGATGAAGATTTGGGTGGAGATGAAGGGTCAGGTGAACATGAAGATTCAGGTGAACGTGGAGATTCAGGTGAACGTGGAGATTCAGGTGGACATGAAGATTCTGGTGGACATGAAGGGTCATTTCGACCTGAAGGGTCATTTGGATATGAAGGGTCATTTGGACATGAAGGGTCGTTTGGACATGAAGGGTCGTTTGGACATGATGGGTCAGGTGAACATAAAGTTTCAGGTGGACGTGAAGATTCAGGTGGACATGAAGGGTCAGGACGACATAAAGATTCCGATGGGCGTGCTGAAGCTTTTGTAGTTTTTCATCACTGGGTTCTTCATAAAAACCATTGGTAAAGAAAAAGAGAAGCAAGTGTTTTATAAAAGAAAGGAAGTTGTAGAAGCAAATTGCCCATCGTGTCGTAAAAGTTATTCTGACTTTAGTGAACGTTGGGAAATGTCACTTTTGGAACAATATGCGTTATCTGTCATTGAACGTTTGCTGGCATATAACCGAGTGTTGAAAGAACTTATTTGAACGACCTGTGGTATTAGAACAACCAAGTATTTAAGACCCGCAGTGCAGATTGAAGTAGCAGGACAAAGACACTTACTAATCATTACTAATCATTTGTAAACTGGTTTGATAGATATGATGAAGCAGGTTCCTTTTTTTTTTTTTTTTTTTTTTTTTTTTTTTTTTTTTTTGCAGTCACCATAGACACCACTCAAGATATTTCCAAAGTTGATCAAATGAGTGAAGTATTTGATTATGTGACGAGCCTGGAAATGGATAAGGAACACACATTAAGATCAATAAAATGTGTCTAGGCTTCTGAGCGATTCATGATCAAAGTGCTGTAGTAATTGGAGGCAATATTTAATTGCAAGAAGATATTTAAGGTTGGATCTGTCGAAAATAGCCAGATAAGGAGGGATCCTTATAAATTATATGTTCCGGATTTGCTAACGGGCCATGACAACAAAAAATTATTTCTATAATATAACTGCTATTAAATATCTAGTTAAAGAATCGCTAATTAGTATCTAGTTTAAGAAACATCTCTAGTAGAATCTCTAGTTTAAGTACCCCTACAGAATCTCTAGTTTAAGGACCCCTGTAGTAAAACGTCTTATCGACCGTTCCGTGGTCATGATTCACGGAGCCTCGTCTTGAACATAAAGGCGATAGGAGCCCCCTCAGTAGTGAGTACAATTCTCTCCCGTGTTGTGATTCATGGCTATTTTTAGGACAAGGGTTGTTTGAAGAAAGAAAGTGCCGGTCAGAACCAAGTGGACGGACAGACAAAGCACGGGCTGATGGGCCGACAGATTTGATGGGCTACAGGGAAATGTTGCTGGCGATTGTCAACGCAACGGGGCCCGCACGAGCATGGTAATTTGTTTCTGTTGTGTTATCTCGCTTGCACGAGAGAATCAGGTCACGCTCACGCTTTGACGAAATCGGCTAGTAATGAAACAAGAGTCAAGCAAACTGAGTGGCTACTGGCTGTGCCAGATTAAGGCCACTAGAGGAGATTTAGAAACAGTGGTGCTCACCTCTGCTCATATTTCAAATTTCTTCTCTTATATACAAATAAAATGTAAATGTACTCCCACACTAACATGACAGAACCACTGTCATAAAAAGATATATATCAGTCTCTCATTTTTCCACACGGATATTTTTAACAAATGCATGAACACAAACCGAGTTTAAAGCGATTAGAAAGTACAAAATAATAAGTTATTTGACTTTAACTGCCAGTTCTTTGTTCAAATAAGTTATTTGACTTTAACGGCCAGTTCCTTTGTTCAAATAAGCTATTTTACTTCAGCGGCCAGTTCCTTTGTTTAAATTACCTGCCTGGCTACGGCCTCTTACCGTGCTTGCCTTTTCGTACATGCACTTTGAGTACATGGTGGAGTAGACTATGCATGGGCCAGCTCGCAAAATATTACAAAAGATACATTGACGATGGCATCGGCGTCACCGCAAACTAATAAGTATAGCACCGTGGTTTAAGACACAATACTTAGAAACCAAGACAAAAACAATAAATATTTATATGAAAGCAGTGGTTAAAGTAAAGCCAAACCGTGGCGCGTTCGACGTCTTCACTAGCCCGGATGTGAGGTCACAGTTTACTGTTTTAAACGTGTTTCAATGACTTTGGAAGTTTTTGTCAACTCCGGATAAAACACAAATCCCCAATAGCGTGTGTCATCCCCGTGACTATTGAAAAAACAATCCGATGTCTATGGCCCACGGCGCCATGTTTTGAGAACCGTTTTTTTTTTTTTTTTTTTTTTTTTGTTGTTTTTTAAAATTAGTATTGATGTTTTGTAAATCCCTAAATTGGTTTACTTGTCATTTTGTATCAAATAATGTATGTGTACTTGTCCAAGAGTACTTGGCCATGTGTACTTGTCCACGTGCACTTGTCCATGTGAATGTGTCCATGTGTACTTGTCCATGTGTACGTGTCTGAGTGTACTTGTCCATGTGTACTTGTCCGAGTGTACTTGTCCATGGGTACTTGTCCATGGGTACTTGTCCATGGGTACTTGTCCATGGGTACTTGTCCATGGGTACTTGTCCATGTGTACTTGTCCATGGGTACTTGTCCATGGGTACTTGTCCATGGGTACTTGTACTGCAGTTAATACATTCTTTGCACTTTACTTGTTATTGTTCACCTAAGCCGAATCTCTTTCTCTCTCTCTCCCTCTCTCTCTCCCTCTCTCTCCCCTCTCTCTCTCTCTCTCCCCTCTCTCCCCTCTCTCTCTCTCTCCCCCTCTCTCTCCCTCTCTCTCCCCTCTCTCTCTCTCTCTCCCTCCCCTCTCTCTCTCCCTCTCTTTCTCTCTCCCTCTCTCTCTCTCTCTCTCCCCCTCTCTCTCCCTCTCTCTCCCCTCTCTCTCTCTCTCCCCTCTCTCTCTCCCTCTCTTTCTCTCTCCCTCTCTCTCTCTCTCCCTCTCTCTTCCCTCACTCTCTCCCTCTCTCTACCCTCTCTCTCTCTCTCCCCTCTCCCTCTCTCTCTCTCTCTCTCTCCCTCCCCCCTCTCTCTCTATCTCTCTATATCTCCTTCTCTGTCTACCGATCTCTTTTTACTTCTCCACCCTCAATCGCTCTCATTACCACTCTAACATAAAAACTTTCCTTCACTCTTTCTTTCTCAAATTCCCTTTTCGCCTCTCTGACAATATTGACCAATCGTTCTACTACTTTTACTTGATCTTATCCACCTCTCTATCATACAATCACTACTAGATGAAATCCATCAATCCTTTGTATAACATCTTTCTATCCACTTCTCTATCATACGCTACCAGAGGAAACACACTACCCTATGAAGCACGCTCCCAGATGAAGTCCAGTTTTGATCGATGCTAATGTCAAACTGACCCCGTGGGTTATGCCGAGAAGGGGCCGTCGGGGAGGGTGCTCAGGGCCAGGCATCTCGGTGTTACTCATCAGACATGTCAATGCTCGGTGTCAACACGGACCAGACCCCATTTGATCGCGTAACCAGGTCGTAAGCTCTTAAGGGAACGAAGCATGCATCGCTAGCAGTGGCGTAACGCGTTCCCGAGAGTACAGTCATTGAGTGGTGGAGTGGGATGGAGACACCCCCCCCCCCTTTTTTTTTTCCTGACCCATTCTTGATCATGTATCATTTTTTTATGTCCATATGCCGTATCAATAAGTATTGTAAAAATGTTCACGTGACTTCGAACAGGAAATATAAAACATAGTGACAGGGAAAACAATTAGGAATATCAAACAAAACAACGAACGTATCGGCAAATAACCGTCTCCGGCGGACAGAACAATGATTTGAAGAAAAATTCAGGATAACTTTTGATGTGTCCGAGAGAAATGAGTAATATCATTTTTGTTTCCCGTTCATTATTATTACTGTTTTTATTTGCAGATGATATCTGTTTGATGACACTTACGTTGTTTTTGTAGACATTTACACTGTTTTTGGTGGCATTTGCCTTGTTTATTACGCTGATATATATATATATAGGCTAGCACAGCGTAGGGCTTGATTTATATTTTAACTACTCTGCGTTCGTTTTATCCCACAGCTTGACTGCATGTAAAATAGAATGCCCTTGAAATTGACGCCACCGAGTGAATGTATTTTTCTTCCCATACCCGCCCCTGTTCTTGTTGGGGAAACCGATTATGTTCGAAAGCGCTCCATTTTCTCTCAAGAAGGCAAAGAGGTGACGCAAGCTCTAGACTTTCTGTACTAGAACGTTCTGATTAAATTCCTATGTCAAGCCCGCCAGCAGACAGACTTTCTGAGGCTTAGACTTAACCCGAGACTTACTTAGAGATAGAATTAGCGATACTCATATAGACGTTTATATTATTGCGTGTATGAATTAATATTTCTATTTTGAGTGGTTTTTTAAATTGTTGTAACTTGATACACTTGTTGCTTCTGTACTTAACTTTGTATGGTAGTATTTCGTAGTTTAATTTAAACGCCTTTATTTAACTTCACTTGTTCGTTGGTGCATTGTTAAAATCCTTTTAAAAAGTTCAATGACTTTCGGGTGAATAGAGTTTTTAAATTTCGTGTGAATCCTACTCTCAAAGTCCTTTCCAATTTGTTTAATGATCGATTCTTTATCCATTCAATCACGAGAGAAAAGCAAGATGACGGCAGCGAATTCTAGATTGAGAGTTTCTGTAACAGTAAAAAAGTAGATTATTTCACTAGATTGAGAGTTTCTGTAACAGTAAAAAAGTAGATCATTTCACTAGATTGAGAGTTTCTGTAACAGTAAAAAAAGTAGATTATTTCACTAGATTGAGAATTTCTGTAACAGTAAAAAAAAGTAGATCATTTCACTAGATTGAGAGTTTCTGTAACAGTAAAAAAGTAGATCATTTCACTAGATTGAGAGTTTCTGTAACAGTAAAAAATTAGATCATTTCACTAGATTGAGAGTTTCTGTAACAGTAAAAAAAGTAGATCATTTCACTAGATTGAGAGTTTCTGTAACAGTAAAAAAAGTAGATCATTTCACTAGATTGAGAGTTTCTGTAACAGTAAAAAAAAGTAGATCATTTCACTAGATTGAGAGTTTCTGTAACAGATAAAAAGTAGATCAATTCACTAGATTGAGAGTTTCTGTAACAGTAAAAAAAGTAGATCATTTCACTAGATTGAGAGTTTCTGTAACAGTAAAAAAAGTAGATCATTTCACTAGATTGAGAGTTTCTGTAACAGTAAAAAAGTAGATCATTTCACTAGATTGAGAGTTTCTGTAACAGTAAAAAAAGTAGATCATTTCACTAGATTGAGAGTTTCTGTAACAGTAAAAAAAGTAGATCATTTCACTAGATTGAGAGTTTCTGTAACAGTAAAAAAGTAGATCATTTCACTAGATTGAGAGTTTCTGTAACAGTAAAAAAAAGTAGATCATTTCACTAGATTGAGAGTTTCTGTAATAGTTAAAAAGTAGATCATTTCAAAGCAATTCTTGATTAAACATCCGTAAGTTGTCTTATCGAAGAATTACGCGAACAGTTCTATTCAATTGCTTAAAGTAAAGTTAGTTCTTCTCGTACGTTTGGGACAATCATTAATAAATTGGACTAGTCATTGATTGTTTGGGTCAGTCATTTATTGTTTGGGTCAGTCATTGATTGTTTGGGTCAGTCATTTATTGTTTGGGTCAGTCATTGATTGTTTGGGTCAGTCATTTATTGTTTGGGTCAGTCATTGATTGTTTGGGTCAGTCATTTATTGTTTGGGTCAGTCATTGATTGTTTGGGTCAGTCATTTATTGTTTGGGTCAATCATTGATTGTTTGGATCAGTCATTGATTGTTTGGGTCAATAATTTATTTTTTGGACCAATCATTTATTGTCTGGTCCAATCATTTATTGTTTGGACCATTCATTAATTGTTTGGGCCAATCATTGATTTTTTGGGTCAGTCATTAATTGTTTGGGTCAGTCATTGATTGTTTGGGCCAATCATTGATTGTGTGGATCAGTCATTTATTGTTTTGACCAATCATTGATTGTTTGGACCAATCATTGATTGTTTGGGTCAGTCATTGATTGTTTCATTTCAAAACATGAAATAAAGACTTGAGTCTACGTAAATTCTTCTCTATCATTGTTTTGTCAAAGACAACCGTGTCTATGTACAGCCATTGCTACAACTGTCACTCTAGACAGCCATTGCTACAACTGTCACTATAGACTAGACACCGACCGAAAGAGCTTTTCTGATTTCGGTCGGAACCAAAACCACACCGAAAGTTAAAAATGACCTTCGACCAAAACCGAAGCAACGAGACTTTTGGCCGAAACCGAAACAAAAAGTTTAAAGAGACTTTCGACCGAAACCGAAAGATTTAAATATTTCTAAACTCCGTTTTCGCACACATTCTGCGCACCGCGAAAACTCTCGAAAAAACTTTTTGGGCAATTTTTATTTGTCTTTAAGTGACTCAATGAATTGAACTCCCCTCCCCACACACACATACACACACTTTTTTGTTGTTGTTGCACTGTCACTTTGAGCATCTGTAAGCTAAAAACCTCTTTTTTTTCTTTTAGCCAACCAACCAAACTTAACTGGGACCTAAACATTCCTGTTAACCATCCAAATTGGATCGGAATTAACTTGAAATAGTCCATTGATCATTTCCCCTTGGGTGTTAGCCCTTTAAGCTTGCCATCACACACACATAGAAATCAATACGCTACCAAAAAATTTTATTTAAGCTTGCTTCCACCGATTATAACTAATGCTAGGCTTACAATATACAAAAATAGATATAGTAGGTTTGTAGTAGGTTTATAGTAGGTTTATAGTAGGTTTATAGTAGGTTTATAGTAGGTTTATAGTAGGTTTGTAGTAGGTTTATAGTAGGTTTGTAGTAGGTTTATAGTAGGTTTATAGTAGGTTTATAGTAGGTTTATAGTAGGTTTATAGTAGGTTTATAGTAGGTTTGTAGTAGGTTTATAGTAGGTTTGTAGTAGGTTTATAGTAGGTTTATAGTAGGTTTATAGTAGGTCTGTAGTAGGTTTATAGTAGGTTTATAGTAGGTTTATAGTAGGTTTGTAGTAGGTTTGTAGTAGGTTTATAGTAGGTTTATAGTAGGTTTGTAGTAGGTTTATAGTAGGTTTGTAGTAGGTTTATAGTAGGTTTATAGTAGGTTTATAGTAGGTTTATAGTGGGTTTGTAGTAGGTTTATAGTGGGTTTATAGTGGGTTTATTACTACAACTCTCATAAAGGCTTATTTAAGTTAGTATTTATTTTTAATCAATTTATAATTAATGGCTAAGTTATTTTACTAGTTAATACTTAGCCTAGTTAATTTGAGTCTGTATTTTTACATTTAGTCTTGTAGTCTAGTGTTATTTAGTATTGTATAGGCCCTACGCTATCATGCTTTATTATATAATTATAATCAAACGACTTGTAGAATTATTGAATTAACAGTCAATGACTTGTTTAATATTTGGATAATATATAAATTAGCTAAGCGATGTTTGTTAAAGGACGATAAATAAAAAAGATTCAACAACATCGTAGTACATTTTTAATTATATTTTTATGAGTAAATAATTAAAAAGAATAAAGAAATTTAAAGAATAGTTTAAATAATATGAAAACGTTACCATTTCATAAGTTTCTTGTTATCAGAAAGCTATTTACCTTTGGCTAAAGACAACATTTATGAGCAAGATAATGAAAAATCAAAATGTTTTTTTAAATGAATGATCTGAATAAACCTAGGGCTCCTAATGTTTGTTTTTTATTTAAACAAAAAAAAAATTATATAAATATAACCATTTCCATTGTTGTTTTTTCCCCAACAAAACTATTTACCTTTCCCTTCGCCTTTTTTGAAATTTCATTTTTGGAAAATTTTGGACAAGAAAGTCATCATGCAGCTGTGAACAGTGTTCCCATAGGATTTGTTAGATATTATACGATGACAGATATCGAGCAATAATGCATAAAGGATGGCCAGGCCGACAGTCAGAGTGACAATCAGACATATGTTAGAAGAATGTATGGCCTCAATCACTTAAAGTCTCAATCCCTTTCGGTCGAAACCGAAAATGAACCGAAACTTAACTTTTCTGATTCGGCCGAAACCAAACCTACGCCAAAAGTGATCAAATGGCAACTTTTTGCGCCGAAACCGAAATTCGGTCGGTCTCTGCTGTAGACACTCATTGCTCCAACTGTCACTACAGACATACATTGCTACAACTGTCATTACAGACAGCCATTGCTACAACTGTCATTACAGACAGCCATTGCTACAACTGTCATTACAGACAGCCATTGCTACAACTGTCATTACAGACAGCCATTGCTACTACTGTCACTACAGACTGCCATTGTTACAACTGTCACTACAGACAGCCATTGCTACAATTGTCACTAAAGACAGCCATTGCTACAACTGTCACTACAGACAGCAATTGCTACAACTGTTATTACAGACAGCCATTACTACAAATGTCACTACAGACAGCCATTGCTACAACTGTCACTACAGACAGCCATTGCTACAACTGTCACTACAGACAGCCATTGCTACAACTGTCACTACAGACAGCCATTGCTACAACTGTCACTACAGACAGCCATTGCTACAACTGTCACTACAGACAGCCATTGCTACAACTGTCATTACAGACAGCCATTGCTACAACTGTCATTACAGACAGCCATGGCTACAACTGTCATTACAGACAGCCATTGCTACAACTGTCACTACAGACAGCCATTGCTACAACTGTCACTACAGACAGCCATTGCTACAACTGTCATTACAGACAGCCATTGCTACAACTGTCATTACAGACAGCCATGGCTACAACTGTCATTACAGACAGCCATTGCTACAACTGTTATTACAGACATACATTGCTACAACTGTCACTACAGACAGCCATTGCTACAACTGTCATTACAGACAGCCATTGCTACAACTGTCATTACAGACAGCCATTGCTACAACTGTCATTACAGACAGCAATTGCTACAACTGTCATTACAGACAGCCATTGCTACAACTGTCATTACAGACAGCCATTGCTACTACTGTCACTACAGACAGCCATTGCTACAACTGTCACTACAGACAGCCATTGCTACAACTGTCACTACAGACAGCCATTGCTACAACTGTCACTACAGACAGCCATTGCTACAACTGTCACTACAGACAGCCATTGCTACAAATGTCACTACAGACAGCCATTGCTACAACTGTCACTACAGACAGCCATTGCTACAACTGTCACTACAGACAGCCATTGCTACAACTGTCACTACAGACAGCCATTGCAACAACTGTCATTACAGACATACATTGCTACAACTGTCATTACAAACATACATTGCTACAACTGTCATTACAGACAGCCATTGCTACAACAGTCATTACAGACATACATTGCTACAACTGTCATTACAGACAGCCATTGCTACAACTGTCACTAGAGACAGCCATTGCAACAACTGTCACTACAGACAACCATTGCTACAACTGTCACTACAGACAGCCATTGCTACAACTGTCACTACAGACAACCATGGCTACAACTGTCATTACAGACAGCCTTTTCTACAACTGTCATTACAGACAGCCATTGCTACAACTGTCACTACAGACAGCCATTGCTACAACTGTCACTACAGACAGCCATTGCTACAACTGTCACTACAGACAGCCATTGCTACAACTGTCACTACAGACAGCCATTGCTACAACTGTCATTACAGACAGCCATTGCTACAACTGTCACTACAGACAGCCATTGCTACAAATGTCACTACAGACAGCCATTGCTACAACTGTCACTACAGACAGCCATTGCTACAACTGTCATTACAGACAGCCATTGCTACAACTGTCATTACACACAGCCATTGCTACAACTGTCATTACAGACAGCCATTGCTACACCTGTCACTACAGACAGCCATTGCTACACCTGTCACTACAGACAACCATTGCTACAACAACAGTGTCCCGTTCATGACATGGCGACTCAACATTGACGTTTTGTTGTACACCAAGGAAACAAAACTACAAAAAACACGAATCAGGATCTGAATTAGCGGCACGAAGAAAATATTTTTAAACAAAATGTTTGTACCCTTTCCGGCGTCTGCTGGCAGAGAAGCGGAAGTAAGTTCACGTGACGCCGACTTAGTGGTTTGTTGTCCTCGGGATCTCCCCCCACCCCCCACCCCCCCCGCCCCCCACCCCCGAGCATATGCGCATCCAACAAATTGCGTTGTTTAATTCACTCCCATCCCAACAAGCTAATTTAATATTCGATTATTTCACTCCCATCTCGGCAAGCTTAAATCAAGTAGTCGATTATTTCATTCCCACCTCATAAACTTAATAAAGTAGTCGATTATTTTACTCCCTTACTCATCAGTTTCTCTTTAATTCTCTCTGATCTGTACATTTATTTCCCAAACACCCTCCGAACCAGTTTGTTTATTTCATCATTCTTATTAGAGATGGATTAACGGGACACCATCACCACCACCCCATATACTCTGAAATATTTATTCCACAACTTCCACACAGCTCCATCTCAGGATGCCTGTCTTGCGACTCATCTATTCTTGAACAGCACTTTGTTACAGGGGACGAGTAAAGAAACGTGAAATGGGGTATCGAGGCCCGTGTGAGTTTGTTTTGTTCGATAAAGAACCGGGGAGAAATTTAAAGAGAATGAAAGGGAACGCTGGAAACAAAGAGGGACAGAATGAGAAAGGGAGAAAGAGACATAAAAAAGTTTAAGAGGGAGTCGGGGGGGGGGGGGAGACTATGTGTTTTCTTAATGATTCTAAAACATTCACGTATATTAATTTTGTCAAATGCCAAGTGTCCACTCTTTTGAACCAACCAACCAGCATGCATACGGTAGAAGGAATGAATCACTCAGAATGATGGTCTTGTGAAATGTAGGTGACCACAAATACGCGCACATCTCGCCACTCATACCACCACCGCGCCGAGTGTGGAGGGAGGGAAGAAGCGAGGTGGCCCCGTGTGTGTCTCTGGCCTGATAAGCCGGCTCTTAAAACTCGCGAAGCCTTTTTCCCATCCGCATTCGCTTCACAGCTCCGACAGGAAACAGACGTGCTGTCTCGGTGAGTAGACCAACCATCATCTATCTTTTTTCTTTTTTTAAAATATACCGCAGTTCTTCTTTCATTCGCATTTTATCAAATTCATTGATGATTAATTTCTTCTTCTATATTTCGATCAATGTATTGGTCATTCTGGCTTCATTTTAATATACCATAACTAAACTATTTAAAATGTGTGGTGTTGTGTGCTTAAAAGCGCCGCAACCAGATTTTTTAAAATCTCATCAGTAAAATGACAATTATGGAATACAATATATATTAGGGGGGGGGGGGGGGGGGGTTAAAAATAACGATAACTCCTTGTGTTATTCCTAAAACTAAATCAGTTTGTCCACCATCTTTTTTTTTAATTTCTACTAACTTCATCTTGTCTAATATGTTTCTACTTTAAATTTTGAATAGGAAAGAAAATTAAAGTAGATTGTGTTTATTTTAACAGTCTGTCAAATCTATGTGGTGGACTTTCACGCCACTCTTTGAGTTTGAATCTGATTAAAACTCCAGGGTGTTCCATGAAAATAACGTTTGAGAAAGTGGAAAAACGGTGGAAAAAGGGGGGGGGGGCAGTGGTGATCAGTTAGTGTTCTCTTCATCTGTCGTTCAGAACAAAGAAGAAAAAACTTAGCGTAGCCTAGTCTAGACTAGACTAGACGAGGCATTGGAAAAGCCCGATGTAAAGCATTTCGGGTTCATTGTGATGGTCGGTTGAACATATTGCTGTTCTGGGGCGAGGGTATCAGGTCACGGTCTGTTGAACGTAGAGTTATTTTCATTCCTGGTCACGGTCCGCTGATAAATATATTTTTTTATATAAAGAAGCAGGAACTAATTTTTTCCAAAGTTCTGTTTCCAACTACCAAGTCCCCCCCCCCTTTTTTTTGTACCATCCAACCCCACCCAACCCCTATAAGGGAAAAAAAAACTTAATGCAGACTTCAGGTTTTTCGAAAGATCTGACAAAATTCTGACCAAAATAATGTCGTCGCAAGCCACAACACATGCTGGAGGTGCTACATAATTAATGTAGAGTTTAAACATGTATGAATGTATGTTAGACATGTAGAGTTTATTTCGTTGTGTTTATTTTCATATGTGGTACATCATCACCCTAAGCAGGGGGTACAAAAACTCGTGTGTTCTTTAAGCAACGCTCGCCACTTATTGATTTCTGTGTCCGTTGCTCTCCTGCTAAAGATACTCCTTAACAGAAGCAACTGCTGCCGTGCCCTAAACAATGGCTGCCCGTCCACCCGACACAATGCGTGTCACGACACAATGACTGCTCCCTTCCAACACCCAATCATGACTGACGGTTCCTTCCAACACACAATCATGACTGACGGTTCCTTCCAACACACAATCATGACTGACGGTTCCTTCCAACACACAATCGCGATCACCACCGTCCCCCCCCCCCCCCCCGTTGACCCTCTCATATTAAACCTTTACCATCTTGTTTTGGGACCCTCACATATCCGATCCCATAATCAATCCCATATCCGATATATGATACCGGTACTTATTTGACATCAGCTCCCCTGCAGTGACATCGGCTGGGTCCTACAATGACATCGGCTGGGGCCTACAATGATATCGGCTGGGCCCTACAATGGCATCAGCTCGCCCCTGCAGTGACATCGGCTCGTGTCTCGTTCACTGTTAAACCTTTTCAAATTTAGGAATGACACAAAAATGCCGGCCATGGTGCATACTTTTTCTGGGTGCAACTTTCCTGATAGTTGCAACTTTCCTGATAGTTGCAACTTTCCTGATAGTTGCAACTTTCCAGATAGTTGCAACTTTCCTGATAGTTGCAACTTTCCTGATAGTTGCAACTTTCCTGATAGTTGCAACTTTCCTGATAGTTGCAACTTTCCTGATAGTTGCAACTTTCCTGATAGTTGCAACTTTCCTGATAGTTGCAACTTTCCTGATAGTTGCAACTTTCCTGATAGTTGGTTTAAAATAAATCAATTTCAAACTTGTTGGTCTACTCTTTCAAAAGCGCACCTCCCCCCCCCCCACCCCCACCCCCTTAACCCCAACAAAAAAATATAAAATTAAAAATTATTTTGAAGAAGAAAAAAAAAACACTTTTCAGACCACTCAAAAATGTGTAGTGACGAGAGTACATGTTTATATTTCTGAGCCTTACATCGACTTGACATGTGCTATCTTCCACCTCGCTGTACTATGCATGACACGTGTCACTGAGCAGTCCAGCCGTGTCAGGTGATCTATGTCAGACTTGCAGGGAGGAGAGCTTTGATTGCATTGATTAGTCAATAATGACCCCCAGGGGTCACAGAGCATGACCCCTCAGGGTCAGGGAGTGGGCCAAAATGGGGACAGTGCGCGAGGCTCGTGTTGATTTAAACATTATCTACTGCAGCGGCGGCGACGGTTCTAAAAGGGTACAACTTTTGATTTCATGTAATATCCAAGTCCAGCCAGCCAACTTTATCTCCCACTACTCAAAGGTATCAGTAAACTTTAGAGATATTCAATGTAAGGAATACCGTTACTTAAGTAAGCATCTAATGTATGATCGCATACTTATTATTATGTGCAAGTTTATCAAACGTTATCAGGCTATCAAGTTTATGAAACATTATCAAACTATCAAGTTTATCAAGCGTTTTCATACTATCAATTTTTGTAGGACCACAAATCACAAATGAATCCCCCCTCCCCACCAGTGGCGTAGCGAGGGGGGAGCAAGGGGGGCATCATTCCCCGGGCGCTACTCACAAAGGGGCGCCACTCACAAAGGGGCGCCAAATGGTATATTTTACATAAAATATTGTATGGTTTTCGAATAGGGGGGGGGGCGCTAAAAAGGTAGTGTGCCCCGGGCGCGAGTTAAGCTCGCTACGCCACTGCTCCCCACTCCCGTCAACGATATCGTCTATCGTGCATATTTATGAACCAGCAGAGGCTGACCATCATAGGGGCAAATAACTTAATGTTGAGTCACTATTAGCAGGTAGCTGAGACTACGATCAATAAATCTGTCATTCCCTATGGAGGGGTTTGACTCACTGGGAAATGAATGATGTACCGCACTGTCAGATTTAGGGACAATTCACTACGGCAAAGATTGGTTCTAAGGGTTTATGATACCAACGTTTCAAACAATTATTTCATAGTTTTAATTTACAAGGTTAATCCAACAGTTTGTAGATGAGCTCGTGAGTGAACAACTGGAACACAGTTTGTAGATTGGCTAGTGAGTGAACAGCGGGAACACAAACAAACAGTTTATAGATGGGCTAGTGAGAGCGGGAACACAAACAAACAGTTTATAGATGGGCTAGTGAGTGAACAACTGGAACACAAACAGTTTATAGATGGCTAGTGAGTGAACAACTGGAACACAGTTTGTAGATGGGATAGTGAGTGAACAACTGGAACACAGTTTGTAGATGGGCTAGTGAGTGAACAACTGGAACACAGTTTGTAGATGGGCTAGTGAGTGAACAACTGGAACACAGTTTGTAGATGGGCTAGTGAGTGAACAGTTTATAGATGGCTAGTGAGTGAACAGCGGGAACACAAACAAACAGTTTATAGATGGCTAGTGAGTGAACAACTGGAACACAGTTTGTAGATGGGATAGTGAGTGAACAATTGGAACACAGTTTGTAGATGGGCTAGTGAGTGAACAACTGGAACACAGTTTGTAGATGGGCTAGTGAGTGAACAACTGGAATTATGGGAGTCATTGGTATGGGAGTTTTTCTCTCCGAGACGTAAAAATATAGAAAATTTTAATAATTTGTGTGTGTACCGAATAAACAACTTTATTTTAAATATTAAATGAGCTCGTGTGGGAGAGGGGGGAGGATAGGCCTGGCTCCACTGCTTGTTTGTTGAATCGCAACTAGTAGTAAATTCGCTTGAGTTTGAGTGGTCCAAATCTTATTCACCATCCATTGGGTGGTCCTAATCTTTTACACGGCTTTAACTCCAATCATTAGAGATTTATTCAACAGAGAACTAATCACAGAACAAAACTTTTACATACGTCTTGAAAAGAAGAAAATCATATCATTAGCTTCTCCTAAACACGCAGGTTTACCTTCCTACATGCACACACACACACAAACACACGTACAACACACAAACACACGTGGCGAATCGCCAGAAACGCCTCCTCCTCTTTCACAGATCAACAAAATAAAAACTTTAAAAAGAGTACACGCCAAGCACCTCTCTTTTGAATTTTAGAGAATTTGGGGGGGGGGCGGTGGAATTACTGCAGTTTCAGCACACCTTGGCATGTCGCAATGCTGCCCACCTTCCTGTGTTCTAAAAGTGCAATAGTTCTAAAACTGATTGTAATTATAACCAGAGCTGTTGCGTGACCTTTGGAGCCATCACCCCCACCCGGTAAATTTTCTGTTTTGTTCCCCCTGCATTCATAAGTTTTCTACCCCAATTGTTTGCAGGACCCACGCTACGATCTCTGAATTCAACACAAGGTACATCAGAGTTGTTAGGACTTAGGGCTTAAAAAACAGTTGAGTGACTTGGAGTCATGCCAACTGCAGCTGGGATGCGGGATCTAGCGTCTAACTAAAATCTTATCTGAGCCATAAAGGAAAATCTGATAAATATCGATCAGTGGAGAAAGAAGAAATAAAGATCCGAAAGACCTTTGATCTATCTCCGGTGATTAATTCAGATAACTTTTTTTATCGTACCCGTATTTTATTATTTAAAGTTAAATAGTGTGCAATCAAGCATCTTATTGGGGATCAAAATAATTTTTGGCAAATGGAATTATTATACCAAGTGTTGGAAGGTGCCATTAACGTCATTAACAGTGTTTAATAGCTATTTGCCGCCCCATCCCCCCCCCCCAAATAAAAAAAGGTCAGTGACCCCGAGACATTCCAGCAGACCATAATGTTGATCATCTTTGGCCAACTTCTGTGTTGACACATTCGCAAGCTTTCCTCTATTTCCCCCCATGTTCTGTGACGACACTTCCGACCGAGCGCTTCGGCCTGAACTGCTTCGCTGTGGGCGGCTGTTGAAAGTGATCTTTGGTTACATAAACAGTTTTACAGTAGGGCTGTTAAAAGTGCTCTTTGGTTACATAAACAGTTTTACCGAACGGTTGTTGAAAGTACTCCACGACTACGTAAACAGTTGTACACTAAGCCCGTTCAGACATGATAAACTATTGCAGTGGTTCTTGACAGTTGGGGGGGGGGGGGGGGGTTGTCGCCGAAGAAGCGCACATGCCAATCTGTCAGATTTAGAGAATGTGTCATAATAGGATGTAGTATATAAGAATATAGTGTTAAAACTTAATGTTACAATGTAACAATTCAAATGAAGGCATCTGCATTGTGTTTCCTTCGACTCATCACATGATACACTTTTGTAACGTGCCTTCCGTCCTGGGAAAGGATCTAGGCGACGCATAACCTCAATATGGCTCTCTCTCTCCCCCACCCCCAACTGTTTGAAACCAATTGACCACTACTGAGAAACACCTTCTTAGTAGCAATGTAGAGACAAGAGTTAGTTTCAGACACACACATTATGCCATGGGGTGACTACTGGTCCCTCTGATCCCTGTTTGATGTCTGCTACGTCATGCACTGGGGTCATCGGACTGATGTTAAATTACATTTTTAGCACCTGATGCCTAAAGTTGAGTCACTGGGATCAGTTGAAAATCTGCCAGAGGTTTAGTTTGAAAAATGATATCACCTTTTTCCCACCTGATTAGTTGAACACACTATCAAATAATGGGAATTTTGGGGGGTGGGGGGGGCGGGTGAATGATGTAACATAGTTGGACAGTTGGCACTTCGTGTACAGGTATTGGGGAAACCAACAAATTTGAAGGTGACAGGATCTAATGTTCTGACTAGACTACCCATTGATAGTTTAAGGTGTAAACAAGAGGTCAAAGGTTAAGTGCACTTGGATTTAGCTGCGTTATGGAGAGAAAATTAAAAGTAAACGTACATGCGGGTGGGGGTGTGTGTGGGGGTGGGGAGCGCCCCTAAAGTCATTTTTCTTTTCTCAAGAAAATGGAGACCATTTTGTTGAAACATTTTAAATCTTATATTGCCCTTTCCATCCGCCATGTTGGTGGGATTCTGCTGTCCACTCTTTGTTCTGCTGTCCTCTCTTTGTTCTGCTGTCCTCTCTTTGTTCTGCAGTCGCTGTTGTTGCTTCTGTTACGGTTTTTGCTGTTGTCCCCTGTTTTACGGTTGTCCTTGTTGGTGCTGCTTTCCACGGTTGGTGTTGTTGCCCCGATGTTGCAGTTGTTCATATTTATGCCATAGGGCCCGTAACAAATTGCAAGTTGTGCAGGTCCGTTGAAACAAGTTCCTCTGGGCTCTCCATTCTTGCACCAGCTACTATGAACCCTTTACGTAACACTTTAAGAACTACTGACAGCATTCCATTTCTAAAACTCGGCCAGTCCTTTAATTCCTCATAATAATAGTAACATATCACAATTGATAATCTAATGAGTCTTAATTCAACATTTAAATTCCGATATTTATTTAATCGATACATTCATACACAGACTCGATACCTGCATGTACAAACTCGATACCAGAAATTACATACTCGATACCAGCATGTACAGATTCGATACCTGCATGCCCAGTATTCATTTTAATAGAATTATTTCTTTGTTTTTTTGTTTTTTTTGCGACATTCCTTTCAGCACATTCATTTTTGATACTCCACCAACACATTTCACCATAATCCCACCCGTTACAAATACACATATCATACAACTGGAGTCCAGACCAGAATTACCTAAATCAGTTCTTCTCCGTGTAAGGCAATAACTTGTCTTTGGAGAGAGATAAAGAAGCGGACAGGAAGCTACAGATCAATAATGTCCAGGCATAAAATTGTGTCCGTGACAGGAGACACGGCTCCGTGGAGCCGGCGTGATGAATGGCGTCGTCCCTTTGCCCAAACTGCGTTTTGATTGGCTACAGAGAGAATAGGACGGCCAGGCTTTGGGCAGGACGGAAGGAATTATTTGAATACAGTTTTGCGTTATGGCGTAGTGGCGGAACTTAAGAGTAGCATCATTTCCATCCTTACATGCGATATGGGTAGCACCCTATAGCTAGAAAAACAAAGGCATTTGTGTAGCACCGTATCCAGCCACAACATGACATATCGGTAGCAACATATCTAGCACAACAGGACCTATTGGTAGCAAAATATTTAGCAGAACAGGACCTATTGGTTGCAACATATCTGGGCCATATGGGTAGCAACATATCTAGCACAACAGGCCCTGTAGCTAGCAAAATCTCTAATTCACTCCAACAAAACAATTTAAATATAATTACATGATGACCAGGTGTGCTGGCAATGACTCACTGCCTGCTGACTTAATTCCAGCACATCAGCATGTTTATTAACCATTCGTTATAACAACTAAACACCGAAGTGACATATCTGACTCATGCGATGTTACTACCATAGTATCTGTTGTTATATGTTACTGACATCTGTTTGTTATATGTTACTGGTATCTGTTTATTATATGTTACTGGTATCCGTTGTTATATGTTGATGCGTTCAGTTGTCACTGTCTCTTGTACTTGCCAGCAGATCATCTGCTCAAACAACTTACTTTTAGTTTTGTTTTGTACCCCCAGGGGGGGGTGCGGGCCCCGGGGATATTATGTTGTCCTGTAATGTTATACAGTTACACATTCTGTAAATATCTACATTGAAATTTGTATACACCTGGTGTCGGCTGACTTTTTATCTCTTAATACACCTGGTGTTGGCTGACTTTTTAACTCTTAATACACCTGGTGTTGGCTGACTTTTTATCTCTTAATACACCTGGTGTTGGCTGACTTTTTAAATCTTAATACACCTGGTGTTGGCTGACTTTTTATCTCTTAATACACCTGGTGTTGGCTGACTTTTTATCTCTTAATACACCTGGTGTTGGCTGACTTTTTATCTCCTAATACACCTGGTGTTGGCTGACTTTTTATCTCTTAATACACCTGGTGTTGGCTGACTTTTTAACTCTTAATACACCTGTTGTTGGCTGACTTTTTATCTCTTAATACACCTGTTGTTGGCTGACTTTTTATCTCTTAATACACCTGGTGTTGGCTGACTTTTTATCTCTTAATACACCTGGTGTTGGCTGGCTTTTTAACTCTTAATACACCTGGTGTTGGCTGACTTTTTAACTCTTTATACACCGCTTGTTTCCTGACCTTATAAACTCTAAATAAACCCATATTGACAGACAAACTCTGACGTTGACACACTGAATGAAACGCTATGCAACCTCTTGAGTCCCACTCCGGCAAACTTGTAATGAAATGTCCTAAATTTGATTGATTACTTTACAGCAATAGATGAAATAGAAGAATGATGACGAGCGGCAGAAATGATTGGAGCAGAAATGATTGGAGCAGAAATGATTGGAGCAGAAATGATTGGAGCAGAAATGATTGGAGCAGAAATGATTGGAGCAGAAATGATTGGAGCAGAAATGATTGGAGCAGAAATGATTGGAGCAGAAATGATTGGAGCAGAAATGATTGGAGCAGAAATGATTGGAGCAGAAATGATTGGAGCAGAAATGATTGGAGCAGAAATGATTGCAGCAGAAATGATTGGAGCAGAAATGATTGGAGCAGAAATGATTGGAGCAGAAATGATTGGAGATGGAGATAAATTTTAAAAAAATTACCACTTAAATCTTAACAAACCTGGTACCTCTTGGTGGAAGGTCGTAAAATGAATGTGTTGAAAGGAATGTCGTAACATGAAAAGTCTACCCCTGCCAAGCAGTTTGACTTGGGTGAGATGTGGGGTTCGGAGGGTGGAGATTTGGTTTCGAGTGGGAGGGCACTGAGCATAAATTATAAGAAATCTAAATAGAGAAAAGAGAAGCAGGTTACATGAGCTGCTCCATCCCTAAGAGGTTCAGTTACATCACAAGGTCCTACACAAAGTCCTACACGAAGTCCTACACAAAGTCCTACACAGAGATTAATGTCGAAAATCGGACAACCTTACATTTAGTAACAAAGGAATGTTTCTGTATGTCTACCAGTTCAGCCAGTTCTCTCTCCCACGACACATTTCTCTCCCTGCCTCTCTCCCACACACACATTTCTTTAAACTCCTCAACACTCTCGAAAGCTCTTCATTGGCTTTTGACCTGTTCGAGATTTTGGCAACGTTTCTTGCTCTGAAACAGTGTGTGGGTTAGTCTGACCCCCCCCCCCCCACAATGTGCCTGCTGTTGCACTTCTAACTACAGACTGGTCACGAACCAAACACATGTTCACCTGGCCACTTAGCTGGCTGCCAACTTTCATGTCTTTCATTCAAAGGTAAACATTAGATTTTATTTGACTGCTAGTCGTGCAGTCATTACGGTTAGTGGGCTGTACTATCATTAAGTTACCGGCAGGGGCGTAGATAGGGTTCATGCCGCCCTGGGTGGGGGGAAGCTTTTCGCCGCACCTTTCCATAAAAAATATATTTTAAAAAATCCGCCGTTTTCCGAAAAGGCCGCCCCTCAAAATAAAGACAAAAAGTGCCACCTGGGGCGCACCGCCTCCTCCACATCCCTTCCTACGCCCCTTTACCGGTTATTGAAACTTATATTATCAAGATACCATAACAGTGAATTGAAACCGTCCCAGCCTCAAGCTTTCAGTGACCGGACTGCCCTAGCCTTTAGTGTCCGGACTGCCCTAGCCTTTAGTGTCCGGACGGTCCTAGCCTTTAGTGTCCGGACTGCCCTAGCCTTTAGTGTCCGGACTGTCCTAGCTTTTAGTGTCCGGACTTCCCTAGCCTTTAGTGACCGGACTGTCCTAGCCTTTAGTCACTTTAGTGACCTGACTGTCCTAGCCTTTAGTGACCGGACTGTCCAGCCTTTAGTGACCGGACTGCCCTAGCCTTTAGTGACCGGACTGCTCTAGCCTTTAGTGACCGGACTGCCCTAGCCTTTAATCACTTTAGTGACCGGACTGCCCTAGCCTTTAATCACTTTAGTGACCGGACTGCCCTAGCCTTTAGTCACTTTAGTGACCGGACTGCCCTAGCCTTTAGTGATCGGACTGTCCAAGCCTTTAGTCACTTTAGTGACCGGACTGTCCTAGCCTTTAGTCACTTTAGTGACCGGACTGTCCTAGCCTTTAGTGACCGGACTGCCCAGCCTTTAGTGACCGGACTGCACTAGCCTTTAGTCACTTTAGTGACCGGACTGCCCTAGCCTTTAGTCACTTTAGTGACCGGACTGCCCAGTCTTTAGTGACCGGACTGTCCAAGCCTTTAGTGATCGGACTGCCCAGCCTTTAGTCACTTTAGTGACCGGACTGTCCCAGCCTTTAGTGACCGGACTGCCCAGCCTTTAGTCACTTTAGTGACCGGACTGTCCCAGCCCTTAGTGACCGGACTGCCCAGCCTTTAGTCACTTTAGTGACCGGACTGTCCCAGCCTTTAGTGACCGGACTGCCCAGCCTTAAGTGACCGGACTGCCCAGCCTTAAGTGACCGGACTGCCCTAGCCTTTAGTCACTTTAGTGACCGGATTGTCTCAGCCTTTAGTGACCGGACTATCTCAGCCTTTAGTGACCGTACTGTCTCAGCCTTTAGTGACCGGACTGTCTCAGCCTTTAGTGACCGGACTGTCTCAGCCTTTATTGACCGGACTGTCTCAGCCTTTAGTGACCGGACTGTCTCAGCCTTTAGTGACCGGACTGTCCTAGCCGTTCGTGACCGGACTGCCCTGGTCTTTAGTGACCGGACTGTCCTAGCCTTTCGTGACTGGACTGCCCTGGTCTTTAGTGACCGGACTGCCCTAGCCTTTAGTGACCAGACTGTCCTAGCCTTTAGTGACCGGTATTGAGACTGTTGTAGCGCTCAATGTCGTTTATAGTTCACGTGTGCGTGTTCAGTGTACCGCACACACACCTGCTGATGTCCTTCAAGTCGGTGAAGTATAACAAAAAAATGTATTCCAACTTCTTGTCAGTGTAATATATCGCAGTTTTTTTGTTGATAATGGTTCTCCTTCCTTTAACGTTTTGTGTTTCAGGCCGTGTTAGTTGTTAGTTTTAGTATTAGTGTTAGTGTTAGTATTAGTATTAGTGTTAGTATTAGTATTAGTGTTAGTATTAGTGTTAGTATTAGTGTTAGTATTAGTGTTAGTATTAGTGTTAGTATTAGTGTTAGTATTAGTGATACTGTTAGTATGTAATGCCTAATAATAACTTCAAATTTGTTTCACATAATATATTGTTTATTTGAGGGTTTGCTTTTAATCAGCTATGAAATTTAGAGGTTTTTTCTTTTGGTGTTGTTTGTTTGGTAAATGTGGAAGTCAAGTATTTCTTGATTGATATACCGAGCCAAGAGCTCACTGTTTGATATACCGAGCCAAAAGCTCGCTGTTTTATATACGGAGCCAAGAGCTCGCTGTTTGTGATAGAGATTCGGAGATTCTCAGTATCTGGTAGGGAAGAGAAGCAGACGATAAGACAAGAAGATATGATACCCTGTGTATGGTGGGGGGTGCGTGGGTAAATGAAGGCAGACCCCTTGGGATGGGTTAGTGCTACTGGACAAAGAGAAACCTCGGGGTGAGAAATTGGACACGACGTGAGTCATGCCAGGCCTGAATAGCACAGCGGTTCTCAACTTTTGTGGCATAAAAATTGGGGTACGTGTGTAGTGAAATGTGAACGCATTTCAGGGACTCTCAAAACTGGCTTAAGGCACCCACGCGTGGGTTGTCATTTTGATTTGAGTTTAAAATATACCCTTATAAGAAATAGTTGAATAAAATGTAGTAAATGACTTATTTCCAGTTGGAGAATTCGTATGACACTAGGTGTGGTTAAAAATATTTACTAATGGCTCCAACGCCAGAGTTTGTGTGTGTCAACGCGAGAGTATGTGCGTGTCAACGCCAGAGTTTGTGTGTGTCAACGCCACAGCTCCTGTGTGTCAATGCCAGTCCTTCTGTGTGTCAACGTCAGATTTTATGTGTGTCGTATTTGCACTTAAAATAGTAAACATTATTTTTTTTAAAGCATTAAAAAACGTGTGATATTTGTGTATGAGGCATTGACACCGTCGTGGCGTTGAATGCAAAACAGTGTTAGAACCGCTGGCGAATGCAGACAGGCACGACAAAAATGCGCAGGTCTGGGTGAAGGGTGGGGTGAGGTGAAGGGTGGTCTTGGTAAAACGACGGACGAGTAGATAAGACAGGACTTTTACAAGAGATGAAAATACTTGGCCTTATGAACTGTCCTTGACCGCGCGTGGAAGTGCCGTCGAGGTTTTGTCTAGCACATAACTGTGTCCGTCGTGTGTACAACGGTATCCTTTATAAACTCACTGACAGCTGTGAGAGGCTGTGACTACTGCGAGAGACCTTGAAAGGCTGAAAGTGTATATTGACATTACTGATTCACTATAGTATACTTTGTGTTTGTTTGAAAAAAAAAACATTCGTAACGAGTAGCGATCTCTGAGCATAGAGTTGGTTTTTCTTGAGTAAAACGTTCTCCTACGTTCTAGGCTCTTAGAAACGGTCTTCCTTTTTTTGTTGTTGTCCTGTCTGTCTATTTCAATCTTCCACATACCTAGTTCTGCTCTCTCCTTCACCCAGCTTGAACGCAGTCCTTCATTTATTTTCCTTATTAACCTTTGCAGCTTTGACATATCGCTCGAAACTCACGGCTCATCAATGGTCTTAGATTTCATCGAACAAAATAATGGAGACAACAAACTGATGAATATCGCGACAACAAAGACTTGCAGTACTGCACACAAACGTATCTCCAAGCTCCGTCCTTAAATACAAAATAAAGTCCACTGCCTCGTTCATTTCAGCTGTCCATTCTCTCGTTCATTTCAGATGTCCATTCTCTCGTTCATTTCAGCTCCATTCTCTCGTTCATTTCAGATGTCCATTCTCCCTAACTGACATCATCACCCCCAACACACACACACACACTCAATACACACCCAACAAACACACACAAACAAACACAAACTTCACACACACACCCCTTCCCCACAAAACTCAGACACATTAATCCCATGTTCACCAACTCTCGCTTTGTCTCGTATCTCCAGTCCTCACGCGCGTGTCTATCCCATCGTGCCTCACGCTGTTCCCAAGTACCGGTACACCCGTGCACAGCTGGTTAACCCTCTGGTCGTCCACTCGACCGGTCAAAATGATGACCCCCTCCCCCCTTTTACACCCACCCCGCCCATCCCATCTGAACGCTCGACTTGAAATACTAATCGATTCTTTGGTGAGTGGAAATAGATATTCCCGGGATGTGGAGTGTAGGGCTGGCAATAGATATTCCCGGGATGGGGAGTTTAGGGCTGGCAATAGATATTCCCAGGATGGGGAGTGTAGGGCTGGCAATAGATATTCCCCGGATGTGGGGAGTAGGGCTGGCAATAGATATTCCCCGATTGTGGGGAGTAGGGCTGGCAATAGATATTCCCTGGATGTGGGGAGTAGGGCTGGCAATAGATATTCCTCGGATGTGGGGAGTAGGGCTCACAATAGATATTCCCCGGATGTGGGGAGTAGGGCTGGCAATAGATATTCCCCGGATGTGGGGAGTAGGGCTGGCAATAGATATTCCCCAGATGTGGGGAGTAGGGCTGGCAATAGATATTCCCCGGATGTGGGGAGTAGGGCTGGCAATAGATATTCCCCGGATGTGGGGAGTATGGCTGGCAATAGATATTCCCTGGATGTGGGGAGTAGGGCTGGCAATAGGTTTTCCCAGATTTCACCAACTGTCTGAGAAGAACGTTTTGTGTTATTCCAGTGAGAGGAGGTCAAGGCTAGTTTTGTACGGGGTCAAACAGAGACAAGTCTGATCATGCTTCATACTAGACACTATTACAACATCTCCACATTACCATATGGCCACATTATAACATCACCACATTACCATATGGCCACATTATAACATCACCACATTACCATATTACCATATGGCCACATTACAACATTACCACATCACCACATTACAACATCCCCACATCACCACATCGCCACATTACAACATCGCCACATAACCATATCACCACATTACAGTACCCTTTCCCATCTGTAAAAGTTCTCACTACCCGCCTCTGTATAACTATTCACATTCACCCACCCATGACATCAGCACCTGTCTACGGTCTCTCACTCTTTCTAGCGCCCCCTCTTCTTTTTTTTCTTCTTTATAGCCCCGACAGTTTTCTGTCCGATCATATTTAACACTCTCCAGCCCCCCTCCTCCCAACATAGTGTAAAAAAAAACCCCGGGGGTCATTCATCACTAGCCAGTCTAACAATTTTGTTTACTCAGCATTTTACCACAGGAATCAATTCTTATTATTCTACATGGGTTCCCATTAGGGTATGATATTTTGTTCTTTCTAACATGACCGTGAGTTTGAGTGCGGGGTGGGGGGGGGGACGGGACAAAGTGTGTGTGATTTGTGGGTGTGATCTTAGATGGAAATGAACATTGTTAAAATTGACTTTCTTATCACTTTTACAGCGCTGGCTTATTTGGCTGTAAAATGTTAGTGGATACGGTTGTAACAGTTCGAGACTTCAAATATTTGTAGCTGTGCACCACGAGCCACAGAAATATGAAAGGTTTGTGTAAGAAGACAGCACCGAGATGGCAACTGAGAGTGCAACTATCAATATCACTTCTTTTTTTCGCCCTGGTGATATTTAAATTGGAGGTAGTTAGTATTACAATTGATTGATCTCCCCGGAATGGAGGAAAGATCAAGTGACAAAGTTGTTGCTATTTTTAGATATAATCTTGTAGACCTTGGTTTAGCAATGCTTTGAAAAGAATTGAACTGTAAAAATTTGTTAGTGCCGTTAAAACTAACACAAGAAATTCATGAAAGCTAGAATCATAATTTTAAAGTCTGAACATTTTTGGTGCAGGTGGGGACGAACGTTCTTATATGATAATTTTTTTTTAAAAATGATTTTGCCCCGGAAATGATGATTTTGAAGTTAACGTATTACCGGGGTGTATCTTTTTAATCCCCCATCACAGTTCACCGGCCTTCCTTCTTGTATCTCTAGAGCACAGGGTAGCAAACTTGTGTATAGACATTCTTTACTGTGGTATGTATGACAGTCTCTCTCGAGTACTCGAACCTGAAGTAACGTGTATTGATTTCTTCCTTTTTTGAGAGATTACCGGCCCAGGCTACACTTGACCTTTTCTTACAATGTTAAATTCCGTTGAGATGTCTGTATCTCTGACCAGTCCTTCTCAGCTACCCGCTTATAAAGTACCGGGTCATTTCAACAAATGATGACATGATTTTGTTTAAACAGTGGGTTAGGATAAATACTCGAGAAAATATCATATTAGACGAGGGCTTAGACAAATGGACTCACTGTCTTGTATGCTAGTTAACTTAACATTAGAGAGAGTTATAAGAAGTAAGCATGCATATTTCAGCATGCATATTTACACCCGAGGAACAATCACGGGATGCATTCTGAGCGAAACCCAAGACCCACAACCAATGAGGAGTCTCTACAACCAACCCCTTCAGTATTTTGCATATGCTGATGACACAGCACTGTCGTGGAAAAGTAGTAAAGACATATCAAAAGCCTATACTGAATTAGAAGACACATCTTTACAAGCAGGGCTAGAAGTTAGCAACGAAAAACAAAATACATGACTGTATTTTAAGAACACACTGACAGTGGCGTAGTGAGGGGGGGATCATGCCCCGGGCGCTACTCACAAAGGGGCGTCAAATGGTATATTTTACTATAAAATTGTATGGTTTTCGAATAGGGGGGGGGGCGCTAAAAAGGTAGGGGGGCGCTAAAAGGGTATTGGGGGCGCTAAAAAGGTATTGTGCCCCGGGCGCGAGTTAAGCTCGCTACGCCACTGCACACTGATGAAACCATTAAAATTAGAAACCACGCTTTAGAAAAAATAAATCAATTCAAATGTCTAGGATCCTTAACAAAGGAAAGAAATACATTACTAACAGAATTTTTTTTTTTTTTTTAAATATCGGCCGGAAACGGGGCAAACTTCAGTAGTCACAAAATACTCAAAAGTTTAGTTTTTTTTAAATTACAAGAAAAACTAAGAAAACTATATGTAAAACTTATAATAAAACTGTAATCAGACCAGCTGTAATGTAACATATACGGTACGCAAGTAAAAGCATCAGTTAGGTCTGAGTGGAAGGAAGTGACGAGGCAGGCCAATGCCTACGTGCAGGGATGGATTATGGTCCCAGGCCATTATGGTCCCAGGTCATTATGGTACCAGGTTATTATGGTCCCAGGTCATTATGGTCCCAGGTCATTATGGTACCAGGTCATTATGGTCCCAGGTTATTATGTTCCCAGGTCATTATGGTCCCAGGTCATTATGGTCCCAGGTCATTACGTCGACACACGTCATCATAAAGTCTGCTCTAGTCAGCGCATTTCTTAAGTATTTTTTTACATTTAATTTAAATTTCTTGACCCCCCTAAGATTGATAATAGGCGTTACTGTGTATTCAAAAAGTTAGGCTCTTGTACATTCAGACGATGTTTCAAATCAATCTAATGGGGACCACTCGACCCCGACCAACACATAACGAGAACCGCTGAACTAAAACATGGCGAAGCTATTTTACAATTAGGCGTCGGGACAAGGAAGTATAATGAATTGTCCTAACAAATTAAAAAACGTCTGTGTGGATAAATCCCTTCTGCTTGCAAGCACAAGGAAGTGAAATAACGTTGTAAAGCTTACGCAAATTTACCAATAGATACCAAAGTAATATATAATCATAACTAGAGAGATCAATATTATGTCAGCTGTTGTAGGCCAAAAAGAACCGTCACGGGACTTGGGGGGGGGGGGGGGGCCTCTGCAAAATTTCTGCTCCCCCCCCCCCCCCAAACCTTGCATTCAGAGCTAAATTTTTTCACTTAACGACTTTAAGCCCATTAAAATCAGAGGCCCCCACAGCTGCAGGGGTTGATGGGCCCCACGCGACGACACAGACGCCAAAGTCAACCATGTTACGGTTAAAGCATTTTTTGTTTTACTCAATCGAAAACAAAATACAAATTATGATCCAAACGTGCACAGCTTTCAAGAGCTACAACTACACGATTGGACAATTTTTATTCCGGCAACTTAGGAATCCAAAAATGTTTTGGATTATAATATATATATATATATATATATATATATATATATATATATATATATATATATATATATATATATATATATATATATATATATATATATAATGAATCGAATAAGCCAGTCTCTTGGGGGATTCAGTCTCTTCAACCTTAGACAACACGAGTTGTACACTAGCACATAGTTGTACACTAGCACATAGTTGTACACTAGCACACAGTTGTACACTAGCACATAGTTGTACACTAGCACACAGTTGTACACTAGCACATAGTTGTACACTAGCACACAGTTGTACACTAGCACATAGTTGTACACTAGCACACAGGTGTACACTAGCACACAGTTGTACACTAGCACACAGGTGTACACTAGCACACAGTTGTACACTAGCATACAGGTGTACACTAGCACACAGTTGTACACTAGCACACAGTTGTACACTAGCACACAGTTGTACACTAGCACACAGGTGTACACTAGCACACAGTTGTACACTAGCACACAGGTGTACACTAGCATACACTCATTACCATTATTCAACACGCCACCTTAGAAAATGTCACCGAATTCAACAAGCCACCGTCTAAATCACTTGGCTTACTTTGTCTTGTCTGCTGAAGAAGGCTCTAAGCCGAAACGTTCAAACCTTATTGTCCTGTCAATTAATTCAAGCTTAGCATACCTTGTTCTACTATTTCATTTACACAGCTTGAATGCAGTCCATCATTTATTATCAAAAACACTAATGGCTAAGTTATGAAACTAATTAGGTTGGTTTAGGAATGAGGGGTAGTGTCAATGATTTGTCCGTGTTCTGTGGGCAAGTGTGTTTGGTGTGGAGAGTATTTGTGTAGCTGTTGCTATGTGCTTTGTATTTGTGACGCATAGTTGGGAATGAGAGATGACGTCGTTGGTGGTTATGGTTTGATTGTTGCGGCGGATCAAAGAAGACACGCTGTTTTTTTTTTCAATAAAGAACCTTAAGTGACAGAGATCATTGATCTGTTGAATAATTACCCCTAGAAGCCCTTGTACTTCTTATCCTCTATTAGCAGTTCGTAACATGGTATGATCTTTGCCTCATAGCCGCCATCTTACTTTAAACTACCCAAATAATTTTATTATAAGAAGGGAAAAAACTTCTTGATTATTCTGTCTTGATACCGTAATATTGCGGCACGCATGATAGACGTCGCATGACAGACGTCGCATGACAGACGTCTCATGACATATGTCGCATGACAAACATCGGCTGAAAATGCTGAGTGGGTCCAATAAAAAGTGAGTTAGTGTTCCAAGGATTGGACATTACGAATATTGAACACGTATCGAATTAATGTAGGGTGGTATGGCTGAGTTCATGAGTTCAACATCAGAGTGTTTGTGTGTGTGTGTGTGTGTTTTAGGTTGGGGTGTGAGGGTGTCTAGTAGTAGCGCAAGCAATCAGGGCGCACACATCACCCGTTCTAAAAATGCTTATGCATGAGCAGGGAAACAGTTAAGCCTTACCAATTGAGTTAGGACACCACTTCGTTTTGATTGCCGCCGTTAATAGTGTTGGACACGTGACACGATGTCTATTTTTAAGTCACCCTCAACGTGGGCAAGAGGCCAGGCATAACAATTGGCTGTTTATGACGTAGATAAGAGGTGAGGTCATTACAGAGGACGTCACTTTGGTCTTTGTCATGACTATCTATGATTTCATGAATTCATTTTGCTTAGAAAATTAAGAAATTCTGTCAAGTTAAATAGTTTGACAATTTACACATGTTTGTATACATGTGTGACAATTTACACATGTCTGTATACATGTGTGACAATTTACACATGTCTGTATACATGTATGACAATTTACACATGTTTGTATACATGTGTGACAATTTACACATGTTTGTATACATGTATCACATTTTAAAACGTATTACATTCACATAGCGCCCAGCGTTTACCCAAGGGCATTAACTCAGATGTCTCCACATGTCTCAACTGGTAAAACTTGTATGAACTGGAATGCTTCGATGGGCGCAACTGTCAATCAATAGCATGGTATAGAATGGCTCTAACAAAACAATCTAGTTTTCCGGAGCCTGCTACTCTTCAACTGTTAGCTTTTAGATTAACCCCCCCCCCCCCCCCGTACTCCAATACCCTTACCACCACACCCCTCCCCACGAAAATCCTTTTAACACACCTATGAGGGATTGAGAGACTGTTCTTGTATTCCCACTCTGCCCTCAAATGCCCCACTCTGCCCTACCTATATGACGTCTCTACTTTTGTGCGTTGGCATTTTTCAAAAGAATTTTCGCTCCCACTAGCGTTAGAACCCGTCTACGTCTACGCCACTTTATAAGACGACATTTTCAAACAATGCAGCATGGACATTTTTAACTGAATTTGAGTTGAGCAGAATTAAAGCGAAAATCTGATGACTGATATTGAAAGTTTTAAGCAGGATCAAACAAGCTTTGACGATTTTTTTCATATAAAATATGTTCAGTTTATTGCCTAGAATTATTTGTTTGTTAATATATCACTACAATTTTATTGTTTAACTTGTTAACAATTCATTCAGTGTATTGTCTAGAACTGTGGATGCCTTGAAAATTATCATTCGGCAGTGGCGTAGCTAGAGTGTTTGGCGCCCGGGGGCAAGATTCATTTTAAAAGCGCCCTCTTTTCCTTTTTTCAACTCTCAAACCCATTATTTTCATCAATAAAGTAATACCAAAGCACATTTTGGCGCCCCTAACTAGCTGGCGCCCGGATACATCTGCACCCCCCTGCCCCCCCCCCCCTACGCTACGCTTCTGTCATTCGGCCCAACAAAAATAATGAATTCCTTTCGGCCCTCGGCGCAAAAAGTTTGCATACCCCTGGTAGAGAGAATGGATTTGATTAAGTGTCAGCTAATTGTTGGCTCCTTGTCGACCGCAGTGACTCCCAACCGATCGCAATGTTTCGCCTCCGACAACAAAAATGGTTCCCATATTAGCGGGTTCTCAACACAATTTGAAACATTTCACGTGCGTGATAATACAAGTCCGACTCGGAATCTTTCCTTCTTGGTTGTGATGTCTGCCCTCCGTTGACCCTCGGGACGGATGATCCCATGTTGGCACAGCTTCAAATCATTGATTTTAGCACGAGTCTCGAGGTCGTAGACGAGACGGTTGAGGGCCGTGTTCTTGTGACCCAATCTTCGTCCAGCTGAAGTGAGGGGGCGATTAGGGTAGGGTGCTGGATTAAAAAATATGGCCGTTAGCCCCGGGGAGTGGGGGCTGAGGGGAGTCGGGGGCGAAGGGGAGATAGCATTAGTCAGCTCAGTGTGAACATTCTTTCTGCAGACTTTTTCTCACCCCCCCCCCTCTCATCTGCCATTTTCCCCCCTCTTTGTTGGTTATGTCCAACGAGCATGGCAAAGAAACAGAGTAACTTTCCCTTCGTGGTCCTTCCTTCCTTCGAAAATCTATGTTAATTCTTTCACACCCACCCCTCCCCCCTTTTTCTTTACGATTTTCCAGGGCCCTACAAAATATGTATAAATAAACTGATTAGACAACCTGATTAGACAACACGACGGTATCACCTCCAACGCTGACTAACATTCCAGTTATGCCTCTAAGCAAGTCACAACACCCAAAATAATATAGGTACTCATCAAGAATCGACCCAGACATCCGTCCCAAAAGACTGGTAGACATCATTATAGTGACGCATTTAAGAAACATAGACATCCAACCAGGATAACTGGGAATAGACATCTTAGAGACAACTGGGGATAGACATCTTAGCGAGGAATGGGGATGGACATCTTAGCGACAACTGGGGATGAACATATTAGCGACAACTGGGGATGGACATCTTAGCGACCACTTGGAATAGACATCTTAGCGACCACTGAGAATAGACATCTTAGCGACAAATGGGGATAGACATCTTAGCGACAAATGGGGATAGACATCTTAGCGACAACTGGGGATAGACATCTTAGCGACCACTGGGAATAGACATCTTAGCGACAACTGGGGATAGACATCTTAGCGACAACTGGGGATAGACATCTTAGCGACCACTGGGAATAGACATCTTAGCGACCACTGGGAATAGACATCTTAGCGACAACTAAGCGACATCGCCATCAATAAAGATTGTGAACACCCGCCCGTTCTAACCTTTGAGTCTGGTATTTGTGTCACAGCAATACAGTGATCATCTATTATTAAGTATCTTCATCTCTCTAACCACCTTACCCAGAGCCATGTACCAACTGCGCCCCCCCCCCCTCGACCCAAACCCTCTCATGGCAAGTAGCTCGACTATTAACTCCGCCACTGTTAACATCTCCCGCTTACTGCATTCAACAAGTTGCATTCCAAGTGTAAGGAGGCTACCCTGGGTACCAATGGGCGGAGATCAATACATGCCAGTGTCATCCAAATGTCACCACACAAGCCTCATTATGAGGGACGGGGGTGGGTGTAGTTGCAAGGTTTCGATGATGGCAATATGCTACAGGTTAACCAAGACTTCGATCTACGTGTGTGTGTGGTTTCTTACGCTTGGAACTCACCAGGCGCGGCACACAAATGGTGGGTGCTATAACTCACCAGGGGCGGCACACTAATGGTGGGTGCTATAACTCACCAGGAGCGGCACACTAATGGTGGGTGCTATAACTCACTAGGAGCGGCACACTAATGGTGGGTGCTATAACTCACCAGGGGTGGCACACAAATGGTGGGTGCTATAACTCACTAGGAGCGGCACACTAATGGTGGGTGCTATAACTCACCAGGAGCGGCACACTAATGGTGGGTGCTATAACTCATCAGGAGCGGCACACTAATGGTGGGTGCTATAACTCACCAGGAGCGGCACACTAATGGTGGGTGCTATAACTCACCAGGAGCGGCACACTAATGGTGGGTGCTATAACTCACCAGCAGCGGCGCACTAATGGTGGGTGCTATAACTCACCAGGAGCGGCACACTAATGGTGGGTGCTATATTGATAGTTTCTTGAACACTCTCTACCAATAACGTGCTTGGCCTGAATTGAGAAATGTTAGCCATCAAAGCATTAGAGATGGCTGGAGATAAGGAGACAGAGAGAGACAGAGACAGAGATGGAGAGAGACAGAGACAGACACTATAACATTATATGGTACACTATAACATTCTATGGTACACCATAACATTATATGGTACACCATAACATTATATGGTACACCATAACATTACATGGTACACCATAACATTATATGGTACACCATAACATTATATGGTACACCATAACATTATATGGTACACCATAATATTATATGGTACACCATAATATTATATGGTACCCCATAACATTATAATTATATGGTACACTAAAACATTCTACAGTACTTTCTGACATTTTATGGCACTCTAAATCATTCTATGGTTACTCTATAGCATTCTATAGTGCACTTTAACATTCTACGGTACTCTATGACATTCTTTGGCACTCTTATATTCTATGGTACTCTAAACTATAACATTCTATGATACTCTATAACATTATATGGTACTCTATAACATTCTACGGTACTCTATTACATTATGTCGGTACTCAAACTCTTCAATTACCGGTACAATATAAATGAAGCACAACTTACTTAACTTCCATAAACAATGCGGAAGTTAAAATCTCGACCAGGGATCCTCAACCTGGTTATGTGTCCTGAAAATAAATGACCAGCTGCATGAATATGTCTGGTTCGGGGTTGTCGGTGAGCGCAGCCCGGAGCGGGTTGTACAGTAACTGCATGAATATGTCTGGTTCGGGGTCGGATGAACCCCATGGGGCCCTACATAATAAATTATTTTTTAGACAGCTTTACATCGTATTTCAAGATGATGTAACCATCCAGTGCCTCATATCCCATGAAATCAGTTCACGTGCCAACCAGTGCCTCATATCTCTCTCTCTCTCTCTCTCTGTCTCTCTTTCGTCTCTCTCTCCCTCTTTCTCTCTGTCGCTCTCTCTGTGTCTGACTCTCTCTCTCTCTCACTACAGCAGTCCGTTAATGTTTTGGGATTACTAAGACAGATTTTCGTGATGACCTATTGTTTTATTTCTAAGCAATTTTTCACCATTTCTTTGTCTCTCGTGTTCACAGGGACCATCTCAGTGTAGACTAGTCTTTGTTACGTCACTCCCATCCAACATGTCTGACAAAGCAGATCTCTCAGAAGTCACCAAATTCGACAAGAACAAGTTGAAAAAAGTGGAGACCACCGAGAAAAACCCGCTACCTACCAAAGAAAGTGAGTACTCAAACCTGTTGCTTGGTAATGACAAGTCATAGATAGTGTGCCAAGACAAGTTCTGTTGTCTGCCTGGACACATACATTGCTAGATAGGGAACTCTATCAAGTAATCTCAGAATTTCATCTTATTGTTTCCAACTGAAAGAACCGTAGCCATTCAACGATCAAAGGAAGCGCAAGAAAATCCAGCGCATGCGCAGACAACACATCTTTCACTGGCCCTTGACTTATGATAATGCCCTTCTTCCATTCTCTCCCTTGTTTGAATAATTTTTAAATTAAATTTCAAACGTCTTTTACTTGATGCTTGCTTATGACAAGTTACGTCAAGACCAATAAGACTTGATCTCAACATACTTGATGGATTATAGTAAGACATCCAACAATCAGACAGCTCAACAAGCGTCCAAAAGAAAACAAAAAACAAATGCAAACTTTTGTTATTGTCCGACTCTCGCCCAGTTCAGCTGTGTAAACATGTGTCTAACAAACGTAACGTTTAGACCGATGTGAACTTTCCCACCTAAACCTGGGATCATGTGACCTGGTCATTGTCAGATTCTTTAAACCTGGGATCATGTGACCTGGTCATTGTCAGATTCTTTAAACCTGGGATCACGTGAACTGGTCATTGTCAGATTCTTTAAACATGGGATCATGTGACCTGGTCATTGTCAGATTCTTTAAACCTGGGATCATGTGACCTGGTCATTGTCAGATTATTTAAACCTGGGATCACGTGACCTGGTCATTATCAGATTCTTTTAACCTGGGATCATGTGACCTGGTCATTGTCAGATTCTTTAAACCTGGGATCATGTGACCTGGTCATTGTCAGATTCTTTAAACCTGGGATCACGTGACCTGGTCATTGTCAGATTCTTTAAACCTGGGATCACGTGACCTGGTCATTGTCAGATTCTTTAACCTGGGATCATTTGACCTGGTCATTGTCAGATTCTTTAACCTGGGATCACGTGACCTGGTCACTGTCAGATTCTCGGCGCTTCATTGTCGATCTCTCTTGACATTTTTGATTGGCTGAAATTATCCTTTGTCGGGCAGAGGAAATAAGGCCATCAATGTTTAAAAGTTAATAAGGTTGTGCCATTTGTTGTGTGTGTTTTTCACTGTGCTCTTTGAGGCTCCATCTTGAACGTGTCACATCCACCCAGGGGTGCTGGTGAGGTTTTTGCCGTCTGGGGGGGGGGGGGGTGAATTGAACTCCAGTCCGCTAGCTCGGGTTTGACTCAGTTAAAACTGCACGGCCACCCAGCATCATCGTCAAGGGGAGTTTAAAGAAAACGGAATCTCGATACCGCGAGGGGAAAAACAACACTAACCCCCGAAAAGGAATTTTAAAAAAAATATCCTAATTGAAATCTTGATCGCAGTCCCATTAAAAAAAATTGATTCCTGTTTTGTCTAGATTTAGTTTCCTTTGAAGTACAATGTTAAAGCTATATTTAGACTGCTAAATGGCTTGACAATTCTGAAACACTGCCTTGTAATTTATTGTCTCAAATGTTCGGGCCTCACATTTTAAAAGAGTTAAACTGTTCCCCTCCCACCACTCAAGCCCAATTACTACGGAGTTGGCCCTTGGCGGATGTGAACCTAGGCAAAGCAATTGAGTTGCTTCCCTTTAACCGGATCCAACCTCTTCTTATTTTGCGGCGCTCAGCAGTTGTTCATTCCTAGCAAGTAAAATATTTATAATAAAATAATTCAAGACACTCACGGCATTTACAGGGAGTTTTCATTGAATTGATTTAAAATACACCACCAGAATAACCAGGGTTATGTTTAGGCTATAAGATGTTGTTTAAATCTTTATAGTGTAACATCCAATGTTAAAGAAGTTACGTCATGGTTCTTATTGGAACCAGTAGAGATATGTTACTATTATTAATAAAAGTTAACTTTCAGTTTCAGAGAGTTGAGAGTGCAAAGATTTAGAACCCTTGTTAAAGCTTTACATCTGAATAACATTGCTCATATATATAATATACTCAACTACCACTGTGTCGTTAAAAAATGTAATTTGGCAACTGTAATGTAAAAGTAGAATGTGTACCTACTCATTGGACCGTGTTGGTAGGGGCATAAATGTATGAAAATAATGCGTCACGATCTGGCTGGGGGAGGGGAGAAGATTATGTTAGCGGCATGATGAGTTGGGCTCATTATAAGAGTGATGGACTGCGATAAAGCTTTAAAATAGATTAATTAGACACGAACAAAGTTTGGAGACTGGATAGAGAGTTTGTTTATTTATGTTATAGAGGTGTTCTCTAAACCGGTCTCCAAGGTGACGACCCGTCTTTCCTACGTACAAGTAACCGCACTTTTTACAAAGGATGGTGTAAATCACGTTGCGACTTGTGCAGGTACCGCCATCTTTTATTCTGAATATTTCCAGAGGGAAAGTGATCTTATCAACTTTAATCACGTAGGGACACATGTAACAACGGCTACGGTTGTAACTTTTGGTGCCTTTATGTGCCTTACTAGTAGGGGGGGTGACTTCTAACTAGCATGTCCCTAAGGCTCTTGTCGCTCCGGAAAGCGAAAAGAGGAGGTTTTCTGAAAATCTCATTGGTGACAGGGTCGGCCATAAGGATGGAGCGGTTTTTTAGAACCAGAGCACGAGCTTTAAGGTTATGGGCTAGTTCGATTCAACTATAATAACGTATCCCTGCTCTAGTCACTGTCTACAAATTAATTAGAATGATTAAGACATGTGTTTGAAATAAATAATACACTTTTGGTAACATGTCAATGATGCCTGTTGTGGATCGGCACATAAAAGGTATATTTTACATTCTACAACAACTATTCAAATGGGGAAGGGGGTGGGAGGCAGTGGCATACTTCAACTAAATGCCGGCCGGGGCAAAGTCCCAAATGTGCGCCTTTACACATTTGTATAACGTTTTATATAAACCCAAAGTGCCGGATACGTCGCACTCCCATATACGTCGCACTCCCATATACGTCGCACTCCCATATACGTCGCACTCCCATATACGTCGCACTCCCATATACGTCGCACTCCCATATACGTCGCACTCCCATATACGTCGCACTCCCATATACGTCGCACTCCCATATACGTCGCACTCCCATATACGTCGCACTCCCATATACGTCGCACTCCCAGATACGTCACTTTTTGGGAGCAAAGTGCTGACAAGTATTGGAAACAAAAAACTTCAGAGCCGCTAACATGCACACCTCATGCACACATCTTACACAAACAGCAGATAGGCCTAGATTTTAAAATATGTATTTTATTTAATTTTTTTTTAAAACTAATCCCTAATGCAGGTAGTTTGAGAAACCCTAAAGTAGCAGACTGGGAAAAAAATCATTACAGTGTAAGCAAAAAATGTATAAACGCTTCGATATTTTGATCTCCAAAAAAATGCCGGTCCACTGGCCCGATTATACGAGAAGCCCTATTTGTAGCCGCCCGTGGATAGCAACCACGTACAGAAATATAAATGGCGACTGGCTAAGTGGGGGGCAAGTGGACCCCATTGAAACTATTTGTCGAGGTCAGAAGGTCGCTGCAGACGGAGCGGGCTGCACTGTTGTAACGGATACAGCAAGTCCTATGTTCAGCATCAGGTCGTGAGTGGGGCGATTCTCAAGAAGATCATAACAGCCTCTGAATCGTCTTGTAAAATATTGATGCCCATCGTTGAGTAACAAGCTCCGATATAATCGCCTGGTGACCAAACTCACTATTATGGAATATAGGTCTTGTCCCTGTTAATGTATCAATCGACCAGTTTGATGGAAGATGGACGAATGCATTTTACTGCAACGGGTCTTCTAATGGTTGTCAGGACCGTGTCAAGCAAAAGCTGCGCCCCGTTCACAGTCTGAATTTAGGCGCCCTCTTCTCAATGAAAAAAAAATAATTAATACAAATATTTGGCTTAGAAACTGTCGATTTTGGTGCCCCCATCGCCCCTTCTCTTCTTACGGTCCAAATCAGTTATATTTGGGCTTTAAATATTAGTTTGAGCAGATTTTAGTATGTGAGTGAGGTCTCCTTCAAATTGATGTGCTACTTTAAATGATCGTCACAGATGTATTTCTGTTCAAACTATCATAAAACCTAAGTCTTTGTTTCCAAACTCTATATAAAAATTGTAAATATTTCTAAATTGAAAATGTTGATAATCACAAACTGAAAATGTAAAGCATTTGTAGGATAACCGCTGTTGCAGGAAACGCATGCTCCTTCCAGCATAATTCAGTTGACCTACACTGCTACTTCACGGAGGCACTTGATAAACCAGGGATTTAAATGGGGCACACTTAGGCTTTCCTAATCGATTAATTTGTTAGTAATGAAAACTACACTATCTATAGCGTTGATAGCGCGAGACGTCAAATAGGAACATGTTAATGAGCTCATCAAAAAAGTCTTCATTTTCTCACCAAGATCCAAGTGGTTGTGACGGGCCACGCAGGAAATGACTCGGCTCTTGGGGGCGGGCAGTATAAACACGGGAGGCAACCGTGATCAATGTTCAATAACTAGCTACTCATTTGTGACACACGACTGAACTACGCCCAGGGCAAGAGGGTCGTGTTTTAAATCACTTTGGTCTTTTTTTATTGAGATATCTGTACAAAACTTAGATCTCTTTTCAAAACTTAGATCTTTAAACAAAACTTAGATCTCTTTTCAAAACTTAGATCATTAAACAAAACTTAGATCTCTTTTCAAAACTTAGATCTTTAAACAAAACTTAGATCTCTTTTCAAAACTTAGATCTTTAAACAAAACTTAGATCTCTTTTCAAAACTTAGATCTTTAAACAAAACTTAGATCTCTTTTCAAAACTTAGATCTTTAAACAAAACTTAGATCTCTTTTCAAAACTTAGATCTTTAAACAAAACTTAGATCTCTTTTCAAAACTTAGATCTTTAAACAAAACTTAGATCTCTTTTCAAAACTTAGATCTTTAAACAAAACTTAGATCTCTATACAAAACTGAGCGACATAAGATCACTCGTAATTGCACCACGTTCTTTCAAACTTCAATCTGCATTAAAAGTACACAAGCACTTCTAAAGAACATTTCCTGGTTTTTTTTTTTTAAACTGATGGATAAATAGCTTCAACCTTTACCACAAGACTATATTTAGAACAGCTAGTACAAGTACTTTTATGTTTACACTTAGCTATCGATTGGGTCCGTGGAAATATCCTGACTAAACTACATCCAGTAGGCCTATAGGTAGCTGTGGAAATATCCTGACTAAATACAGCCAATATAGGTAGCTGTGGAAGTATCCTGACTAAACTACAGCCAATATAGGTAGCTGTAGAAGTATCCTGACTAAACTACAGCCAATATAGGTAGCTGTGGAAGTATCCTGACTAAACTACAGCAAATATAGGTAGCTGTGGAAGTATCCTGACTAAACTACAGCCAATATAGGTAGCTGTAGAAGTATCCTGACTAAACTACAGCCAATATAGGTAGCTGTGGAAGTATCCTGACTAAACTACAGCCAATATAGGTAGCTGTGGAAGTATCCTGACTAAACTACAGCCAATATAGGTAGCTGTGGAACTATCCTGACTAAACTAGCCAATATAGGTAGCTGTGGAACGATCCTGTCTAAACTACAGCCAATATAGGTAGCTGTAGAAGTATCCTGACTAAACTACAGCCAATATAGGTAGCTGTAGAAGTATCTTGACTAAACTGCAGCCAATATAGGTAGCTGTGGAAATATCCTGACTAAACTGCAGCCAATATATGTAGCTGTGGAAATATCCTGCATGACTAAACTGCAGCCAATATAGGTAGCTGTGGAAATATAATATTTACAGCTAGTATAGGTAGCTTGTTTGATAGTAGTTATGTATGCAAACCCAATCCTTATAAGAGGTTTGTTTTAACCTAATCTTTTAGGCAATGTATGGTATTCATCAGAATATGTAACGTATGTAGGGCAAGAGCTTAAGTATCGTCCGTAACAATTCTAATGCCATGGCCACTGTGGTGGTTCTCCTCTATACGTCTGCTAAAGAAGTTGTAAGATTGATAGTTGTGTTATTATATAGACAAGAGTAGTGAGTAAAGATATCCCTTTGAGAGTTATGGAAACAAAGATGTTATTAAATGGGCGAATGACGTCATTAAATGTTGCGTTCATGTTGTTGCCTTTGATTTATTACCAATTGGATTGATTGTAATTTAGGTCTCTATTTTTATACAATTATTAGTAAACTATGCCTTTGAAAAGAAGTTTATCTATAAACGTGGTTCTAGAGAAAGCATGAGGGGTCGTTTATAAAGATGATCACGCTCCCAAAAAAGGAGAGGTGTGTCTAAGAAAATGTGACCCTTTGTGACACGAAAAATAAAAAGTAAAAAAAAAAAAGGGGGGGGGGTAAAAGTCATATTTGACCTTTGACGACACACATAAATATTTTTTTATCATACACATAAAACCTTAAATTGACAGTGATTTTAACATTTCTGTTGTGCTGGGTGTATTCTGACAGAAGATGTCACTTAGTAGTGTTTAATATTAGTAGTGAAATGTGTTGTTTTACTTTTAGATTCAATTTTAATTGGTGGTTAATTTTTTAAACACTTTTTTTACAGTTCAAAAGTGTTACATACTTTTGGAGGGGGCATACTTTTGGAGAGGGGGATTTACAAGATTTGTGACAGGGAGTTGGGGGGGGGGGGTGGCAAATCGTTTTTTGTAAGCACTGTGACACTCCTTATGCTTTTAATAGATAGCAAAGTTAACCTGATGGCTTGTCAGTGCTACCTTTGCCACAACAGTTATAACCTCATGGCTTGTCAGTGCTACCCTTGCTACAACAGTTATAACCTCATGGCTTGTCAGTGCTACCCTTGGCACAACATTTATAACCTGATGGCTTGTCAATACTTCCTTTGGCACAACAGCTCTCACTGGCAGGAATGTGACCATTTCAAATACCTGACCTTAAAGGTTAAAGAAACATGGACACGACGGCATTACAGCTAATTGAAAACTATCATCTGCAGTCACGTGATGTGATGCAGTCATTACCTGGTCGTTAAGAGGTGACAGCACATGAAACTTACGTGGCTGTTCAATGGAATGCAATGGTGGT
This sequence comes from Omphiscola glabra, assembly GCA_964017045.1. Taxonomy (NCBI): domain Eukaryota; kingdom Metazoa; phylum Mollusca; class Gastropoda; family Lymnaeidae; genus Omphiscola; species Omphiscola glabra. The sequence continues at coordinate 6,484,381 of OZ024801.1, read as the reverse complement.
AGTTACAAGATTTGAGGGGGGGGGTGCGTGGGGAGAGGCAAGAAACATTGAACCATTGATTGGGGTGATGCCACCTTTCAGCTCTGAAATCCCATTTTGGTGTCCCAAACTAGTCTGGTGCCAATGTAAGTCTGCCCCCCCCCCCCCCGCACACTACCCTCGCTACCACATTGTGTTTATCCAGAAACAATATGACAGGGTAGACCATAAGGGGACGGAGAGGTGTGCTAGAAATATGTTAATTTAACTCACCTTATTGCCCATGTGCTGTGTTCACCTTACTGCCCATGTGCTGTGTTCACATTATCGCCCAAGGACTGTGTTCACCTAATTTCCGTGTGTATATTTTAATTGCCTGCGGTCTGTGTGGTACCTCAATATAACATATTACTAATAGGGTAGGTAGTATTAGGGTCGGTGAACATACTGTATGGTACCTCAATATAACATATTGGGGTCGGAGAGCATACTGGTTTCTCCCTGAATCTGAACTAAACTAATTAGTCTTGTTATGTAATTTATTCATTCTTAAATTTAAAATGTTTCTCTTCATTAGAATATTAATATTAGGATGTTCCTATAGCCTACTATGCACATGTCATCCAACTGATAGGCCCACATCCATCACATGATCAACTCAGTTTTATCTCAATGTTTCTCATCCACAGCAATCGCTCAGGAGAAGGAAGCTTAAAATGGAGCAGTACCCTGCCTTGTCATTTTAATAATGTTCAGTTATGCTTGAAGAATGCAAGAAGAGAGTGACTGCCCTTGGCTGGTACTAGGAAGTGAGATGAAACATGGGACATGCTGACACCAAACCTGAGCTGGACAGTCATCAAAAACTGTGATCCATCAAGCTGTTGGGAGGGAGCGTCTGTGGCATGGCCAAGAACCGATGTTACGTATATAAACAAATCTGATGCCATGTACATCACTAATGACATCAACAATAGTGTCATTATCACGTTCAGTGATGACATCCACCAACAATGACAGCGATGACAATGCATTGTCTTCCCCTCACAGTGAATGCTAGTGATGTGTGTGTGTTTTGTGTATGTCAGGAAGTGTACGACTGACTAAATCTGGTCATTTCTGAATGTCATTTCATTTTGTTGCATGTCATGGCTTTGTTATCAAGTATTTTTGTTAGTTTTTTTTTTTTTAACTCTTAAAAAAATGATGCATTATCTAACATTAATATATAAACACTTTCCTATTTGAAACATGTCTTTAGAAAGTTCTAATGAAACAACATATTGATAATAAACTACATGATTTTTATCGCTTAGTTATAATATTCTTAAAAGAACTATCATGTAAGTTGATCAGTTGGCAGTAAATGAAGGACGTTGGCGTGCAGCCACATTTCCCATTGCTGTTCGTAGGTGAACAAAACAATTGCCAACGTTTGGCCTACAAGTGTTGATGTTAAAAAAAAGTTCAGTTCCAATCTCAGAGTCTAACTCTGTATTACCATTCAAGCCTACTTTGTTTTTTGCTCATGACAGCTCTTTCATTTTTTGAAACTGCTATGTCAGTATGTTCATTCTGTATTCAACTTTATAAATAAACAATGTTTCTTACTTCCAGAATGCTCATGGGACTCATTCATACTTTGTTGTTAGAAAATTAATTTCATTAAAGTAGCAAGAATCATTTTTAATACTGGTAATTTGTCAGAAGACCCCCTAACTGACTGAAATCTTCTGGGTGGTATGTAAGAGTGACATGAAAAAGTCTTGAAAAGTGGAACAAGCCTAGGGTATACCGAGTACTGAGTACCTTTAGAAGCTAAAGTGCTCTGCATAACTGTAAAAGTATCAAAAGGACAAAGTAAAGATATAAAATACTATAAAATGTATGTGTTCCCAAAATTTCAGGTTGAAAAAATTAGTTTACACCCAACAGGCTAAAGAGAATTTTTACTTTTTGAAATACAAAATATTATTTGATCATTTGCTTTTAATAGTTAATTGTCCCTGATGAAAATCTCAGGCCATTACGAATGTAATGCCTGGATGACCTCCCTTTTTTAGAGGAGAGAGAGGGGGGGTGGGGGTGTACACTAAGTCTCTAGCGTTTTCAGTGATATAAAGTTTTCAGTGATATAACGATATCTTGAAAGTACTGTAAGAAGAAACCTGAACTACTAATATTATTGTTCAAAGGACTAAAAATAGTTTTCAAAGTAGTAAACAACAACCCACATACACATATAGTAATAATGGACGTAGCACATTTATCAGACAACAGATACTGCTTAGTGATTAAATAAAACCTGCAGCCAGCTTTTACATTAGCCGATAAAACTGTTGTGAACACATTTAACGTAAGTTTGAAAGAACCCATGATTTGCTGCAACTCTATAGACACATCAGTCAGGAACGTAAGTTTGAAAGAACCCATGATTTGCTGCAACTCTATAGACACATCAGTCAGGAACGTAAGTTTGAAAGAACCCATGATTTGCTGCAACTCTATAGACACATCAGTCAGGAACGTAAGTTTGAAAGAACCCATGATTTGCTGCAACTCTATAGACACATCAGTCAGGAACGTAAGTTTGAAAGAACCCATGATTTGCTGCAACTCTATAGACACATCAGTCAGGTTTCACCTCATTATCAGGAGACACTAAAATCCTAAAAACTTGAAAAAAAACTTTTAAAACCTTTTTTTGACATGTGACAGAAAATGTCATTTAAACTTTTGAAGTTTTAAAAAAATGTCATTTAAACTTTTGAAGTTTTAAAATAAATGTCATTTAAACTTTTGAAGTTTTAAAAAGAATGTTATTTAAACTTTTGAAGTTTTAAAAAAAATGTCATTTAAACTTTTGACATTTTAAAAAAATGTCATTTAAACTTTTGAAGTTTTAAAAAAATGTCATTTAAACTTTTGAAGTTTTAAAAACATGTCATTTAAACTTTTGAAGTTTTAAAAAAATTTCATTTAAACTTTTGAAGTTTTAAAAATATTTTTCTAGAACTTCAGGATGCCCACAATATATTTTAACGGAAAAAAATTTGCATGCAGACACTATTCAATGAAGCAGAAACACTTTAAAAATGCAATTTTACTTTTAAGAAAGTCAATTACAAAATTTATTTCAAGTTTTTCACAGTTGTCACAATTATGTTAATGTTAACACAAAGTCTATGCAGTGAAAATTTAACAAAATGCACGCGTTTATGCATCCCAAAACAAATCAGTGAAAATTTAACACAGTATGCAAACACCATTTTCACACTTATCCGTGTTTAAGGTGTCGCAGGCAAAAAATTATATGTTAATCCTTAATATAATTAAAACATTTACTGGTGTATTCATTAATAATAATCTTGCGTTATGTCGAGGGTCTGTAACAAAATGGATGGGGATAGGAATACCCTGTGCTTCTTGGGTTTTGAGCCAGACTTTCACAACTGCCAGCAGTTCTAACCAACGCATTATTGATTTAAAATGCTGAATGGACATACAGATTATGTTAATGACCAAACAGGTCGCATGTTTTATCAATACAGGGAACATTGAAGTCAATAATAATAATATCAAAAGTTTAAATCTCAGGACTGTGTCCCAAAAAAAAAAAGGATTGAAAAAGTTTACATACGAGGAATTAAAGAAGTAATAATAGTAACATTAACCTAGATATGGTAGATTTTCATTTAATCCATTCGGGTCCTGCTTTCTGTTCAGTCTTTGATTTTCAAAATACTGCGCTTCTCCAGCTTTTCCATTTCACTGAGAACTGAAGCAACATGAAATCTGAGGTCTTGAAACTTTGAGACAGACATCTGCAAAATGAAAAAGATTTTTTTTAAAATAGATTTACATATGAAGAGCTTATTTTCAAAACGCGGTATCCACCATTTTTAAAAAAATGAAAAAACCTAACCATTTTGTAGAGCAAACCAGGTTTGTTTAGGACATGGTAAATTTTATATACTAAACACATTATATTCCTATTTTATTCATGTCTAAAAATGATTTAATCCTCTAAACGCTTTATTAATTTTTTGTAAAAAGTTGAATAATCTCAAAACCCCTAAAATGGATATACAGCATTTTGAAAATCAGCTCTTCATATAGTCTGTTGTTAGTTAAATGAATGATAATACAAAATTAAGTTGTGAGGTTCTATAAACAATAATTAAGTTTCTAATTTGAAATTTAAGGTCACAGAAACAAGTTTAAACCCGATATAACCAAAAGAAATTAGTTTATCAGAAATACTACTAGATGTACAGGTATTCAAAACAGGAATGTGGGTCATTTATTTTTCTGAATATACCATACATTATAGACCATTTACATCCTGAATGGAATATCTTTACTGTTCCCTGTAAATCAATTCTCTTCATTTACTCGCATATGGTCAGCAATATTTGTTTTTGTATACCCAATCATCCAGTTTCTTCCATTTTGCTTAATTTTCACTGACACCACTCAGTCTAAAATATCCAAGGCTAAGATATGATTCACAATACTATAAAATCAATTCACCATACTATAAAATCAATTCACCAGTACTATAAAATCAATCTCAAAACTTAGCTCAGCAAAAATGACAAAAAATATTTAAAAAATACTAATAAATGGATGATGATACAGTACCTCAAAGTTGTGTATGCTGCCATCAGAGAGGGACATGTCCATGGTGACACCACGAACAAGAACTCTGTTTAATACTCTGAAATTAACAAACATATACCAATGATGAGGATGGACTTGTTTTAAGAAATTCCCAATATAGACCAGTCATAATAGCTGCTGATTACCTTAATTTTAAACACCCTGAACCTTCAGTTTAATCAGGGTTTCGCATTATCTGAATACAGGTACCGGTACCGTAACTTAATTTAAGTTAAGTTGTGAAATTCATGGAAGGAGGAAATGCCTACACTTCCAGAGGATAAATACCCCATTTTCCACTCAATATGGACGCCAAGGAAACAATTTAAGAACACCACTTTTAGTAAATTTTACTTCTGTTCCACAGAAATAACCCTGTATTTACTGATTTACTCTTGAAATAAAAATGTGCAGACCCTTGAGATAAATTTAAAAATACATTTAGTTAAACTAATGCATAGCATTTTCAAATTTGGTTAAACTAATGTATAACATTTGCACATTAGTTTGGACTAATGCATAACATTTGCACATTTGGTTAAATATACCCTGTTGAAATGGCCACATCTACTCTCCAATCCAGCTGATCAAGGGAGGGAAGCCTAGGCCTGTTGGATTCTAAATGTTCATCGATTTGAGCTCGAACTGGGCCAAAAACACAAGAAATTAAATCTTCATGGAACTCTGAAGGAATTCTGAAAATTTTGAAGGTGATTCTTTTTTTAAATATTATTTATTATAATTAAATATTATTATAAGAGGAACTGTTAAAACTATTAAAAGATAAAAGAATGAAGCATTCTTTAAAAATATATGTCAATAAATTAAATAATTGAGTCATTCAGAATGCCAGCTTGATTATTTGAATGGCCAGACAGAACTTTAATTATTTTTTAATATTTTGTGTTTAAAAAATAAGATATTCTATTAGTAAATGCAAATTATGAACTTAAACTTACTGTAGCTCTTTGAGATCTTGAACAAAGTGCTGAATGTGAAGATAATGTAATTATTATTTTGTTTAAAATTATGCAACTGATTTCAAAATAAATGTTTATTTAAATGTGTTCTTAAACTAAATTTGTGTAATATTTGAATAAATAAATCATATCTTTCTTATTATCGGCTGTTAAAAAAATTATTTAAATAATTGGAAATTAATTTATTAGGCATAGAAGTAATCTTAATTTATATATATACACATGCACATATACCTATAAGCAAAAATAAGACAACAAACCTCTTTTTTTAATGAAGAGCTAGGAATTTTTAAAGCTTGCTTCAGCAGTTTATCAATGCCACAGTAAATAACAGCAAAGGTTTCCTCCGTCAGGTTATCTTTAACAAGAGCTTGGATGCTCTGATAACTGGGTTTTGTGCCTAAAGCTGCTCCAACAATAACTGCAAAAACCACTTTGCAAATTAACAAAGTAAACTTTGATTGAGGCTTCATTTATTTTTGACAAATATGAAAGAAAAAACAAAAAAAATCCTTACTTACCCAGATTTACCACACATTTTTGTGACAAGCCAAATAATTTTATTGATAGATACCGTAGAAAGTTGGTGGAAAAACTAATTTAACTCGACATGGTTTTTATGTTATCAGGTATTAGTAACACAAAAAAAGTTTTTAAAACAAGAACAATAAGCAAATACATTAGCGTCAAATTCAAGAGGTAAAAAAACAACATGGGAATTATGGGATATGGGACTAGGCAACTTCATGTTGTCCTTTGAATTATTTGACACCAACATTCTATGAGTTTAGCTTCTTCTCTTACTTATCATTGTATCAGAATACTTTTGTCATTTAACTTCAATGAAGAGAAGCAACTCTTTCAAACAAAATTAAGATGAAAAAATAATAACATTGATTATGTACCCGGATAAACACATAATGGAGGATTCTGAAGGTAAAAAAAATTGGCTGGTAAATTCACAAGTGTGACATCAAAAAATCAGTAGACCCGGTGGCCTAGCTAGGAGGTGCGGATCGCACCGGGTGACACCATCTCAGGGGAAAAATTGCATTTTTACAGAGTATACACTGCTCTGTCTAACCGAATTTCATAAAGGGATAACGGATCAAATGTACAGGTGCCACACATGTAATCAATCCAAATGTGTGCTTTATTAAAAGTTTAAGGTTGATGCGGCAGAAATGAGGTGACCCTATAATTAGCTCAAAAAAACACTGTTTGAAGTGTTGGGTAACTTTTGTAAGTCACAGGAAGCTATATTTATCTAAATTTTGAGAAATAAAGCTATCCATTGATTCTAAATATAATGTGGCCTGGTGATTCTAAGTACATGAATGGAATCTGTAAAAATTAAAAACATTGTTATTCTGTGAACTTATTTTAATAAGAAGAAATCCATGGAGGAAGTCGTGTGATGGGGGGTGACACCATGAGTTTACCGCACCAGGTGACACCAACCCTAGCTACTCCACTGAGTAGACCTACTTGCTTACCTCACATATTCCAAAGAAATCTCCTTTTTTTTTTACAATAAATAACAGGATTCAGGTTTTAACAAAAATATAGAGATTCACAAACCTTTTAATATTTTTGCAAAAATGACTTTATCTAATTTAGCCAAAGGCTTTAACATAGCTTGAATCTCATGAGGTGTTCTGGCCCCAACAAATGAGGTATGATCCACACCAACAGTCCCTCCAGCTCCTTTAACTTGTATAATTGACATCTTCTGTAAAAAAAAAAAAAAAGATGGCCAATTGATTATATATTTTAGTTATTTTTGTAGTGATAAAGTCACAATTTCCAGGCTGTAATGAAGAAATAGGATTGAGAGATTAAATACAAGTAAAAAGGGAAAGAAAGAGGAGAAGTCAGTCCACTGCGATTGGTCGTGACATGGAGGGGTGGGGCAAATGCTTAAGCTCTTTCCCTTTTAATTTTTGCCTGTATTTAATCTCTCCCCTTTCTGTTTAAATTATTTTGCTGCCCTCTTAGAGACTGATTCTCAGCTAAGGCTAAGTGCTATTTTTTTATTTTATTGTTTTACCTGTTGTTTGTTCAATGACAAAGGCTTCCTGCCGGCACGTTCGTTGTTTTGTTGTGTCCTTTTTTTTTCAGGTTTGACCATACTTTTTTTTACTCATTTTAGGTACTTTGACACAAAATTTAAATATGGTCCGATTGCCATGAATGATACATCATTTTAAAGGGCTAGCTATAAGCTTTATAACAACACCAATTTCATCTTTCTATCTTTTATAGAACTGGAGTTATTATTTTTTTTGTCGAATTTTTTATGCCCCTTATATAAGCTATATATTTGACCCAAAAAACTTGTGACCCACTTTTGAATTTTTTCACTTTTTGACCCATAACTTTTTTAATTTCAAAGATAATGGAACCAAATTTTCAGTAGATATTCTCAATACAATATACAACACAATGAACAACAAACGTTTGACATTATATCATAAATATTTATTTTGAAAAATGTTTTTGCAGAGAAATTGAAAAAAAATTATGTAAAAAAAATATTTTTTTTGTAAAATTATTATTTTTTACGTGAAAAAAAAAATGCAGGTCTATTACATTTTAAAGTAGCATCAAATCAAATTTATATTTTAATTATAGTCATTTTATGTTCTGTAGGGAATTTGAAAATACCTGAAAAGAAAAATAATTAAAATGTTAAATTAATTTTTTTTAAATCAAAGGTCCATACAATTAACTAATTACATGAAATAAATCAGTGCTACTACTTTATGGATGGGACTCTGAAAAGAAATATAGAAATGTTATTAATAAATTATTCAAATATAACACCCTGAAAATAATAATATTAATATCAACATTTGCCAGTATGAAATGAAGAATTTAAAATATTATGACTTAAAAAGAAAAAAACGGGGTACAAATATTATTTTTTTAAATGTACCGGTATTCTTTTATTCCAAATGAAAAAGTTAGAGGTTCATAAACTTAAAGTAATGATACCCAAGAAATATTAAATCAATGCTGTGTTAATTATAACATTGATTACATCTTGAGTCCCTGGAGTTGCCTGGTGCTCATTTACCTGTGGAAGGAAACAATCATTGTGTGTTACAATAGTTGTAGCATCAATACTGTTGGAAGGCAACAGGTTCTTGTTCTTGTTAACAGGCACTACAACTGGCTGCAACAAAAGATTTGGCTTCTATTCCAATTAGTTTCAATTCATTTCTAAAAAATAGAAAGCTTTTTTATATAATCTTGACACATATACTACAGACATGTTTACTCTTACAATTTTGGCGTACAATGAATGATTTTGAGATGTATACATTTATACCCGGTATACTGTATGTTTATTTTTTACTATTAATTAAGATAATGTATTGAACGATTTTGTGATGGTGTTATGCGATTTTAAGAGTTTGAGGGTAAACAGGTCTGCATATAATTTCATATATATGTATTGCAACCTTGTAAGAAACATAGTTGCTATCCTCTTGTTGGAAGGCCTCATCAAGAGCAGAAACGGCCACTTTCATGCCCTCTGTCTTGTACGGTATGCTACTATACAGATAGATAGCATAGCCATTCTTTTCACAAATGCGGCTGCATCCTGGGCAAAGTTTGCCAGATACAGGTTATAATCCTCATTGTCACTGAAATTTCTAGAAATTACAAAGTCGAACTGAAAAGAAAAAAACAAAATAAAATTAACAAATTTGAAGACCATTTTTATTTATTAATTATTAACTAGTCCTAATCTTTTTAACTATAACTCTGTCTATATATTATATATAGTTTATAGTTTATAGTATAATTATAATTTATAATATATTTCAATTTTATAATAATTTATATTACATTTCAATTAGCCTATACTTATACTATATTTATAACAATTTATATGATTGTTTATTTTGTTAATTTATTTACAAATTCAATAACATTAACAATCCTAGTAATAAAATTAAAATAATAAACAATAAATGAATATAATAATATTGAACGTAGAATAAATGACAAACCTACAAAAAAAAGTATTTTTATTATTAACTAATTAATACTAGTACTATTACTAGTATAATTACTATTACTTAGTCTAATTCTTAGTAGTATTACTATTACTAATACTAATATTAAGTATTTATTAATATTAGTAGCATTAGTATTACCTTAGTCTTAGTTAGTGTCCATAGTGAATTGAAGTCTGAAGAACTAATTTTATGAAATTAATTTTAATTCACAAATGACAGTAAATTAAATGCTTATGAAATTTTAGATTTACATTTGAATAGATACTTCAAATTTTGCTTTGATTTGATACAATTAACTGTTTAAAGTATTGAATAATACTAATAACAAATACAGGTATTTCCGAAATATTCATTATATAGTGTCCGTCACTATCGATAACTGCACCGCCATCCCGAGGCGGGAAAATGGGCAAAAAGAGAATTTGGAGTTTTGGTCACCAATTTAGGGGATTTTTAGCGTTTACTTGAGCGCAGCCTCGTTAATTATAACAAGCTATAAAAATCAATTAATATATTCGAATATGGTACAGTATGTTCTTTTAGTGGTATCGTTTCTACAAAAAAAGTATTTAAGCTTTTATTCACCTACCGGTCGCTTTTTGTCAACAGCGTAGTGTAGCAGTATAAAACTGTAATTAAACTTATAGTGTCGTGTGCAGAAACCAATCAGCGCAATAATGGTGACGTAAAACACAGCTTTTTTATGCAAATTTTGATGCTCGAATTTATTAACCGATGTCAACAAAAGCATTCTTCAAAAAGTAGGTCAAAGGCTTATGCCTCATTTTGAGACATGCGCAGAACCATGCGCCGGCATGTATTGTTCTCCCTACTCATTTCCTTTTTTGCTAACCTGATTGCAGTCTCTCCCCTAATTTAAACTTATTACCATGGTCATGGTCAGAAAAAAGTTTGAGAAGTACTGGTTTAGAAGTTATAGCAAGCTAGCAAGGTTTGAAGGATCTACTTCTACTCCAACTCCCAGTTAAATAAAAATGAAGTTACCTCTCTATTAGTAATTTTAATTTAAAATTTAGGTAATATTTAGTATTAGGCCTAGATTCTATATGTAAGCGTTCATAATTATTATTAAAATTGATAATGATCAGATATATCCTAAGTGACAAGTTACTAAGTGACCTGCCTAAGCTAGCCTAAGCCTAAAATTATATTATTATATTATTTGGTAATTGCAAGCTACTGGTCCCTTTTTCGCTCACCCTAACCCGAACCCTAAATCTATCATAAACAAAGGGAAGTGACTCCCAATAAGGGGACCACAGAAGCACATTTAACATTAGCCTATTATTTATATTATATAATAATATATTAGTATTAGTACCCGGTACTGTAAAGTCCTAAAGTTAAAGTGACTGAGACTAAGTCTGAGTGTGTGAGTTGGGTACTGTTTTTGTTTGTACTGAACTAATTGCAACCTTGAGACCGCGCAAAGACAAGAGTTAAAAGTGATTAAGTTTGTGAACAGTGAAAATGGTGGGCGTGACGAACTTATTATAATTTCTGATTTTATTACTTTGGTAATTTCTATGATAACCGCGGGTAAAACTGTAGTTAAAAAAATAACAATTTATAATAATATTCCGAAACATTATTATTTTTAACATTTGTTTACCTGTGACAATTTTTGTTGATGAAAATATTACTACATCATCATAACTTATCAAGTACAAGATAACTATATTATTATTCTTTGACTATGACGATTAAGTGTTGACAAAATTTGCTGTTTCATTTGATTCTGTCATGCGTTGAACTTAAAAAATATGGTTGTCTACAAAACAATTCTAATTAAAATCATTTTTAATGATATTACAAGCTTTGACCCAGTCTCAGTCTTCCGAACTTGAAATGTATTTCCAAGAAATATTTTAATAAGAATATAAACAGATTGTTATCTTCATAAATATATGCTCAGACCTTAGCCTCGCTTATGGCCTGTTACCTGTATATTTGATTTTTAAAAATGGAGAAACCTCTTTGAATTAGTTTCAAAGAAAATCCTTATATTTCTTATCCATTTTATTTTTCCTTTTAAACTACATACAATGTATGGGGTATGGTTGTTTAAACTTCCCTCAATTCGTCAATCTCCTTGAATTGTATTTTTCCACATTGATAAACATATATTTATTATTTTGAAGTAAAATCTAAAACCTCTTGTTAACGACAGTAGTATCATTATATAGATATAGTAAGGGGCCATCCATAAATGACGTCACGCAAATTGTCACCCCCACTCCCCTTTACAATGGTCAAAAAAAGTTAGACCCCTCCACCTCAAATATAACGTCAAAAAACTCTGCGAAACCCCCCTCCCTTCCTCCCCCCAATCAAAATCCCTCTTTCCACTACTGTTCTTTATAATTATAAACCGTTAAAAAATTCATCTCCAATGCCCCGCCATTGGATATGTAGAATGTAGCGCAATATGCACCTGTGTCAGAAACATTTCCCTAGAACAGTGGTTCTTCACCAGAGGTCAAAGCACCCCCTGCAGTGCCAAAGACCCAGAAAATTGGCTACTGCATGGATGATCTAGACCAGTGTTTTCCAATGTGGGATCCGCGCCTCATAGGGGGGCAATTTGATTGTTATGGGGAAGGGGGGGTGCAGTTTGAAAATGAGCTGTATAGAATTTGAAAACTAATCCTCTACTATGATTTAAGTTGTATTTTAAAAGGATAATCGTAGAGTCTCGATTTGAAATAAATTAAAAGTGTTGTAAAACCAGTTAATTTTAAAATAATCTTCTTTCGCCTTTTCGTCCTCGAGGAACAGCAGCCGATCTTCATCGACGTCTGTGATTAGGACATAGGCCGCCTACAAGAGCCCTCCAGGCATCACGATCCTGAGCCAATCTCTCCAGCCTCCCCCAAGTGTGGCCAAGTTTCTTGGTATCCGCCTCCACTTCACGGCGCCAAGTGTTCCTAGGCCTGCCTCTTTTCCGTTTTCCTTGAGGGTTCTAATTCAAGGCTTGTCTACTTATCCTGGAAGCAGGTTTCCTGAGCGTATGGCCAATCCATCTCCATCTTCTCTGGAGGATCTCTTGTTCTACTGGTTCTTGCTTTGTCCGCTGCCACAGTTTCTGGTTGCTGATTCTGTCAGGCCAATGAATCCCGAGAATCCTTCTTAAGCAGTTATTGATGAAGGACTGGATTCTCTTCATATTCCCAGCAGTGGTTCTCCATGTTTCTGCACCATACAGTAGAACCGGTTTCACCATTGTGTTGAAGGTTCTGATCTTCAGTTTGGTATTTAGGTGTTTGGAGGCCCAGATATTTTTTAGTTGTTGGAAGGCTGCCCGTGCCTTTCCTACCCTTATTTTGATGTCAGCATCTGTCCCACCTTGCTTGTCCACGATGCTGCCAAGGTAGACAAAGCTCTCTACCTCTTCGAGCGCTTCCTCTTTGAGCCTGATGGGTTCTGTATTGGTAGCGGCATTGACCTTGCTCTTTCCCTTGTGAATATTAAGACCAATACGTGCAGAAGTGTCTGCAATATTTCTGGTCTTCTCCTGCATCTGTTGTTGGGTATGGGAGAGAAGGGCAAGATCGTCAGCAAAATCGAGGTCATCAAGCTGGTCCCACAAGGTCCATTGAATACCATTCCGCTTCTGCTGTGTGGAAGTTTTCATCACCCAGTCAATGGCCAATAGGAACAGGAAAGGCGAAAGCAAACATCCCTGCCTCACACCGGTCTTCACCTGGAAAGCATCCGTCACCTGTTGTCCGTGGACCACTCGGCAGGTCATCCCCTCGTAAGAGTTTCTGATCAAGTCCGTGATTTTCCGCGGGACTCCATAATGTCTCAACAGTCTCCAGAGGGTTTGCCTATCCACACTGTCAAAGGCTTTCTCGTAGTCAACGAAGTTGATGTAGAGGGGTGAGTTCCATTCCAGGGATTGCTCTAGGATGATGCGCAGTGTTGCAATTTGGTCAGTGCAGGATCTGTTGGTCCGAAAGCCAGCCTGTTGGTCCCGCAGCAGGGGGTCAACAGTTTCTTTCATTCTGTTGAGTAGTACTCGGTTGAAAACCTTGCCTGGGATGGACAGTAAGGTGATCCCTCTATAGTTGGAGCAGGAGCTTAAGTCCCCCTTTTTTGGGATTTTAATGAGGTATCCCTCCTTCCACGCCGAAGGTACCTGTTCCTCCTCCCAGATCTTCAAGAACAGCGGGTGAAGCATCTCTACACTGGTGTGCACGTCAGCCTTCAGTGCCTCTGCTGGGATGCCATCCGGTCCTGCAGCCTTGCTATTTTTAAGTTGTTTGATGGCAATACGGATCTCTTCTTTGGTGGGTGCGTTGCAGTCAATAGCCAGGTCACTATCAGCTGGCTGAATATCTGGTGGGTTACTTGGCTCTGGCCTGTTTAGAAGTTCCTCAAAGTGTTCTTTCCATCTGCTTCTCTGTTGCTCCTCATTTGGTATGCTCTTACCATCTTTGTCCTTCACTGGTCTGAACTGAACTTCCTGAACTTTCCAGACAACTTCTTGATGGTAGCGAACAATTCCCGCATATTTCCTTGGTAGGCTGCTTCTTCCGCTTCTTTGGCAAGCATGTCTACAAAGTTCCTTTTGTCCATCTTAGCGCTTTTCTTTACTTTCTTATTTGCCTCTGAGTACTCCCTTAGGAACCTAACTTTCTGCGCTCGTGTACGGCTGTTGTTAATTTCTGCCTTCTTCCCTTTTCTCTCTTCTATCACTTTCAATGTATCTGCTGTTATCCATTCTTTGTGTGTATGTTTCCTGTTTCCCAACACTTCCTGACATGTTGATTTGACTGCTTTCTTTACTCCCTGCCACTTTCCATCGATCGTCTCGTCTCCTAGCAGTTCCTGTAGGACTTGGAACTTGTTGGACAGAGTGATCCTGAACTCTTCCTGTTTGGCCTTATCTTTCAAGATATAGCGCAACCTATATGATGTCTGCTCAGTGTAGTGCCTTTTCAGTTTTAGTCTCAACCGGGCCACTAGAAGATGGTGGTCTGAGGCAACGTCAGCTACTCTTCTGACACGTACATCTTGGAGAGATCGCCTGAATTTTTTCCCAATACACACATGATCTATTTGGTTCATCGTTTGGAGGTCCGGTGAAACCCATGTGGCCTTGTGTATCCTCCTGTGTTGGAATAAGCTCCCGCCTATGACTAGATTTGTTGTGGCACATAGGTCGGCAAATCTTTCTCCGTTATCATTCATTTCTCCTATCCCCTGTCGCCCCATGGCTTCTTCGTAGCCCGTGTTGTCACTGCCGATCTTGGCATTGAGATCTCCCATGAGGATGACAATGTTTCGCCTAGGGCGACCCTGGGTAATGGTAAGCAATCTGTTATAGAATTCATCTTTGTCTTCCTCCTCACTTTCGTTTGTTGGTGCGTAGCACTGGATAACATCCAAATTGATTCTGTGTTTTTTGGTCCGAAAGGTTGCTGTGAGTATTCTAGGCCCATGCGCCTCCCATCCAATGAGTGCTCCTTGGGCTGCCCTGGATATCATCAGGGCCACGCCCAGAGTGTGTGGTGTATCGTCACCCTCGTGCCCTGAGAATAACAGCATCTCTCCTGAGGCTAGTCTCTTCTGTCCGCACCCGATCCATCTTGCCTCGCTGATTCCTAGTATGGCGAGGTTATAGTTCCTCATCTCAGCGGCTACTTGTGCAGTCTTTCCTGTCTCATACATGGTGCGTACATTCCATGTTCCAATGGCGGTGGTGGTCCTGGTGGAGATGATGGTCGTCGGCCTAGTAGTTTCCAGATTCTGGCTTTCACTACTTGGCGTCATGCATTCCGCGGCTGGGAATCTATCTTCTCCCAGGACCGTAAAGTCTTTTGTTGCTCTTGTCTGCGTTTTTGTAACAAAGAGTTTTTACGCAGCAGAGTTGTTAGCCCTGCGCACAACCGTCTGGGGGGATGCCCCTCGCAACTCTCCGGAGAGCTGCCCTTAATTTTGGGAAGGGTACCCTAGCCTTTGTGGTTTCGTCCACTCCCTGCAAGGCAGCAGGCTCTGATTTTGGTCCACCCTGGGTATTTGATTTCCCCAGTACCTACCATATCTGGTGGGCATTCCCCTATCCGCCACCTGGGGAGGCGCTTGATGGGAGATCAGAAACTCCACACAAGAAAATAATCTTAGTTGGCCAAAAAAATCTAATTAGAACGTCTGCGTATTCTGTTCAAAAAGTATTAGTATACCTCGACACAGAAACCTACATACTGGCGATAAAACTTACAAATGTGACAATGCCCTGTAGCTGCTACTAATAGTTCACATTTAACTGTGCACAAAAGACAACTTACTGACGATAAAACTTACCAATGCTACAATTGTTCTGATGCATCTGCTAGTCGATATTAATATAACTCAACAAGAAGACAACATACTGATGATAAAACTTACAAATGGCACAACTGCTCTGCTGCTTGTGGCTAGCATTTAACTGTTCACAAAGACAACATTCTTTAGAGAAACCCCAGAAATGTGAAACTTTTCTGTTCTCGATTTAACTTAAATGGTTCTAATATTACTTGACACTAAAGACATCATATTGAAGAGAACATAGCATAAGCAGAATCACCATACACATATGAGGTAGGCATCCGGATACTATTCTGAGTATGATTCTGGGTACATTTTATAAGGAGTAAATATATCACTTGTATCAGAAAGCATATTTTGACCTCTGTTACAGAAATAACAAAAATGTTCCAAAATATTGTGGGTCGCGACCCACAGGTTGACAACCACTGCATTAAACGAATATGGTAGTCTATGAATCACAATAGACAACATTCACAACTTAACTTACTACATGGTAGTCTATGAATCACAATAGACAACATTCACAACTTAACTTACTACATGGTAGTCTATGAATCACAATAGACAACATTCACAACTTAACTTACTACATGGTAGTCTATGAATCACAATAGACAACATTCACAACTTAACTTACTACATGGTAGTCTATGAATCACAATAGACAACATTCACAACTTAACTTACTACATGGTAGTCTACGAATCACAATAGACAACATTCACAACTTAACTTACTACATGGTTGTCTACGAATCACAATAGACAACATTCACAACTTAACTTACTACATGGTAATCTATGAATCACAATAGACAACATTCACAACTTAACTTACTACATGGTAGTCTATGAATCACAATAGACAACATTCACAACTTAACTTACTACATGGTTGTCTACAAATCACAATAGACAACATTCACAATTTAACTTACTACATGGTAGTGTATGAATCACAATAGACAACATTCACAACTTAACTTACTACATGGTAGTCTATGAATCACAATAGACAACATTTACAACTTAACTTACTACATGGTAGTCTACGAATCACAATAGACAACATTCACAACTTAACTTACTACATGGTAGTCTATGAATCACAATAGACAACATTCACAACTTAACTTACTACATGGTAGTCTATGAATCACAATAGACAACATTCACAACTTAACTTACTACATGGTAGTCTATGAATCACAATAGACAACATTCACAACTTAACTTACTACATGGTAGTCTATGAATCACAATAGACAACATTCACAACTTAACTTACTACAAGCTCGGGAAGGTTTAGGTGAGATCAAGCTAGTTTGATCTTTTGGGTCTTTAAAATACATACATTACTGAAATTGGGATAGTTAGATTATCTAAATCTAGCTGTTTTTTTTATAAAGAATATGACCATTTGGACCTGACCAATGACCTAGATTCTTAATCAAATGTAAAGATAATTCATTAAAGCGAGTAGACTTCAATGGCTTGGGCACAATCCTACTAGACAGTGGCGTAGCTAGGGGGATGCGGACCACACCGGGTGACACCATCTTGCATATTTACAGAGCACACACAGTGTGGTCTAACCGAATTTCATAAAAGGATAACCGATCATACATACATTTTCCCCACATGTAACCAATCCTAATGCAATAAATTTTTTAATTTTTAAGTTCATGATTATGTTTGTTAAATTGTATGTACAGCGCGGTGAGCCCAACCCTAGGTTGGGGTACTACGCTATAAAAAACTTCTTATAATCATAATAATAATGCGTGCTTTATTAAAAGTTCAAATCTGATACGTCAGAAATACTGCTACTAGATATTTTTAGTTAAGATTATATGTCACATTACATCTTTGATTCACACACGTTTTATTGACTCAGGTTGACATTAATTTTTGTAAATCTTTTGAGTTGCAATGCAAGTTGTTTGTTTAATACAGCATGCAGCCAAAACTAGCAGTACTAACATGCCCACATCTTGAACGTGTACTTGTGTTTGCCAAGGGTGCAAAGCTCCAGTCGCACCAGTGACCATTAAAGTGAAAAGGATTATATGTTGGGCAGTTCTTGGAAATTATTAACTAGTTGTCAAAATAAGCCTGTTGGTGTTAATATGTTAGTACTTTTAAAATTTTAAAAACTTTTCACTAAACTTTTACTGTGACTATTTGAATAGCAATGATCTGTGCTCAAAGAACCCAATCAGCATTTAGCTAAATGACCTATTTGTTGATTGGATTTGATGCAATTATTGTTAAAAAGTTTTTCAACAAAAAGGGAATCTTCTGATTGCAGGGATTAGAGCTTTTATTTTCAGACATTTGTGAATAATAATGAACATGCCATCAAAAGTATTTTATGTGAAGTTCATTTTATTATGTACTGGCAACTTATTTCTTCTTTTTAATATTGATTTTAGTTACCAGTCACTTCCAAATCCAGACCAATTTTGTATTTTAATGACATTCACATACCTGTACTTTTAAAAATGAACTTAAGAAAAGGTGTTGAGATAGAAAGACCAATGCATAAAATTAAAATAAAAAGGTCCTATCCCAGACAAGTGCAACAAATTAACTCACAACTGACCTGCTCAAATTTTTGGAAGAAAACAAAATTCTCAAGTGATCGACTTGGGAATTTGAAAATCTCTATGGGAATATACCCATACACAAAAAACAAAAGTAAAACCTGTGGGTAATTGGTAATGAGCTTTAAAATACTTTAGGTACCCGTTGCAGATATGTTGTCCCGAATTTGTGACACTTCTAAAATTTAGAAAAGAAATGTTCTAAAAAGAGACATGAAAGTGAAAGTTCATCAACTTTAGACTCGGAAACCTGTTTCTAAGTCATGTATCATCAAAAAGTACACTTAGCAAATTGACTTAGAAAGTGCTGTACATTTCCTGCATATGTTCACATATAGCTCTTTTTAAAAAGGGTAGGATTTATACTTGTAAAGAAAGAAAAAACAAAAAAAAAACAAAAAAAGCCCAGCTCATTGATGAGATTGTGTTTCAATTCAAAATTATTTGATGACTAGCTTTGATATCTACAGGACTATTTTAAACTAAAATATTATACAAGTTAGTTACAGTAGGTCAGACACTATATTCAATTGTAGCATTGTGCTGATATATAAATTTACATATTTATGTACTTTTTATACATTATATTATTAAAATAAATATGTTGCAGTTTGCAAAATCAAGTTTCTAAGATATAAAAATGCACCATAAAAGCAACTAAAATTGCTGGGTTATTTTTTTTGTAGCGTATTACTAGTATTAGTAATATTACAAAATTGAGTTTTTCCACTCAGTAAATTAAAAAGTGCCCTTTTTAAAATTATTTTACCACCAAGAGTGAGCATTTTATCTTAGGTATTAAAAAATGTAAAGAAAAGCTTCAAAGATGAAAATATATATTAAAAAGAAGGTACATGTACTATTTTAAAATAAATTTCTAGGAATACACTCTAAAAATAGTTTCATGAATTTATATTTTCTCTGAAAATAGTGGTTTTTTAAAATATCAACTTATTATAATAAAGCTATTTATAAAATCTGATATCTCAGAGATTTTCAGTATCCTATTCAAAATGGTATCTTATATCATGTGCTATTGTTATGAAATTTGCATCTACATTTCACTTAAAAACTATGTTACTATTATGATCCTTTGTTAACATATTCTATACAATTTCCATTTATTTGTGCACATTTCCTCAACAGATTTGGTGGAGAAAAAAAATACATTCTTCTTCGGCTGACTATAATGAGTATTATTGTTCATTAAATGTAATAATAATAATAAACATAATTGTATTTTGTATTGAAAGGAAAAGCTATGAATAATAAACATTTGATCAATAATTGTGATGAAAATATTTGTTAAAATTTGATACTAGCCTTTGGATAATTTATCCTGCAATAAAAGCATATTTACCTATTTTGTATACCACATTGAAGAAACTATTTATGGAATCATCTTTAAACCTTTATTATGTAAATCCAAAAGCTTCGTCATTTTATTTTTGTTCTGCAGTCCAGTGTGCAATTAGCGGTAGCATCACCCGTTTCCTTTTACTTGCATGATTGGGAGGATTTATTTACGGTAACTCAGATTTTCAGTGCAAAGTTGATAAAGACATTGCAACATAGAGGTAATAGATGGAACTACCTTTTGTTCCGGTGAATGAACTAAAGAACGGCAAATTGTGGATATGTAGTCGCATTTTTCTAAATAGTTGAATTTTTCAATTTAATTAAAATCTTTGTACAATTCTGATTATTAAATCTTACATTTAATCTTACTCACTTAAAGTATTTAAAAAAAATTTTTTTAAATAAAATTCTGATGAGAACTTCCATTTAATTTTTTTTTTAAAAATAACCTATTAAAATTTAGTGCTATTTTTATGCCTGAGATTAAAATAAATTCTAGCATTGCTATAGTCAACGGATTAGCTTTGGATCTGACAAGTACCAGCCAAAGAAAGTCACGCATGCTATCAAAAGCAAAGAAACAATTGCAAATTTTAATTCAAGTGTCTCTTTTTGGTTATGATGAGATGTTGGCAGAGGCAGAAACTGTACAACTTGCTGTACATGAGCCAGATGATTCTGTAACTGCTGATGTTCCGCTTGATCCTCAATAAAAGAGGTTCTCTTTATTCCTGTGTTGTTGTTATTGGTAGTAAATTCCTCTTTGTTGTCACATGTGGTGCTAATCGGGATGTTTGAGTTACCCACCGGTGTATCCTCAATGGACTCAAAATCAATTATGATTTTCTTCTGGCGAGGTCGAAACTGCCTACAAAATATGTCAAAAGAAAACAAATTGAACATGGTTAAACAACTGTACATAATAATTAGCTCAAAGACTGTGCTTAAATCAGGGTTCCCAGACCTGGGGGTGGGAGTCGTCATTTCATGGGGTGTGAGGACATGCGAATATTAGGAACACAGATGACACATTATTAGAACAGAGATGACACAATATTAGAACACAGATGACACAAGTTTTATTTCCAAAGTTCAAAGTTTCTCTTTGTAATTAATTTTAAAAAATTGAAATGTTGTTAAAAATATTTGTTGGGGGTGCTAGACTTAGTGAAAATATTCCTAGGGGGTGCTAGATTTAGTGAAAATATTCCTAGTGGGTGCTAGACTTAGTGAAAATATTGCTAGTGGGTGCCAGACGTAAGGAAATAATTCATAGGGGGTGCTAGACTTAAGGAAACAATTCATAGGAGGTGCTAGACTTAGTGTAACAATTCATAGCGGGTGTTAGACTTGTTCAAGCAATTAGTTGTAGGTGGTGCAGAACAATAAAAAAGATTGGAAATCCTTTATTTATTAAATGGTTAAATAACATTTTTGAGAAAAATCTCTAATAAATATTGGATCTAAGTTATTCCTCAAATACCTACTACAGCCAATCTAATTTAAACTACAGAAAAAGATGCATACTAAGACCTGAATGCTTAATAAGCTTCAGCTGACTAATTACGCCTTTAACAACATGGTTTCAATTTCTTGACCTTCACTGGGATGTCAATGGTTTTCAGCAAAGTGAACTTCTTTTGGATTTCATGTTTAGGAATGGATATATGAAACATTGTGGAAATATAAAGATTTGATCATGGAATGGTAGGTTCAGTAGGGCCTACTTGCTAATGTCAGAATTTATTTGAGTTTTTTCAAGTATTAAAATTGTTTTTCTTGACTTTAAATATGAACCTACCTGTAATGGACTCCGGCAGTTTTTAACAAGTACCTAGATGCCTTGAACTTGGCCTCGTTATGGTATTTGTCTGAGTAATACACAACTTCCTTGATTCCAGACTGGATTATAATTTGGGCACACATGTTGCATGGAAATAATGCCACATAGATGATACAACCCTTTATGTCAGCAAGATTTTTATTAAGTACTGCATTGAGTTCGGCATGGCACACTGAAAAAAGATAAAAGATTACCTAGTTTTAAAAATAATTTATTTCTCAAATAATTATAATGTAGTTTCTAGTTTCCATTGCAAAGCATATTTCAAGTAAGAAAATTATGAAGTCCATTACCAGTAATGAAGGTGACATTAAAATTTGTTTGAGTAGTCCAGTACAGCAGCGCGCGTAAAACAATAAGAGTAAGTTCCCATAAAGCAAAAGTTAACACTAAATTATATTTCTAGAAAAGTTTCATTTCAATGGCCACAATTACCCCCCCCCCCCCAACCCCTTCAACCCCATTAAAAAAAATCCCCTTCACCTTGTCTACTACTGTCCTTCACAAAACCTTCCATGGATATAGAATTACTGCACCCATATCAGAAACATGTCCCTGGAACAGTGGTTCTTAACCAGGGGTCAAAGCACCCTCTGAGGTGCAGAAGATACAGAAATTGTATTTGCTGCTATTGCTAGTTGTTGCTGCCTAAAAAAAAAACAGTTTTTATGCATTTTGACAGCAACAGTAAATGTTTTTCTGGTGAATTTTCTTTGCACATTACTTGTATTGATAATGTTTTTCTTGTTTCTAGAAAGATAAATAGATAAATAAATGACAATAACTAATTATTTATTTATTGCTATTTTAAAAATTTGATCGCATCATTTATGCTGGGGGGGAAAGGGAAAGGGGGGGGGGTGGGCTGCGCGCGGAAATAGTTTTTAAATTGAGAAGGGAGACAGTGCTTTGAAATAATGGTTAAGAATCCCTGCCCTAGAACATTTACTAAGATCCCCCGGTAAACAATATTTAGTTCCATCCCACTTCAAATGGTATCCCCATTCTATGACTCCCGTCTCCACATTTCGACATAAATTATCCCGACTGTCAATGTCACTACACCCAGATTCTCCTCCGCCACAGCAGCCTAATTTGTTTAGTGGCCCTTTTTCAGAACTCACAGATCTGATTCTCTCAGTGATAGAAGTTTAAAAATAAAATAATTATGATTGTTGCATAAAAGAATAATGTTCGAAATATTGTAATTTAGTTTTATTAATTGCATTTTTTTTCAATAATGCTCCGCTTTTAATGTGATGTCACATTGCTTAACCCCACTTCCCCCATGTCATACATGGTCAGAAATATGTGACCACCCCACCACCCTGGACTCGTGAAATCATTTATGTATGGCCCCTGTGTACTATGTAATCAAAAAATATTTCCATTTATTGGGATCAATAAAGTATCTTATCTTATTTCTATTTTTTTTTTTTTATTTCATGATTTTTGATTTTTTTCAAATGAAAACTAATTAAACATAGTCAAACGTAAAGATAGCACCAGAAAAAGAGCTGTAATGCTTTACCATATGGAGATTTGCTTTCCAGCCACTTATCTTGGCTATCATCTTCTGCTTTATTCCATGGCATGTTGTCATCATTGCAGCCGATGGGCATGCCATTGTAACCTATGCCCACTACTTTGTTGTCTTGATTAACTATGCAGGCTCCAACCTGTTGGGTAAAAAAAAAGGAGTGATTTTCCCTAATTAATCAAAACAACTTTGTATAAATATATATTATTTCTCATAGCTATATGACATTTTCAAATATGCTGCTTCATGGGAGGGTAACTCTTGCATCCGAATTGTTTGTATAACTTATATAGCTCCTGCATACCCATTGTGCTAGATGCAAAAACCTTCATAATTTAGTATGTTCCCTTTTGTTTATAATTACAAGCATAGCTGAAAATACCCAAATAATTTTGCAAGATAAACAATGACCTTTATTTGCATTTTATTAATTTAAACCAGGGGTCACCCAAACTATGGCCTGCTGGATAAAACGTACGGAACACGAGACGTTGTGATACAATTTAAATATTGTGTTTAGAATTAATATAATAGTAGGAGATTTTCACATGTGCGGAGACCTCCTGGCTGCCGTGTGCCTTAAATTAAGCATTTTCAATCATTGTATCTAGATTTTCTTGTTTGTTGTAATGGTTGCTTATTTCGCACCATCTCAAGTCCTTCCCCGGCTCATGGTAGCTCCGGCCTACGCTCTGACGTTACCATGGTTTCCATGGCAACACACACAAACACGTATATTTCCCGCTCCCAGGTGTTCCCAGCTGTCAACACAGCAACACAGGTCTGAGACTCCAGAAATATTTACTTCGTTTTGCCTGTCATCCATTTTATAGGTAAGTAACAAGGATTTCTTTGCTTGCCAGTGATAGGTAAGTGGACTACAAGTGTAAATAGTGGCCAGTGAACTACAAGTGTGAATAGAGGCAATAAAAATGCCATAGAAATAGTAGCCTCATTTATAAACGAAAATATAATACCCAGCTCAAGATAAATCCCCGGTCAAGGTGTTAATCGAGCTGGTCTCTAGGCCAGTGTTTTTCAACCTTTCTGCTGGAGAGGAACTTACGCAAATGTTTACTTTGCTCAAGGAACTTACGCAAATGTTTACTTTGCTCAAGGAACTCTTTTATGATGAACAAGTGTCTATCCTACTTTATGTAATTAATCAGATGGGCAGAAATGTTGCATTTAGGCGATTTCGGTCTGTTTTGTTAAAACTCCTTGCTGCTACTCGCGGACCCTGGTTGAAAAGCACTACTCAGGGTTGTTTAAGCAGGCCTTATTAATATATAATAATATTGCAAACCTTATTATGTAATATATGCTATTACCAAACTGCTCTGCTTTTCTTTTGCTTCAATAAGATTTTGATTATGTTTCTAATTCAATGTCTTTTTCATTTTATGATCCCTTTTAATTCACCCTTCATCATGGCTACTAATAGTACTTCTTTGTGAAAACAAATGACCAGAAAACTAGTTGCGTAATATGCAGCAAAAGTGTTGCCGATTTGAAAGAAGACAATCTCCGGGTTACTATGAAACAAAATATATATCAACATATTTAAAATTTTCTGGAAAGTTATGCTCTGAGAAATATGAGTCTATGAAACATTGTTTTAGAAACCAAACATAATCTCTTCACCAGAAAGTTACATGAAAATGAACGTGTCACTCGTACAAGTTATAATATACTGCATAAGATGGCAGAGCAAGGTAAATTGTTACTGATGGCAACGTTATCAAAGAGTGTATGATGGAAGCAGAAAATAACTTGTGTCCTGAAAAAGCCAATTTGTTTGGAACTATCCGCCTTTCAGCAAGTTCACTTGTGGGGAGAACTTAGAGAGCACACAGTGCTAGAAACGTGAGAAAGCTAGGAACATTTTATACGATATTCTCTGGCGCTGGGTTAGTCTAATGATCTCTCGAGTACGTCACAACTTCTCGTGTTTATTCATGGAGTCAATTTGGACTTTCAGATATGCATACATGGAACAACAACTGGAAAAGACATTTTCATGGAACTGCAAACAATTTTGCAAGACTATAACTTTCAGTGGAATAAGCTTCGAGGTATTACATTTGATGTAGGAAAAAACATGGCTCAAGTGAGAAAGGGTCTGAAGGGGCAGATCAGGACTCGGAAAATTTTCAAATTCCAGGCGCTCTGTTAATACACTGCCTCATACATCAGCAAGCACTCTGTGGGAAAGACTGAGATATTTCTTGTGTATTGAAACCTGTTGTTTCTGCATGTGAACTTCATTCAGGGGCATGCACTCAATCACCATCAGTTCCAGACTTTGCTTGAAGAAATAGATTCTCAATTCTGGAATTGCCTTATCACACAGCAGTGAGGTGGCTCAGCTGCGGTAAAGTCCTGCTTCTTTTTTACAAGCTCCGAAACAAAATAGATGTTTTTCTCACTGAAAAAGATAGAGCTGATCCACAGCTGTCAGATCCTACCTGGCTGTCAAAGTTGTCACTTTTGGTCAACAAGACATCCCACATGAATGAACTGAACTTGAAACTTCAGGAAAAGGATAACCTCATCTGTGATCTCTACAGAATCATCAAAGGATTTCTGAGAAAGCTCTCATTGTTAGAAGCACAACTGGAAGGAGAAAACTTTTTCTCATTTTCACTGTTTCAAAGAGTTTTACGCTACAGGCAACGAAGATGGCAACCTCAATTTAAAATGCAGCAATTCCAAACCAAACATTGATGATATCTTGAGAGGCAAACGTCAGTTTCACACATCCAACAAACCTATTTTGCTGCTTAGTTTGTGACATTCGGATATGTGCGCACCAGGTCTGATGTAACTATCTTTTTGCTAATGTTGCCTTCTTTTAAAACTTTTTTTTTAGCAAATAAATGTTGGTTGTCTTTGTTTTTTTGTGCATTGCTGGCCACTCACCCATGATTAACATGGAATAATAAACCTAATTTTTCATCTTTTTCCCAGAGCTTCGTTCTGGCTAGCAAGTATTGTACAGAATGATTATGCAGCCTGCGCTCGTCATTTTGTCAGTTATCGGGCCCACTGTGACAAAAGTTTAATTACCCCTGATTTAAAGTCAATATTTTTCCTTTAAATTTAAAAAAAAATGTTGTTTACCTCTCAATCTTAACCTTTTGTGTAAAATGAAAATGACGTGTGTTTTTTCTCTCCTATAATAAACCTTCTACAATGAATCTCTCCTATAATAAATCTTCTACAATGAATGTTTTAAATCTGATAGAACGGTGCTGATGATTTTTTGAAAAAAAATATATATATAATCTCCAAATAAAAATGTAAAACTGAAACAAACAAAAAATATTTGAACCATTTAAATCAACAACAAAACAACCCTTTTTCTAGGAAATAGAAACAATGGTTACTCCTTCACTCCATAAATATCTGATGTGTAATTAATCTAACATTCTATGAAATCTATTGCCAATTTTGGTGTTATAAGAGAGTTTAACATGCAGTAACAGTACTGGTATGGAACCAGGTACAAAAATATCTAAATAATAACGTAAGCTTCTGCAGAGACAGTTATTTACCTGTGTCCTTGGATCTTTGCTTCTCTGAGCACTTAGAAATGCAATTGACATGAAATACTCCTGCCATTCCAGATAATTTACACGCTTGCATTTGACAATATTAGGTGGTGGGCTTGATGTTGCGCTGATGAAAATTAACCAAAATTATTGATGTTTATTTAATAAATTGGCTTTTTACATCAAATGGTAATAAGGGGAAGAGATTGCAATCAGGTTAGAAAAAAGGAAATGAGCGAAATAAAGTATGGGAAAATCTGAAAAAAGGATTCAACAAAACAACAAACAAGTCTGCAAGAAGTCTTCATCAGTGAACAACAGTAAAAACAGAATTAAATAACACTTAGAGAACAGCAACAGGTAAGTGATAGAACATAAGTAGGTGAGAGAGTAAATATGGGCAAAAAGAGACGGAGGAAAGGAAAAGTAAATAAACTGCGATAAAAACAAGATGTGTTAATTAAACATGACATTCGCCCTTTTTTAATTGAGTTAAGCTGTAAGTGTAAGTAAACTTTTAAAACTGTTATTAAAGTTTTTTTTATTTTGAAAAGCCATATATAAATTTTTAAAAACAAAACACCTAATAACAGTTAGCATTAAGTAGAAATGCAGTTGTTTTTTAGCCGTGATAATGGATATGTCATAGATTTATACATATTTAAGGCTTGAAGAAAAATAAGAAATAAATCTGGCACTGGTCCATAGTGCAATTGGAAATTTTTCCAATGGTTACACCAAATTAAAAGTTTGGGAAGCACTGGTCCATGGCACCCCCTCTTTTTAATATTTTTTCATTCATTTTATAATATTTACTGGAGAGTCTGTCAGACTGTAATTATCACACAGCCTACTTAAAATGAAAATAACATTACAGTACAGTAATCCTAATCATTAAATCAGTACTATGCCGCCCCTTTTACTTTCCACACATCCCTGTGGCGCTACAGCCCATGTAGGGCTTTGGCCTGCCACAACTCTCAAACCAATTGCTTTTCTTTTCCATGAGTGGATTACCAGAATCTGTAGATCTTTTTCCACATCATCCATCCATCTAAGCCTAGGTCTGCCTTAGAGCCATTTTCCTCTGGAGTTTTGGTGCTGCACCCTATTCACTTCAGTCAATTGGCATTCTTTCTAAGTTTTCTCCTACCGGGTACTAGCATGAGATCCTGATAGTCTATACGATTCCTGGTTTTTATATCTTATTATTATAGCCTATACTAAAAGTGTGTATGTAACAAACTTAGCCTAATAAAGAGAAGAGTGGGTTTTTAAAATTGATTGATTTAATATTTTTAAAACCAGTAACCTTATAATATATTGTATTTACATGGCCTATGATACTATAATGCCTAAAAATATCTTAATATGGTTATCATGAGTTATAATTATAAATAACTTATTTAATTTAGTTGACTTACTCTCATAGGGTAAGGGGCCATCCATAAATGACATCATGCAAATTTTGCCGATTTTTTAACCCCTCTCCTCATCGTCACAAAAAGTTAGAGACCCCTCAAATATAACGTCACAAATCTCTGCACCCCCACCCCATAAAAATTCCCTGTGTCCTCTACTGTCCTTTACAAACCCTTAAGAAATTCACCTCCCATGGATATCAAAGTACTGCACCTGTGTCAGAAACATTTTACTAGAACAGTGGTTCTTAATGAGGGGTTTAAGTACCTCCCCAGCCTTGAGGTGCGGAAGACCAGAAAATTATATTTGTTGCCTTCGCTAGTTGCTGCTACTTTTTTTTAAAAAATCAGGTTTTAGCAACAGTAAATATTTTTCTGGTGAATTTTGTTTGCGCAGTACTTGTATTGGTAATTTCTTTCCTTGTTTATAAAAAGTTAATTAAAGAAAAAAAACAATGATAACTAAATTATTTAATTATTTTCATATTTTAAATTTTATTACAATATCATTTATACGGTTGGGGGAGGGGTTAATGTTTAAAACGGAGGGGGGCTGTAGCACTGCAAAAAGTTAAGAATCCCTGCCCAAAGCATTTTTTTCATTCCATCCCACTTTTCACATGGTAGTCCTAATTCTATGATTCCCGTCTCCACATTTTGACAAATTCTCTCGCCTGTTAATGGCATTACACCCATTTGCTCCTCCTCAGTGGCGCCTGCAACTTGATTAGAGGACATTTTTATGACCTCGCATACCTGTACTGATGTTCTCAGTGATCGCAGTTTAAAAATAAAATAATTATAATTGTTTTATAAAGGATTGAATTTGAAAAATGTATGTAATTTAGGGTTATTAAGTGCAATTCTTTACTATAATTTAATTCATAATATTCCACTCTTCATGTGACGTCACACTGCTTAAGTCTTAAGCCCCCCCCATCACAAAAATGTGACCCCCCCCTCCCCTCCTAGGCGTGTGACGTCATTTATGGATGGCCTATAATTAGTCAGCCTAGTTATAATTATTTTGGTACTTCAACTTTAATTCACAGCAAAAATGATCTTTACTGCGATTCTAATCTATGCAGCTATATCCGGTTTAATAAATAACTGCTTCTGTAGACGCCATGAATTTTTTGACAATTTCTGCATTAGTTCACGATAAAGCCAGCAGTATCTTGTTTCTACAGCAACACGGTATTATACATGCTGTCAGACGATGTGCTAACAGCCATAACATGATTTTGAATAACCGACAGGATCGTTGGAGATGCAACCACACTAACTGCACGCACGATATACCGATTCGGCAGGGTACTTGGCTACAGGGCTCTTGTCTCACTTATGGACAGATCATTCTTTTCATATACTGCTGGTCGAAAGAACTGACAAGCATCAAATTTTGCGAATGTGAATTGGACATTTCACAGCAAGCAGCTATTGATTGGAATACCACAAGAGGTATGTGCTAATACATTTGTACAAAATCCTGTTATTATTGGAGTACGTAATACTACAGTTGAAATGGACGAGAGTCTGTTTACGCGCAGAAAAAATCACGTCAGACGAGTTTTGCCACAACAATGGGTCTTTGGAGGCATTTGTCGGGAGACTAGTGAGTGCTTCATGTTTTGTGTACAAGATAGATCAGCAGCTACACTTATGCTGATTATCACAGTGCACATCCTGCCGGGCACAACAGTCATGTCAGATCATGGAGAGCATATAATGCAATTGGCACCACGCCGGGTTTGACTCATCAAACGGTCAATCATTCCGTTAACTTTGTGGATCCGAACTCAGGTGGCAATACTCAGCGCATCGAACGTACGTGGAAATCAGCAAAAGAGAGAAACAAGCGCCACAATGGCACACACAGACATGACATATGCTCAAGTCTTATATGTGTGAGTTCATGTGACGTCGACGTGTTAAAGAAAATGGTTTGAATGTCTTCAACGCCATTTTAGATGATATTGTTCATTTTGTAGGGGAGGACTGTCACTGTTAAAGAAGTAAATATTATTCAAAATAACATAAGTTTTATTTGAAGTGTGAAGTGTTTTAATGGAAATGTGAAATAAAGTATAATAATTTTTGCTTTGAATTAAACGTTTTTATTCAAAAGAACATTTGTTTTATTGGAAGTGTGAATACTAATAATTTTGTGGTGAATTAAAATTGAAGTACCATTATTTTTGTAATAGTTGTCCTTAGTTGACTATTCCTAGAGTGCACCCACGCCTCAATAGAAGTTATAATATAATCCTAAGATAATTTAGAATTTAAAATTGGTGTAATAATTATAATTATATAACTTATAACTATTATCTAATGGGAAGAGATAGCACCTGTGACTTCGTTTACATACATTTAGGGTTCAGGTCAGGTTTAGGGATAGATTTAGGGTTCAGCAGGTTAGGTTTAGGGATAGATTTAGGAATTTTTTTTCATTATTTTTAAACATTATTCTTAATTTTACGGGTCACGGCAATCAAGTTGGCGGCCATGGTAAAAAACGCGGTGCTATCTCTTCGCATTTACCTAATTAATTAATAGTATTATTATTTTATCCTCAAATTTAAATAAAATAATTACAACAGTCAGTAACACAACAGTGACAGCCTAGTTTGCAGAATTGGCAGTCAGAAATGTGTTTAAAAGTTAGGTAATTACGGTTAAATACGAGCTCTAACTGCGATTATGGCATTCTGGTCTTTACGTGCTATCTTACCGTTACTTTATTACTACAAACCTGTCCATGCTTAACTGGAAGAATGAGTTTAACGGTTAAGATAACAAATTTGGATTGTTTGTAAACACCCAATTCACGTGTCACTTTCCCTCCATGATCTAAAAATAGAACGAAGTGGCTGCGTATACCACGGCGGTGTACCTAACAAAACGATGGAGCTAGGCCGGTGTACACTGCGGCAAAATAAATTACCCTTGGCCTGGTCATTTAAATATGCGTTGTGTTTTAATTTTAACATGAACAACATGTGCTTGCCTAGCTCATACTCATAGGTGGTTAAACTGAGTTTAGATAAGCCACAATTGTGGCTCCCAAAAACGTTTTACAGCGAAACCAATTATTAGCACTAACTATTGGGGCCAAAGCAAAGTGGTACTATTTGCAGCGTCGTGTGTTTATGCTTGAGCATAACACAGCTTGAGCCTAGCCCCGCCCTTCCACGTTACGACCAATCGCAGTGGACTAACTCCTAATTTTTTCTGTCCCTCTTCCTTATTTAATCTCTCACCTACTTATTTTCTGTTACAATTCTTTTGCCGCCCTCTCGGATACTACCTGTCAACTTAGTGCTATTTTAAATTTTTTATTCTGTTTTTTCTGTTCGCTGACGAAGGCTTCCTGTCGACACGTTCGTTGTTTTGTTGCGTTCCTTTTTTCATGTTTGACCTTACTTTGTTTTACTCATGTCCTATTTTGCTAACCTGACTGCAGTCTCTCCCCTTAACTAATTACCCTTTTATATTTGCAGCTATAGTGCTATTTGCAGCGATAGTGCTATTCGCAGGGTCATCCAACATGATGATCATGCTCAATAGTTATAAAGAAGAAGACACACGTACATTGAACAGAAGAAGAAATGAGAAAACAAATAGAAAGTGCATTTACATACAGTATACATGTAGCATGTATAATAACAAAAGAACAATTATGAATCTATGTGATATTTCATTGTACTTAAACATTCTTTATGCAGTTCATTTACATGTAAATTATGTAAATGTAGCCATGATAAAGCCTACAACTTTAAAAAAAATATGTAATGAGCATGACATCCAATAGACCAGTATATGGATATTATGTGCATGGTCGTCATTTCAACCGTCTTACTTTCACAAAGTGTTGGTGAAATTTACACACGAAATCCACGGTTTATTCACAACCCTCAGTTTCGTAGTAAATCTGTCTAAAACATGCTGTTTGATCATGATTTTTTAAAAAAATCTAGTGGAGCAGGATTAACGTTAATTTATGGAGCGTTTGTAAAGAAATATATCATTGCCGTAGGTCAGTAGTTTAAGGGCAGAGCCGTCTTTTGGGCCCTGCAAAGAGCCTCGGATATTTAAGAGGACCAAAGTTGTGATGTGGAACCAATTTAAACTATCAAGGACAGGTGGCACAAAACACACAAAAATGACAGGGGACCTACACAAGACGGCTGTGGTGTGGGGTCTCCAACAAGAACGTCCGCATAAAATACGCACATTTTTCAACCCCTTGTGACTTACGCCCCCTCCTTGCTGTTTTCAAAAGATAAAACAAGCTTATCCTAACCTATGGAACCTTGACACCACATGGCATTAACGTCATGTCTTCATTCACATGTTGAGTCTGTGCCCCGCCCCTCCATGTCACGACCAATCGCCTGTATTTAATCTCTCACCTATTTATTTTATGTCACAATTCTTTTGCTGCCCTCTCGCATACTACTTCTCAGCTAAGTGCTATTTTTTAAATTTTATTTTTATCCTTTTTTCTGTTGTTTTTTTCCCTGACGAAGGCTTCCTGCCGACACGTTCGTTGTTTTGTTGCGTTCATTTTTCGGGTTAGTATGGTCATTGTTTTACTCATATCCTAGTTGCTAACCTGATTGCAGTCTCTCCCCTTATTACTATTTGTTCTTAGAATGTTGTATACAAAAGGAGTGGCATAAGAAAAGACCTAAGAAAAATCCTAAGAAAAATATTCCGAAGAAAAGGGCAATATCTTAAAAAACAATGTCCAGACTAACATTGAACTACACAGCTAACAATAAACAGGTTAAATAACTCAATTATTGGCAATGACTAATGCGTTTGAGACGAACACTCATAATTTATATACTCCTAGTTACACATGTTGAAATGCGCCAAGTTTCAATATAATTAGGCAAATACACCGGCAGTGTTTCTTTCAGGCATACCTCCGGGGGGGCACTGCCCCCCCGGAGCAAGACAAGTGCCCCCCCCCCGGGGGAAAATGTGTAATAAAAAATAATTTAAAAAAAAAAATACTCTAAATTTAATTTTTATAAAATTTTTAAAAGTTATTGAAATGTGTGCCTTTAATCGATTACAATTATTGGAACAAATAAAATATAGCTTTGTTCGATATATATTGATGATCCATAGCGTTCAGGTTAATCTTGTTACAGGCTCGCAGATATCGATTATAAATATGGTATTGTTTTGAAAATTGGCCGCTCCTGATCATAAGCTAAATCTTACTTTTTCTGATTCGCAGATATCGGTATCTTTTATTTAATTACATTTTGCAGCTGCAAAAGTTGAAAGACTTTTTAATAACCCTGTATTAAACTACCTTTCATCGATATAAATGTCTGTAAATTAAATATAGTTCTTGCTAAGAAATAAACATGTGCAATCTGTTTTCAAATTATTTTGTATAATATCATCATGCTTTAAAAAATCATTTTTAGCACATATTTTAATGTAGTAGATTCCATTGATGTATGCTGACATAGATAAAATGAAAATTTAAAAATAATAATAATAATAATTTTAAAACAAAAAATTAGGAATTTACCGGTTACATACAAATAGTGGACATTTCATCATAATTATTAAATCGAGTGTTTCTAATTTTTTAACACAGTTTCGGGAACAGAGTAAAATGATTTTAAAAAAAAAATTGTCTTTATTTATTAAATCCCCAATGACTTTTCTCTGTTAATATAATAATAAACAATCTTCCCCAGCTGTTTGAACTATTTAAAAAAAAATTATTTTAAGATGATAATCCAGTAGAAAGAATATAATATATATTTAAACAACGAATAAAAAAAATCGAGTATTTCGATTATCTTGTAAATGCCATTTTTGGTAGTAGTTAAAAAAAAATTATATGGAATTGGTAAAAAAATTGTTTTCAAGTATAATATCGAAGAGGCAAGTTGTAATGATCTGAAGCAAATTATAGTAGTCTAAATTTCTTAATTAACATTTCAATCAACTGAATATTGAGAATTGAAACTTTAATAATTTATACGAAAAAAAAAATCACAGGTTTCTGCCTGTAGATCGTTTTTGTTGCTCAAGAATCCGGCATACTTTCAATGTGTCCTGCCTAGGGCAGTCTGCCTTTTTTTTTATATTGTTGTGACTATGGATGGGTATTTGTACAATTGATATAGCTCTTAGTTTGCACGGATTCCCAAAACAAAATTGTCTATCATCGGGTCATATATTTAGCAGGTTCTCTGCTTTTCTGGTAGGAACCAAGTCTCACTACTGGTCTTGTGATAGTGGTGTATACTGCCTTCTTTGTTCCCTTAGCGAGATTTTTGCTTTGAAGTAGCTTTTGTAAATTGAAATAAGAACGGTTGCATGCTGTTATTCTTTCTTGCACCTCCGATTGTATTTCCCCTTGCTTATTTATAGTAACCACTAGATATTTGAAAAAAGCTACCCTCTCAAAGGTGTAGTTGTTCATATTGTTGTCATCAGTGCGTATTTCCTGACATTATCATAAATATTGCCTTCGCTTTATTTACATCAAGACCCGCTTTGACCGTGAGATCTTCAAGTTCCCTGAAAGTTTTAATTATATCATCAATGCTGTTTCTACCAAGTAGCGCTATATCGTCTGTGTAGGCCAGGTATTGCAGTGGCTGGCTTTATAAAGTTCCTTATGGATGAAGTCTTGTCGAGACTCTTTACTAGATTGGCTAGCTCTTCCTCGCTTCCAGCCAGTCCGTCTATGTCATCCGCAAAACGTAGATTGGTGATTGTTCTGCCACCAATACTGACTGTCCCTACATGCTTTTCTGTGCATCTGACATAATTCTCTCTAAGAAGATGTTGAACAAGGTGGGGGAGAGCAAGCAGCTTTGTCGTACTCCAACCGTGGTCTTGAACTATTCTCCGATGTTATTGTTGAAGAAGACTGCACTGGTGGCCTTATCAAAGAGGCTTCTTATCATTCTGGTTAAGTTTGTGTTGATGTTGTAGTGCCTCATGGTGGCCCATAAAGCAGCATGCCAAACCCTGTCGAATGCTTTCTTGAAATCTACAAAGACGTGGTATAGGTTTTGTTGGTGTTGAGCATATTTCTCACATAGTATCCGGAGGTTTAGGATCTGCTCAGTAGTGCCACGGCCTTGCCTAAAGCCCGCCTGTTCTTCAGCAATGATTCTGTCGGCATATGGTCTTAGTCGGTTCAGTATGACATTGAGCATGATCTTGCTTGAATGGCTTATTAGGCTAATGGTGCGATAGTTTTGGCATAGCTGTAGGTTACCTTTCTTGGGGAGGGTGATGATGAGAGATTGGGTCCATGATTTGGGCCATTCCCCTGTTAGCCATATTTTGTTACAAATATTGGTTAGGGCATTTATCATTGTTTCTCCTCCCTGTTTCACCAACTCGGCAGGGATATTATCTACTGCTGCGGCCTTTCCTATTTGGAATGCTTGGACTGCTGCTTCTACTTCTGCGCGGAGAATGGGGAAGCTTTCATTGTCCGTTGCTGGGGGGACATTAAGGATCTCTGGGTCTATCTTTATATTTTCATTATACAGCTCTGAGCAGTATTCAGTCCATATTTTCAGGATATCATTTTCCTCGGTCAAACATTTGCCATTTTTATCTTGTCTGGTAGTACTACGCCCTTGCTTTGCAGTGGTTAGGAGCCATAAAGATCAATAAATTGATCGTGGGCCCTTAATAGACAGAAAAAGAAAAATTTGCACCACAATGCATCACTGCATTTTGAATTTATTATTTTTAAATTAAAGTGACCCCTGCCCTCACTTTTGCTCAAACTCTTCGGATTCCTCAATTTCTGCTACCCCCCCCCTTTTTTTTTTCCTTGACGTCAATCAATGTAACTACCGGGTTGAATCTAATCTTGTGTCAAATGATTTTCTTCGGCACACCACAACCAGAATGAATTTAGTTTGTGTCTGGCACTGGTCGCCATAATGTCTCCCCCGACGCTTGAAAAATTATTTCCCCCGATCAAATGAAAGTCTTATCAAAACATTCGAATCATGTATACTCCAAAATGCACCTTTTGATTGTTAAACAATCACACATTTTCTGCTACCCTACTTCCCGATAAAAATTACTTGCCATGACAGCCAAATTTGGTGCTGATATATACACTGCCCAGCGGCGTGCCTAGTGTTAGCGCCACCCTAGGTGGGTTAACTTTTTTGCCACGCTACCTTTCTCGATAGAAACTCTGCAGATGTCCAAAAATCCCGCCGCTCTATCTAAAGAAAAAATGACACATGGGAAGACCAAATGTTCGCCCCCCCCCACTTCTACGTCACTGACGTCTTTGATACAGGGGACAAGATTCATTTAAACACCCCCACCCCCCGGCTACACTCTGAAACCTATTATTTTCATCCATTAACACTATAGCCCATTAGATGTCCCCGCTAGTCTAGCGCCCGGAGACATATGTCCCATCTGCCACCCCTTAGCTACGCCTCTGGCCACTGAAAAACTGGCACTGCCCCCCCGAACGTCAAAAGTGCCCCCTCGGGGGAAAATTTCTGAAAGAAACACTGTACACCGGTATACAATTAGAGATTATATTTTGTGGTGCTTGGGTTTAACGTACTGACGTACTGCCATGCATTTAGTCTTACATATACCTGGTGTGGGCGCTTTTGTAATCAGAGCAGCCATATCATTAGTACATATGCCGAGATGTTTGTGTAAATGTAATGCTTTTCATACTCTGAAAATTAACAACATCAATTTACTATTATTTTAACACGATTACATATACCCGGATATCTCAATGACATTTAACTTATATAAATATAAAAGTGTATCTTATATAGCAGAGATTATACGTCAACAGACACATAGAGGTCGTCAGTTTTTTTGGGTCCGGGATTTTGACTTTTTATTCAAGTCTACAAGGATTGTCAATTATACTCAAACTTCCTGCTGTGAGTCTGTCATTAACGTAGTTGTTTTCTCGTATGTTCGAGCGACACAACTTATAGTGAGCGCGCAAATGAGTTTTGCATTCAAAGTTTGAATCTTATCCATAAAGTGCACCAGTTATCACACGCACCATTTAGACGCTTTATATTTTCCCCATTTCTAAGGATTTTTCTTTGGATCCTTTTATTTTCTTCAAACTTTTTCTTAAGATTTTCTTCCACTACTCTTTTTTACACAGCCCTTTAAGAACAAATAAAAGGCTATAGCTTTCAAGAGTTAAATTTCTTGAGTTTATTAACCTAAAATATATTAAAACTGTCAGCTGTCACCCGTCACTCGGCTACAATTGCAATATATGAAGAAAGAAATTGGTTTAATTAAAAAAAATGTTTTAACATTACTCTCACTCCCACCCATTTTGAAACAAATACATTTCCTATATAGAGTAAATGCCGGCCCCTCATGGAGGACCAAAAGTTTTGACACCCACTATCACGAAAAAACTCCCCAGTTAGTTAAAAATGGCGCACCTCCATTTGAAGAAAAGTGATTCCCAGGGCGGAACGCTTCTCCTACCCCCATTTCAAATGTCACTGTCCCACAGACTATATTATGTCCTCATGTCATATAATCTACAAATTGCCTCGGGGGCGGGGGGGGGGGGGCGGAGGGGGGTACAACACAAGCTAGGATATAAAATACTCAAGAAACAGCCTGGTGCGACTAGTAAATGTCTAAGAAATGCATTGCTCTTACAAGTACCTTGCCACAAAAGTGTGGGAACTTACCCAATATCTCAATTCCAACCCCCGAAGTAAAGAAAATACATATATTTTCGGAATAAAAATTTTATGGTACAGTAACGTCGTTCCCATGCGTTCCAGGATACAAGTACAACTTTTGCTTAATCTTGTAGATATGACATTATTTGTTTAAACAATACTTATTTTAACAAGAGTATTAAATTGATTTTAGACCGGTACGGTCCGGTCAAAATTTAAAAAACTGGCAAAGACTATGGTTTTGACGAGTATAATTCTGCGGTGTACGCAGACCACAAGCCAATGTTTTGCTTGGTGCACTGCTCTGGTGTACGTAGTGCCGGCCAAAATATAATTGTAAGCTTCAATTCTTAGTGCTTAAAATTATATATAACGCTTTCATAGTAAATGAACTATTATGTTAAAAACTAATACGGAAATGATGTTTGATTTTTTAAATAATTATATTCCATGCAATCATTTATTTTCTCTTCGTTTAGAGCTCAAGGGGCTGGCCTGGACTTTCCTTTTAATTTTTACGACAATACTATTACGACATTTTTCATTTGTACCGTAACAGTTAACATTTCCTGTTCTAACTTAAATTATTGTTTACACTGGCAAATTTATAAAGATTTCGCGGTGAGCCTCTTACAAGAAAGATGGCAGGGCGACATATTCGATATGAATATGCTATTGGAGAAATTGTGCTGTGCTTTGAACCTGACGCAACCAAAGCTAGGGTTTTATATGATGCAAAGGTGAATCATTTTAAAGGCCAAATCAATATGATTGTTATTAGTTAGGCAATTTTGAAATGAAAAGTCACTTTTGACTTTAAAGTTAAAGGTAATTTGATACTATTGGGGCCGTGATGTCTCACACGGCCGCCATCTCGGTTGCCGCGACCCGTAAAATTAAGATTAAAACGTTACAAAATAATGAAAAAATTTCCTTAATGTATCCCTAAGCCTAACCTGAACCCTAAATGTATCCCTAACTTGGGTTTTGACCCTATCAGAACCAGAGTTTTGACGCAAGGCATCAATATTAACAATTAGCCAGGCTTTATTAATTTACTTTATGACACTTTGTCATAATCTTAGTAAGTACTTCGGTAAACCAAGGGAGACTACTAAAAATGTGTATGGGGAATGGGCATCGTTGCAGAAGAATCCAAGTTTTTAATATTTGGGGGTTGGTGCTTTTCCATTAATAAAAGGACTATTTTTTTCAATATGTTTACAATAAGGGACATCTTGACCTACATTCCAACGTACTGTTTTGCAATGTTTGATCTACCGCTGTTTTAGAAATTCATAGATGTATATAAGGCATCTTTCCGTCAAACTTTAAAATGAAATTTAAAGAAAAGGTATTTCACATTAAATCGTGAAAAGCATTGTCATTGTATATTGATGTATACGTGTGCCGATTCTCATTGATGTAGGTCGTGTCCGATGTTCCTTACGCTTGTCCCAGTAACCCGCATTACCATAAGGTCGCTCAGCCTAATTTTGACATGGCGTGGGGCACGCCCCCTTTTTCATGGCTGAAGATGCCGTTACTTAGGAAATATTTAATTATTAACACTATTTACTTCAAATATTTGATAACTTATGTTTTAGAATGAACTTAAATGTTATTGAAAGAATAATATTTTAATTTAAGGTTAAAAAACCCGGTAGAGTCCATATTATAAACTAAACATAATTTGGTGTGTGCAAAATGTCATGGCCAGGGGCAGCCATTCACCGTCACTTGCATAATGGCTATACCATACTGAGCTTTCATTCATAAAAGTTTGCAGTGTGCAAAAACTATTAAACCATTGGTCAGGGAAAGCTTTAACTAAATAGTTCAAAATAAGTAGTTCCAAAACAGTATTTTAGTAATAAGGGGATGCGTTACCTTATATAGACTATGTAACATATACCTGTATGATGGACACCGTAGTTTTGGTAAACAGAAAAGCCATATATTAATACATTATATTAAATTTGCTGATATACATAGTACATTGTTAGATAAGCTACAATTTATCTATAATTGTATAAAATTATTAAAATTATTTTTTAACACAGCATTAGTTCTGAAAATAAAAGTCGTATAAAATTATCATTAAAACGAGAGTTATATAGCTCGTGACGCGAACAGCGGAATTGTGTCACAGAATGTGGAGATTGCGGCCCTTGTTAAAAAAGGACAAACGAAGTCGTACTATAAAAATTCATAACTTTAAAACTACAACAGCTAAAAATATGATTTTGGTGTTATAATTCTATAAAAAAAATTATTTAGCTCTGTTCAAATATGCCATTGGTTTATATTTACAAAAAATATAATTTTTTATCCGAGTACTTAATCTTAGCAAGATTCAAATAATACAATGAAACCAGAATCTATTTTCTAGCTTTAGACTTTAGTACTTTTTGAACTATGAATTTTTAAAATGTGAGTTCGTTGGGTATTTATTTTTTTTACAATCTAGGTTTTTTTGTAAAGCAAGGGAGACTACTTGAAATTTAAAAAAAAAGTAATACCAAATCAGTAATATTTTTGTGATAATATTACATAGCTAGATAAGTTACAATGTATTTATAATTGCATGTTAGTGTTAAAAATTAAAGTTAATATTAAAACTTTTAATACCTAGCATTGATCTTGCAAAATAAAGTTTTATAAAATTTTCATTTAAAGGAGAATCATGGAGCATGACCCGATCAGCGGAATTGGGTCACAAAATGTGGAGGTGCAGTCCATAGTAAAAAATACTAAATGAACTCACATTTTAAAAATTCATAGCTCAAAAAGTAATAAAGCGAGAAAGTTGATACTGGTTTCATTTTTTTAATTTTGAAGTTTGATCTAGGCAACTGTGATATTTAAAAAATATTTTTTACCGACTATGGCCTACACCTCCACATTTTGTGACCCAATTGTGAATATTTCTTACCATAACTAGAGTTTTTTAAATGCCTGGGGGCCTGATTTTTTTAATGAAAATTGACTGGACTCTAAACTAATTACTATTACTATTGAGGGTGTACTTTGTCAATGGGGCAGATGTTGCAAATTTTTTATAAGGGTCCACGCAGTGAGTATGCTAAAGTAGCATGGCTACCAGCACTATATAAATATCCAATTAATCAATTTGTCATACAATATGACCCCTAAAATTCACTATGGGGAAGCAATTTTAAATGCTAATAAAGGATTTGTTATATAATTTTTTTAAAATTTTGTGATATTTGTAATTTCCACTTTAAAATAAAAATGGATTTTCAAAACTGATATAAAGCACTAAACCTAAACAAAATTAAAAGAAAAGATTTATCAGGAGCAGTTTCTCAATGTTAGCTAATTATGTCTAATATTTATGTCCACATACATTGATATTGATTTGAACATTTATAATTTCACAAACTATGAAGGTTGTTGAACAAAGGCAAGTGAAAGATGTTAGTGGTAAGAAAAGGCCAGCTTATGTTGTGCATTTTCAAGGTTGGAATAGCAGGTAATAACAAATAAATAACCATAATGCATTAGAAAACAGTCGATTATATGTCAATGAGCTCATTATCATCTAATTATTTTTTATTTATGTAATATGTTATTTTTTAGCTTTCTGAAGCCATTTTAAAAAGAAGCTAAATTTTTTATCCTTTTCAGTAGTAGTTATATTTAAAACTTGAAAATACTTTATTTCCAGTTGGGACAGGCAAGTAGGAGAACATTATTTGTTACGAAATACGGACGAAAATAGAGACCTTATGCGCAAGCTGGCAGAAACTGCAAAAAAATTGTAAGTTGGTCTATACATTTTTATTAAGTTGATGCAGCAAAACACCTAAAATGTTTTTAAAAAATGTGTTTTATTTTCAAGTATTTTTTTTTTATGTTATGTCTTGTTGTTATGTAAAAGTAACTGTATATTTATCTTGTCTGGTCCAAAATGTAGTAGTCGAAAAAATAGTCAAAGGAGAAGAAAAATCAACGTCATCTTACATGAAGCCTTTGGAGGAGCTCCCCCAGAATTTGATGTTATAAGTGAAAGTGAGGATTCAGAGGAAGAATCTGATTCAGGACGGGTAAGCCGCAAAAAACGTTTGTTTAAACAATGTATGATTAAGAAAGTTAATTGTACTTGATTTAATCATTTTCTTTTCATTGGTTAAATAATTGTAATTAGTTAAGTATTAAATTTGGACGGACACTAACTGTAGTCAGCTCACTAATTATGTTTTAGAATTTATAAATAATGTCAGAAAATCAGCCTGTCTAAAAATCTTTTTTGTAATTCTATTTGCAGAAAGTTGGAAAAGGTAAACTGGGCCAGGAAAAGAAAAGACAGGTGAGTCTACCACAGCACATTTATTCATTATTTTCTTCATATATTAAAATTTTGTCAATAGTTTAAAACTTTATATTAAATTTACCTACATTTTTTTAAAACTTGAACCTTAACCTGTTGTTTCTTAATTTTTATCAACTCATATTTGAACATGTTTATGTAATGGGTTGAACTTTTCAACGAAAGTGGTTTGCAGCTTGCCACCATGGCAGTTTACAATTTCTCCTGAGGTAGTTCTCAGATATTTCATAAAACTTTAATTATAACACTTTTTCAATATAATTTTGACTGTGTATTTTAAATTAATGCAACAGTAATATTAAAACTAAGATTGGGCTTGAACGAATTTCATTTCTGGGTGTGTTTTTTTGTTAAACATAACACCATAGTAAATTGAGTGAACACTGTACATACTATGTCTCCCCTTTTGTTGATTTCAGTATATTGAATGACCATTACATGTGTATTCCTTACCAGAAAACAAGCATTGTTGATTTTGAAATCCCAGATACTTTAAAAGTGCAACTTGAAGACGACTACTTCCTCATCAACAGGAAAAACAAGGTGCCATGTTTTTATTTCACTAGACAGTAGCTTGGTGTTACAACACATTTGTGAATTTTTAAATTTTGAATCAAATTTTAAAATTTTGTAAAATTTTATTTATCTATTTGTTCACTAGAGTCAGACTGAAGATGGAGATCTTATTTGAATAAACTAAATTTCAATGAATTAAATCATGAAGCTTTGTTTTCATTTCTTTAGCTAACGCAGATTCCAGCCAAGCCCTGTGTTGTGGACACATTGGAGAGTTTCATGAAAACTTTCTGTGTCAACTATTTATGTGACCCGTCCGGGGGACGTGAGAAGACCAGGACGAGCAGCAGTAAACACACCCTCAAGTGCAGCCCAGATAAATGGTGGGTACTGCTGGACGGCGGTCATGTTGGTGGGCACTGCTGGGCGGCGGTCATGTTGGTGGGCACTGCTGGGCAGCGGCCATGTTGGTGGGCACTGCTGGGCCGCGGTCATGTTGGCGGGCACTGCTGGGCGGCGGTCATGTTGGCGGGCACTGCTGGGCGGCGGTCATGTTGGCGGGCACTGCCGGGCGGCGGTCATGTTGGCGGGCACTGCTGGGCGGCGGTCATGTTGGTGGGCACTGCTGGGCGGCGGTCATGTTGGCGGGCACTGCTGGGCGGCGGTCAAGTTGGTGGGCACTGCTGGGCAGCAATCATGTTGGTGGGCACTGCTGGGTAGCAGTCATGTTGGTGGGCACTGCTGGGCAGCGGTCATGTTGGTGGGCACTGCTGGGCGGCAGTCATGTTGGTGGGCACTGCTGGGCAGCGGTCATGTTGGTGGGCACTGCTGGGCGGCGGTCATGTTGGTGGGCACTGCTGGGCGGCGGTCATGTTGGTGGGCACTGCTGGGCAGAGGTCATGTTGGTGGGCACTGCTGGGCAGCAGTCATGTTGGTGGGCACTGCTGGGCAGCGGTCATGTTGGTGGGCACTGCTGGGCGGCAGCCATGTTTTAGTCTTTACATCAAACTATACAGAGGTTTTACTCATTCATGTTATTTTTATTTGTGTCTTTTATTGTTTTCATCCCTTTTCAATTGAAACAAATTTTTAAAATGAAATTTTAAGCGCATTGTGCAAAACTAAGGAAGCTAATATCGTGGGGGGCGGAAATAGTAAGATCCTTTTTAAAAATTTCCCTGCGGCAAGGCTAGATCAACAAGATATTATTTGGATCATAAGCGGCAGTCGAAAGTTCATCTAGTATTATAACAGATTAAGCAACTCT
The DNA here is from genome assembly GCA_964017045.1 of Omphiscola glabra. Lineage (NCBI taxonomy): Eukaryota > Metazoa > Mollusca > Gastropoda > Lymnaeidae > Omphiscola > Omphiscola glabra. The sequence goes on along the minus strand of OZ024801.1, from coordinate 6,440,215 downwards.
TTTCCTAGTGCCAAAAAAATAATGTTCACTACTGGCTTGTGTCAGAACTTAACAGTTAATAATTGCTACTGCAACAAAGTCACTTTTTAAATATAAAGATTAATTTGCTGCCAATGCAATAACTTCATTTTATTCTATCCATCTTGTTTACGCCAGTGTTTCACTGTGTAAGGAGTTTGTGGACAGCCTGCGCATCATCTTCGACTTCACACTACCCATAATTCTCCTGTATGCGGCAGAGCAACAACAGTATGAGTCTGCAATGAAGGATATTAAATTTACCGATCTGCACGCTAAAGACAAAGAATTGTGAGTTCGCTTTAAAAAAATACTTACCTTACCTAATAATACACATAGTACTTGTATTATACCCTTTTAAATATACGGATTGGTCCCATTTCAACCGGTGTGTGGCTACTTGGTGCATCACAAGGACTTCACAGATTTGATATTAAAGACAAAGAATCACTGTAAAAAAAATGATGATATTTTTAGAGTTTATATTTATGGCTACTCAAAATTAAGTGTCATAAAAAATTATAATCTAATAACACATTAATTTCCCAGGACATTGGTATTCAGAGGAACAGAATATATTTTTCTAACACTTAAATGGTGTGTCAAAGAAATGATAAAATCAGGGCCCATCACTGCATTCGACTCTACTGCCATTGTGATTTTTTTTTCTAGCTTTTGTATAGCGTTTGTCCCCCCTTAAAGTTTTCTTTGGAATCAAGGAGCTGGGGCTGGGAAGGGCTTTGAACTAATGATCATGTGTTTGTTATGGCATGTTTGGTAGGCATAAACCAACATGTGTGCACAAGGCGCTGGGGCTGGGAAGGGCTTTGAACTAATGATCATGTGTTTGTTATGGCATGTTTGGTAGGCATAAACCAACATGTGTGCACAAGGCGCTGGGGCTGGGAAGGGCTTTGAACTAATGATCATGTGTTTGTTATGGCATGTTTGGTAGGCATAAACCAACATGTGTGCACATCTGCCCTCTTTAAATAAATGGTGGGGGGAAACAAACAACTGAAGACAAGTTGACTGCAGACACTGAAGACAGACAAAGTTGACTGCAGACACTGAAGACAAGTTGACTGCTGGCACTGAAGACAAAGTTGACTGCAGACACTGAAGACAGACAAAGTTGACAGCAGACACTGAAGACAAGTTGACTGCTGGCACTGAAGACAAAGTTGACTGCAGACACTGAAGACAGACAAAGTTGACTGCAGACACTGAAGACAAATTGACTGCAGACACTGAAGACAAATTGACTGCAGACATTATGATGATCTGTGATCTTGAAAAAAACGCAGCAAACTGTGTTCTAACAAAAAAGCCCAAACTTTAAAACACACTAATACCTTGGCTCCTCACAGTGAATCTGACCACACAATGTTTCTCTGCACGCCTTGAAGAATCAGACAACACAGTGCTGTGGCCCAGACAAATTTTGGAGGCGACAGCAAAAACTTTCGAGACTGAAAACATGAAATAACTTAAGTTAATAATATTTCTTTCAGACAGTTGCATTGATCTAGGTCAGTTTAGTATCTTGTTAGGGGAGACAGGTAGTCAAAATGCTAACATTTAAAATACATGACTAAGTCAGAATATTTTTTGCTAATCACATTGGAAAAAAAATAAAAACGCTTTAAAAAAAACAAATGGAACAAAGTAATTACATTTTTTTATGCTTTTGATGAGAAAATAAGGTTAAAACCTTCAGTTTAACCCTTTCGGTACCGACCTACTTTCGGCTAACTTTCCCTGTGGCCCAGACATTATTTGAAAAAAAAAATAAAATTTGATAGGTTTGTAAATTTTTGTTTGTTTGTTTGTTTTAAACAATTGATAATAACATGTAGAGAATTATCTGTTGAGAAATGGATAAGGTTGTTAAAAATGAGAATCATCTAATCCCAATTAAAGCTCAATAATAGTTTCAGAACAAAAGGTTTCATCAAGTGGGCGTAAGTCGTCATCAACAATAGTGCTAGGTAGTGCCAGCTAGGTAGTGCCAGCTAGGTAGTGCCAGCTAGGTAGTGCCAGCTAGGTAGTGCCAGCTAGGTATCGCCAAGGAAACAACAAATACAGATCGGCACAAAAAAATCAATAAATGGTTGATTTTCATAATTTAAAAGCCAAAATAAAATTCGACCATTCCCCTAACGCATAAACATTCTGCCCGAGACTAAGGTGAAAGGTTATAGCCTCGTTTTGTGTGTTTATATTAGATACCCCTCAATGTGGCAAGTAGACGCGCTTGGGCCACAGGGAAAAAGTAGGTCACTGCAAAAAGACGCGCCTGGTACTGGAAGGGTTAATAAACTTATAGGGAACAAGATATCTCAAAAACCACCAAAATGAATTCAATGAAACTTGGGATAAATATTGTAAATAGGACATTGCACAATGTCTCTGAAGGAATTTAGCATAACTATAAAAATATTTTAAAAAATTATGTCGAAAAATAATCAGTCATTTATGTAGCTGTTTTATCCAAAATCAAAATTTTTTGTTTGTCTCTTACAATAGAATAAAAACCTTCTCTGAAATTGTTAACAAACATGTTAGAAACATGTAATGCAAATTTCTTTTTACTTTGATTGGCGGTTTTTGAGATACACTGCTTCCAGTAACCCAACACTCATAAAATTGACACAACTGAGACAATGGAAAAAGAAGTTTTATTATTGAAGTAGTTTATTTTTCAAATATTTAGAATGCATAAAGGTATTTTGTTATATCACCTTGGCCTCTTGAAAATATGATGCATCAAAAATTAAAAAGTCTTTCTGTGGAAAAAATATAACTGTTCATCTAGCCCACCCGCAAAGAAAAACAAAATACAAACATTAAAATAATTCTGTTCTGAGATAAAACTGCTTCTTTTGCTCTTATGTGATGTGGAAACCTCTTCTGAAAAATAGCTGACTGCCAACAGTACCATGATGTCTTTCCAGTATGGCAGTCATGGTGTTTAGGGTTCTTATCCTATATCTTATAAAAAAACAATTATATATCATTATAATATAAACCTTACAATACTTCCAGTCTTACACTTTTGGCTCGCAGAATAGCTGCCTGTTTTCTTGGTGCCATTTCACTGCAAATAAATCAGAACAATTTAATTTTAGTCTTCAATGTAAAGAAAGGATTACTTATGAAGTGGCTTATTCCTTGTCTTTTCTATTGTTGATGATGAAAGAAGTCAATCAGGCCTAACAACATCCACATATTCTTCAAATAACATAACTAACTACAAACATAGAAATATTTTAACAAATTATTTTTAGTTTACGCTCAGTTACATACCAGTAAATAAGCACATCATAAAATATATCTGGCTAATTATAGTTATTAAATATTAAAACTTTGAAAGAAGTAAATATATAATTAATAATTTCGTTGAACTGAAATTTCCCTTGTATTTATTATAATAATTTGTATGGGTAGGTTGTCACTACCGACGATGAGAAAGCACGACTTGAACTTTTGACTGAACTTTTCTACATGAAACTGTTACTATTACTAGTATTACTAAATAAATGTGAACAATTTTAAATAATGAAATAGTATATCCTACTACATCCATATTTACCTTTGGTTTGTTATTGAACAAATATAGTGAGCACAAAAAGGGCAGTCTTTGATAAATCCAATGTGAGTCTGACAAACGTGGGATAGTTGCATATTATCAACACAGAATCGTCGCGAAACAAAAATAGCCTTGTTGCATTTCGGTATACGGTAATCCCAATTTTTTGCTATTTTTGGGTAAGCTAATTTATAGACGACCAATGAAATTACAGACTTTACTACATGATGATGTACTTTTACAACAAATGTGATTTATTTCACAGCTCGCTTTTCTTTGTTATGCAGAATGATTTTGAGACAAGTAGATCACAGTGATAGCCGGTGGTCTAAGCTTTCCAAAGAGTATTTATAAGAGGTTATTGTAACCAAAAAAAAGACTTTTTGGAAAATTGAAAAAAACAAACACAAAAAAAAACATGATATTTACGCAAAGTTGACTACCGGTCCCCTCTAAAAAATAAATTTATTGACATTTCTTTGTGTGTTGACATTTCTTTGTGTGTGCTTATTATTTTAGAAAATCTTTATAGAAAAGATAATTATTATTAAAATATTTTTGTTAATTTTCAAACTCTTTTTATCATCCCAGATCAACAGATATAAATCATAAGACCATGAAATCTAAAAACATTAACTCAAACCACAAGCCAGAGCGAGCAACGCGACACAATTCACACAGGCCAGCCTCACCCGCACTTTCATCTTCACCACCTTCTGAAGCAGCACCGCCAACACCATCCCCACCACCACGCAGAATCACTCGGCGCAGTGTACACGACACGCCGAAATCAGACAATCTGACATCAAAATCAAAACCATCATCCTCCGGTTCAGAACAGAAAAGTCCTAAGTCATCCGAGTGTTCTCCATCCAAAAATACATTGGGAAATGAGGCGCAAACTGAGCCCATCATCCCTATAGCCTCAAGAACGCGGCGGAGGGCGCAGTTTGACGTTGTGGAGATCTCAAGTGGGATTATTGTTAAGCAGGAACCAATCAGCGACACAGACATGGATATTACACCTCTAGAGTTACCTGGCTCAAATCAGGTAGGTCAATGGCTTTTACACCTTTAAATTTTACCTTGCTCAAATCAAGTTGGTGGAAGGTTTAGACTATTAAAATAACCATATATTCATAGTCTAATATATCTTTTTATTAATTTTTTTTACACCAGTTGTGCTTGTGTTGAGAAATCAGTTTTCTTTTTTTCTGATTGATGTCCCTTGAAAGAAATTATTATATGTCTGTGATATGAAACATTTTTGCTAATTTTTTTATTTGGTATATAATTACCAGTACGGGGATTGATTTCAGAACCATGGTAATAAATCTGTTCTTTGGTCATCATTTTAAGATATGTTTTCAGTTTGACCACTTGCATTCAAATGGACAGGAAGTGGCTTGCAGTGCGGCTGGCACAGAAAGCTTAACACTGGGGTCATCCCGGGGGAGAGAAGATGCTATGGATAGAATCCTAGGATGGCAGCTGCTTCCCCCAGACGTTGTTGCTAATGGCCCCATCACCCCATCACATATTTATGGAACAGTGCATTTATTGAGAATGTTTGGTGAGATAAGCATTTTTATATCTTATTTGTTTCAATTATTTTATATTTTTGCATTTTTAATAGAGCATTCCAAAATAGATTTGATTTAAATGGGATAAAAGTACAAATATATTCTCATATACCCTATTTACTTACTTCCATCTTATAATGTTTTGATGTTAAATGGGAATACATTTTTAAAAATTACAATTTTCTAATATTTGACAACTAATAATTTACCGGTATCCATTTTTTTTCTTTCTTTTCTTTCTTTCAGTCAAGTTGCCGGAGCTTTTGAAGAAGATGCACATGAAAGATGTTCAATTACAGATTATCGTTAAATTTATTCATCACTGTTTGCAGTAAGTTTTGTTACTATAGATAATATACTATCTTATAACACACTTACTGAATTTGTTTAATGTGTTATGAAATTAGAGCAGTGAACCCAGCTTCTGAGCAATAATTGTAATGTCTCATATTTTTATAAGTTCCAACATGAATTTTATGTTTTTATATTTTAATGTGATTGAGATGGTGTAATACACTTGGAATGAAAGGTTTTATGTGCATTTCTGTATTTCAGGTATTTAGTGGACCACCAGGGTGAGCTGTTCCATGGCAAGACTTATATCAAGGCATAACAACAAAAAATGTCTAGACTTTATGCAAATCATGTACCATTTAACCAATCAGCCGACTGGTTTACATAGAGATTAAGCTAAGAACTATATATTAAAGATATTAATTTGTCAATTTATCCTACATCTGATGATCATTTTCAATGAACATTAAAAAGAAAATACTTTTTTTTTTTTTTTTATAAGGAAGATGAGCTTAAAAATGTATCTTTGTGTATCTTTAAAGCACTAGACTATCAGTTTTAGTTAGCAAGCTGTACTTGTTAAGAACATTTCTTTAAATGATGGATTTCTCTAAGTCAAAGTTTTTTTATTGGCAGTATCTAAATTGTTGTAAAAGAAAACATCAAGCACTTTGAGCCTTTTGTCTAGCTTTAATCTGTTACATGTATGTCCACTTGAGCTGTCCAGCTACTTCATATTATTCTACCACTGTTGTATGAATTATGATCACATTTGCCACAGGAGACATGACTCTCCTGAAAAGTTAAGTATTGTACATTATATTCGTTGTAAATATGTAGAGTTAATTCATCAATTCTATCTCATTGCTCTTGTTAATCAAGTTCTATTATATATTTGGCTATTCTGTGCCAAAAGTTTGAGGGTAATTGTTTTATCATCCAAATCTGCATTTAATTTAACATTGCCATTAAGGAATGACCTGCTGTTGAAAGTTCATTCAATATTTCACTATGAAACTAATGTAATTTTTTAAAAAAGCTTGTTTTATTAAATAAATAAAAAATAATGACTGGATGGAAATGCATTAAATAATTTTTAACACTGTTTGTCTTCACTTGATTATTTTGCCAAATGTTTCACTTGTAGTGTAGACAACTTCTTCTGAATGCAGCAACAACATTTACCTCATGTCTAAACCTTTCCAGTTACAACTGGTTGAAACAAAACATGAAGTATTTAAATGTAATGTCCTTGAATACATTTTATTTATTTCTGTTAACCCTTTGTGACCAGGACAATTAAACTAATGACCGAAATGATTTCTGAGAAACTGGCTGGTTTTGACTGGTTTCTCCAACATGTTAACTCAATGACTGTGGATTTTCATTTTGTATTTTCCCCATGAGTACAAGGGAATAGATTTATTAATTGTCAAATAAGGTGAACTGACTGCAATAAACTTAATGAATATTAAAGCTACAGTGAGATGTATCATAATTGGTATAGAGCTAATCATTTGAGCAGGCTGAAAGCAAGTCAAGAATATCTTAAAATTATAATTTCATTCATTAAAATGGCAAATTATTTATTTATTATGGTGTTTTAAAAAAAAATAATTTTGTTGTTTATTTGAATATCAAAAAGTTAACTTTCCAGATCTTGCAGCTGTAATTTAACTGGGAAGATGTTTTTGCATTAACAGGCAAGTTTAAATTACGCACCAAGCTGATTCTGTCCATATCCTTCAGTGATGTACCTAGAGCTGGGGGATTATCCTTGATGCATTCAAGCCCACTAATACTTGGCCATGGGGGCAGGCAAAGTCACTATAAGCCTCACAGGGCAGACCATTACTTATAATAATACAAAGTTATACAACTAAACTAAATTATAGCTAGCATAAATCATCTAAAATTTCATGCATAATTTTGAATGTAACCTAGAAAAAAGGAGAAATGTCTAATTAAAATTTTTTTACCCCCCAAAAAGTCTATCCTTTAATTTTTGTTATCAAGCATTTGTTTACGTAAGTTGTGTGATATATTGTGGTAAAATTCCCTGGAAAGTTTGAAGTGAAAAGATTACTCACAGACAAAATATATTTGTTGTAAATATTGTATATCCTTATTGTTTTATTTGTTATTTTTTATGTCTTTGTAAATGAATTTTTGTTGAAGTATTAAAATAATTAAATTTGTGAAAACTTGTTGATTTTGCTAAAAGCCAGGCGTCTCCACATTTATTTAGTATTATTTCTTGCAATTCACTTTCCCAGAATTCATTGCTGTTGCAGATTAAAAGTTTTTCAATTGGACATTTGAACTGCCCCATGTGACCTGTCACACGTTTTCTTCATCTTAGCCTTTCCCACTCCCAATGGAGCATGGGCCATAGGCCTTCCACAATACTTTTCATTCTGTCCCTGTCCTGAGCTTTCTTTGCTAGTTTAGCCCAACTTTTCTTCTTCCTCTTCACCTCTGCCTCTAATCCCCTCTTCCACATGGCTCTTGGTCTTCCTCTTTTCCTGGTACCTTGAGGATTCCAATTCAGGGCCTGTCTTGTGATGTTAATAATGTTAGTGTTTGGTTTCCTTAAATTGCCCTATCCATCTCTATTTTCTCTGGAACACTTTATGTTCTCTCCCAAAGGGCAGTGTTACAAATTTTGTCAAACCATCATATTTTGAGGATCCTTCACAAGCTTCTATTTATAAAAAAACATGTCACACATATAACTGCACTATATTAGAAACCTCTGAAAGACTACCAATGTCACAAACAAGTCAAACAAATTAATGAATCATTATAATCATTTATTGGGAAAAAAATGTACACTGTTGACAACACCAACACACAATAATATAATATACAACAATGTTGAATGTATTTTCTTTAGGCCTTCAGCAACTATAAGAAAATCTTTATTCATTTGATTGTATTCATTGATAAATCTTGAACTGACACTATTTTGACACTGTGAACTGTAAACAAAAATAATATCTGATAATTCAGTTCCAGTCCAATATTTCACAGTATCAAAGGTTGTTTTATTCAATAAATTAAAAATAATGACCGGAAATGCATTAAATAATTTTTAACACCAATTTATTACTTTAGGGCGGTTGTTTAATATGAGATTAAAAAATACATGTATGCAGTCAAACATAACTATCTCTCTCTCTCTATCTCTCTTTTGGTAAAGCCTGGGCTTAATAAACAAACTCCTACAGATATTAAAATCATTGAATATTTAATGAAAATATAAAAAACAAATTGGTCAAAATGAAAAGCACATTAAAATACATTTGATTTTTATTTGCTAATTTTAAAAAAATAATATTAAACAATTTTCCAGTAGAATGATGTGTGAAGAAGAAGAAGAGTTTACGCCAAAACTATGATAATAAATGCAGAAATTAAATTTCCCCAAAAAGTGTAGATAATTATATATAAAATAAAATTCATAGAACAACAAAGCAAATGTGACCTTATAGGTGTACTCATTTTGTAGGTTTAAACAATTAAAATCAATTATCCAAATAACAAAATCAATGTCAAAATTGTTGGTTTGAAATATAAGTTTGTCTAGCCATTATAGTGGAAGAGTTAATAAAAGCAGATACAATTGTGTGTATATCCAGCACTAAAGTGTTTTAACTAGAACATTTATGTGGCCAGTTATTTCCCACACAGAAAATCCATTCCTCACAAAAGTTAGTGGAGAAACATCAATCTTATTAAATATATCTCTGCTCTTCTTTTATACAGGAGTAAATAGATATCTAAATAAAAAAACATACAAATCAGCATCTAACTTAGTGACTTAGCAGTCCAACTGACAACTATATATTGGGAACAAATTAAATATTTGGCTAGAAAGCAAAACTCATGTGCATCATCTTTTTGGCAGTTACAAATTAGGCAGCTAGAATACTTAGTCATGAAGCAGAAGATATTTAAAAACAAAATAATTATACAGAAAGATACAATAAAAGCTTGAGTCTAATGACACAGGAAATGTTTAAAGAACAAAAAGTTTTTCAATTAATTCAGAGAACATGTTTTTACATATGTTTGCCATAAGAAACTTGTGATTTTGACATACATGCATAAGAGATTATTTTGACACAAATGTCAAAATATACAGGAAGTATCAAAAAGTTTTACCCTTAAAAATCCCTCTTGATTTTTTTAAAATACAGGAACAGATAACTCATAGTAGGTTATGAATTGTTTTCTGCCATTGCCATTTAAAAAAAAAAATTCTTTAAGAAAAAATTTGATTTGTCTTAAAGAAAAAAAACAAGAATGCATTTCATATAACATTTGAAAAGAAGTTCATTAAAAAATATTTAACACAGACAGGCAAATACCATAGATTGTCAAAGAGCTGTGGTCCATAATTAAAATAATGTTCATCTCCATGTCACAGTACTGAGTACTAATCTTTCTTGAGACTACATTAACATCAGGATCTTCACATAAGACTTTATCAAGTCAACAAAATAAAGAAGAACATTTTTGCTTAAAACAAACTGTTATTTGTTAACTTAAAAAAAAAATTGATGAAACAATATGTGGGACTTGAACATTAGGGTTAGAGATTACTTTAGAGATTTGAAAGCTAAATTTATGTTTGAGCTTAGTCACTTGTTGAGAATGAAAGAAGTAAATAATATATAATCTAAGATCTAAAGCTCTTATATTTTATAATGGCACAAATCATAATTATTTCTAAGTCGCAGATGAGAATTTTATTTTCAATGAAATAATTTCTCAAAATTAAATAAAATATACACCATTCTAATAATCTTTCATGACACATTTTCAAAAATATATACAGTAGAATTCCTTTAAGCATTTAAAAGTTGACCAAAGAATAGGGTTTAACCTCATTCACAATGGAGAATCAATCTTTAAATGAATTTTTTTAGCTACTTATACCATTTCAGAAAATAGTACAAATGCTTTTATTCTTTCAAGCAGCTTCATTTTGTGCCAATATTCTAAAAACAGGTGAAAGTTTGAATGATATCACAAATTTATTTATTAAATGTATTTAAAAAAACATTTCCTAAAAAATGATGATGATACTATAATTAATATAGAAAATATAATTGTTCATGACTTCTTCGACTAAATTATATCTGAATAAAGAAGTCAAACAAATTAAAAGAACAATGAAATAGTTACTCAATTTCTTAACTTAAAACATTGCTCACAAAATTAATGAATTTTCCACTTCAGGTAGAAAATACTTTGAAAAAAAATAGGAGCCTATCCATATATTTATATATTGAGGTGGGGTAGTAGAAAGTAGAGATTTTATGCACAGGTGTATGGGAGAAAAGAAGATGTGGTTTAAACAAATGCTAAAAAATGATGACAGTCGCATAGTGGTGTAGAAGTGTATACTTTGAAATGTTGAGGTGAACCTGATGGGAATTGTCAGGTACAGATTGGAGACATGCATTTTTTTATATTGATTGGATAAACTTGTAAAGAAGAAAGCAGACTGTCACGGAGAAGACGGGTTGTTTTTTTTTTTGTTGTCTCTTCAGCTTCAAAGAGTGCAAGAGACTTAACATTACAATCAATCACTTATGAACACAATTTATTGACAAAAAATAATCAAAAAATAATACACAGAAGAGTTTACAAAATTTTGAAAAAGTTAAGACATGAAAAAAAACCATTAGAACAAGGTTAGCTAAATGAAGTCAGTAGTGCAAAATGGCCAGAGCTCCATGAATACAAATATCGCATGAAAGACAAGATTACCTTAGAAATATTGAAATATTTCAGAGGAAATTTTAAAAGCAAATCTAAGACTACAGTTAAAAACCCAGATGACCAAAGTCTCTCATTCAATTTGACATACTTCCTTATTATTCCTACACTGTTGTCTGAATAACTAGATGAAAATTAAAGTTGTTCTGATATAACCCCATGTCAAAGCTAGAATACTGTGACCATTTTGTATACATTAATCCATTTGGTTGTTTGATACATCAGCCTCCTCAGACAACAGTAATACACAAAATCAACAAAATTATTATGTAACTAATATAGCAAACAATGTCTATGTTTTATTTCTTAACATCAAATTCACAAATGTTGAGAAGAATTTATGATTTATTTACCTTATGAATGACAATTTAAAACAAAAATCTGCACACACTTAAATTTCTTAATTTTTTTTTCCTTTGTAATATTTAAAAAATATTTTGGATAGGAGAAATAGAGTAACAGATTGACATAATTTAAATTATTTTCTTCTCTACAAAACTATAAATTAAAGTATGGGAATGACTTAAGAGTCCAAATTAACAAAAAAGGGCTTTGGAAGACCAATTATGTAATGCCATTTAATGTTTGATGAACATCACACTGTCTGTTGTATATGTATTCAAACACACACATCCCTGCACCCAATATTGTAAGTCCAACAATGATGAGTAGATTTAAAACTTTATATTTATGTATATATATATATTTATATGAATTGACAAATGACTTCCTGAATTGAAAATATAACAGATAATCACAACCAGACATTGTATGAGATGAGAATTATTCCATAGTTAAGACGAGCTTCAGTGAGATCTGAACAAATAACAATTTCCATTCTACAAAATTCATTTAGCTGGATAACGTAACAGCACATTAATTTTAATGTTTTGATTAAACTGATATCTGGCCACCGATATCTGACCACCATGATAAATCTTGTAAATAATGGAGTTAACAAGATGTGTCTTGTATTAAAATTAATTGTTCAATTCCAATTGTGATTAGATTAACCCTTAAATATTTTCCCCCACAAAAACCACTTTTAAAACACACATTTCCAAAACAACAGAACTATTTTAAAAGCTTTTTTTTAAAAACAAAAATTCATCAAAATGGGTGCTAAAAAGTCTGTATTTTACAATATTAAAGAAGCTATTGAAATTTAATCCAGAGGTAAATAATTTTTCTAACTTAATTTTGTATTTAGGACAACCTTTGCTGAAATCCTATTTATAGATATGGAAAATAAGCCACAATACATACAAATTGAACTGAATCTTGTATCTTCTATAGTAACATACTCAGAGATAACATTTCCTAGCATGAGGAATTGGTAGTGTAGTTAGTGATATGTCTACAATTATAAGGACCATACACATAGTAATAAACTTGAAGATAATAAGTATTAGAGGAATTATTTTGTTCTGGACATTGGGAGGTTATATACTTGAGACATTTGGTAACTACAGTGACACCATCAAGACATTTAACTGTAGCTGGGACCGCTATGTTGGTCAGTTGAGTTTGATGCTAATCTCCAATACAAAGACTGAGACATGTAGTAGGTCAGTCGAGTTTGCTGCTAATCTCCAATACAAGGATTGAGACATGTAAAGTAATGGGATTTTACTCCTGGCTTACTCCAGACTTCACAAGATGATTTACACTGAATTATTGATCCATGAAATTCCCATTTGAAGATATATGCAACATTGATACAGATGGTAAGAAACAGTATTTACATCGTTCACATACAAACTACTTTTCAATTTAATGACACACTTGTGACTTTTCCTCCTGATTTTTTTACCTGAATATCGATTTTATACACAAACATTTGTCTAAAGCTTTTGTTTTTAATTTTTAAAAACTGCTGCATTACTTTTAATTCTTATCAAACATCTTTGGCATCATTAACTATGATCCTTTGGCATCATTAACTACGATCCTTTGGCATACAACTCACAAAGCTATAAAACTCCTTCAGACAACTCAGCACTTGTGCACCTTTGATAACATTTAATCGCTGTTCTGTGCAAAATATATTTAAATTTTTTTACAGTTAAGAACAAATTTTAACAGAAAGTGATGTAGTTAAACAATGTTCCTATTAATGGAATAGCATTAAACTTCTCCTATGATCTATAGATTTTTTTGTAGTAAAACATATTCTGTATGCTTTGAAAAATATAAAAAGTACATGTTTATTTTATTTTAAAAAAATGTATTTTGGGATGGGGATGTGGTTAGGAATCACATAGGAAATAAAATAATTAATGAAACTATATTGAGCTGTCAGAAACCTCATTATATAATTTTTTTTAAAGCCAAGAACATATATAAATTTGATCAGACCATGTCTTCATTTAATTTCTTGAAACAAGATCAACTGTATAAATCAGCTTTTCATTATTCATTACATAACAACAATTCATTTGGCAGTTGTATCAAATCCAAATAGGAGATTATAAACATTCACATTTTACAAAAATAGAAAAAAACTTAACATTCTGATTCTCTAAACATATTTACATAAAAAATACACATATAAATTACAAAACTTTCACAAATATGTACACATTCATTGAGTCTAGATTACACTTGTGTCTGTGTGTGGATGTGTTCACGGTTTAAGGGCGTGTTCTCATCATCAGTGTCACTAACATTTATTTCACTGTCCTCAATTTCACACAGTCCGGAAATGTCTGAGCACGAAGCATTGGATGTGAAACCCCCGATGGACATGCTCATATCATCAATAAAAGAATTACGTGATGGGGGTTCCTGGTCCGTAGTGTAGCCATCGGTATGGTAGCCAGGGGTCATAAACTCTTTAGGGGGCATTAGGGGGGTGTACAAGTTACCATCTGGTGAGTTGTTGGATGCTCGCTGGGGGAGACCACCCCGCATGTACCGAGCTTCTTGCGGTTTATCATCGGTGTTTTCATCCTCTGTGAGAGGATCAATGTCTAGCTCTTGTTGGGAGAAGTTATAATCAGGCAGGTACTGGTTGGGGTGGATGTTCAAGCTGGCTGGCAGCTCGTAGCTATCATCCAAAGCCTGGAGAAGTTGTTCGTAGTTGGGGTGTTCAGCATAACTGGGAGGAAGTTCATCTTGATCATAGGGCTCATTCTCAGCATACTCTGAGTCTCCAACATACTCAGAATCATCGAAGTAGTCCTCTGTCGGCAGACTAGAGATAACATGATCATCCTCATCATCATCATCATCTTCCTCGATGATGTTGCTGGTGTCGATGTTGTTTCGTCTTTGTTCATCCGAGCTAAGCAGTGGGCTGTCATCACCACCATTGTAGATGGCCATAGTGGTTATGTTATCATCAAAGTTATCAGCATTGGCATTGCAATCATCACTTGGCTGCGAAGATGAGGGAGAGTCGAGGATTTCATTTGTTGGAAGTTCAGATATGTTCGGCATGGACGGTCCTGGGGCCCAATCACTTGTGTCCCAGTGGTAACCTTAAGGGAAGAAAAATGAAAAGGGTCAAAATTTATTTCTAGTAATTGGTGAATGGTTAATTTCCAAAATTTATGAAAGTAGTAAACAATATATGGCAATATGTATTCAGTTCAAAGAAATGATTCATTAGAGACTAAACACTACTAGTGACTGGATCTAACAAAATGAAAGCTTTTGCAATAAGATTGATTTATTTGTTTGAGTCATCAAAATTGTAACATATTTTAAACAAAATATTACTTTAATCATAGTTAAATTAAAATGTCCTCAGGTAATATGTAAATCATCCCATAGTGGTTTCAGAAACAGATCGATTATTTGGCCTTTCTTTATTTTGTTCCTGTGTGCATCAAATATAATGAATTTCTTACAAGATGTTGGACCAGCATTTGCCACTGGCTAATTACTCAGTTTCTTTAATCAATGTTCTATAAATGGTTTATTAACTATGAGTTTTATCATTAAAAGCTGGATATAGACACAGAAACGTATTATTGTTTATAGTTTTAGCCTCATATTTTCAATTTGATCACAATCATAAATAAGCCCGTCATCCAAAAAAAGCAAAGTAAAAAATAAATGAATAATTTTAATGCATATTTGACATCTATCATACATAGAATTAGAATCTTATTAAATTGTGAGTCAAATCTTGCGACAAAGATAAATAAAATGAGAGCGGGACAATTATTGGTTCTGGTATTTAAAAATAACTTCAGAGATTTCCTTTCTGACTCTAAGAACTGATTTAAGGCAATTAAGCCTCCATAAAATTAATTAGTTTTTTTCTTACATAAAATTTAGCATAGCTTATTTTAGGAGATTTTTAAGTCATTGTATACGGATCCATTAAAAAAAAATCAAGTAGAATAACTCAAATTATTGTGTAGATTTGGAAAAAACTTATTTACCCAACGTTGTATTTTTTATCACTATTTCTAGAAAATTTTCTTTGAAATGACACTGCAATTTATTCCAAAAAAATCTGATATTTAACTTATATTTCTAGTTTCAGATTATGTAGATAGAATGGGAAGTAAAACAAAATATGCATGCAGGTGTTAAATAGAAATAAAATGATATCATGCTAGGAAGGTTAAAAACAAATAGTTAATTCAATATAAATTGAGATGCTTACTGAGTAAATTTTTATATGGGTGATAATTGATCAGGTATTTAGCTCTTAACAAATAACTGTTACATTGACATTAATTAGGGACTTAATATTTTTCATTACTGATGTACAACTAAATGGCTTAAGGCTCCAATTATAGAATAAAAAGTCATTTTAGGCAAAAGAACATCATTATTGACCTATGCATTCTTCCAGGTAGCCAATCAGGTCAGATCATAGAAGCAGCCCTAACTGATTGTAGACTTTAAGTTACAATCACTAAGGAAAAGCTTTATAACCTTTTATTTATTTTTCAAAATATTTATGAAATGATATAGATCTAACTTTAATTAGATTTCAACAAAGTTAATATTATGACATTTCTACAGCAGATACTATTGGGAATGTGAATTGACCAACATTTTCATGTCTGCTAATTGACCAGTCCCTTTCATTGTTAAGAGAAAATTTTCAGACAAGATGAGAGATACGACAGTAACTGGGATTAGGTTTATGTTATATATATATATATATATATATATATATATATATAATATATCTACAATTAACAACAAAGATGACGAGCATAATTTGTGTATTAAAAGATTATTTCATTGGTAAAAAAAATTAATAATGAGTTTCATTTGTGGCTTAAAGATCTCTGCAGCAAGAAACAGACATTGGTCACTAGACATTGGTCAATAGACATTGGTCACTAGACATTGGTCACTAGACATTGGTCACTAAGTCCCATCTGTTTCATCTGCTCCGCAGTAAATACTGTGTTTAGCACATAGCTTTTTCAGGAAGCGTTACAATTGTGAAAGTTAAAACAGTAAAGAGATATCACTGTAGAGCAATGGTGTACATAGCAACAAAACTTGAAATGCTTATAATTGTCTTACAACAAGTTTCATCAGTTTAATATTTGAAAATTCTATTCTTTTAAACACATGACCAACATTGGACACCATTGTTCTAAAATGTCAGACAAAAAAATGACCTGGCCCAGGGAGAAATCATTTAAGAAACAGATTTACAAAATGAAAGTAGGGAGGTATTATGGGATGTATCCCAATCCTTACTATGATCAATGCCACCTGATGCTGAAAGGTAACAAGTTTAGAAAGAAATGGAACGAATTAATCAAAACTCTCGAATCTTTGACAGCAAAAATGTTAACAGTAACATCAGTTACAGGGTTATCTTTGCTTTGTTGAATTATCTGCTCATTTCAAAATTGTGATTTAGAAAATCTTGCAGGAATAAAGGAAAATAATAACTGTTTATGTAGGGCAGGACTAAATAAAAATAATAACTGTTTATATAAGGTCATACATCATAAGAGATAATTTATAAATATATAAATATAATATTTCTGAAGCGATTTGTTTTAATGGGAATCATGCAAAAAAATCATTATTAGATAATCCTCCTTTATGAAGTAGATACATGTTATTGTCATGTCAGGAAATCTTGTTGTATCAACTTCACTAGAGAATAATTTAGTGGTTTCAATTAAGAATTTCCCTTTAAACACAAATGATTATAAGAAATTTATAATACTAACATTTATTTGTAAAAAATTTGTATTTTATTATGTGTCCTATATTTATATTAAATCCTCTTTCTTTGAATAGGGTAGTTGAATGAAATAGTTTGAAGGCATTCCTAATGCAAAATTCAGACTATATGTAGACAAAAGGATATTAGTTCAATGAAATCATTCCATAGTGAAAAGTATGGACTACTCACACAAGACAATATGCAAGTAAGAATCTATAAAAATATTTAACAAATCAGAGTTTCTTCGAGTGATCTGAACTCTGGTCTGTTTTAAAGAGAGAGAGAAAAGAATAATTAAATCCAAAGATCTTCCTCAATCTTATCATCTTGTGGTTCTCAAATGGTGGGCCACCACACCATTAGAGCTATTGACGCCATTTCAATTTGACATTTTTTACCACATGTTGCAAGTCGAATTAGAATGTTTCTTAATTCTAGAATGTAATCTCTAAGACTGTAATCACTGAATCATGAATTTAGTTACACATATTTATCATTAAAAAATGAAAATGAGTTAGAAGGTCGAATAGGTGTACAGTTAGTTCTAGAAAAATAAAAAAAATTTGAACACAAAAACATTGAAAAATGATATTAAAATCAAGGAATTGTGATGTAATTTTTCTTTACTGGCCCCAACTACTTATGAGTAGGGTTAGCATGCTGTTTTCTTCAACCCAAGCCAATTTTACTATAGGCTTTAAGTAAAACAAATATTCAAATATTTGACATCTTTAGGAATAGAGAAGTTTTAAAAATTATTTATAAATAGGTCATGTCATGTCATTTTTGCCTGTCACCCAGCTGCCAGAAGTTACTACAAACATTTAGCAACAGAATAATAAATCATTTAGAAAATGTTTGATAGGAGCTGGCCAAAAGCAGAAGATATGTTGGATATTTACAATTAATAAATTTGTTTTTTTAGACCGAGTTTCATTCATTATAAAATCACGGGGGAAAAAATTACATTAGAGAATCCTCATAAGAAACTGATGGGGACAAAGACAAATAAACTCCACATAAACTACTAAACTTTCCACAACTATGGGTTACAAATGAACAGCCACCCTGCTGAAACATTGCAGAGTTGTTCACAGCCCAAAAGCTGGAACCAAATAAGGAAAAATTTGTACAAAAAAAAAATCATAATGCAAATGAATTAATAAGAATAAGTTATCAGAAAGTGTGGATATTAAAAGTTGACACAGAAAATGTGACCAAGACAGAATTTAAAAAAATGCTGTTAAAATAACTGATAATAGTTAACTGCACACTGAGAGTACATTTGACAATAAATGACAGAGGGAAGAGATTTGTGATCATGCCACATTGTCAATGTTAATGTGCCTCTACCTTTCCTTTTTCCTCGTCTGGCTGCAAGTGTTGAAAAATGAAACAAAAACTGTACTAAAGGTGGGTGGCAAAGTTAATTATGTGAATTTAATGTCCTAAACTTTTGGCATAGGCTTTTGTTGTATGTTATTTCAATGCTGGATATGGAAGTGAACTTTCTGTGCAATGATAAATATTACTCATTTGTTAGCCAATCAAAGAAAGACAAAATAATACATATGAGAAACACACCTCACAAATCAAGAGTTGCTTTTTCTTGTCTAAGCTACTGAGAATGTTAGTTTCTACTTGTTTTTGATTCTGAGAATGCTACACTAAGAAAATCAACTCCATGACTTGTAATAACATAAGGAAATTTACTCAACTAATAGATGGCGAGCAAGGACACAACTTATTTATTTTAAGCAATAAACACTATTGATGGGGAAAGGGCATGAAAAAGGGGTGTTGGGCAATATAGAAAGATTTTTTTCAATTAGTATTATTACTTTAGGATTTAAAATTTGACCTCCGTATCTACGCCTACTTTTCATACAGTGAACTTTTGACATGAGGAAAAATATTTTGTTTGTTGTTTGTATTGATACTGAACAAGTTTCTGGACTTTTCATAGAAAATATTTGCCAGTATGAATAAATGTTAAAGACAAAATGAAAATGGTTTATCAAACAGGTCAGTTTTAAAGAAAAGTTGGAAATAAAACAAACATTATTTTTTAAAATTTAATATTATTATTTCATCAAGGAGAAACTCGAAATAAAAACTTCTTTTTTTTTTTTAATGTTATGTCCACCGAGACTAAAGCGAGCTCAAATTTCTTACCATTTAAATCATCTTCAGATTCAGAGACATGAAAACTGCTGACTGAACTTGTGTCCGTTCCCTGACCTCGACCCTGTGACCTTGTATAGCTCAATGCAGGAGAAGGTTGAGGGGAATGTAGACCAGGCATTTGTTTGGCCAATTTGTCATTCTGTTTTTTATCTGCTAAGATTTGGTTTTACATTTTTTTTAAATTAAAATTTTAGATAATTTTTTTAGTCAATAACACTACATTATATAATATCACATTATATAACCTCACATTATATAACCTCACATTATATAAAATCACATTATATAACATCACACATTTAATCACGTAAATGCTGTGAAATGTTTCATTATTTAAACAGGTTTTAAAAAAAAAGGCATTAATAAAAATAATATGCTTTTGCCATAAAAATCATAAATATGTCAAAACATTGTTATCTGGTAAAGAACGACCTTTGAACCCCAACCTGACATTAAATAAAGTCATTAGGTAAAAAATTCCCTTTGACACCAACCTTCCATATAATTCTCCAATATGTTAGGGTACTCAAACTCCCACGGAGCTTTCTGGATGGAGTCGGTTTCTGAAGCTCTGGATGATGGAGGTGGTGGGGTTTTCCTCAACATGAAGTGGGCTGGGTTTGTGTGACTTGGATTACTGAGGGCCTCCAGGTACTGGTCATACGTGGGGACGTGGCGCACCCCTGGATATGGATTTGAATGGATTTAAAGATGTTTGCAATCAATTTTTAAACAATAATCAAATGATAAATAATAATTTTATACATAAGACTTTAAAATATGATAAAAGAAGAAATAATATAGCTGTTTAAATTGATCTAATATAAGGTAAAGAAAAATATCCTTTAAAAAATGTGTTGGATTGAATGAATACCTGTATTCTCTAAGTCATCTCCAGCACTTCCATAGTTGCCAACGCTGTCCAAGTTGTTGAGCATATGCAGGGAATCATGGGTACTGGGGGTGTAGGATGCTGGGCGCGTGGGTACAGGGGGTGGAACGGGGGGAGGAACTTTGATTGGTGGTTGGGAGGGCATGGAATGGATGGGTTTAGAAAGGTCAGGGTTGCTCAGCTTGCATCTTTTGTCCTGAATGTTACTGAGGAGGCTCTCACTGCCACTGTCTGGTATACTGCACGGAGTGCTGCGTCTGATACGCCTTTGCTCTCTTCGACGTCTCTGACAGACGAGGAGAGCCACTATGAAAATCACTAGGAGCAATAACACAACAGCAGCGCCTGGATGGACACATGATGAAATCACGAAATCAATTCTAATAGTCTATAACGTAATGCTAAAGTAAGTCTATGTACATTAGTTTTGGAAAAGCTAGAGATGTACAATTGTATTTGACAGTCCTACCAATTAATTTCCTAAATTTAATTCTACTTCAAGAATAAAAATTATAGCAAGTGGCACGGCTGTCATTTTGGTCTTACAAAGAGAGATGGAAAGGGAGAGTTAAAATTTAGTCCCTTATCTAAATGAAATATTATTGCTGTATATATTATGTATTGTTTCAATTGTGATAATGTCAGCCATCTTTTCTGCTAAAATCAAAGTAACCTTACATGGCTATTCAAGTACAACTTACCCACAAGTACAACTTACCCACAAGTACAACTTACCCACAAGTACAATTTACCCACAAGTACAACTTACCCACAAGTACAACTTACCCACAAGTACAACTTACCAACAAGTCCATACGTAAGTGTTGAATTTGATGCCAGCATTTTGTCTGGTTCTAAAAGGTTTGGAGGCACATAAATCTCACAGTTCTTGCCAGTGAATTCAGCCGTGCAATTGCAGAAATGGACCCCGCCCACTTGGTTGTGACATGTCCCTCCATGTTGGCATGGAGATGACTCACAAGGGTCCATTTGTTTGTCACAGTATAACCCTAAGTAGGAGTCAAGCAGAGACAAATGTGAAGTGATATCATCTTAATTAATATCTGAAGCAAAAATAAAAATTTCTCTAATTACAAATGATAGAGCTTAGCTATTATTAATCTTTTGAAAATATCAGCATCATTAAAACCATAAGATGCTCTACATATAAAACCATGATATGTTCTACATTAAGGGTTAACTTTCACAATTAAAACTTTGACATTTCAATAATTTCAACATTATTCTTTAGTTTTTTACCTTGAAATCCAAGTGCGCAGTCACACAGTGGAGCAGTGGGTCCCTCCACACAAGTCCCACCTTGTTTGCATGGGTTTGGCAGGCAGTACTTGCCATAGGAGCATCTGGCACCAAGCAGTTTGTTGCTACAGTGGCAGAAGTAACTGTTGGGGGCTTCTGAATCAACCTCACACCGACCTGATGATTGAACATTACAAAACATGGGAAATGGTCAGTTTTAATTCCTATGAACTTATCTGAGAAGTCTAACTATATTGAGGTTATGAACTTAACTGAGCAGTCTAACTATATTGTAGATATGGTAATCTCAGATGTTTTAATTAGAATCCTATTTAGTGCAGGGCAAATTAATGTATTTTGAGTAGCATCAATTTAATTGATAATTTCACTGATAAATATCAAATCCAATGAAATATTTGCTAGAAACTGGACAACTTTGACATAATTAAAGTTATTGGAATTTATAAAATATATGTAGGTCAATTTTTTTCCTTATTGCAGTCTTTACAAAAATTAAAAATCTGTGGATTAACTTCTTAAAGAAAACTATGTTTCTGAAGATGCTAATAGGTATAGTTTAAATTTTATCCAATCGTAACTTGCAATGTCCTTTTGCTCTTCTCACCTTCATTACTGCAGGGCTTTCCTTGGCAGGGATCGGGATCAATCTCACACTTTGCACCTTTGTAACGACCACGACAAATACAGACATGGGAGTTAAGACCGGAGAATTTGCATTGACCTCCATTAAGGCATGGATTGCTACTGCAGGCATCTGGAATAAGTTGAATATAATTTTTCAAAATATATTTCAATATATTAGGACTGAAGTTCAAGGAAAATTATGAATGCAAACTTTTAAAAAATAATTTGACATAGATAAGTTATTTCTATAAAATTGTGCTTGGTTTGGTGCCTGTTGACAGCTGATTTTCAACTAAATGAGAAGAATAAGAATAGTATTTCAGGAGTAGAGTAGAAAGGATGCAGGTCTATCTTGACTGTCCATTATAAAACTTTAGAGAGAAGAATGCCTAGATTATAGCTAACAAGGTAAATATCTGTGAATTACAACAGAAACATCTGCTATGTTACATCCATAAATATTTTTTTTTTAAATGCTTAATCAAACAATAAAAAGACATTGGCATTGAACTTTCTTCCCCCTGGATTAAACAATAAAAAGACATTGGCATTGAACTTTCTTCCCCCTGGATTAAACAAAAAGACATTGCCATTGAACTTACTTCCCCCTGGATCAAACAATAAGAAGACATTGCTATTGAACTTACTTCCCCCTGGTACAAACTTGACAGGGTAATCTTGACAATGGAATTCAACCAGCTCAAATTCAACAGCTTGTGCCATCTCATTGTTACCAGAGAATGGTAGTGGGATGTCAAAGACTCGAATGTCTTCCATACAGCCCTGCAATAATAACAAATAGTTATCATGAGCATTGATATCATGCAATTTTTTTTATCAGTGACAATAAGGGTCAGACTGACTTACATTAAGGGTCAGACTGACTTACAATGTGGGTCAGACTGACTTACAATAAGGGTCAGACTGACTTACAATAAGGGTCAGACTGATTTACAATAAGGGTCAGACTGACTTACAATAAGGGTCAGAGTGACTTACAATAAGGGTCAGAGTGACTTACAATAAGGGTCAGAGTGACTTACAATAAGGGTCAGACTGATTTACAATAAGGGTTAGACTGACTTACAATAAGGGTCAGACTGATTTACAATAAGGGTCAGACTGACTTACAATAAGGGTCAGAGTGACTTACAATAAGGGTCAGAGTGACTTACAATAAGAGTCAGAGTGACTTACAATAAGGGTCAGACTGATTTACAATAAGGGTCAGACTGACTTACAATAAGGGTCAGAGTGACTTAAAATAAGGGTCAGACTGATTTACAATAAGGGTCAGACTGATTTACAATAAGGGTCAGACTGATTTACAATAAGGGTCAGAGTGACTTACAATAAGGGTCAGACTGATTTACAATAAGGCTCAGACTGATTTACAATAAGGGTCAGAGTGACTTACAATAAGGGTCAGACTGACTTACAATGTGGGTCAGACTGACTTAAGCTGAAATTATTGTAAATAATATAATACTTTCTAATATTTTTATTTTGCAAAGGCAAAAAAAAAATATATTTTTTTAATGAAACATTGGACTAAACTTGAGTTTCAATAGAACAGAATAACTGTAGTATTGTGTATGAAATACAATGTCAAGATATGATATAGCAGTATGTGAATGTCCCTACTTCAAATGTGAAGATATGATATAGCAGTATGTGAATGTGCCTACTTCAAATCCTTGGCTTATGTCCCTGTAGCCATTAGGGAAAACATCGACTTTGGAACCAAAGTAAATTTCCTCAGATTCAACATTGAGAATGGCATGTACACCTGGGGCCACACCCATCGCTGTGTATGCAGAGTCCAACACCAGCTCAGCCTCCCTGCCATTTCTTTCAAGCTGGATCATATGCCACTGACCATCACTTAGATGAACCGGGATTCGAACTTGGCCCTCTCCACTACCACAATCGAATTTGTACACCAAGCTACCTCTCTCAATCTTTTGTGGGAGGAAATAAAATCATGTTTAAAAAAATGTTAATATATAATTTAATTTCTTAATGTCTCAAAGTCTTAATGTCTCAATGTCTTAATGTCTCAATGTCTTAATGTCTCAATGTCTCAATGTCTTAATGTTTCAATGTCTTAATGTCTTAATGTCTCAATGTCTCAATGTCTCAATGTCTCAATGTCTTAATGTCTTAATGTCTCAATGTCTCAATGTCTCAATGTCTTAATGTCTCAATGTTTCAATGTCTTAATGTTTCAATGTCTTAATGTCTCAATGTCTCAATGTCTCAATGTCTCAATGTCTCAATGTTTCAATGTCTCAATGTCTCAATGTCTCAATGTCTCAATGTCTCAATGTCTCAATGTCTCAATGTCTTAATGTTTCAATGTCTTAATGTCTCAATGTCTCAATGTCTCAATGTCTCAATGTTTCAATGTCTCAATGTCTCAATGTCTCAATGTCTCAATGTCTCAATGTCTCAATGTCTCAATGTCCCTATGGGGTGAAACAATAAATTTAAGCTAGAAGAGAATATGAAAGCTGTGAAAATCTCAAGATTTAAAACACTTATATAATAAGATTATAGAATTTATAAATCTAAAAATACTTAAATACTTTTTGGTCAATTTTTACCTTTAAAATGCTGTAATCCACTTTTCCCTTGGCGTGCATAAGAACAGCTGAGTTTTGTCTGGTACGTATCCTTAATCTCAAGGAGAATCGTTTCTTTGTAGTGTGGAGCAATTTCCATTTGGCGTAACTTTTGCCAGCAAAGGTCATGGGTCGTTCTAAAAACAAGAAGAGATTTTACAGAGATGAATTAATGACATTTATTTAATCTATTAACCCCAAGGGTGTCTGTGAACCCCAAGAATGTCTGTGAACCCTGAGGGAGTCTGTGGACAACGAGGTTGCCTGTGGCCCCAGGGTGATGTGGACCCCAGGTTGCCTGTGGACCCCAAGGGTGCCTGTGGACCCCAAGGGTGCCAGTGGACCCCAAGGGTGCCTGTGGACCCTAAGGGTGCCTGTGGACCCCAAGGGTGCCAGTGGACCCCAAGGGTGCCTGTGGACCCCAAGGATGCCTGTGAACCCCAAGGGTGCCTGTGGACCCCAAGGGTGCGTGTGGACCCCAGGGTGTCTGTGGAACCCAGGGTGCCTGTGAACCCCAGGTTGCCTGTTGACCCCAAGGGTGCCTGTGGACCCCAGGGTGCCTGTGGACCCCAGGGTGCCTGTGGACCTCAAGGGTGTCTGTGGACCCAAGGGTGTCTGTGGACCCCAAGGGTGCCTGTGAACATGTTGCTTGTGTTATGTCATGTCATTGACACTTACCTCCAGGACAACTGCCACCACTGCAGAGAGGTACAAAATTAGACTTACCTATAGGACAACTGCTACCACTGCAGAGTGGTACAACATTCTCACACAGTTCTCCTGTCCGCCCCTCAGGACACTGACATGAGAAATCTCCAAACACATTTCTCTGGCAGATTTTATTGGCAGTGCATGTTTTGTCACCACACACTTGTTCAGCACAGTCACCTTGGAGGACAACAATCATACTGATAGAAAACACCTTAAATAATACAAAATCCCTTTATCCCATTCTATCCTATTCTATTTTATTATATCCTATTCTATTCTGGTTCATGACAATGTAAAAATCTGTCCCAAGTTTTGTAATTTCAATTTATGACTTGTTTTTTTAAAAGAATGTAAGTTTATCTGATTTCTCTTCATACATGAAGATTGATCGACATGATAACATGATAACATGAGCCTTTCAATGATCAACTTCTTGTGTTCCCATACAAGGACATGTAAGGACAAGGACATCAAGACATCCATTCATCCTTGATCTAACAACTCTGAAATGTGTTCCTATGTAAGGACAAACTCATCAAGACATCCAATCAACATTGATCTAACAACTCTGAAATGTGATCATGAAAAATGGGGAGTATTACTTTCTTATCCTTAGCATCAACAACGAATTATAAAATAAATGTGTCTCAGTGTAATTGTGGTAGTAGTAGTTTTATGCAATGCCTTTTACTAAAACAAATTAATCTCATCAAATAAACATTCCCCCCCCCCCCCCAGCTAATTGATTGGCAGATGTGTGCATTGACCTGGGCCATTGGTGGTAAGAGATGGAAAAGTTTTAGAAACAATACAGTAAGTGAATTTCCCACGAAGCTTGTGATAGGTTGATGTTGTAATTCTTACCTTCCAGGCAAACACACTGCTCTGTGTATCGATGTCTGGCTGAAACAAAACTCGCTCCATTGACCATCACAGGCTCCAGGGTGCTCTCATCAAAATGCACTTTCCCAACACACGTCCCGACCTTACAGAAATCCTTGGGGCACAAGTCAGTGAAAATATCCACAATTCTAGCACCAAGTTCAGTCTCAATTCTGCCTCTAATTTTCTCCATCTTTTTCTTTAAAGCCTTTTTGTTGTAGAACTTGTCTGCTGACTTCCTGACAGTGAACAGGACATCAAGATTGTTGTTCCCAGTGTCTCTCTTGTTCCTAGATCCCCGAATGATTGTGATGGGTTTCCTGTCTGTCATTGTCTCAGCCGACAGTTGGACATTAATTATTTCTATATCGCTGCTCCTGACGTCCAGTTCCTGTTTGAGGACACGCAGGAAGTCTAATCTAAAGTTGGCATAGAACTGCTCCACAATCATATTCTCAAACTGAATGGTCAGTGCATTGTCCAGCATCTCTTTTGAGGTACAGAGGACAACAACATCCACTTCACCGTACGTTGTGAATTTGCCATCAGACACGCTGACATTGACGACATATTCACCAGCGTCAAGACTCGTCAGTGCTATCAATCTCCCATCAAAGCGATGAATGTCAAACAGGTGACTGTTGGGGGAAACAATAGTAAATATTGTCTTGTCATAAGGATCTCTGTCCCTGGCATCAATTCGACCTATGACTCCACCAGGGAAACTGTTCATACATGAGCGAATGGTGATGGACAGATTTTTCACCTCTGGTGGGTACAAGCTGTCATTAACAACCTCCACCTCAACTGCAATATCTGAATAAAGTGGTGGCTTTCCACTGTCAAAAGCTCGCACTTTGAGGACGTATCTAAAGGAGGATAAATATTATATGAATATTATACCATAACACAATAATGTAAGACAATAATGTAAGACAATAATGTAAGACAATAATGTAAGACAATAATGTTGTGTATTCAATAAACATTTTTTCATATCTGAATAGAAACTTCTTACTAGAATTCATGACGTCTTTAATTTTCAACCCAGATTTTGCAATTTTTTAAAAAAGGTTAACCATAGTAGCATCAAATGAAATGAGAAAGAACAATCTCAAAATAATGTTACTCACTTCTCTTGGACTTTCTTGGAGAGTTGGCCAGCAGTGGTGATCATCCCTGAATTGTCGATATGGAACTCTCCATTGTCATTGCCTTCAACAATCTCATATGAGAAGGGCGGACCATTTTCTGGTAAGTCAGCATCAACTACACTCACAGTGACAACCTCTATGCCAGTTCGACGGCCCTCCTGAAGAATGAACATATTTTATTTGGTGACTTGTTTCACAAAGAGAGGCAGAATATTATATCACAACAATCCTGATGTGCTTAAACTGAGTCAACAATTTGTGCATGAAAACTAAACAAAAGGTGATGAATGATAATATTTGATTCAGAGTTATCATTGTGGACGTCATAGATAAAAATAAACTGTTGAAAAATTGTATGATTTCTTTCCCCAACTAATGATTTATAAAGTGTTTGGATTGTGGAGGGCAATGAAAAAAATGGCATTAAAAATAATTTCAGAAGCAAAGTCTAGATGTTTTGATACAATGAAATATAATGCACTAATTAACAAGACAGAAAAATAGAGAAAAAAATTGAGAGACAAAGTGAATAATGAAAAGTAAACCAAGTCACATGCCATTTACACTGATAAAAGATTTGTTCACAAAATTTACAGACAACATTTATTAGGGACCTTTCCAATTAACTTTTTTGCCAAAAAATTTATTTAATTTTAATGACAAACAAAAGCTTTATGATTTCTTAGTGATGCTTACTGTGGTGATGATAAAACGTGCATTTGTTAGGAGAAATAATAATTTGTGCGTGGCAAATTTTTTTTTATTCATTTAAGACTTACAAATCGAGAGAATAATTCATTTTCCAACTAGCTTTATAAATGTTTGCCTATCTAAATTGTCTCAAATGTGAGGGGGAACCAAACAGGAATTTAGCAGCAGGCAATATTTTGTTAGTTTGATAGGATCAGTTGTAGAGACTCATACTTACATAGGCTAAACTGGCTTTCTATAAACGTGAGGGAATACGTAATACAAAAATTGTTCTGTTATGTTTGTATTAATTTTCTGAGGTAATTTAGCAGTCTTACCTCTTTTTTTCATTAATATCCTAGAAATTGTATTCCAAAAGTTGATTTCTTACCAAAACTATAACTATTTTGATTTATATTTTATGATCAGATGAATGATTTTTTAAAAATAGACCTTGTTTCATAATTTTACAGTCATATAGTTTTGAACAATTTTAATTTAAAAATAAGCCAAATAGTGGACTAAAATATTTTTATTTAGCAACAACTTCTGCCTGTACAGGCTAATTATCTATTTTGGTGAATAAAATAGAGGCTTATTCTTTTTTCCATAGCTTGAAAACAATATTAGCAATAAAAGCTGAAGTTAATGAAATAAATAATATAAAAATGTGTTAATAGTTTTTGTTCTGAGTTAGGGTCAAGCTGCATTTAAGCTTTCTGTAATATATTTTAAATCTCAAAAAGAAAAAAAAAAAAATTTTCTGATATCTGCACATGAAGAAATGTAAAAAAAGATGAAAAAATAAAATGAGTTTTATTTAACATTCCATACCTGTATTAAGCCTTTGTAAGATTCTTGGACAAACATAGGAGGATTGTCATTAGCATCATCCACTATGACACTGACTACAGCTGAACTTAGCAACATAGGCAGTCCGGAATCATGTGCTTGAATGACCAGTGAAAAGCTACTTGTCTGAAAATACAAAAAACAAAATAAAGTATAACTACATAAAGAAAAGAGTTTACTACTATTTTCTAACACCTGATGCAATAAAACCATTAAATTGGACTTACAAAAAGTCCATGGGATATTGACTTACTTTTTCCCTATCTAATGGTGCATGAATCTGAAGTATTCCATCCCTCGGATCAATTAAAAATTGATTATTTGTATTTCCATCCATTATATTGTAGGTGATGACAGCATTAGGTGGACTGTCACTGTCAGTAGCAATCACCTGGATGAATGACCAAAAAAATAACAATTATCTTTCATCACATCTCGAAATTGACAATATCTTTTTCTCCAATAAAATTTTTTTTTAATTGTACAATTGGCTTTTAAAAGTACATCTGATAAAAAAACTGCAAAAATGTCTGCAATTTTCACTGAATCAGACTCAGACATGTTATGTTATCACAGCTACATCTATCAAAGTGCAATTTAGTCCAATCAATGACTAGTTTATACAAACATGGCAATAAATTTACCTTAAAGATTTCTGTCCCAGCAGCAACACTCTCTAAGACATGCACTGTGTAGGCGTCTTGGCTGAAACGAGGTGGGTTGTCGTTGATGTCTGTGATGTTGATGATAACGATGGCTGTGTTGGTGAGAGGAGGTGTGCCACGATCAGTCGCCAGCACAGTGATGAAATACTCCCTAGATACTTCATGGTCTAGGGGCTCAGCAACGGTCAGTATTCCTGTAAAATGTTTTTAAAAATTTCACATGAAAAAGTAAATCCTATCTACAACACATTTGTCTAATATTAAAATTGAATTTTAAATGCATCATTGTAAGGTAAACATGACTGTCTGCCTATTAATAATACAAATAGCATTTTTGAACAATAAAAAGAAGTAATTAAGATTATTGTTATCAGGAGATGACTTAAATGGCTGGTGGTTAAAACAATGCTCATTTTTACAGCTGTCTATTGCTAAATCTAGAGCTGGATTAAGTACCTTTGTAAGGATCAATCGTAAATTTCCCCTGTTCATTGCCAGCAGCGATAGAGTATGTAATGTCTGCATTAATACCAACATCCAGACTTGTAGCCTTGACCTTTTCTACCACCGCCCCCACACGGGTGGATTCCTGGATTGAGGCGTAGTAACTGGAGCGTTCAAACTCTGGAGGGTTGTCATTGACATCCAACACTGTCACCATGAGGGTTGTCTCGGACGAAAGATCTGAATGAGTCTGGTGGGAAATGTCAACCAATATTTTATTGGGAATCTGCATGTCATTGAAATGACACATGGCATGCCATTGAAATGACACATTTTGATTTAGTTTGTGTATCCACTTCCTTTTTCAAATAAATATTTTATTTATAATACTCATAAAAGGTAAAATGTTTTTTTTAATTATCAGTTAAATATATTTATAAATAAACAGTTAAATCTCTATATAAATAAAAAGTAAATAAGCAACAGGAGCTGTTTAGACTTGCATCTTATAGACTTAAGTATAGAAAATATGTTAATATTTTTAATTTAAATACAATCTGAATAACCTTTTTAGAATTGACAACATGGAAAAATCTAGGAACAAGATAAAAATGAAAAATACTAAAGGGGATTTAATCAAACCTACTGGATTGTAGGCAATGACAGTCAGGTTGTAGGAAGGGTTACGTTCCCTGTCCAGATCTGCCACTAAACTGATGATACCACTTTCAGGGTCTATGCTGAAGACACTCCTGGTATCAGGGGATAGCTTGTACATGATTTGACTGTTGCTGCCTGTTTAATATGACATGAAATGTTCAACAATGACACATACCAGAGTCTTGCCACTTTTTGAAACATAATTTAACAAAACCTCACAAAACAATTCATAACATACAATTCAAAAGTTTAATATATTGGACTTTTTAAAAAATTCTAAAATGAGAAACACTATCCAGGCAGGAGACAATTTTTTAATTAAAATATATTCTTGATGCCTAAAATAAAATTTTAAAATCCTAGTGTTCTGCAATAATGAGAAGTTTGTCTTTGAAACCAGACTCTTAACCTTTTGAACCCGCGATCCCGCTTTATCGGTCTGCGCCTTAAAAATCCACAACCCG
This sequence comes from Omphiscola glabra, assembly GCA_964017045.1. NCBI lineage: Eukaryota > Metazoa > Mollusca > Gastropoda > Lymnaeidae > Omphiscola > Omphiscola glabra. Next base: position 6,408,645 of record OZ024801.1, on the reverse strand, counting down.
CCAGACCGATATATCGGTCTCCCATACCTTACCATAGATCGACAGTCCGTATGTAAAATGTATTATAAATACTGAGTTCATGGTTTATCACGTGACTTGGGAAAGGTCACAGTAATGGCCGCGCCCATGGTTGCATTGTTTTTGTTATGTTTTAGTAATGTTTTTCGATGTATAGAAGTGGCGAAAATGCAATAATTACTTTTCTCAAGGACACAAACTAGAGTAGTTTTATGATAATGTGAATAATTTAGATAATATTTATTTTGTTTTGAAAAAGGAGTGAAATAAGTAAATAGACAATGATAGTGACGATCGATTGACTACAACTTCTAGTTCTAGTTCTATCGATGTGTTGTTAGGGAATAAACTAAACAAGGTCTACCCCCTAGTTCTAGCTTTGGCTTTTATGAAAAATCAGGGCCGTATAAATGACCTTTTACTATGACATTTTACAACATTTCTAAGACAATTTTATTTCTGTGATACATTTTATAATACTAATGGACTACTAACAGACACAATTAGATTGAAATAAATACAATTTATTTTAATTTTTTAATCATTTGATTTTGTTTGTTTGTTTGTGTGTCAGTGTGTGGACATTTTTTCCCAGGAGCCCAGGGGCAGGGGTATTTTAGGCCCAGGAGCCAAGGGTTCAAAGGGTTAAAGAAGACTCTCACCAGTGTCTGCATCTTGGGCCACAACTCTGGTGAGAAGCGTGTAAATCTTGGCATCCTCTCGTATGTTGTACGTGTCTCGGAGACTGCCCTGGGGGAAGACTGGCGGGTTGTCATTGACATCTTTAAGATATACAAGAACAGAAGTGCTACAACTGAGACCTCCGCCATCTGTCGCCACGGCCGTCAGACGAAACTCAGATTTTGTTTCACGATCAAGTTGCCCGGCTGTTCTAATGAGACCTGTAGACAAGACGTATTATTTGCATCTCTGTGTAAAAAATGTTGAAAAAATAACTTATAAGGTAAGACAAGAAATAAGCAGAGGTAAGCATTATTTCCTTATGCTTGTTGACAACCCGGTGGGCCCTCTGCTCAGCATGAAATAGTTGACAACCCGGTGGGCCCTCTTCTCAGCATGAAATAGTTGACAACCCGGTGGGCCCTCTTCTCAGCATGAAATAGTTTAAGGAAATAAATATGTACTAGTGCTCCCAGACAAATTTATGGACTTGTGAAAACTATGAATCTCCAAGTTGAAAGGTTGAGTATTATTTACCAAATCAAGGTCTCACTAAACTAAGAATGAAATTAATATATCAAATCTATAGAGTCATACAATCTATAGAGCCATGCAATCTATAGAGCCATACCGGTATCCTTCTCAATACTGAAGAGTTCTGCACCTTCCCCCTGAAGGCTGAATGCTATCCTAGAGTTGACTGTCCCTGGCTCGTCTGCATCTCTTACTCTGATGTGTGTGATAGACTTGCCCACAGCAATGTCTTCATTAACTACCACTTGGTGAATGGGCTGTTGGTGGGGAGAAACATTACTCAAAACTCAAAGACTGAACAATGGTCATTATCAAATTCCACGATAGGTGAGGCCTTCTAAACTAATCAACTAATTCTTCCATGTCTTTTGTATGCACAGAGTCACAACATAAGTTTAGTTTCAAAACTGCTGACTATTTTCACTTAATTTACAGATAAAGAGGAAACAATTTTTATAAATGTTTAGTCACCGGGCAAAAAAAATACAATTCTTTTTTAAAGAAATTTTGTAAAATGAATTTAATATTTTTAAAAATCAAACTTTACCTCGCTGCGTGGTTTTCAACATATTTAATTACAGTATATTTATTAAAAACTTTTTTTTTTACCTGGTCACAAGTAGGGATATTATCATTGTCGTCAAGGATGTCGATGGTTACGGTTGTATACGTGACGTAGGCCCCGTCGGTGGCAGCGACACTGAGTCTGTACTGTGATAACATTTCTCTATCTAAAGTTTTCTTGACCAACAGTTCACCACTCTTGCGAATCTGTGTCGCAAACAGGAGAAATATTATGGAAATAGCATTTACTTCACAAAAATAATGGCTAAACACATCAGCTACACTAAGGTCACTAAACACATCAGCATCAGCTACACTAAGGTCACTAAACACATCACCATCAGCTACACTAAGGTCACTAAACACATCACCATCAACTACACTAAGGTCACTAAACACATCACCATCAGCTACACTAAGGTCACTAAACACATCACCATCAGCTACACTAAGGTCACTAAACACATCACCATCAGCTACACTAAGGTCACTAAACACATCACCATCAGCTACACTAAGTCACTAAACACATCACCATCAACTACACTAAGGTCACTAAACACATCACCATCAGCTACACTAAGGTCACTAAACACATCACCATCAGCTACACTAAGATCACTAAACACATCACCATCAGCTACACTAAGGTCACTAAACACATCACCATGAGCTACACTAAGTCACTAAACACATCACCATCAGCTACACTAAGGTCACTAAACACATCACCGTCAGCTACAATAAGGTCACTAAACACATTACCATCAGCTACACTAAGGTCACTAAACACAGACCATGGGTCTTGCCTATCTGAATCAGACTTGTAATGTCTTTAATCTGGATTGCCGATCTCTTTCAATAGAACTAAATCAAGTCAATCTAAATAACAATGTTTAAAAAGTCTTACATTATAAATGCCAAAATATTCTGTTCAATTCTTTCCAGAACTTAACTTGCCTTAAGATAATGTTTAACTGACAAAATTACCCTCATTTTAGAATTAAAGAAAGAAGACAAAAGAATGTCTGACCTCAAACTGGCCAAGTTGATCCCCCTGCGTAATAAAGTAGGTCACTTCTGAATTGGGGCCAAAATCTGCATCTTTGGTCAGCAGGGTGACCAGCACAGTCCCAGGCAACGCGCCCTCATTAACTGCGGAAGAATATTCCTCTCTGTCGAATTTTGGTGCGTTGTCATTTGTATCTGTGACAGAGATGACGACACTGGTGGTTGACGTCAGGGTCGCCACGTCGCCGGGCTTACGCCCTGTGCCGGGTGGGGTATCCACGGCAACCACTGTCAGGTTGTACTGGTTCTGAACCTCCCGATCAAGTTGTGTTAATAAAACGATCCAGCCCGTCTTGGGATCGATGGAAAACAGGCCGGCCACGTCTGTCATGTTGGGGCCAAAGTAGAACTTCAGGGGCTTGACCTCAAGGTCAAGGTCGGTGGCATGAAGCTGAATGATGGGTTGCTGCGGGTCAGCATTTTCAGGGATGGTTGCCATGTAAGGGTTGCAGGAGAACACAGGCGGGTTGTCATTGATGTCCTGAACCTATAAGAAACAAAGTATTGACAAATAATCTTGAGCATTTTATGACTCAATTTAATGGAGGGGGGGGGGGGATCGATTTAATTAAGCATTTTCTTTGAGGTTTATAGATTTGACTTTTTTATCAATAAAAGTTCAATAGAGTTTTCAACACTTGATTTATGGCATAAATTATTTCTATTTTGTTTCCTTCCAAATTTGATTAATTTATTTTTTTTAAAGCTTTCCCCTCCTTACAGCAGCCATCTTTGTACGTTCTTTGTACTCCCCCGGTATGAGCGATAACTCTGGGTGACAAGGGAAGTTGCAGTCCCTTATAGCTGATGAAGAATTTTAATGCAAGGAACTTTTCTTGTTGTAAATACCTTAATATTTACTTCCATGTAATTTACTAGAGGTGGAGATGTTTTGGTCTGAGCTCGGACGGAAAATGTATACGAGGGAGTAGTCTCCCTGTCTAGGCCACGTATCAGACGAAGTTGACCTAAGCTGTCGATACTAAATGTCATTGGACGGTTGGTACTGTTGATGTAGCCAGGCACCATAGTGTAGGTCAGGGGCATGTCACTCCTTGCTTTGAAGGTGGTTATCACTGCTCCAACCTGAGCCATTGAAAACATTAAAATGTACAGTTATTCTGCTGGCTAAATATTATTGCATGGCTTAGATACAAATATTCAAATGAATCCAACTTCAAAAATCAAAAAATTAAATGTGATCCGTGCTAGAAACAAAGCAAGATTTTTATTTTAATGACATCTGCAGCACTAAACTCATTCTTAATAAAATATTTTTATTTTAAAAGTTCAAGGAATGATATCAAAACATTTAATCATAATACATATGATGAAATGAAAGATTTAATGGCAAAAGGAATCCCATTTTGAAGTGGCTGAAGATGAATGTGGCCTGATTTCTGTTTTATAAAGTAGAACATTCATACAAGTTCCTACCTGTTCATTTTCATATACAAAGAATAATCTGCTGGCTTCTGGGAAAACTGGAGGTTTGTCATCAGGGCCCATCACTAGGATTTCTACAGGCACAAGGCTTTCCAAGGGTGGCTCCCCTTGATCGACTACCTTCACAAAAAACTGGAATACTTTGTTAACTGTAGAGACACCAAAGATATACAAGGTTAAATAAATAATTTTAAAAATTGCTTCAAATATTTGGGCCATTTTAAAATGTATCTTAGGGTATTTTATTTATCAAAGACTGATATGAAGGTAAATCTCATTTAATTTGACGTGATGCACTTGGCCAAAATTGAATGGTTCTAATTCTTCAACTACCTGCATCATTGAGTGACGCTTTAGTCGTTATAGTTCCTGAGTAAGCATTCAAGTCAAAAAGCCTGGCCATCAGCAAGTCATCTTCTTGGTAAAAAGTGTACAACAGCTTGGCATTGTTTCCCTCATCAAGGTCTTCAGCCTTGATCTGAAATATACACAAGTAAATACAATGGGAAAAAAAAACAACAACCAGATATCTAGATAGGAAGGTTGTGTTTTCAATATAGAAATAAAGGAGATAAGATATTTTTTTTGCATTTTAGCATATTTTTATTATAATACATAAAAATTATTAAACACTTACACAATGTCAATGTCCACTATAAAATTACATATCGTATAAAATATTAAGAAGCTTAAAATGTATCCTTTTACAATGTCAAGCTATGTTCCACTTACGGTCATGACAAAACTGCCGACTGATGTATTCTGGGGAATGTTAGCCCTGTATTCCTCCATTATAAACTTAGGCACATTGTCATTTTCATCCCGAACACGAATGACTATTGTAGCAAAACCCATTTTCCCCCCATTGTCAGTGGCAGAAACTGTAAAATTGTAAATGCTTCTCTCTTCTCTGTCCAGCATCTGTTTTGTTAAAATGTCACCTGAAAGTAAGAGTTTTGCCAAAACTTTAAGATAATAATTTTATATGTTTATATGAGATCTTAATCTGATCAAGGGTGGACAAACTTAAAAAAAGAAAAATGTTTTAAATATTGCAAATATATTTAAAGTCCTTAATATTCATTTCTTTAATTGTTAATGATTACAGTATCCAAAAGTTGTTTAGGCTTTAAACCTCCATGTTGTTTTGATTGATTTCATTGATTTCAGCAACCCCCCCCCCCCCCTTCTTTCTCCTACCAGATATTGTATTTTTAGACTACAAGACAAAAGTATCAAAGATTTGTGATAGAAGCCATGTGCTTAGAGACCAGCACCTCTTACCTGTGTCAGCATCAATGCTGAATATCTTGCCAATCTGGTCATTGACGATGGCATAAGTTAGCATGCCATAATTGCCTCTGTCTCCATCCACGGCTGTGGCTGTCAATATGTTCATCCCCCCTCCATTGAGCTCTGACACCACACCATTGTACACCTCTTTCCCAAACACAGGTGTATAGCGGTTGACATTGCGTACATCCACCGTCACCCGTGTGAAGCTGGTGTAGACGCCATCGCTGACCGACACATTGAGTATGTGTGCCGCACCCAGGGCTGGCACACGCTGCTCAGACAATGAAATGATTCCCGAGTTTGGGTTGATGCTGAAGGAGAACCTGTCATTGCCACCAACTATGCTGTACATCAGATTGTCAGCGTCAGACTCGTCGGGGTCGAAGGCTACAACTTTGAACACCAGCTGCCCTCTAGTGGCAGAGTCACTGACGTAGCAATCATAGGATGGTTGGGTGAAGATGGGAGGATTGTCATTGAGATCCAGTACCTGTAAAGGAATTAGATTTATATTCTCATGGGCTCCACATTCCATATCAGAAGTCATCTAATGAAAAAGATGTTTATGCTCTCATTATAAATCTGTGTATGTTCTCATTATAAATCTGTGCATGTTCTCATCATAAATGGGTGTATGTTCTCATAATAAAGGGGTGTATGTTCTCATTATAAATCTGTGCTGAACTCCATGTGTTGGTGAGCTTATTTATTTTGTATTCCCTATTTTGTATTAATGACACAAATTAATGACACAAATATATTAAAAGTCTGCATGAAATAATCGATACAATTTTTTAATTATTATCAGTGCTAAACTGATACCTTGATTGTGACAAGAGCCGTTGCACTCAGTACTGGCATCCCATTGTCCTTGGCCACAGCCAACATAAGGAACTCTTTCTGTTTCTCATGGTCCAGTGCCTTCTTCAGGATGATCTCTCCAGTCTCTGTGTTCATATGGAAGTTTTCTAGATCTTTGCTGCCGGGTGAAATTGGGGCAAGGTCGAAGTAAATCAGAGAATTGGCCCTGCTGTCTGCGTCAGTTGCGTTGACTACAAGAATGCGTGAGCCAGTGCTGGAGGACTCGGACAGAGTGTGCGTGTATGTGAGACTACCAAACACTGGGGCGTTATCATTAACATCCTGGATGTGGGAGAAAATGGTGGACACATTAGAGCTATTTTTAAAATTGTTTCATTCTATAGTCAGGTACGGTACAGTAATTTTAAAATGTGCATTCACTGCTTTATGAAAACTGATTCTAAAAAAAAAATTCATTTAAAATTGAAAGACAGTGCAGAACTTTAGGAGGAATTTGATTACTAATATTAAATTTAGTTTATAGATCTAAAATGATTTGTAGATAAACTATTTTCACGTAAATAAAAATCCATTAATTACTTTAAAAAACAATAGGCATTTTATTTTTCAAGAAGCTTGTTGAAAAGGATAATAACCTCAACACTGATGTTAATTGTTGCCTCTGCGTAACTGCCAGTGAAGACATCAGTGGCTCTAACTGTCAGAGTGTAAAAAGTCATATCCTCATAGTCCAAATGCCCCACCACAGATAAGTAGCCTGGAGAAGAAAAATCAAATGTATTTATATATTTAAAAAAAAAAAAAAACTGTATCAGCTGAACTAGTGCCAGGATATTTTAATGGATAACAATAGGGACTGGGAATAGTAATTATTTGTACAATGTTAGTGGGAGTGAATATTGACGAAAACTCACAGAAGTTTATTATTCGGGATGAAACCATCTTTAGTGAGGGTGCTACGAAGAATTCACTTGTTTAACACTCAGTTTATATATAAAAGCACCAATTATATTTAGCTCAGTCTTTAACAACACAATATTTCAATTTATTTAAAATTATATAAATATCATTTTATTACTTGAGAAACAATTTTGTTAAAGCCAAGTAACAAGCACTTTATATCAGTAATGGTAAAACTTTGAAGTTTGCTTAAACTCGACAGTAACGTAGCAGGTTGTCCTTGGATAGTGAAGTCTTTCAATTGTTTTTTTTTTTATTTCTTGCATGCATGATGACCAACTTACCTTATCACAATTTTATGTGGTAAAATATAGCCAAACAACATTACCCTTCCATTTAGACATACTAATATATTTAAGTTAATAATGTATTCCATTAATTTTGCTTTTTATTCCCCTGCATATTTCAAAGTGTGAACAAATATCTCTTGTGCTTTAGGCTACCTATATATAAAATCAAGCAGACCAAGAATCTGTAGTTAAGCAAAATGGCTACTGCAATGCCACAATTTATAGTTAAACAAAATGGCTACTGCAGTGCCACAATTTATAGTTAAACGAAATGGCTACTGCCATGTGTCACTTTTGGGAAGGAAACTAATGATAAAGTTAAGAATAAAAAACAAAAGTAAAAAGACAATATCATTAATTGTCAATCACACACATGCATGTCAAGCACATTCACATAGCATTCAAAATAAAATTGCTACACTTTGTTTTTATTTCTAAATAAGGTTTCACAATTTTTACATGGTTTAAATTTAGATAAAATTATAATAACTTTTCAAACACAATATTAAATGCAAAATTGTAAAAATGTTGAAAGCTACATGCTTGTAACATTAAACTGTTTTTTTTTTAAATTAAAAAATATACAGTAGCCTACATTTTAAAAGATTTAATCCAAGGGAAATTGATGTAAATAAGGGATTACTCTTCCATGACTAAAATAAGCTTCGTTTTATCACAAGATTTAGATATTACAAAAAATATTGAGGTCAGACTGTACAATTTTAAAAGTAAAAATAACCCCTTGAATATGACATAAAAATTTTACATAAAAATAAAACGTTCCTAATGAGTTTTTTGTAAAATATTTTCACCCAAAATTTCAAAGAATTCTGCAGGCCTGCATATAATCATTGAACACCGAGTATAAAAGAAAACGCACTTTTACTAATCTTAAGTCAAACATTTTTTAAACTTTATGCTAATTCTTGTTTTTGGTCTGAAAAAATAGATGCTTTATTCACACTTTATTTAGAATTGATGTGTGGCACAGAGATCTCCTGGAAATTTCAACGTATAGATTGCAATCCAAGCACGGGTTCGAGGAATGCTACTGCAATGTGCCATCATTATATTGCGTTAAATTTCCATAGAAAACTTTTAACTTGGTTCTTTTCTGTAATTTCATTTTTCAACAAGGTTAAAGGCAGTATTTGTCTCAACATTATTTCTCTTTCTGCAAACAATTCATGAAATATTTCTGTCCTCAGCCCTTTGTGAGTCTTTCAGGCAAGTTTGAAGGAAATCTGAAACTAAACTAGTCAAGAGAAAGAGCCTATAGCTTCACCAGGTTTGTCTGTTATGAGAAAAAGCTACACTATAACTTTGGATCATAAACCTTTCTTTAAAAAATTAATTAATAATTTTTTTAAAACCTTTATAAGAAATCCATTCCACAAAAGATTTGTTGCTCCCTTTTGTGAATGTAAGTAAGGGCAGAGAACCAGCTTTTGCATTGGTAATTAAGGGCAGAGAACCAGTGAAACACCAAGTTGTTAAACCATTAGCTAATTTGTTTGTAACAGAGTTAAAATAACATGATTTTTAACACAGTTTATCATTCTTATCATGCAAAAACTGATAATTATATAAGTATATATATATATATACATACATAAATAATAGAAAACAAATTAATTAAAAATAACCATTAGTTAGTTCTATGCTTTGTTATGACATCTCAGAGTAATTTTCAAATGAGTTTAGTTGTTTTATTTCAATTAAGACAATATAAGAGAATAAGACAAAATAGGCAGCCATTAATAATATGTGTGCATTATTGTTGTTGAACATTCTAAACATTGGGAAATTTGGGATTCATTAAAAAAAAAGGGAATGAAACAATAATATGAAAGGTAATAAGGTGACAATATCATACTTACAAGGACCCAGGGTTTCCATGTCTAAAGAAGGGTTTGAGAGTATTGGTTGCATAAGTCAATTTGGGAATTTTAGATTGGAAAGGTTTGGAGTTTTTAAAAAAATTGTTCAGGTATAAAGAGTAAATAATTTTGAATAATGCAAAATAGGGAAAAGAAACAAAAATTGTTCATCATTTAAAAATGAATTTGATCAGCAAAGAAGCAAAGTAAACAAAACAAGTTGGCAATAGACCACAAGATTTTTAGTGGAGCAGTTATATAGTAGACATAGCGCACACACTGCTGCCACAGAAGGACACCCACAGATTGTGTTAAACATCAAATTTAGGAATGCAGCTTGGACGGTGAGAAAAATTTAAAAAATTTCATCCTTCAAATGTAACAGGGAATTGGGTAAAGCATTGGCAGCTAAAATATGATTTCTACCCTCCAAATACAATCTCTCTGTCTGCTTCTTACTTTATGCCCCATTGAACATGAAGTGAGTTGTGATGTTAATAAATGCATTGAATATATAACTGGATACATTGTGGTGTTAAGGAAGGATAAAAAGGCCGGGGTTATGGTCAGTTTTAAGAGCCAATAAAATAATTGACATTGAATAAATATAATTTTACATCATGTGAAATTTTGTAGCTATTAGACTAATATTGATAATATCTTATTCCACTATTTATTGGACTTGATAATATCTTATTCCACTATTTATTGGATTTGATAATATCTTATTCCACTATTTATTGGACTTGAGCTGAGCTGATTCAAAAAGAAAGAACCTGATTTCCCAAATGTTCAGATTAATCTAATGGACGATAGCCAGTGGTGCAAGAATTTTACTTCATTAGGAATCATGCACTTACAATTTGGAAGTGAATCAATCATTCAACCACTATTTTTTTTTTAAAGTGAACAAGACATACAAACTATATAGATTTTATGTTAGCCCTAAAAACTCGGTGAATCATTTATTAAACCATTGCTTTTTTTCAAGTGAAACAAGACATACAAACAAAGTAGATTATATATTAGCCCTACAAACTCGGTGAATCTAAGTCAAAGCCAGTTCCAAATCCAAAGTAATCAATTTTGAAACAAGACATTTTTTCCCGGTTGGTTTGTGCTGGTTCTTTTGGAAGGGGAGGCCAAGACTTATTTATATTTACCTGTATTGAAATCCAAAGCAAAGTCTCCATATTTGTCTCCCCTGCTGATAGAATAAATGAGTTTCTGCCCATGAGGAGAAATCGCTTTGACGGCAATGACGGGGGTATGAGGTGCAGCATTTTCCTGCACACTGATCTCATAAACAGGCTGTTCAAACAGGGGACTGAAACTGTCAGTAATGTGAACATGAACTGCGGCCACTGCTGTTAAAGATGGGGAACCTGTGCAAATAGAAAATTTAAAATATTGGAACATTAGGACACATTTTTTCTTTTAAAGATCATCCAAATAGAACACACTGTAAAATCTTAATTATTGTTCCTATTTCCCTATTCGATAGAGAACTTCTAAACAATAATACCTTCCCTCTGAGCACCGTTTATTTAAATGTGTTAAATAATACTGAATTAAATTATGAAGCATCAATTTAATTTTTGTTAATAATTTTGTTTCATTGATAACATTTATGAAACAAATTTCTGACTTCGTTTAGTAAATAATTAGTTACAAATATTTTTTAAGTATATTTTTTAACAAATATACTGCTCATGTAAATATTCTGACCTTTATCTTCTGCAATGACCTTCAAAGTTATCTCCATGTTGCGGTCCTTTTTATCCAAACTTTTAACCACTATTTCTCGGGTGTAAGGGTTGATTGCAAACTTATCTCCATGTGAATCTGCCAGGATGTACCGTAGTTGACCATTGACCCCAATATCTGGGTCAGTAGCTCTCACCTAGTGATTGTAACAAGAGTCAAGGTCATAATTGCAATTTAATTGATTGACATCTGGAAATGTTAAGACATACAGGAACAGTTAGAAATCTTCTCAGTTAAGACATACAGGAACAGTTAGAAATCTTCTCAGTTAAGACATACAGGAACAGTTAGAAATCTTCTCAGTTAAGACATACAGGAACAGTTAGAAATCTTCTCAGTTAAGACATACAGGAACAGTTAGAAATCTTCTCAGTTAAGACATACAGGAACAGTTAGAAATCTTCTCAGTTAAGACATACAGGAACAGTTAGAAATCTTCTCAGTTAAGACATACAGGAACAGTTAGAAATCTTCTAAGATGTAAACATCAACCATGCACGATACATGACAAGAAAATAAAAGAACAACGCTTACAATTTGAATAACTTCCCCGCTCTTGGCATCACCCGACACGGTGCAGTGGTACGGCAGGTTGAGAAACATCGGAGGGTTGTCATTCTCATCTTCTACCGTCACTAGGACAACCACATGAGCTGACAGTTCTTTGGCTTTGCTGTCTTGCACCTGAATGAAATATATCATGAAATTAAAGGTGGGGAAAACTATTTTAATCTATAATTCATTATTTATTAAGTTATTTTCCTTCAACAACAACTGCAAAAGACATCATGTATTCCTTGATCAAAGACTTTTTATGAAGCAAAAATTTTAAGAAAGTTAAAAATTGTAACCAAATATAATCCTGTTTAAATTTTTTTTAATGAAATTCAGCTGACATAGAAATAATTTTCTTCAACATTTTAAAGCACTATAAACTTAACCAATGAACAGGAAATAAATACAATTTATAAAATTTCTATCAAATGTAGAGTGAAGATTAATTTACTTTGCATACAATTGTTAAACAATAAAATTGTTTAGCTGTCATGCATCACATAAATGTTTTATTTGGAGACAAGGAAAGCTCCATTAGAAGTACAAATCATTAAAACAACACATTAGAAGATCAGGTGACAACACATTAGAAGATCAGGTGACAACACATTAGAAGATCAGGTGACAACACATTAGAAGATCAGGTGACAACACATTAGAAGATCAGGTGACAACACATTAGAAGATCAGGTGACAACACATTAGAAGATCAGGTGACAACACATTAGAAGATCAGGTGACAACACATTAGAAGATCAGGTGACAACACATTAGAAGATCAGGTGACAACACATTAGAAGATCAGGTGACAACACATTAGAAGATCAGGTGACAACACATTAGAAGATCAGGTGACAACACATTAGAAGATCAGGTGACAACACATTAGAAGATCAGGTGACAACACATTAGAAGATCAGGTGACAACACATTAGAAGATCAGGTGACAACACATTAGAAGATCAGGTGACAACACATTAGAAGATCAGGTGACAACACATTAGAAGATCAGGTGACAACACATTAGAAGATCAGGTGACAACACATTAGAAGATCAGGTGACAAAACATTAGAAGATCAGGTGACAACACATTAGAAGATCAGGTGACAACACATTAGAAGATCAAGTGACAACACATTAGAAGATCAGGTGACAACACATTAGAAGATCAGGTGACAACACATTATAAGATCATGTGACAACACATTATAAGATCAGGTGACAACACATTAGAAGATCAGGTGACAACCTGCAAGAAGATCAGGTGACAACCTGCAAGAAGATTAGGTGACAACTCGTTAGAAGATCAGGTGACAACCTGCAAGAAGATTAGGTGACAACTCGTTAGAAGATCAGGTGACAACCTGCAAGAAGATTAGGTGACAACTCGTTAGAAGATCAGGTGACAACCTACAAGAAGATTAGGTGACAACTCGTTAGAAGATCAGGTGACAACCTGCAAGAAGATTAGGTGACAACTCGTTAGAAGATCAGGTGACAACCTGCAAGAAGATTAGGTGACAACTCGTTAGAAGATCAGGTGACAACCTACAAGAAGATTAGGTGACAACTCGTTAGAAGATCAGGTGACAACCTGCAAGAAGATTAGGTGACAACTCGTTAGAAGATCAGGTGACAACCTGCAAGAAGATTAGGTGACAACACGTTAGAAGATCAGGTGATAACACGCTAGAAGATCAGGTGACAACCTGCAAGAAGATTAGGTGACAACACGTTAGAAGATCAGGTGACAACACGCTAGAAGATCAGGTGACAACCTGCAAGAAGATGAGGTGACAACACGTTAGAAGATGAGGTGACAACACCCTAGAAGATGAGGTGACAACACGTTAGAAGATGAGGTGACAACACGTTAGAAGATCAGGTGACAACATGCTAGAAGATCAGGTGACAACATGCTAGAAGATCAGGTGACAACATGCTAGAATATCAGGTGACAACATGCTAGAAGATCAGGTGACAACATGCTAGAAGATCAGGTGACAACATGCTAGAAGATCAGGTGACAACACGTTAGAAGATCAGGTGACGACATGCTAGAAGATCAGGTGACAACATGCTAGAAGATCAGGTGACAACATGCTAGAAGATCAGGTGACAACATGCTAGAAGATCAGGTGACAACACGTTAGAAGATCAGGTGACAACATGCTAGAAGATCAGGTGACAACCTGCAAGAAGATGAGGTGACAACACCCTAGAAGATGAGGTGACAACACGTTAGAAGATGAGGTGACAACACGTTAGAAGATCAGGTGACAACACGCTAGAAGATCAGGTGACAACCTGCAAGAAGATGAGGTGACAACACCCTAGAAGATGAGGTGACAACACGTTAGAAGATGAGGTGACAACACCCTAGAAGATGAGGTGACAACACCCTAGAAGATGAGGTGACAACACGTTAGAAGATCAGGTGACAACATGCTAGAAGATCAGGTTACAACATGCTAGAAGATCAGGTGACAACATGCTAGAAGATCAGGTGACAACATGCTAGAAGATCAGGTGACAACATGCTAGAAGATCAGGTGACAACATGCTAGAAGATCAGGTGACAACACGTTAGAAGATCAGGTGACAACATGCTAGAAGATCAGGTGACAACACTGACAAGCTTTACCTTGATCACGACCGTATAGTTGTCTTTTTTCTCTCTGTCGAACTCCAGACCCGTAGTGGACAGAACACCCGACGTCTGGCCCACAGAAAATAAGTCCCGGTTGTTGAGTAAAGTGTAGGTGAGATGGGTCCCAACGTCCACTCCCAGTGGTTGGATGATGATCAGATTCACCTGTTTAGCACTGTTCTCAACAACACTGGTTGTGTACCTGGTTAGGAAGACAAACGTTTTATTCAACATAGATTTTAGTTAATTATTTTAGACAAACATTAAACAGGTCTGGTGGTGAATCTTAAGATATTTTATCATGTATATAAAAAAAAAGTTAATTTAATGAGAGATAATAAAAAGTGCTTTAAATTCCATAAGTAAATTTGATTTTGATAACATTAAATATTTTCCAGACAGAAAAAAAAGAGAATTATTGTTATTCAAGTGGTACAAACTTTGATATGAAAAGAAGAGCTCAATGTCATTTTAAAGAGATTTCTTTAAGAACAGATATTATTAAAATATTATGGATTTTGCAACTGTTGATAAAGTTTTCTATGTCAAGTGTCATAGACTTGTTTGGGAGTAAGAAATTAATTTCCATCCTCTTTCTTGGACAAATTAAACATACATATTCATCATTTGTGTCAGGAGTTCAACTTTTGCATTTACCCGTCTTTGGTGAATCTGAGAGGTGAGGCTCCGGCTTGCTGAACAGTTACAAAGACCCGTACCGCTGTGGTGAACTTCCCGTCCGTTGCATGGACGGTCAGTTCATACCTGTCTCTGGACAATGTGTCCTTTTTAACAGTGATCACTCCTTTCTCGGAATCTAAGCCAAAGATTCCGTCATCATTTCCCCCGGCAATGCTGTAACTCAAAGGCTTGTCGAACACAGTGTCAGAATCAAACGCCTGGACTTGAATGACCGTCACATCGTAGTATGTTGGAAGTACAACAAGGGCTTGATAGGCATGCTGGGTAAACTTTGGAGGGTTGTCATTGACATCTGATAGAAAAACTACAACATTAGCCGTTTGCTGGGCCTGAAGTTGAGGGTTTCCCATGTCGTTGACGTAAATTGAGAAGTTGAAGACAGGTTTGGTTTCATAGTCCAACGACGTCACTGTGCGGATAGCTCCTGTGTTGGGATCAATGGCAAAGTACCGAAGTGCTTCCTGGTCTAGGATCTGGTAAAACAACCTGGCGTTGTTGTTGGAATCTGCATCCACGGCTTGGACGACCAGAGGTGCTCTAGAAGAATCTAAAACCATTGACCCAATGAGGGCTGTCTCGCTGATGTTGCCCATGTAAATGGGGCTGACAAACACCGGGGCATTGTCATTGACATCAACAATGTGAACAATGACATTGATGGACTGAGACGCGGAAACAATGTTTGCAGCGGTGATGGTCAGGTTGTAGAACTGGATTACTTCGTAGTCTATGGGCTTCATCGTGAAGACCACTCCAGAGTTTGGATTGATGTTAAAATAGCCTTCTTCATCCCCAGCGGTGATGGTGTAAACGACCGTCGACAGGCTTTCAGTGACCAGTGATGTCACCACAGTGCCTGGCGGCAGGTTCTCCTGCAGCTCCACTGCATATTCCTTGAGGGAGAACTTAGGAGGGGAATTGGTGGACACAGTGACCGTGATGGTGACTTTAGTACTGCTGGTCAGTTGGGGGTCACCGTGGTCCATGGCCGATACAATCATTTCAAAGTTGGAGTGGACGCGGCGATCTAGCTCTTTGGCTACTGAGATGATACCCAGGTGTTCATCTATGGTAAATGTGTTATCAGCATTACCTGTTGGTGAGAAAACATGTTGTGATAATTTTTTGGTATAGCAAATCATCTCCAAATTATCATCTTGGATAATGTAGTATATGTATATCTTTATTTGTGATTGTTACTTTACCGTTGTTTGTCAAGTTTAATTTGAATGACTATTAATGACATAATTAAAGGACACATCAACATTTCACTACATTTTAAGTATATCAATGAACTGTAAGCAAAGGGAGGTCAGCAGCAAGATGTGATTTTTTAGGTCAGTATTTCAAATTACCAGAGAGGATGGCATAGGTCAGTTCCGCATTGAGTCCTTTGTCTCCATCCACGGCCATCACCTGGACCACCGACGTGCCCATGGCCGCCGATTCATAAACCTGACCCCTGGTCACTTCAGACAGGAAGCGGGGTGTGTGATCATTATGATCGAGGACGTTGATCTCAACCCTGGCGTAGCTTCGCTTGGCTTGTGCACCTTGGTCACGCACCATGACAGTCAGCAGGTGTCTTGACAGGTCCTCTCTGTCCAGTGGATCAGACACGACAATAAGACCTGGCATTTGTAAAGTAAAAATTGGATAAGATTAGAACACCTGAGAAATGTCAGAGAAAAGTCAGACAAGATTATGTAGCACCCGAGAAATGTCAGAGCAAAGTCAGACAAAATTATGTAGTACCTGAGAAATGTCAGAGAAAAGTCAGACAAGATTATGTAGCACCTGAGAAATGTCAGAGAAAAGTCACACAAGATTATGTAGCACCTGAGAAATGTCAGAGAAAAGTCACACAAGATTATGTAGCACCTGAGAAATGTCAGAGAAAAGTCACACAAGATTATGTAGCACCTGAGAAATGTCAGAGAAAAGTCACACAAGGTTATGTAGCACCTGAGAAATGTCAGAGAAAAGTCAGACAAGATTATGTAGCACCTGAGAAATGTCAGAGAAAAGTCACACAAGATTATGTAGCACCTGAGAAATGTCAGAGAAAAGTCAGACAAGATTATGTAGCACCTGAGAAATGTCAGAGAAAAGTCACACAAAATTATGTAGCACCTGAGAAATGTCAGAGAAAAGTCAGACAAGATTATGTAGCACCTGAGAAATGTCAGAGAAAAGTCACACAAGGTTATGTAGCACCTGAGAAATGTCAATTACCACAATGTAGGTCTAACGACCTTTTGCATCTTGCCTTAGTTAAGGTCTTTTTTAAGCTCAAACACAAACTATGTCCTGTTTGTCATAGTTAAGGTCTGCTAACTTAAGCCAAAATACAGACTTTGTCCTTGTTTGCCATAGTTAAGGTCTGCTAACTTAAGCCAAAATACAGACTTTGTCCTGTTTGCCATAGTTAAAGTCTGCTAACTTAAGCCAAAATACAGACTTTGCACGCTCTTACCATCTTTTGCCCCAATAGCAAATTTGTCCAGACTTCTGGTAGAAGCAGCAGACACTATGGCGTACATAAGACGGCTGTCTTTGTCCAGGTCAGTGGCTGAGACCCTGAGGACAGGGGTCCCCACTTCTGCGTTCTCAGAGACGCTCTCCTTGTACAACTTGTGCGTGAACACGGGCTCGTTGTCATTGATGTCAATAATGTTGATGAGAATCTAAATATGGACATATTAAGTGTACACAATTTTATAATGTTTACAGTCTAAACCAATAACATGTATACAATGAAAAAAATAACCAAAAAACCCTATTAAAAAAAACAAAAAACCTAAGAATAAAAAAATAAAATCCTTTGGAAATAACAATTTCTTGAACAATTATTTTTGTTAGAAAAGATTAGCCTGGTGTAAATTTGTGTTGTTTTATTAGCCTATCCAGTATTTGATTGATTGGACTTCAGGCATTCATCATTTGACTGAGCTGCAAAGCCTTGGGATGATGCTCGGTGGACTACTGGTATTGGATGACTAAATTGATTAGTGTCATTTGATGAATTTCAATGGATTACTGTCATTGGATGACCCAATGGATTACTGTCATTGGATGACCCAGTGGATTACTGGCATAGGATGACTCAATGGATTACTGACATTGGATGACTCAATGGATTACTGGCATTAAATGACTGGCATAGGATGACTCAATGGATTACTGACATTGGATGACTCAATGGATTACTGGCATTAAATGACTGGCATTGGATGACTCAATGGATTACTGGCAGTAGATGACTGGCATTGGATGACTCAATGGATTACTACTGGCATTGGATGACGTCTGTGTATCACTGTCATTACACAAACCCCATTCTTTTTCTAATGTTGATGTCATTATTGAAAAGCCCTAGCGTCTGCTGGCAGGACTTTGAAATGTAACGAGAAATATGGCAATCCGTATGGATGCGGGGTGGTGCCCTGGGGTCGAAGGTAAGGGTGGGTGGGACAGACAGCGATCAACAGAACGGTTTAACGATCGGGTCAGACGAAGGGAAGGGGTCAGACTGATGAGCGAATACCGGAAACTGACATGTGGCACCGGAAAAGGTCAAGAAGCTATCCCAGAAAAGGTCGGGTGAAGACTCCAGCAATGAGGTTTGTATCTTGTTGTACACTAAGAGACAGAAACCACACTCGGAGGGGGAAACCATTGACTAGTTCGGTGCCGGGATACCATCGACTAGTTCGGTGCCGGGATACCATTGACTAGTTCGGTGCCGGGAAACCATTGACTAGTTCGGTGCCGGGAAACCATTGACTAGTTCGGTGCCGGGATACCATTGACTAGTTCGGTGCCGGGATACCATTGACTAGTTCGGTGCCGGGATACCATTGACTAGTTCGGTGCCGGGATACCATTGACTAGTTCGGTGCCGGGATACCATTGACTAGTTCGGTGCCGGGAAACCATTGACTAGTTCGGTGCCGGGAAACCATTGACTAGTTCGGTGCCGGGAAACCATTGACCAGTTCGGTGCCCATGCAGTATAAAGTAATACAGAATAATGAAACTGTTTTGAGGACCAGGACGAACAAATCTTGAGAACAACGGGATGATTGGTGTGTTTTTAAAATAACATTTTTAGCTCTAGGCGCAATGTTTTACGTTGAATTTTAAAATTATTTGTTTGCTTCAACTTGCAGCCGTAGAGTACAACTCTAAAAATGTCGTCAGCCTGAAAGGCAGTGGCGTAGCTAGAGTGTTTGGCGCCCGGGGACAAGATTCATTTTAAAGCGCCCCCTTTTCCTGTTTCAACTCTCAAACCCATTATTTTCATCAATAAAATAATACCAAAGCACATTTTGGCGCCCCTAACTAGCTGGCGCCCGGGTACATCTGTACCCCCCTGCCCCCCGCCCCCCCCCTACGCTACGCCTCTGCTGAAAGGGTGTTAGTCTGAAAGGGTGTTAGTCTAAAGAGGGCGATTGCTGAAGTGATGGATCCCTACACTGCATGAATCAATGTCCAACAGAGGTTTCAAATAGCATAAGTAAGTAATATAATACACACATTAGTAATCGTAGCCAGCGAAATAGAGTAGAATCATAGGCAATATCTTGTACACTAACTCCCATTGTATAACTGGTACTACGTTAAACTAATTACAGTACCCACTAATGGACACGTGGTACAATGTTATACCATGTACAGTACCCACTATTGTATATGTGTTACAACGTTATACCATTTTCAGTACCCACTATTATATATGGGGTACAACGTTATACAATGTACAGTACCCACTAATGTACATGTGGTACTAAGTTATACCATGTACAGTACCCACTATTGTATATGTGGTACTGACTTTTCTTGGTTGTCTACCAACGTGTCTCTCCTTGACTCGGTCTGTGTTACCTGTTTGTTGCGTGACATTATGTCAACAAACACTAGCAAGTCGAACTGCTACCAAGAGTCTCAGCATGTGCTCCGCAACCACACCATACCACTATAACTACAGGTGTAGCATCTACTCAATAGCAACCTGAACTACATCCACTATAACTACATATGTAGCATCTACTCAATACCAACGTGAACTACATCCCCTATAACTACAGGTGTAGCATCTACTCAATAGCAACCTGAACTACATACCACTATACTATAGATGTATCATCTATTCAATAGCAACCTGAACTACATACCACTATAACTATAGATGTAGCATTTACTCATTAGCAGCTTGAACTAAACATTAGATCCAGTTATTTTATTTTATAAGCACGTGTTATTTCAAAGTGAAACAGTTCTATCTTTGAAACATAAATGTGGCATTAATAAGTTCATTTATTTTAATTATTAGACCCAATCCAGTTGAATTATAAGCATTCAGCGTCATGTTCAGCACCACCCCAATTCAGCGTCATGTTCAGCGCACCCTCCCTCCCAAATTCAGTGACATATTCAGCACCACCCCAATTCAGTGTCATGTTTAGCGCCCCCTATTCAGTATCGTGTTCACCCCCATTCATTCAGTGTCATGTTTAGCGCCCCCACTAAGTTTCAATTTCAGCGCTTCCCCCATTCAGTGTCGTGTTTTTTACCCCCATCCCCCCATATTCTGTGTCATGTTCAGCGTTCCGTCCCGTCACCCAGCCACAACAACAACCACAACAACACCCATAACCACCACAACCACAAAAACAATGACCACCACAACAACCACAACAACCACAACCACAACAACAAAAACCACAACCACAGCAACAACAACAACCACAACAACAACCACAAAAACAACAATGACCACCACAACAACCACAACAACAACAAAAACCACAACCACAGCAACAACAACAACAACCACAAAAACAACAATGACCACCACAACAACCACAACCACAACAACAACAAAAACCACAACCATAGCAACAACAACCACAACCACAACATTCCGTACCAAATCAACGACACGGTTAATTGACAAACTACTCAGATGGACAGTGACCGGACACCGACCGGCTGTTGGCCAAATACATAGTTAGCGCCTCTAGAAAACCTCGACTAGTTTTACCCTAGGATAGAAAATCTGATGAAAGTGTAACACTCAAGACAAACTCACGTTGGCGTAGTCCTTGCTGCGACCATCAGTGACCGCTACGGTCAAGTTATAGCTGGTCTTCTTCTCCCAGTCCACTGTGTCCGCCAAGAAGACT
This sequence comes from Omphiscola glabra, assembly GCA_964017045.1. Taxonomy (NCBI): domain Eukaryota; kingdom Metazoa; phylum Mollusca; class Gastropoda; family Lymnaeidae; genus Omphiscola; species Omphiscola glabra. The sequence continues at coordinate 6,387,220 of OZ024801.1, read as the reverse complement.
GACCCGTGATCAGGTTGTATGGTGAATTTGTCGTCTTCGTTGCCACCTGAAGCAAAAAACAATACGGTAAGACAGAGTTTAATGTTTCTTAGAATGCTTCTTACATTCTTCGCACTTGAGATGACTATTCAGGTACATGTACCTGTTTTGAAGAAGCCTTTCTCCCTGACAGTCGCACATTGGGAGTACTCATTCTTTCATAATACTTATTTATTTGACCACAAAGTGCTGGTCTTATATTCAAGGATTTATGGAGATTGTATATACATATATATATATATATATATATATATATATATATATATATAATCAAGTTTCTTTGGACATTAATTATCAATGTCGAATTTTTCTCTTCAACATTTATATCATTTTAAGGATATATTAGACTTATTAATTATAAAGTTTATACTAAGTATATTATTAAGTATAGTTTATATTAAGTATAGTTTACATTAAGTATAAAGTTTATATTAAGTATAGTTATACTACTTATATTTTATTTTAATTACGATTTATATTAAGTATGGTTTATATTAAGTATAGTTTAGCTTCCAAGCGATAGTAAAAAAAAACAATTATGGAGATTTCACCAAATGAGAGCATAACTTTACCGTATTTATACTAGTGATCGCTCTGTTTGCTTTCACCGAGTGAGAGTATTACCGTACTTCTTATAGTGAGCGTTTTGTTTGTTCAGTGGTGGAGGGCTTAAGACCAACGAGTATGAGGTGATGAGATGTGCTAGAGAGAGAAAGGGGGGAGGGGGGGGGGAAAGAAGTTCAAAGGCGAATGGGGAAAATGTACATGGGAGGGAATCAGCACGTGTACAATTATGGCGTAGTGGTGGTACAATTTTGGCGTACTGTACTTGTGGTACAATTATGGCGTAGTGGTGGAACAGTCATGGCGTAGTGATGGTACAATTATGGCGTATTGTACTGGTGGTACAAGTAAGGCGTAGTGGTGGTACAATGGTTGACGCAATAGTGTATGTGGTGACGCAATAGTGTATGTGGTGACGGAATAGTGTATGTGGTGATGCTAGCGTTACATGATATATTTAAACCAGACTTAAAACATGTCCAACATATTAAGCACAGACGATAGCTATAAAACAGCAGCCCCCCCCCCCCCTCACCGTACCCCCTAAATTTAAAAACTCGTTAATAATTTTCTTTATTATTATTATTTTTTTTTAATATACTTTGTACAGAAAGTTTTTTCAATTAACTATACGGCCAGTCCATCAGCGCCACAGACTAACAATCGGAAATTCCCACAGACGCAGAGCGTCGCCTAAATGTAAGAGTCGGTAATTTGCATGGTGTCTGTCATGGCGGAGTGAATATGACTCGGAGAACAGAAATAGCATTAAGGGGAGCTTATCTTCATTGGACTCTGCGGGAACCATTAAATACTGACATGGGAGATAAAAATTCTTGAAGTGTAAATCTACCTTGTCCGTTGTTATCCGCTTTAAAAAAAAAAACAAGTTCATAAAAATATATATATATATAAACATAACAAATTAAAAAGATGTTTCTTCAATTAATTTAAAAATAATAACAGACACCTGAAAACGTTGTGCTAATAACGAATGTGTTTTTAAAAGAAAAAGAAAAGTATTCAACACTTGTTGGTGATGAATACATATTTCATGACTTGGTTAAGGAACTGTTCAACAGTTCATAGTTCATGTTCTTTTAGAATAAAAAACTGAATCCTTGAAGTTCTGCTGAAACATAGCAGACGATTTCCGTAAAAACATACAGCACGTGTTACAGCAGCCTGGGATGTCAGGAGATGATTATTACAGCTCAATTAGGACACGGCGGCCACTGAATGGGAGGTAATACCATCTATCAACTTTGATTTGTACGCGGCTACTGGGTGATTCCCCTTGACAGTTTAATCTAACTCTACAAAGGGGGGTGGGGTGGGGACCAGTCGGGACAAACAACACACGATGCAGCCATCATTGGGCAATTATAGTAGGGGAGACCACCCTCGCGTGGGATTAGGACTTCCAAACAAACTCAGGTTAATAGATTTGGGGGAAAGGGGGCTGGCATCGTAGGTAATCGTCGCTTTTAAGCAACACAAGGTACGTTTTTTTTTGGTTGTTTTTTTTACTTATACTTAAATGTTTAGCTTTTCAATGTCGTCTTTGCTCATAGAGAGGGTCAGATGCTTTAGAGTTACGGGACATTACGACCTGAGTTTCTTATGTCTATTTCAGGAAATCTTCTTCCAGGCACGTGAGACAAGCGAGCGAGACTAAGTTTGTACACGAGACCACATAAAACTGTCTCGCCCTCGCCAGGAGCCCGCTACCGATAGCGCCGTGGCCACGCTCCACATCAGATCAAAGCAGACGTCGGTCTAACGGTTCCATACATCACGTTGATGGGTTTTTTCAGTTACTATCCAAGATGCGATTTTTTCGTTTTAGTCTTTGGTAAACCTGTAACTGACATTACATACCCATTCAGTGATTCCCATGCCATACTCATTCAGTGATTCCATGGAGAAGTTAAGAAATGTAACGGGTTATATATTTTTTAAAATCTTTTAAGACTTTGAAATTACATAAGTTGCTAATCACTAGGTTAAACAGGAACACGGGTTTACACAATTTATTTATTTTTATTTATTTATTTCATTTTATTCCCGATCTGCCAACTGATTAAAACAATGCCCAGAAATATAACAAAATATAAATGCGGGAACATGCTATGGGGTTACCTTCCCATATTGACGCCATTTTTTACGTCTTGCAAGGAGTTGGGGGCAAAGGTTATTCACATATCTGTTGTGACGTAATGAAGATGGCGCTTGTTTGGAGTTTTGACAATAAATATGGCAACGTTAATTAAACTTTTTAAAATTATATTATTAAATCTTTTTTTTAAACAATATTATGTTGGTTGCAGTGCTCGGATGTTAAAATAAATTTTAATAATAGTTAAATAGAGCCACCCAGAGAAACACATACATAGAACCAGCCAACAGAAACACATAAATAGAACCACCCAGAGAAACACATAAATAGAACCAGCCAACAGAGACACATAAATAGAACCAGCCAAAAGAAACACATAAATAGAACAAGCCAACAGAAACACAAAAATAGAACCAGCCAACAGAAACACAAAAATAGAACCAGCCAACAGAAACACATATTTAAACAACGTTTCACATTCCTCTTAGTGTTAAGTAATTAAAGTGTGCTATCTTCCAAAAAAGGTGTTACAGAATTCGGGAGGGGAATTTTATATAGAATTTGAATTATTAGTAAATTGTTTCTAAATAATTTGTTATATGAAGAGGGTAAATGACTGTTTTACCTTGCAAAGTATAAAATAATTCTTATAATTATTTACATTAAACTTAAGTAAAAGTATGATAACTATGTAATCTACGGTTGTGTTTAGCTTTAATCATATGTTGAGATAGTGTTTGAGAATATTTTCTTTCTTGATGGAGATGCTCCCTTACAATGAACACTAGACACATATCCAGTGGTCAGTGACAACTCTATAGTGAGCCGTGGCAATGAATGGTATGCAAGGCCACGCATAGATGGAGCAGTCCTATAGCGGCCATGTTTGTAATGTTTTGCCCACCGGAAGAGGAAGAGATTACGTTAAAAAATGAGGTATTATATTGCTTCCGGAAGTTTGCTAGACTCTCTAATGATGGAAACAAGGGTTTGTATCGTATGCTGAAAACGTATTCAACTCTTGAGATTACTGGCAGACAAAATACGCTTTATTTCTGAGGGATTATATAAATTAATAACTAAATAACTGACCTAAAAATCGAGAGCGGTGAAATGTATTTCATCAGGAGTAGGGTTAAGTGAAAATTTCAACATGAATGTAAAGCATTTTTCCTTGATTTAAAAAAAAAAAATCAAATTTCTAATGAAAGATGTATATTATTTTTGGAGCAATTTATAACTCAATTTTCATAGCAAAACGATAACACCTTTAAAAGCCCTGGTGGGGGGATGAGGAGGTAATAAATATTGAGGGAATTATGATATAATGTTGACACTTGCAAGGTTTCCGCGAACATGAAACCCCACAACAGCCAAATGACGAATGTATCACAAACAGATGTTGTTTGATGCACACTTCCCACAGCCAAATGTATCACAAACAGATATTGTTTGATGCACACTTCCCACAGCCAAATGTATCACAAACAGATGTTGTTTGATGCACACTTCCCACAGCCAAATGTATCACCAACAGATGTTGTTTGATGCACACTTCCCACAGCCAAATGTATCACTGGTTGTTTGATGCACACTTCCCACAGCCAAATGTATCACTGGTTGTTTGATGCACACTTCCCACAGCCAAATGTATCACTGGTTGTTTGATGCACACTTCCCACAGCCAAATGTATCACTGGTTGTTTGATGCACACTTCCCACAGCCAAATGTATCACTGGTTGTTTGATGCACACTTCCCACAGCCAAATGTATCACTGGTTGTTTGATGCACACTTCCACATAGCGGAGCTTGTCATGATGTTACCAGAACTATTCATGACGGAATTTAAATGAATATACACACAGACGAGGACTACAGAAAATATCAAGAGACAAGTGCTAGTAACACGGGATTATACATTGTGTAGCACAGGATGAGACAACGCCAAATATATTGTTATGAAGATAATGGACCAGGTGCCCCCTAACGTTTGAACACGCCCCCCCCCCAAACCAACAACCTAGTTAATTTAACTTATGAAATATTCCTTTTCACAAAGCAGACGTATGTCCCATTGACAGGGGGGAGGGGGCGCCGAGTTTTATATTTGTTATCTTTGTCATAAATTTGTTGAGGATCCGGGTCTAATTTGCTTTACATAATTGAATGGTGTATCAATTTCTTTATTTTAACTAATCAGATAACTGGTTTAAATTAGAAGATGACCTGGGGAAAAACAGAAAATCCTTTGAATTAGTTCTCTGGTAGGAATAAAACGAGGGGAGGGGGTGGTTTGGTGTGGTGGTTAAACGAATCCTTCATTGAACAAGAAATCTGTTTTTAGCACGATCAAGTAAAAGCCAAACTATCTTCTTTTTTTTTTTTTTTTTTTTTTTTTTAAAGGCACTTTTACTTTTAGCAGAATTATGTTTCAATGAAAACATGGGTCATTAATAGGCCCACGCTAACAGATTAAATAAACTGTTCAACTACACCACACGGGAGACACAAACATCGTCACAACAACTGCCATACCATCCATCATTGGCTCAACCCCGGGGGGGGGGGGGCTGATTTATCCCAATGTCTGTTCACAGCCCCAGTCAGTTGATGCAACACCGCCCCCACCCCCATTAATTGAACACGCCAACTGAGCGTCATTGGTCAGATGTCAAACATACATAACGCAAGCTGAATGTCATTTGTCTATGTCAAAAAATGTATGGTCATGTCCATAGAAATGTGTGTGTCGTTCGTGTTTATTTAACGCGTGTTTAAGTTCCCAGTGTTGTGTATTTACTTCCCGGATAAGCTCTTAATGTCAGCAGTATAACGGGCCTTCAAGGTCGGATAAGCTTAAGATGATAAGCCATTACAAGAAGGATACACAGCCATTATGTAGTTTATAACCTGAATAATTCAGTTAAAATCGACAAAATCTTCCAGCGTCAGCAACTGACGAGTCTTAGAAAAGATCCCTGGTTCCTCTAATTTTTTTATGTCCCCGTGTGTTCTAAAGGTTATGTTGGAAATTAGAGTTCCGTTTTACTCACTATACACGACGAAATCTCTGCTATGTTTGTTTTAGTGTGAAGTCGGGGAAAACTGCATTGCCTCTTGGAATAAATTCTGATCAACAAAAATGATATAATCAAGATAAAAGAAAAAAAGAATAAGTCTTAGATCGGCCTACAAAAAAAAAATGGAAAACGCGGTGCCGAGAAATGTGGAGAATCTGATCCAAAATGCCAGAAGCAGCGCTGCGTTCTTCGCCGCGGGAATATCTGATACAATTAATGTTGTGAGGTGGAAATAGTGAGATATCATGTAGTGTGGAATGAGGGGTGGAAGGGGGGGTGGGAGATAGGGAAAGACTTGCACTGTGGGAAAAAATCTCTCCCAAGATTACGACACTGTCTCAAGTGCGTAGATCTGAAATGGGTTTATTGGCCAGGTAAATATGTGATAGTACTGCTGCTGCCTGTTCGGTTCACGGGCATCTTTCAATAAACATAATCATAAAAGGAAACTTAACTGTCAAAACTATTTTGATTTGAACTTTATTTTATACATCATAAAAAAAACTTCTTTTTTTTTTCAGTCTGTAAAGTTTCATTAGCCAATGAATTGCGGAATTATTACATTAAAAAAGAACAACATGTTTTTATTTTTTTGTCTTTAAAAAGAGGGTGGATTGTGGCAACCAGAAAAAGTATCAAAGAAATATAACCCCATGTACATCAGAGATAACCGGATTCCTGTTTCGTTTTCAGATAAGAGGCTGCTTCTTACGAGGTCAAGTTTATTCGTGACTGACCACTGGTCAAGGGCAGACAACGAATGGGTTGAGTAAGACGAAGGGGGGCAGAAATCCATCGCCATCGGCTTTGTGAACTGCTGGCCTCCAGGCGAGACTGACCGATCCATCAAGAAATGCCTGGATGATGAGACTGTCCACTAGTCCCAGATTGGTTGGTATCGCCACAAACACTCACACACACACAGATAAGTTCACACTGGGGGGGGGGGGGGCACATACTCACACACACAAACAAACACATATTTTTAAGCTTGTCGAGTTCTAATTATGATTAAATATGTGTTATTTATGTGGTTTAAACATACATCCCAAAGTCAAGGTTGACGAATACTGTTGTTATCAATGTAGCTGTCGAAATTAATAAAGATAAGCTAACGTAACCAGCCATGATAGAAGTTAATTTGAAAAACGATACATCCTTAATGCAACACACCATCGTATGACTAATCCCATTCCGTAGTATGTCTTGATCGTATTGGTGAGTTGAACATATCCCACCTTTGCTGCATCGTGGGCGTCACCATCATTTTGTTACCAAGCACAACATCTTTTATAAGTCCTCCTTGTCAAGGACAAACATTTCAACAAAAACTAATATTTATGTGTGTTTTTTTTCCACATGTCCTCTCTTGAGACTTAAATATAACTTTCACAAAAATCAATTTCAACGACAAGTCTTAAAAGGTTTCGCGTAACTTTCTTTTTTTGTGTGTGGCTCCGAAGCCACGGTCAGACAGACGAACATAAGGACAGACTGACAAGTTGTTTCCGCTGGACCGCTCAGACCTGACATCCAGCACCACAGTACGGAAGTCTGTCGGCTAAAACAGCACGTTCGCCTTTAGTAATAAAAAGACGATCCGTTCATCTTACAGTCCCTTCAGCAAAATAGTCTCAGGCCCGCAAAAAAAAAAAAAAAGAAAAGCGTGTTTTTATTTCGCGTATTCTGGTTAGAGGTTATGCACACAAAACAAGCTTTTAGAGTTGTCGATCTTTCAATAAGTTCCTTTACGACAGTTTATTTTTAGGCAGGGTTGAAAAGTGTTAGGACAGACATTTTGAAAGCTTTCGCTCACTTCAGCTACAAAATATTTCATACTGTACTAGTTGAAATACCCGTCAAAAAGATGGCGGTAGTTTTCATAATTTAATATTTTAGATTTCAATAAAACTCATACTAAAAATATTTTAAAAAATTGTTAGGAATTGTTAAGGGAGCAAATCTATAATAATATAATAAAATGCACCGGTTTTAATAAGGTTAACTCAACAATGGCGGCCCACACCGGGTGAAAGCCATCACTGGGGTGTGGGGGTGGTAGACACCAAATGGTAATGTCAAATTTGACAGAGTTCGATCGAGTCGGTTTCTTTAAAGGATTCAGTTAAATACAAAAACGTGGTGCCACTAGAACAGGGTCCCACTAGAACAGGGTGCCACTAGAACAGGGTGCCACTAGAACAGGGTGCCACTAGAACAGGGTGCCACTAGAACAGGGTGCCACTAGAACAGGGTGCCACTAGAACAGGGTGCCACTAGAACAGGGTGCCACTAGAGCAGGGTGTCACCAGAGCAGGGTATCACCAGATTAGGGTGTCACTAGAGCTGGGTGTTACCTTAAATTCTGTTTTCTTCCTAATTCATTTGTTGCTTTATGGACATTATTTGCAAACTAAGTGAGGACATTATACTAACAAGACAAGCTTACAATTTCCGTTAACAAAAATGGATATCCTTTTTTTTTGTTTGAGCGTCTCAAAATGAAGATGAAACAAACCCCCCCCCCCCTTTTTTTTTCTCCCGTGTAGTTACAATTGTTACATATGACAAATCAGGTTGATTCTGTGTATTTTTTAAACAGTCAACCAAACAAGTGACCCTTCAGACGATCGGCTTGCCACAACAGTCCACCGACACCACAAAGCGAGCAGGCGTGACCTCCTGACTGTGAGTCAACAGACCGGGTGTATTCTACGAGCCGAGAACAGTTTGGTAACGTAACAACGGGCGTTCATCAAACATTTTGCCCGCGAGCTCTTGGAGACCCACAGAGCCAGGACGCCGATCGGCCACTTTCCATTGGCGCCCTGCGGTTAAGGTTAGCTGGATCATGAGGCAACGGCGGCCGCGTTTTTCATAGCTTAAGACAAAGATTACGTCGACGTGAGTTCAGTCACCTCGTCTTTAGGGCACGCAGCGAGCGGATCAATACGGCCAACGAAGGCAGAGTGAGCCATAAACTAAGGCGTTTCAACGCCCTAGTTCACGGTGACATAATGGGCCAAGTCATAAAAAGGTGGTTACGCTAATGGAGCACCAGTGGCGCAGGGTTTAGTTCGTAGGAATGTGAATGTGGGTTGCAATGTGAATGTCCACAATAGCCGATATACCATCAAAGAAGTATGCATCATGGCACGATTTCTGGACCAAGTAGCATCGCAAAGTTTTTTTTCTTTAGGCCAGTTCTTCTAAGATCCTGGTTCCCAACCCATTGGTTGCGACCTCAAATGGTAAACAGGATTTTTCTTTGAGGTTATCGACTAAAATAGTAAACTTTAAAAAAATGATTTTTACCGGAAATTTTCATTTTGTATCGCTATCTTAATGAAGTTATCTTAATGAAGTTATCTTAATGAAGTTATCTTAATGAAGTTTCATTAATATCACAACACTCATTTATTTTCTATGTGTTTTTTTAAATAACTGTTCATTTATTTATTGGGCTCGTGCTTCATTTTGCTTCAGTATAATGGGGTCATGACTCAAAACAGATTTAGAACCTATGTTCTCAAAACATCTCTCCCCCTCCCTCAATCTCCCTCCCTCTTCCCCTCTAGCTCTCCCTAACTCCCCATCCATCTCTCTCTCCCTCCTCTCTCTCTGCTTTTTTTGCCCTCTCTACTTATATGGTCACACCTTTTCTGAACAACTATTTGTACTTAGGAAGCTGTCGAGGTTTTTGAAATGTCTAAGTTCCTACTCCCGGCAATAACAACTTTTTGGTGGTTAAATATTACTGTGTCCTTGCCGACACTAGGAGCTTTATGTGTCCTTGCTGACACTAGACACTAACGCGCTCTACGTGTACTTGCTGACAATAGACGCTTAGGCGCTCTATGTGTCCTTGCTGACACTAGACACTTAGGCGCTCTATGTGTCCTTGCTGACACTAGACACTTAGGCGCTCTATGTGTCCTTGCTGACACTAGAAACTTAGGCGCACTATGTGTCCTTGCTGACTTAGGCCTTCAAAGGGTTTTATACGACGTATAAACAAAGTGTATTTTATAAAGAAATACATCTATAAGACACCAAACACTGGGAAATTCTTTGACTGTCGCTCATTTCTTACTGCTGACAATCACTTACAAAACCGAGCTGTTCTTCAACCGTGAGGAACAGTTTATAAATATGGAGTGGGCTGCCCGGTAACGACTTCCGGACTAGAGAGACTATTGCAAAAGGTGGGGGTCGTTACCACCGCCGGGAACCCATTGGACCACAGCAGCACGTAAAATGTGGTGTCTATCTATGACGCCCGTGTGGACCATTGTAGCTACAGGTCTGTTCGCATAGATGTTACCATGGTAACGTCAAGACCACACACACACACAAAACTAGGACTAGGGCGACCATTCCATCCCCAGTTATCCCCGGACTGGAAAAGTTTAGAGATGGTAACCAATGATTCCCAATCTGTGACCTATCTGAGGCTAGAATGAGAGATTGAGATAGCTTAAATGAAATATAATGTGCCATTCAGATGTAAAACTACTGTTGATATAAAAAGAGTAATATTAGTTCTACATTAAAATATATATTATTCGTGTAAGAAGAGGCAGTAACTCTTCCTGAAAACTTATTACCCCCCTCCCTCCACAGGAAGGTACAAACAAAAGGTTGGGAACCCTCACTAGATCATACGTGCCGCACGTGTACAACTGTGCCCCATTAAGTACTATCTGAGATGAACTTGTACACATTAGAAGACCGACGTGACCTTTAGTTTGTAAGCAATCTGTTGCAGGTATGACGGAATGACAGGTTCCGTGCTCAGAGCTACCTCTCGTGCTCATAGAGCTACCTCTCGTGCTCATAGAGCTACCTCTTGAGCTCATAGAGCTACCTCTCGGGCTCATAGAGCTACCTCTCGTGCTCATAGAGCTACCTCTCGTGCTCACAGAGCTACCGCTCGAGCTCATAGAACTACCTCTCGTGCTCATAGAACTACCTCTCGTGCTCACATAGCTACCTCTCGTGCTCATAGAGCTACCTCTCGTGCTCATAGAGCTACCTCTCGTGCTCACAGAGCTACCTCTCGTGCTCATAGAGCTACCTCTCGTGCTCATAGAGCTACCTCTCGTGCTCATAGAGCTACCTCTCGTGCTCATAGAACTACCTCTCGTGCTCATAGAGCTACCCCTCGTGCTCATAGAGCTACCTCTCGTGCTCACAGAGCTATCTCTCGTGCTCATAGAGCTATCTCTCGTGCTCATAGAACTACCTCTCGTGCTCATAGAGCTACCTCTCGTGCTCATAGAGCTACCCCTCGTGCTCATAGAGCTACCTCTCGTGCTCATAGAGCTATCTCTCGTGCTCATAGAACTACCTCTCGTGCTCATAGAGCTACCCCTCGTGCTCATAGAGCTACCCCTCGTGCTCATAGAGCTACCCCTCGTGCTCATAGAGCTACCCCTCGTGCTCATAGAGCTACCCCTCGTGCTCATAGAGCTACCCCTCGTGCTCAAACGGAACAGAACTGATTTCCCCCCCCCCCCCCCCCAAAGATGGGTGAAGAGAAAGAAAAGAAAGGGCGAGTTGGTGGGCACAAGATGGTGGATTACAGTAACTAAACAATCAGAAACACGTCAACTAGCGATCTCAGCAAGCTACCACTGCCACCATCAGTAATGTATGAAGGTGTTTGGTTTCTATGAGATCAGGGCTGTCTCATGCAATAGCTGCATGATTAAACATGTTCTTTGAGCGTCTTGTAATCTTCAAATTAAAAACCCTAGGGGTGGCATGGCAAAATCGGGGTCATTGGCTTGGGTTACGTCTTGTGACAAGTGCTTACTTAGCAATGATTAGAACTTTTGCTCCTTTGGAGTTACCTCTCGTGCTCACAAAGCTACCTCTCGTGCTCATAGAGCTGCCTCTCGTGCTCACAGAGCTGCCTCTCGTGCTCACAAAGCTACCTCTCGTGCTCACAAAGCTACCTCTCGTGCTCACAATGCTACCTCTCGTGCTCACAGAGCTACCTCTCGTGCTCATAGAGCTACCTCTTTATTGTTATAGCTAACACCCTCTAACAGCTGCCGCACTGCCCCCACATTAGTTGCTCTACCCTAACATTAGTTGCTCTACCCCTACATTAGCTGCTCTGCCCCTACATTAGCTGCTCTGCCCCTACATTAGTTGCTCTACATCTACATTAGTTGCTCTACATCTACATTAGTTGCTCTGCCCCTACATTAGCTGTCCTTCCCCTACATTAGCTGATCTGCCCCTACATTAGCTGCTCTGCCCCTACATTAGTTGCTCTACATCTACATTAGTTGCTCTGCCCAACATTAGCTACTCTGCCCCTATATTAGCTGCTCTGCCTCTACATTAGCTGTTCAGCCCCTACATTAGCTGCTCTGCCCCTATCTTAGCAGCTGTGCCCCTACATTAGCTACTCTGCCCTTACATTAGCTGCTCTGCCCTTACATTAGCTGCTGTGCCCCTACATTAGCTGCTGTGGCCCTACATTTGCCACACAATAAACGTCTTCAGTTAGTCGAAGGACGTCACACACAATCGTCTTAGTGATATGAGAAAACTGTCTCAGTGATATGAGAGAACTGTCTCAGTGATATGAGAGAACTGTCTTAGTGATATGAGAGAACTGTCTTAGTGATATGAGAGAACTGTCTCAGTGATATGAGAGAACTGTCTCAGTGATATGAGAGAACTGTCTCAGTGATATGAGAGAACTGTCTCAGTGATATGAGAGAACTGTCTCAGTGGTATGAGAGAACTGTCTAAGTGATTTGAGAGAACTGTCTTAGTGATATGAGAGAACTGTCTCAGTGATATGAGAGAACTGTCTCAGTGATATGAGAGAACTGTCTTAGTGATATGAGAGAACTGTCTTAGTGATATCAGAGAATCCAGTAGATGACACCTAGTACATGAAACATACAAACTTAACACTTTCATTGGTCCACCTACACCCTAACACCCCCCCCCCTCACGACCTCTCTGGAGGTGGTGGTGCCCACTTACTCACTTCCGACCCATGGACGGGGTCACGTCCCAATATATTCAAACATGGCGACGAAAGTTGTTTGGTAAAAATGAAAACATTCTTACATGAGTTTGGCAAACTGTTTGCTCAACCTATAAACATACATGCGTGGCAGAGTCAATATGGGTGCTGGAGTCGACATCTTGCCGTACAAACTTGAAGTGCGTATTTAGATTGGCGTGCTACCGTTTGGCCGCTAAGCGGTTTCAGTCGGAGGCAACTATTTGTGTTGACCCCGTGAGAGTAGCCGACACTGCGCCTGTTTTGTTTAATAATGTGTTTTTGAGGCTTAAGACGTTCCTTTCGAATCTTTCACAGAATCACGAGGAAACGAACACCTCACAGTTGCTAAGTCTTCTTTTACTCTACACACCCCTCCCCACACCAAACCGCACAGAAAGAACAATAAAATGCCTAACACCTGTATATCATGAGTAGTTTGTTATGCCACCACTCACTCGCAAAACCCAGTCCTTCCCGCCCCCTTTCCTCAATGTATTATTATAACGGGACATTTTTAACAAAATGATAAAAAAAAAAACATTGAATAATGAGATATCACGTGCACTTTAATTCCCGACAACAAGCGGTAACCAAGCAAAACAAATGGTCAATAAAACATATTTTCAACAAAACATATGGTACTTAGTCTCATACTGTGCCATCAAAAATCCTATTAAATAATTATTTTTAAAATTTTTAAAATCTTATTTAAGATACTTTGGATACACACTAGGAGTGAGCGTCAGCATGGGAGGGGGGGGGGAGCCCCAAGCAGGTGGCGCTAAGAAAGCAACATATTTTGACGCCTACGAGAATCCAAAAAAATATTTTAAAATGCACTTGGTTAATGGGCCATAATGCTTGTCTGGGGCTTCTTAAACTATTGCTTCATCTCATGTGTAGTTACAGCGTGCACCAGTAAGTATGTTGTGTGACTAAGCAGACGCAGTAAGTATGTTGTGTGACTAAACAGACGCAGTAAGTATGTTGTATGACTAAGCAGACGCAGTAAGTATGTTGTATGACTAAGCAGACGCAGTAAGTATGTTGTATGACTAAGCAGACGCAGTAAGTATGTTGTATGACTAAGCAGATGCAGTAAGTATGTCGTGTGACTAAGCAGGCGCAGTAAGTATGTCGTGTGACTAAGCAGGCGCAGTAAGTATGTTGTGTGACTAAGCAGACGCAAGAAATTGAGATATAGTGAGAGAAAGAAAGCGAAGGGGTGAGAGAGAAAGAAATGAAAGAGAGAGATGGGGAGAGGGAGGGTAGGGAGAGAGAGGGGTAGGGAGGGAGAGAGGGGGCGGGAGGAGAATATCAAAAGGGAGAAAAAAACTGAAAAACTTTCCTAAATATTTTGAGAGTCATTGTAAGGTCAGTGGCCTCTAAAGTTTTCTTGGCAGAAATGACCACTAGATTCTATTCATCTAGAAGCCATCAGGAGGGGGCAAGAGGGAAGACTGTAAATAGACGAGTGGCGCAGGAAATACACACGACCAGATGATAAACAATCCATCTGATGGGCTGCTGGTCGCTCATCAATAGTTCTGACCTAGACCTTCGGGAAACATGTTGTTCGAACTGGACAACGACTACTGTGGACGGGTTAGGAAGGGATCTGCCTACCGGCTACCACTGTAATTAGAGGCACATTCAGCCCGAGACAAGTGGGCAGCCAGCTTAACTAGAGACCCATCGGCTCAAGGCTTAAATTACCGGCAGGGCTACTGCTCATCTTGGTCACGTGACGAGCTTCCTCGTTAAGGGCTGCCTTCAGTAGGAACCACTTTATTATCAAAAAAATATACATTGAGAAAAACATACACCAAGAGAAACATACATCGAGATAAACATACTCGCGAAACACACTCTTTGAGAAACTTAACCTAAGAGACACAAACTCAGAGAGAAGCATACACGGAAAGACAGATATAGAAAATAATGACAAGTGTATAATCAAGTCGCATGAATTCTTCTAAGACAAATATAGTTACGTCTATGTGTTTATATCCTTTCCCACTAATTTATTCTCACGAGAATGTCTACTTTTTAAAAATCTATTATCTTATTATTATTCCAAAGCGATTGTCTACAGTTAAATGCAAAACATTTAGTTGAAAGCTAGAAGAGGTTAGTCAATATTGTTACAACTATCTTACGACTCAATATCCTTAGTTTAAAGCGAAGTCAATGTCTAAGTTAATGCAGTTATATTAAACTATTTAACCAAAAAGCCTGATGGCTACTCCTAACACTTTGAGTGTTTAAATCCTAATTACATTTGGTAGCATCCACTCGGGTAAAGACACACCATGTCAAAACGAGGCCACGCCGAGACCCAATTACCGGCCCGACGCAGCTGTAGCGGCCCCCAGAGCGGCAAGCTCGCGCATCTGGTTTGTATTAGCCTGTATATCCCGGTTAATGGGACGCTAATCTCGATATACCTATTTACACGAGGGATTATCCCAGTTTGGTGACTTTGTGTCCAGCTCTCGCCCACCAGAAGACCCGTACGTACGCCTGGCATTTTAATGGCGCGTCTCGCTCTCATGAGTTCATAATAAGACCGTCGACACGGACATCATTGGTCGACACGGACATCATTGGTCGACACGGACATCATTGGTCGACACGGACATCATTGGTCGACACGGACATCATTGGTCGACACGGACATCATTGGTCGACACGGACATCATTGGTCGACACGGACATCATTGTCGACACGGACATCATTGGTCGACACGGACATCATTGACATCATTGGTCGACACGGACATCATTGGTCGACACGGACATCATTGGTCGACACGGACATCATTGTAGACACGGACATCATTGTCGACACGGACATCATTGTCGACACGGACATCATTGTCGACACGGACATCATTGTCGACACGGACATCATTGTCGACACGGACATCATTGTCGACACGAACATCATTGTCGACACGGACATCATTGGTCGACACGGACATCATTGGTCGACACGGACATCATTGTCGACACGGACATCATTGGTCGACACGGACAGCATTGGTCGACACGGACAGCATTGTCGACACGGACATAATTGTCGACACGGACATCATTGGTCGACACGGACATCATTGGTCGACACGGACATCATTGTAGACACGGACATCATTGTCGACACGGACATCATTGGTCGACACGGACATCATTGTAGACACGGACATCATTGGTCGACACGGACATCATTGGTCGACACGGACATCATTGTCGACACGGACATCATTGGTCGACATGGACAGCATTGGTCGACACGGACAGCATTGTCGACACGGACATAATTGTCGACACGGACATCATTGGTCGACACGGACATCATTGGTCGACACGGACATCATTGTAGACACGGACATCATTGGTCGACACGGACATCATTGGTCGACACGGACATCATTGTCGACACGGACATCATTGGTCGACATGGACAGCATTGGTCGACACGGACAGCATTGTCGACACGGACATAATTGTCGACACGGACATCATTGGTCGACACGGACATCATTGGTCGACACGGACATCATTGTAGACACGGACATCATTGGTCGACACGGACATCATTGGTCGACACGGACATCATTGTCGACACGGACATCATTGGTCGACACGGACATCATTGTCGACACGGACATCATTGGTCGACATGAACAGCATTGGTCGACACGGACAGCATTGGTCGACACGGACAGCATTGTCGACACGGACATAATTGTCGACACGGACATCATTGGTCGACACGGACATCATTGGTCCACACGGACATCATTGACGACCGCTACTCCACAGATAGCTTAACAGGTACTATCCAATGGCGGAAAAAAAATTATGTACAACGTTAATGTACGCATTTTAAAAAGATCTTGTCAAAAATTAAAAGTTTTTCCCACGCACCCAAAAGGTGTTGAAAGACACACACAACACATCAAAGGTCTAGAAAGACACACACAGTACCGTCAATGGTTTAGAAAGACACACACAGTACCGTCAATGGTTTAGAAAGACACACACAGTACCGTCAATGGTTTAGAAAGACACACACAGTACGGTCATTGTATACCGCCATTGGTGTAGAAAGACACAGTACCGTCATTGGTGTAGAAAGACACAGTGGGGTCATTGGTGTAGAAAGACACAGTGGCGTCATTGGTGTAGAAAGACACAGTGGCGTCATTGGTGTAGAAAGACACAGTGGCGTCATTGGTGTAGAAAGACACAGTGGCGTCATTGGTGTAGAAAGACACAGTGGCGTCATTGGTGTAGAAAGACACAGTGGCGTCATTGGTGCAGTAACTCCACCTGTAAACAGCTACTATCACGTGACGCAGTCGGCAGTTAACCTACTGCCATTAGCGGGTGTTAGCGCCAGACAATCAGCTGGTGGGAGCCCATTAATCTTGCAAGCTTTGAGGCACTTGTTAAGTTCAGCATCAACACCTGACAATGTCTTGTCTGACCGTTTGGAAAATATCATAATAATCATGATGATCATCACTCACCCCCCCCCCACCCCCTCAAGCCTGATGATAATTCTGAGACACTTGACATGGTTCAGGGAATCTACGATGAGTAGAAGTGTCCGGTACAGTAAGGTAGCAATCAAACTCTGGCATCATAAGAATGAGTAGAAATGTCCGGTACAGTACGGTAGCAATCAAACTCTGGCATCATAAGAATGAGTAGAAATGTCCGGTACAATAAGGTAGCAATCAAAATCTGGCATTATAAGCATGAGTAGAAATGTCCGGTACAGTGAGGTATCAATCAAACTCTGGCACCATAAGCTCGAGATCTCTACAGCACGTCTGTGGAACATTGGAGCGATGTATTCATCCCCAAATGAAAGGCAACAACCTTTGATTTACCAGAAACTGAGATAACAGGATGTGTGTGTGCTTGTATGGGTGTGTGTATGCTTGTGTGTGTGTATGCTTGTGTGTTTGTGAGGGGTGTTTTTGTCCAGTAAATAAACTTTGGTTTCTTGAATAGCTAAGTTACTGTTTCTTGAATAGCTAAGTTACTGTTTCTTGAATAGCTAAGTTACTGTTTCTTGAATAGCTAAGTTACTGTTTCTTGAATAGCTAAGTTACTGCTTCTGATGGAAATAAGATACCGCGTTTCTCACAATACAATTTTCATTTCCTTACGACTGCATACATTTCTAGAAATGTGTTTGCGTAAAATTATATTTTTAGCTCAATTATTGGAAAGCTTGAATTCAACACGTCACCGCGGAGTTGATATGTCATTTATACAACACTCAGGGCCGGTCATAGGCCACTGCAACCTATGCGGCCGCAATGGGCCCCGCACTTTCATAGGCCCCGCCCCGAATTTATTTTCTAATACAAAATCTTAATTATCACTTAATATCCTTATCCCCTACCCAGAATGGGCCCCGCGCAATCCGTTTCGCATAGGGCCCCGCAATTGTTAGGATCGGCCCTGACAACACTGTTACCTCTGAGCTCATATTTAATTTTTGCAAGTTAACTCGGAGCTTATGGGTAATTTATGCAATATGTACCTCGGAGCTGATGGGTAATTTAGTAACAGTTACCTCGGAGCTGATGGGTAATTTATACAACACAATTACCTCGGAACTGATGGGTAATTTATACTACACAGTTACCTTGGAACTGATGGGTAATTTATACAACACAGTTACCTCGGAGATGATGGGTAATTTTATACTTCCTATTTGACACGTGAGCAAATCAAGAGCCATAACTCCTAGTTTCCAAATCTCATAGCAGCCAGAATTATTTCCGCTGAATAGCGGTCTAATCTGCCAATATTTGGGGAGAATATGAGCGCAGGCATAAAGATGGTGAGCATCGTAGGGCCCAAAGGAATGTCGGATGGGCCCACTCAATAGAGTTCTGGCCTGTTCCATGCGGCCCATTCAATATAGCTCTGGCAATGTTTTCTTAATCTGGCGCCCAGGGATGTGAAAACTGCCGTTATTTATAAGATCCAGTTATCTGATGCACGCGATGCGTGGTTCAAAGATTGGTAAGGGGGCTCACAAACTATGGCGTTCGGGTGGAAGGGGGTGGAGGGCAGAGCGGGGGGAGCCCAAAATGTTCAGAATAGAGTTAGAAAACAAGAAATATCAAATTATATTTATTGTTATAACCTAATCCCACCCAACACCTTTCCGGAATGTCCAGCACGTTTACGCAATATTGCAACGATAGATAAGAAGACGCATATCACTAATCAGAAAAATGGCCATGTTCAGCTGGTGGTGTCCTGCTGGTGATGTCCTAACGGTGTCCTGCTGGTGATGTCCTAACGGTGTCCTGCTGGTGATGTCCTAACGGTGTCCTGCTGGTGATGTCCTAACGGTGTCCTACTGTGATGTCCTAACAGTGTCCTACTGGTGATGTCCTAACTGTGTCCTACTGGTGATGTCCTAACTGTGTCCTACAGGTGATGTCCTAACGGTGTCCTACTGGTGTTTTCCAAGATATACGTAATAACTCCAAGACTCGGAGAAGGTAGGTAGGAGAAATTCCCTCTTGCTTGTAACAGCTGGTGGGATTCCTAGGACAGAGTCTGGAGTACATCAATCAAGAGTTACCGCGTGGAAAATAAGTGATGCCGAGTCTTAAACCATAGATTTTAAAAACCTTTTGGCGATGTAAAACTGTGTAACTTTGTAAGATTTTGTAACTTGCTTGAGATTAGTACCATGACTGCTCTATTTTTAAATATATATATTCCAAGTACTGCGCACTGAGTGACATCACTGCAGTGCTCTCTGGTTTATGATAACTGCTGCATTACACCCAGAGGCACGCGCCTGCTGATGTGAGTTAAAATAGAACCAAGGGGTTTAACTCTTGTCAAACGGTGGCACGGGTGGTACGAGTTGCCTGATAGTGACGTATTGGTTGTCTGATAACGAGAGTGGTCTGATGTTTTTGTTAGGGTTGTGATAGAAAGGGGGTTACCGGAGGTGGGGGGGGGGGGGCTTGTTTATTGTTTACGACGTAATCAATGTTTACAACCGACACATTTGACTTGTGTGATAGCTCCACAAACTGAGGCTGAAAGGTTGATTCTGGTGTCAGTGCAAATATGGTGGAAACTAAGTTAGCGAAACACTGTATTGCTGATAGGGGTCTAAACACCAACGTTATCAGACACCAGCACCGTGGTCACCAAGATAAGGTCTGGTCACCGTGGTCAACAAGATACGGTCTGGTCACCGTGGTCACCAAGATACGGTCTGGTCACCGTGGTCACCAAGATACGGTCTGGTCACCGTGGTCACCAAGATATGGTCTGGTCACCGTGGTCACCAAGATACGGTCTGGTCACCGTGGTCACCAAGATACGGTCTAGTCACCGTGGTCACCAAGATACGGTCTAGTCACCGTGGTCACCAAGATACGGTCTAGTCACCGTGGTCACCAAGATACGGTCTGGTCACTGTGGTCGTCAAGATACGGTCTAACGAAAAAGTGTTGCTAACTGAAACAATTTGAGCCTGTTATGAAGGATGACGTGTTTTTAGCACGCCTATCTCGCGTCCCACTTGCATGACCCCTCGTGAACTCTCGTGACCGCCTTTGAAGTGTGGCTAGAAAAACCTTATTTACAACATTTATTCTAGTCAGGAGAACTGTCGAAAATAATAGAAGATTCTGGAATAAACGGGAAGGCAAAACAATGTGTTAGGTGGTTCGAGAGACCTTAGTAGGAAATGCCTATAAAAAGGGCTTACCGATAGAGAGGGAGAGAGATTTCTTTCTTTTGATCACGAGATGTGCTGTGTCATGATTTAATACTTTGTTGTGTGTAGAGTTTTCTATTTCCTCATACAATTTTGTGCTCATTGTATTTTTATATACAGTACCGGTACCAGCAAATCTGTTAAGTTTATAATTTCAATCATATTTCTCTTGCTGTTATTATTTAATTGAAGTTCACAAATTAAAAAGTTATTATTTGTAATTAGCTCTGGCCTTGATTGTCGTTTTATTTGTTATTATTTTTAAACGTTGGTATCGTTCTTTATTAAGGACTGGTTATAGAACGTGCCATAGTCTAAAATTAAAGAGATTAAATTCTCAATTTATAACGGTCAGTAATAGAGCCCCTCTCAGCTGAATATGTATTTAGTCTCATCATTCGACGAGTAATTTGTAGCATAAAATATCTACATTTGTTTTTACCAGCATTTGTTAATTAAAGAAAAAAAGTTCTGAAAACTATAAATAATTTCCAGAACATTAAAATGTTGTATTCACATGAAGAAATGGAAATAATCTTGAGATATTGGCAACAGAGGCGTAGCTGTTTGGCGCCCGGGGACAAGATTCATTTTAAAGCGCCCTCTTTTCCTTTTTTTCAACTCTCAAACCCATTATTTTCATCAATAAAATAATACCAAAGCACATTTTGTCGCCCCTAACTAGCTGGCGCCCGGGTACATCTGTACCCCCCCTGCCCCCTCTACGCTACGCTTCTGATTGGCAAGCAATTTTTGACCATGAGTCCATCCAATTTTTTTTCCCAAACAAGACATCACATAAAAATTTGGGATTTAGAAATTTGATGAACTATTAATAGAATACTTGATTACCACCCCCCTCCCCCAACTTTTTTTTTCAACCAACCTTTATTTTTTTACGAAGTATCAACATTGTAAATTTGAAACATCGACATAGGTGTAACCTACAAATATTAATTGCAGCTACTAAACACATTCCCCACCAATCCACCCTTGTCAGAGTTCAGAGAGCACACATTCCAAAGATGATAAATTCGCCCCTGGCGTTAGTGCCGCCATCAGTAGAACAAATGTCGAAGCGCTCATGTTTGTCCAAGAAGACTTACCTTTAAGCTACCTGTCAGGAGTACCGACCGAAAATGCAGCAGTTCTCAAATTAGGATGTAGAATGCTTTTAAATTAAGCCATTTAAAAGTTCTTTTTTGTAAATAGATGCACTAGCCTCTCTGTTACGACATAATTTCCCAATGTTATTTTTTGTTATCAATAGTTCTTTGTATATCTTTTTTAAACACAAGACTAATCGTAGGCGCGTGACCACCACAAGAGTCATGTAAGATAAATACCAACACAATGGCGCACTTGACATTCCTATTGTATTCTCAGAAGAAATACTTGCCGTGTTGGCTTTTCTGTTGCATACCACATGAAAATGGGTTTATGAACTTATCTGCTCAGCTGGAAGCTGGGAACAGAAGCTGCGATGGATAATCACTTCATGAGAAACATCAAGGGTTCTCAGTCAGTTACATAAAAATTCGTACAACAAAGAGACGAAAAAACGAATCAATTTTGTTTTAAAACTAAGAAGGCCTTTATATAATAAATAAGTACGTGCGCCAATATCTATCACCGCGCAACGCAGTAACATACATCCGGGTCACGCCAAGTTTTCCGAGGCCGCGGTTGACTTTTTTAAGAAGCGCTTTTTAAATATTTGAAAACAAAATGAACTAGTTTAGCGAGGCTTTCTGGGGTAATGTGAATATCAGAGGATGTTGTTAAGAGGATGTCTGGACACCACAGGAAGTAAGCCAGGAAATCATGGCAAGTAATAGCGCGTATCTGCTGCTATCTTTATCGAATAATGTAGTCTAGAGTTTCCGTTATATTTGTTTGTTTCTTTATCGTTCTTTCTTTAACCATCTCTCGAACTAGGACAAAGGTGCGCCAAGTTGGTCAACAGTGGCGTAGCGAGCTTAACTCGCGCCCGGGGTACAATACCTTTTAAGCGCCCCCAATACCTTTTAGCGCCCCCCCTCTATTCGAAAACCATACAATAGTATAGTAAAATATACCATTTGGCGCTCCTTTGTGAGCAGCGCCCGGGGCATGATGCCCCCCTTGCCCTCCCCTCACTACGCCACTGTTGGTCAACGGTGCACCAAATAGGTCAACGATGCGCCAAGTAGGTCAACGATGCGCCAATTAGGTTAACGATGCGCCAAGTAGGTCAACGATGCGCCAAGTAGGTTAACGATGCGCCAAGTAGGTTAACGATGCGCCAAGTAGGTCAACGGTGCGCCAAGCAAGTTATTAGTTATGCATTATTTTTACAGGGCCCCGGTGATTTCTGTGAGCCACTCTTTGCGGTACTTTGCGGTACTACGTCAAAATGACGCAATAATGACGAGTGGCATAGACTACAAAATCCCAAAATGTTAGCAACACTAATGACATAATGTGAGCGCACACTTGTGACAAAGGCTGAATGTAAGAAAGCTGTAGCTCACGCGTGTGACATCCAGACCAGAAAACAACACCAACAACAACTCCAAAACCTCCTAACGACTAGCGCCATCTGGAGGAAACACCACGCCAAATCGCACCCTGATCTCATTCCGCTTATGACCGTTAATGGGTTTGACGTCACTCATTAATATCCTGTGTTCTCATTCCCAGTCCACCTGTCTCGTCACGCATGGCTCAAAATAGGATGTTAAGACCACTTGATGGAGAAAACTGCAAGCAGCTATTTCAGTAGACGCTGGAACAACTTTCAAATATTTTTTTAAAAATATTCCCAGATGTTTCGTCAATTGTTTTTGCAGTTAGTGACGTCATGGTGGATGAGAAAACTTTGCGAATGATATGTTGTAAAGATGGTATGTTGTAAAGATGATATATGTTGCTAAGATGGTATGTTGTAAAGATGACATGTTGTAAAGTTGCTATATGTTGTAAAGTTGCTATGTTGTAAAGATGTTATGTTAAGTTGCAATATGTTGTAAAGATGGTATGTTGTAAAGATGATATATTTTAAAATCATATAAGTAGTGAAAGTGGAGGCATGATACAAACTTCTCACATCATTATTACATGATTACAGCACTGGAAAGTGAGGTGTGCACTATATTACAATGGTCCAAGCAATACCCCCAAACAACAAAATCATACAATGATCAACAGGAATGAATGAAAGTGTTGGAGACGCCTGGGTTATAAGTTATAGGAGACTTTTGGGGATTTCTTAACAGGAAATACTGATACAACTTCAAGAATATTTTTAAATTTCAAGTTGCAAGAACAAATGCTCTAGTTCTGAGATAGGTCTAGTTCTGATATAGTTCTAGTTCTGAGATGGTTCTAATTCTGAGATAGTACTAGTTCCGAGATAGTTCTAGTTCTCAGATAGTTCTAGGTCTGAGATAGTTCTAGTTCTGAGTTAGTTCTAGGTCTGAGTTAGTTCTAGGTCTGAGTTAGTTCTAGTTCTGAGATAGTTCTAGGTCTGAGTTAGTTCTAGGTCTGAGTTAGTTCTAGGTCTGAGTTAGTTCTAGGTCTGAGTTAGTTCTAGGTCTGAGTTAGTTCTAGTTCTGAGTTAGTTCTAGGTCTGAGTTAGTTCTAGTTCTGAGATAGTTCTAGTTCTGAGATAGTTCTAGGTCTGAGTTAGTTCTAGGTCTGAGTTAGTTCTAGGTCTGAGTTAGTTCTAGGTCTGAGTTAGTTCTAGGTCTGAGTTAGTTCTAGTTCCGAGTTAGTTCTACTTCTGAGATAGTTTTGAGTCAAGAATTTCCTTGGAGAGCATGATGATGACACTGATTTAACACGTATGTCAAAAATTTACAGAAAATATGTATGTACACACATTTTCAATGAAACAAGTCTTCGGTCCTCTGAGAGGAGCTGAGATGAATGCTTTGTGCCAAATAAGTGCTGCGGGATTTTAACTCACAGCACTGCAAGTCTCGAAGATTAACGAGAGACCATTTTACCGCGAGACTGTAAGACTCTATTAAACCATCTCAGAGTTTCAAGAACATTACCACCATCATATTTAAAGCATTTTATAATGCAATCTTAAACTTGACTTAATTATCATATATAATATCTTTTAATGTCATAGATCTTCCCGTCCCTTTGAAGTTTAAGTTGAGCAATTCTGTAAAAAAAACGTTCTTGAAAATACAACATATACGAATTTATCCTAGAACACTGAGCCCGATTTCTTCTTTAAACTAGACGGTATCGCTGTACAACAATCCGTTTAATACGATAACGACTTCTGTATCAGCAGATGCGATTCTTTAAGTTGGATAGAACAACAAACTCGATAATGACGCCATTCATCTTTTTAATTGTAATTTTATTTCGATATTAATAAAATTATGTAAATGTTTACTAGTCCGACTAATACAGTCTGTAGAGTCCCATTTTGTGTGCGGTTTAACAATAGAGAACGGACCTTCTATAAGACACGTACAGTATAACAGCAGAGAACTGACTTTCTATAAGACACGTACAGTATAACAGCAGAGAACTGACTTTCTATAAGACACGTACAGTATAACAGCAGAGAACTGACTTTCTATAAGACATGTACAGTATAACAGTAGGGAACGGACCTTCTATAAGACAAGTACAGTATACCAAAAGAGCACACGAATGAGGAATTCCAACACTTTCTTTATTACCTTTCAGGTGAAAACATTTATTTTAAAGACGCATTTTTTCAATGAAATGTTTTTGTTTTATTTAAATGTTTAAATAAGAGGTGATGAATATTTAAAAAAAATATGTATATTGCAGACGCGTGACTCTGTGGCAGGTACATTTACAACTTGTCAGATTTTTCAGCATTCGCATTCTTAAACATGTCAGGAAAATTCATCTTGAAAATAAACATTCAGAAAGAGAGGTAACTTGTTCGCGTGGCAAGAATGCGCCAGCGGGTCACGGAACAGTGGTACCTTATCCTAGCCACGGTGAAAAGTTCAACTAGTTAAATATTCATCTTAATTTTTATTTATTTTTAAATTATTCAACGTTTCTCAAACTGTAATGCAAGTTGTCTTCAAAGTTTCCACTGTTAGAACTAAGCACAGATCATCACTAGATATGTTCATCTTCGTAAATTTAGAACCGTTGTGATGACGTCTATAAATAAACCACCGGCACAACAATCCCATAATGCAAATCATTCTCTTTCAGTTGAACAGCAAGGACGACCATGTTGTCCGTCGTTTGCAGAGAACCAGTAGGTCAGATATGAGGAAGATTTTACAAATAAATATTTAACCACTTTCAAGGTAAAAAATAAAACCACTTGTTAAACTGTTGAAATCTGTCAACGTCACGACATGACATCAATCAAACTGTTGACATCTGGCGGCGTTACATGACATCCCTCAGCTTGTTGACATCTGACGACGTTACAACATGACGTCATTTAAATGACATCGCCCTATAACTGGACAATGACGTACTAACGGGTTGAATATGGTGTAAGTAGATCGGTAACGTTTGGGGGGGGGGCATTTTGAAGGGACAGCCTGCCATTACATTATATTAATGAGTAGCCCCCCCCCCCCAACCAGCACCTCATTCCACACGGTAGATTCCATTCACAAGGTCAAACAAATATGATGACGGCAGGTAGACAAAGTAACAGTCAACTAATAGATGGTCTCCCTCTCTCTGCGACACAGTAGTCTACCTCCTACTCAGACATAGCCATCGCCTTTCCTCTCCGACTCAGCAATCTCCCTTCCTCTACGATACAGCAATCTCCCTACCTCTACGACACATCAATCTCCCTTCCTCTACGACACGGCAGTCTCCCTCCTACTCCGACACATCAATCTCCCTTCTTCTACGACACAGCAGTCTCCCTCCTACTCCGACACAGCAATCTCGCTTCCTCTACGACACAGCTGTCTCGCCAGGAAACACCGCATGATCATTATTTTTTTATTTACCTTCTCACCTCTCCGCCGAGATGGTTTTCTAAAAGTGACATCACATTATTTTAACGACCTGTCCGCTCTACACGTGTGTGCTAATGACCTAAATTAGTGTGCTAATGACATTTAAACAGATTTTTTGCTGGTACGCTAATTGCATTTTTGGTGCCACTAATGATAGACTGTGGTAGTGATATTGTCGATATGATTATAACGGACAATCAAAGTATCATAATTAAAATAATGGCAATCTGTTTTGATTTAAAGACACTTAATTTGAAAACTAATTTTATAACTGGTTTGGGGGGGGGGGGGGGGAGATAAAATATCGGGGGGACATGTCCGATTTAGTTATATAAATTTTATATTTTTACCAGTTTCTAATAGTTTTCTACCAAATATCTCAATTATTAAATTATTTGATACAATATAAAGTGTTCAAGAGACGTATTGTATGATACCAGATGGAGAGTTGAACAGGCGGTATCGGTATCCAAGATGAGATGAGAACCCCTGAATTATTCAGTGGTCATTTTTTTTTCTTCAAATTATAATTTATATGATGCGTCTCGGAATACCAATTTTAAAAAACAATTATTTTAAAAAAAAATTGTTATTGTGCCTTATGTGAAATCAAAGAGCGCCAATAGCGACCTGTCAGTGTCCAGTGAATTAGTGTAAACTAGTGAGTGGGTTCCATCTATACAAGAGAAGAGTTGTTTGCACAAGGTGATTTGTCACACGTGTAAAAATAACCGCCATTGATGTGTCACAGTCTGACAGGTGACCCGGATACGTTTCTGACATGAAGGTTGACACAAGGCCGGTAGTCATGTGTCTCACTTCCGGTTTTTGTGTAGTTTATTTCTTTCTGTAGGTTGGGAAGTAACGTCAGGTAGGTTTGTGCAGGTAACAACAGCCTGGTTTTACGAGGATAGCAGGACAGAGAAAATTATACATAAGCCATAGGATTACATAGAGGACGGTGTACAGTGATAGCGCTGGGTAAAGCGCTTGGACGGCCAAGACCTTGGACGACCACGTGCCCTCAAACAATAAGAAGTAATAAATTATTGTGATCATCAACTGATTCATTTTTAAGGAATAAATCCTTGCAGTATTTCCCCCCCCCCCCCCTAAAATCTCATGGGGTTAGAGCTGAGCAGGGGCAATGTCTGTAAATGGCGAAGCACAATATAACACGCAACAACTGGCATGTGAACTTTGACCTACGCCCAAATTGTGTCCATTCTAGTGTCAGTTCCATTTGGCTTTCATAACAGGCGATCCAATTAATGGTAAGAAAGAAGACGCGAGGCGGCCTACAACAGCTTACAACAACCTAAAACAGCCTACAGCAACCTATAACCCTAAAAAAAAACCTACAGCAGCTTACAACAACCTAAAACAGTCTACAGCAACCTATAACCCTAAAACAAACCTACAGCAGCCTACAACAGCTTACAACAACCTCCAACAGCCTAAAGCAACCTATAACCCTAAAACAAACCTAAAACAGCCTACAACAACCTACAAAACCTACAACAACCCACAACAACCTACAGCAGCCTAAAAGCGAGGTAGCCTGTCTGTTAATTGATTTCTGGTCAGCCAAACGTGTTTTACTCTTTGGCTCTTTAAAAAATTCAATATCAAATTAATAAATTTTTTATCTTCTCTCTTTAAAACCCCAACTTGCCCACAAATATAAACTTTAAAACCCCAACTTGCCCACAAACATAAACTTTAAAACCCCAACTTGCCCACAAATATAAACCAATATTTTGTAAATTGTGCAAGTACAATGACAATCTGTTTTGTTTGTTTTAAGACAATTAATATGAAAACAACCAGTCAGGAGAAAACTATCACTAGTTAACGAGTTATTTTTTGTTGTTGTAAATATAAAATTTAAAAAAAATATTTTTAATTATATATTTAAACCCATTTTTAAAAAGTACAAACATGTTAAACTCCCAAGAAGGTCTTAACATTATAGTTATGGCAAAAAATGTTTTTCTTTGTTTATTTTCCTTCCAGGATTAAAACAATGAGCAAAAACCTTTTCTAGAACTCAGCTCAACAATCATCATGATGTCTACACACCAACTTGTCTGTAACTTCGGATATCTATTAATAGCATCCCGTTGAATGAACAGAAATCCGCGGCTAATGCTAATATTTAGCTGTTCTAAATTGGGTCCGTCTAAGTAAAGCCAGGAGCCCAGGGACAGACAACTGTTGTCAGCTCTGAGAACACTTAGCATCCTGCAGCTTCAGTTGACGTTATGTATAATAAAGATAGCTACTGTAAACAGACGGATTAACATAAACGCAAATCTCGTGTATAAATATACATTACTTCTTCATTGGATAATTCGAAAGGTAGGCCGAATGTATCCCCCATCCCCTCACACATCCCCTCCTCCCCATTCCCTCACACATACCCTCCTCCCCACCCCCCAAAATAATTTAACGCAAGTGACAGCTGTAATAAGAAAATGACGATTTAAAAAATAATGTGTCTTATGTTCAAACTCGACCCTTCTGTTCATAAAACTTGTATTGTGTGTGTGATGTCTACCGCTGATAGTTATATGTATATGTAATGTTTGGAGACTTAAACATCACTGATTTAATGTTTTCATGCCAATATTTCTTGATCAAGGTGTTGTTGTTTGTGTGTCTCAAAGTTTCATCTATCCAGCACAACTCTTTGGCATTGGCGTAACAGTTAAACAATGGCGGAACAATTTCTCTGAATAAATGAAACATTTTGTTTAAAACAATTAAATGGGCCATTTCTCAGGAAGTGGCCTTTTGAAATAGTCCTCACGTTTTGCTTTGACCCGACATAAATATCGGAAACATGTCCCGACATGGACAGAGGAATAATGTCCCGACATGGACAGAGGAATAATGTCCCGACATGGACAGAGGATTAATGTCCCGACATGGACAGAGGAATAATGTCTCGACATGGACAGAGGAATAATGTCCCGACATGGGCAGAGAGACATGTTCTGACATGGACAGTGTAAACATTTCTTCCGTTGTTTGCTGTATATTATCTTTTAACATAGCCCTGCTTTCCCGTCTTAAAATTCTATTGACTGGACATAGTGGTGTAGCTAGGGTTAGTAACGCCCGGGGTGGGACGAGAATACCGCCGCCCGCCCCCCTTTCAACGAAACATATTCTGCTGTTGCCCGAAAATTACGCCCCTCTTTATGATGAAGAAAAAAATGGCGGACCTTGGCGGACCTTAACCTTCTCCGCACCCCACTTCCTACGCCACTGACTGACAAACATTTTGTTGGTTATCTTAAAGAAGTCATCTGTCTAAACCAGGGGCCCTCAAATTACGATCCGCGGGTCAGATCCGGTCCGCCAGGGATCCTTAACCCGGTGCGCCTTTCTGTTGTTACAGGTACCCCGGTAACAGTAATAAATATTGAACCTGACATTGACCATCTCATGAACCAACTGACATTGACCATCTCATTAGCCAACAGCCAGTTATGGTGATCTTTATTTTAAATACTCTATTGTTTTTCCTACAAATTATATTTGTGCAGTGTGGTTAAGAATTCGTTCTTAGTTTTCAAAAAGTTTGAGGACCCATGGTCTAAATCAGGGGTCTCCAAACTACGGCCCTCGGGCCGGATCCGGCCCACGAGGCCAGTTCAACCGGCCCGCCGACGGTACTTGAAATTTCGTTCTGGCTTGCAATTATTGTACGTAATCATTATCCGGCCCACGCTCGGCATTTTTTTATATTTTTTTTTTGTTTGTTTGTTTCCGGCCCGCCGTGAAAAAAAGTTTGGAGACCCCTGGTCTAAATAAATGAGCATGCCTTAAAATCAATACTGACAACAACCTGACCAAAATATTATATTCTTCTTCTATTCTGGGGGGAATGGGGGAGAAAACCTATTACGGAGATGGACATTTGCTCGTTGCCATGGCAACGAATGTGCAACTGTAAGGCATCGCGCTCTATGAGAAGAAAAACTTAGTGCACGAGAGGAGGTCTGTTCAAAGGAAGACATTTAACTAATTGCACAGAGCTTGTCTGCGTATCTCATTCACAGGGGCCTCCTCCTCCTCCTCAAACGTATCCGCACCCCATCCCCCCTCTATACTCCCCCAGCCCCCATACGCCCAATTTATTCACAATTAAAAATAGTAATTCCCCTTACCCCCCCCCCCCCGAAAACGGTGATGGTTTGTTTTTTCGTGTACGTTTTTATTAGGGGGGGGGGGGGGGTGGGGGTGTATATCCCCCCCCAAAAAAGTATGCGTGCAATGGCAGGGGCGGGGGCGAAATTTTAACTTTTTTGCGTTCGTACTATATGGATGGCCCTTAGGGCGTATATTACGAGCACCCTTTACAAAAAAAAAAAAAGAAACATATTTGGGATTATTTGGACATGAGTAAAATAAAGCATTTGAAAACCTAAAAAAAGGAACGCAATAAAACAACGAACGTGTCGACAGGAAGCCTTCGTCAGCGAACAAACAACAGAAACAACATAATTAAATTTTTTAAAATAGCACTTCGCTTAAAAGTAGTCTCCGAGAGGGCAGGAAAATCAATAGGGATTATTTTCTGGGTAGATCGTTATCTTATTCTCTGAGAAACACAGTAGCTGCAACGCACACATACTCTCACAAACATACACAGAGACACACACAAAGACCGCGCAAAGACACACTTGTACACAACTGACCTTCGATGGAATAGATGAGTTTGGCGCTCTCCTCGTCTTCTGCCGAGATGACCACGATGCGCCGTCCAGGGGCGTCGGTCTCCGTGAGACTCTCATTGTACACCCTCTGGCCGAACCGAGGCTTGTGCTGGCTGACGCCCCGTCTGGGGAGCACTTCGATGCCTAGGCGTTGGTTGGATTTTTTGGAATCATTGCCGTTATCAGATGCCCTGATCTGCGGACATGAGGATATGACGTCATTAGTGGACATGAGAAAATGGAGACAATATTTGGCATGAGAACATGGAGACATCAGTGGACATTATAATATGGAGACATTTAGTGGACATAAGGTATTGGAGACATTTAGAGGACATGAGGATATGGAGACATTTAGTGGACATGAGGATATGGAGACATTTAGTGGATATGATATAAG
Organism: Omphiscola glabra; assembly: GCA_964017045.1. Lineage (NCBI taxonomy): Eukaryota > Metazoa > Mollusca > Gastropoda > Lymnaeidae > Omphiscola > Omphiscola glabra. Next base: position 6,355,492 of record OZ024801.1, on the reverse strand, counting down.
GAGACTTAGTGGACATGAGGACATGGAGACATTTAGTGGACCTGATAATATGGAGACATTAGTGGACATGAGGATATCAAGACATTTAGTGGACATGAGGATATGGAGACATTAGTGGACATGAGGATATGGAGACATTAGTGGACATGAGGATATGGAGACATTAGTGGGCTAATTGGGATTCTTATGAAGTGCGTTACTTGTATGCAAGTTTTGTCAAATTTTCAGCCCCATCCCCCATTGCTCGATATTACGTTTTATAAAGGATCTATACGAAACGCTTGTTTTTAGGAGTTGGTTCATTAGGAGTTAAAACCTTTAAATAGTTATATTAAGACAGAAAGGTGCAGTTACAATTTGTTAATTAGAGCCCCCCCCCCCCCCCGCACACACACCTACATTTTATTCACCTAGTTCCATAATCGTTTTTCTTACCATCAAGTCGAAACTGTCTCCGACACTGAGATCTCTGGTGGCGTAGATCTTGGCAGAGTAGCGTTCAATCCTGAAGGGGGGGTTCTTGGGAGACACTATCGTGTAGGTGATGTTGGCGTTTTTGCCCTCGTCTCTGTCGTAGGCCAGGGCGCGGTAGACGAAGATGTCCTCCCCGTTGTGGGGCGTGTCGAAGACGGTGATGGTGTTCCGCTGGATCCTGTTGATGAACTCGGGCCGGTTGTCGTTGTCGTCGTTGACCTTGATAACGACACGAGTGGTGGACGACAAGGGCGGGATGCCTTTGTCTGTAATCGTCACCTGGGAAAAAAAAAAAGGGGGGGGGGTGAGAGAGGGTTTTTAAATTTGGTTTTTCTGAATTTTAAAACACAAATTACACAACAATATATAATTATTATTTTTTTAAATACATTTTTTTTTAGATTGGATGGGTCGGCTATTGCCTTGCAATTTTGAAAGAGGAAAGAAACCGAAATGTTTTTAAATAGATTTTTAGCCTTACTTTTTCAAACGTAAAAACAGTTTTTTTTTAAAGTTTGTCCACCAATAGTACTCTTTAAATGCCTTTTTTTTGTTGGTTGTGTTCGTTGGACATTTTTACTATCAGCTGAGAGACGTCATGTATTTAAAGTGGACCAACTAATGATTCCATAATGAGTTAATTTTTTCGAAAAATCAAACATCATCAAAACAATGGCGATTAGGGAACAGGTGTGTACAGGTGTCAGGAGACAAGTGGCCTTACAGGAGACGGTAGAGTCTGTTACAGGAGCAGGAAGAGTCTGTTACAAGAGCAGGTAGAGTCTGTTACAAGAGCAGGTAGAGTATGTTACAAGAGCAGGTAAAGTCTGTTACGAGAGCAGGTACATTATGTTACAAGAGAAGGTGGAGTCTGTTACAAGAGCAGGTGGAGTCTGTTACAAGAGCAGGTAGAGTCTGTTACAAGGGCAGGTAGGTAGAGGTTGTTAAATGAGACGGTAGGGGCTGTTACAAGAGACGGTAGATTCTGTTACAAGAGCAGGTAGAGTCTGTTACAAGAGCAGGTAGAGTCTGTTACAAGAGCAGGTAGAGTCTGTTACAAGAGCAGGTAGAGTCTGTTACAAGAGCAGGTAGAGTCTGTTACAAGGGCAGATAGAGGTTGTTAGAAGAGACGGTAGAGGCTGTTACAAGAGCAGGTAGAGGCTGTTACAAGAGCAGGTAGAGTCTGTTACAAGAGAAGGTAAAGTCTGTTACAAGGGGCGGTAGAGTCTGTTACAAGAGCAGGTAGAGTCTGTTACAAATGCTTGGTTTCAGCTGTTTCAATTTGACCCTAATAAAGTCCGTTAATTGTCTTCATTGTTGCGGGTTTAACTGAAACGTTGAGTGTGTTAACATGAGAAGTCAAGCGTGGCTTTGATTCTTCCACACTTCAATGACGTTGCTTCCTGTCCGCCGTATATTGCTTTCTATACAATTATGTGGTTGACATTGCTGTAACTGAGCGTGACCTCACGGTTCAAATGTTGCACTCAAAACTCACGAGTCGAGCAACGCCATCAATTTGACCGGTTGTCTGAATCAACCAATCAACGCCAAGAGACCAGAGGATCAACCAATCAACGGCAAGAGACCAGAGGATCAACCAATCAACGGCAAGAGACCAGAGGATCAACCAATCAACGGCAAGAGACCAGAGGATCAACCAATCAACGGCAAGAGACCAGAGGTCGGCCTTTTCCCCCCCTGGTCAGGCTGCCAGACTCATTGAAGCACCGAAATAAACTTTTACTGTGGTCAATGGCAGACATTAACACAGGGAACCTCTTGATTATACTTGGACGTGGGCTGTCATGGCGTACAAGAGTGTGCTGGGCTGGTACCAGGGGCGGAACGGGGTCGTTAAAGGTGTATATTAAAATGACACCTCAAAGATATTAAGGTTTAAGCATATCTCAGACAATTTATCGCACATTGAAGACATACATGGCATGAGGGGTGTGTGTAAATGTAAGGCAGTGCAGTGTGTAATATGTGTAGCTCAATTCAATCAATGATAAACAGATCAATATTGCATTAAGGCTGGTACAGGGGATTCAACTCTCGTCTAACATAAACCAACTATTGACCCGTTCGAATCCAATGAAAGTGGCACTTAACAGTGACCGATGGTCAGGCACGGTGCCAACATCCGGCAATTGTCTGGAACCTTATTTTTTTTTCTACCATGATTTCAATACCAGTGATAATGTGTACCTCCTCATGTAGAACTGATGAGGCGGCGACATAGGAAGGGGGTGCGTAGGGGGCATCGCTCAAATGTCCACTGTCATTAACAGCTGCACGTTTATATGCTACGATGTTCAGACATCAACCATTTACACACGATAAGATAAGTGTCACAGGTGACAACAGCCAGGAGTGTTGCGATTGCCAGCCCACCGATCAAAGGAAACTACTGATAGTGATGTCCCTAATCACCTGTACGTCAGCACTAGGTCATCGAGACCTTTGTGTACACTCAGCAGTCTGCATCGTATACTGAGAGCAAATGGAGGCCGACAAAGATTGATTATTTTATATCCTGTCTGGGTTGAGACTAAGGATGAGTATGTGTGGCAACGGATCTCTGAATTCAATACTGACTGGTGGAAATACATAATGTACAACAATACAAGACGATGGCGATGTTTATATAACATTGTCAGGACACGCAAGCTGCAGCTTTATTTGGGAGCAGGGATGCGTGTAAGAACAAGTTTTGGACATTGACAATGTTCACTGTTGGGTCGGAACTTTTGGAGCAGATCAATGAAAGATTGAGTTAGAAGAATGAAAGATCGAGTTAGAAGAATGAAAGATTGAGTTAGAAGAATGAAAGATTGAGTTAGAAGAATGAAAGATTGAGTTAGGAGAATGAAAGATTGAGTTAGAAGAATGAAAGATTGAGTTAGAAGAATGAAAGATTGAGTTAGAAGAATGAAAGCTTGAGTTAGAAGAATGAAAGATTGAGTTAGGAGAATGAAAGATTGAGTTAGAAGAATGAAAGATTGAGTTAGAAGAATGAAAGATTGAGGTAGGAGAATGAAAGATTGAGTTAGAAGAATGAAAGATTGAGTTAGAAGAATGAAAGATTGATGTAGGAGAATGAAAGATTGAGTTAGAAGAATGAACGATTGAGGTAGGAGAATGAAATATTGAGTTAGAAGAATGAAAGATTGAGTTAGAAAAATGAAAGATTGAGTTAGAAGAATGAAAGATTGAGGTAGGAGAATGAAAGATTGAGTTATAAGAATGAAAGATTGAGTTAGAAGAATGAACGATTGAGGTAGGAAAATGAAATATTGAGTTAGAAGAATGAAAGATTGAGTTAGAAGAATGAAAGATTGAGTTGAAGAATGAAAGATTGAGGTATGAGAATGAAAGATTGAGTTAGAAGAATGAACGATTGAGGTAGGAGAATGAAATGTTGAGTTAGAAGAATGAAAGATTGAGTTAGAAGAATGAAAGATTGAAGTAGGAGAATGAAAGATTGAGTTAGAAGAATGAAAGATTGAGGTAGGAGAATGAAAGATTGAGTTAGAAGAATGAGAGATTTAGTTAGGAGAATGAAAGATTGAGTTAGAAGAATGCAAGATTGAGGTAGAAGCATGAAAGATTGAGTTAGCAGAATGATAGATTGAGTTAGAAGAATGAAAGATTGAGTTAGAAGAAAACCGTGATATTTTCAAGAGTTTGGGGATTGTGAATGGGGTTGTTAAAGAATGGTTGTTTGGGGGTTGTTATTAGACGGAAAAAGCTAACAATATTCTAAATGCTCCCCACCTACCTCTCCTTAACCATGACATCAAATGCTCTCACGATGAGATCACGAGGACAGTCAAAATGGCTAACATCTGAAGTATGTCTGGTTCCTTTCTTTCAATGAAAACATTAAGTTTTGAATACCATATTACGATTTGAATATCATGATAAGATTTGATTATCACAGCTTTATGAGCTGGACGTGGGCAGCTTAGAACCCTGAAAATCAGAGCTCTTTAGTTGAAGTTGTCAAGTAGGAGTCGGGGCCTTTGGTTCGTAAATAGTCCAACTGACCAGGTGTTCCGTGTAAAAGATAGCGTGGCGTCATTGATGACGGCAGTTTATTTCAAACGGATTACAACAGCAAACGCTGTATTCCGGAGTCGTATCCTTTCGAATCTATCGGAAATATTGGTAGACGTCGGGACAACAGACTTCTGTCTGAAATATTATAAGAGGACGAGCTTCGGTACAACAGACGTCTGTCTGAAATATTAGAAGAGCACGAGGCTGAGTAAAACTGACTAATAAGGTAATTTACCAACGGCACCTTCGACACTCACAAAATGGGTTGTCTGCACCTGGAGTATACCATGACATATGACAGGAAGTATGCTATAACATGTGTCACCATAAACTAGAAAGCAATGACACAATACCCCAGTCAGACGGTCAAAACACAACATCGCTAATGACAGGAGTGTCACATTGATTGATTGGTGGGGGGGCAGCTCTGACACGGCGACCTCTTGACATCAACCGTTAACATGTCATCATTGCCATCGTTCTGTGTCATCGATGGGCATAAACGGTTGTTGGGGCACAGATGTTACTGATGGGCATCAATTGTTGGCTCATTTTTTTAAACACTCTTTGCCCGAGCCCATCTCTTCTGGACACACAGCAACACCAACTTTGCCAGTCAACGTTCCTAGGCTAGTCATGTGCCAATTGTGGCACAGCAACATCAACTTTGCCAGTCAACGTTCCTAGGCTGGTCATGTGCCAATTGTGGCACAGCAACATCAACTTTGCCAGTCAACGTTCCTAGGCTGGTCATGTGCCAATTGTGGCACAGCAACACCAACTTTGCCAGTCAACGTTCCTAGGCTGGTCATATGCCAATTGTGGCACAGCAACACCAACTTTGCCAGTCAACGTTCCTAGGCTGGTCATGTGCCAATTATGGCTTCCGTTTCCCTCGAAGGCATTTTTACACAAATTGAATCATTTTCTGGTGTTCAAATATAATAATGGAGCTAAATGAAAAATTGCATTTCACTCAGGGAAGCTGTCGGGAACTTTTTGGTTACATTGTGCAAAGTAAGATCTCTAAATCATTTAGCTAGCCAAATATATATTAGCTACTTTGCAGCACTTAATGTTTTAGTCATTTATTATTATTATTGGCTATCCGGGTGCCACTGATTTTAATGTGGCCTCAAAGTGTGTTGTTAGGATTGGTGGCCTCAAAGTGTGTTGTTAGGAATGGTGGCCTCAAAGTGTGTTGTTAGGAATGGTGGCCTCAACGTGTGGTGTAGTGTGGTGTTAGGATTGGTTTGCATTAAAGTGTGGTGTTATGATCGGTGGCATCAAAGAGTTGTGCTAGGATTGGTGGCGAACACTGTCGCAAGGTCATTCTATCGTCTGTAACTTTATTGAGTACAGTCCGCCCCTAAGCTGTCTACATTAGCATTGCGGCCTGCCTACACAACCAAGTCAAGATGGCGGCCTTACTACACAACCAAGTCAAGATGGCGGCCTGCCTACAATTTCCTCCCCAACATTACTGCGTCATGTCACCCCAAGGGGCCACGGAAATGAGAATGGAATAGGAAAGTGTGAAAACCTGATGTGCCGCAATGATATGGAAAAGGGGCGTCAACACTGCTCGGACGTGACATCCCCGAGACATTGGTCTCTGTTGATAAAATGGAAAATGACAACATCTGTCACGTGTTACATGGGAGGGTGAAAAAAAATTAGGGATTGATTCAGGGTCAAGGGATTGGGTTAGGGTCAAGGGATTGATTCAGGGTCAAAGGATTGATTCAGAATCAAGGGATTGAGTTAGGGTCAATGGATTGAGTTAGGGTAAATGGATTGAGTTAGGGTAAATGGATTGAGTTAGGGTCAAGGGACTGAGTTAGGGTAAATGGATTGAGTTAGGGTCAAGGGACTGAGTTAGGGTAAATGGATTGAGTTAGGGTCAAGGGACTGAGTTAGGGTAAATGGATTGAGTTAGGGTAAATGGATTGAGTTAGGGTAAATGGATTGAGTTAGGGTAAATGGATTGAGTTAGGGTCAGGGGATTGAGTTAGGGTAAATGGATTGAGTTATGGTCAAGTGATTGAATTTATGGTCAAGGGATCCGGAGTCGTGGAATCAGATGCTTCGGATTTAATTTGTATTCCGGGTTGCTGTTTTTAATCCGCAGTAACGACGACGATGTTTAGAACGACATCGTTGTGACCCACATCTGTTTTCATCTTCACACGGCACGGGCGGCGACATAGGCAGGGTGCAAACATCGGCGTTACGTTGTCTTGGTAACAGTCCGACAGTTAATGTCCACACGCTAGCCCGTCTCTAGGGTAATTCTGGAAGCAGCTATGGTAATTATGTTAGCCGCCAGGGTAATTCTGATAAGAGATTTTTAACTCGTGTTCCATTTTGGGGTGCGTTGTTGACACGTCGGGGAACCTGGTTATAGATGAATGAATCTAAGCGAAGCGTGTTGCCCAAGTTAAAGAAATATCTACAAGTTTACGTTGAGGCGAGGTTTAGATTTGACCCGTGATTGGTGTGTTGACGCCCCCTTTAACGGGACACGTCTCTTGTTGACGCCCCTTTTAACGGCACACGTCTATTGCAACATTTAGTTTCTTCAAAGCTTCGTGGAGACCGCCATTTCGGAGACCACCATTTCGGAGACCACCATTTCGGTGACCACCATTTCGGAGACCGCCATTTCGGTGACCACCATTTCGGAGACCACCATTTCGGAGACCACCATTTCGGAGACAACCATTTCGGAGACCGCCATTTCGGAGACCACCATTTCAGAGACCGCCATTTCGGAGACCGCCATTTCGGAGACCACCATTTCGGAGACCACCATTTCGGTGACCACCATTTCGGAGACCGCCATTTCGGTGACCACCATTTCGGAGACCACCATTTCGGAGACAACCATTTCGGAGACCGCCATTTCGGAGACCGCCATTTCGGAGACAGCCATTTCGGTGACCACCATTTCAGAGACCGCCATTTCGGAGAACGCCATTTCGGAGACCACCATTTCTTTCCTAACCATTAAGTCACAATAAAGCTGATCGCATAAATGATTCCAAAACAGTTGACGTCAGAGTTATAAAGAAGTAAGCCAGTTAAAATCCTAACAACTGGGCTAATGGTCCGCGACCAGTTGGTTGGAGGTTATGTGAGCAGTTGCTGTGCGAAGTTAAATAACAATTAAATGGCGATAGGACATGGGTCATTAACCAGACCTACACTTTTCCGTGTTGTGAAATTTATTACCTCCCTTGTAGAGAAGAGATTTGTTGGGCCCTGGGGATTGTCTTTCTTCTTCCTTCTTTAACAAATATAACTACTTTCAAATTACATTACCCTTATTACCTCTATTACCTATAGTCGCCATGTTGATATATTTCTAGCAGCTTATCAACCATCCAAGTGCAGTAGATCTCATAAAATCTCTAAATAAATATAGTTTAAATATATTTCTTAAAAACTTATTTAACTTTTCTTTAAATTGAAACTTATAACGACAAAAAGATTTCGCCTCCTCAAACGCTCGTTAGGCGATGATTAACGTGTAATGCGCGCTAAGCCAAGCAGATCGTGGGCGCATTGAAAACGATGGGGTTTGGACACAAGTTACAGTTATTGAAAATAAATGTTTTGATAAAACACACTTCTGCATGTTGTCTCAACACCCCAGCCACCCCCCTGTCCACCCTTCACTCTAAATACAAATAATTACAATAAAATATTTTATTTTAAAAAATATAAAACTTATCTCGCCGTTCGTTTCAAGATTTCTTGCGCGACATCTGAACTCTCTGCTTACGTGTTCCCTGGCCGAGACTTGGCGAGGAAAGACAAAGACGTTTTGTTGTGAGTGAATGCGAGGATTATGCTGTACACTGGATTGATGGGGATTACCTTGGAAATCCACGGCGGATGTTATCTTTCATAATATCTTTGATTATCTTATTTTGGACAGGGGTTTTTTAAAATATTTTTTTAACACAGGGAGGTTTCCGGGAGGGGGTAGCCAAAGGTTTGAACAAGCAGTTCTTAAAATTCAAAATTCGCATGTCGATCATCTCTTATAAATAGTTTGCTTCCAGTTCACATTGATTCCTTTAAAGGCCGACAGGTTGGGTGTAGGACTGTCTGTAGGACTGTTGTTTAAAGATGGCAGGTAGGGTGTAGGAATGTCTGTAGGACTGTCTGTAGGACTGTTGTTTAAAGGCCGGCAGGTAGGGTGTAGGACTGTCTGTAGGACTGTTGTTTAAAGGCCGACAGGTTGGGTGTAGGACTGTCTGTAGGACTGTTGTTTAAAGGCCGACAGGTTGGGTGTAGGACTGTCTGTAGGACTGTTGTTTAAAGGCCGACAGGTTGGGTGTAGGACTGTCTGTAGGACTGTTGTTTAAAGATGGCAGGTAGGGTGTAGGAATGTCTGTAGGACTGTCTGTAGGACTGTTGTTTAAAGGCCGGCAGGTAGGGTGTGGGAATGTCTGTAGGACTGTTGTTTAAAGGCCGACAGGTTGGGTGTAGGACTGTCTGTAGGACTGTTGTTTAAAGGCCGACAGGTTGGGTGTAGGACTGTCTGTAGGACTGTTGTTTAAAGGCCGGGAGGTAGGGTGTGGGAATGTCTTTAGGACTGTCTGTAGGACTGTTGTTCAAAGGCCGGCAGGTAGGGTGTAGGAATGTCTGTAGGACTGTCTGTAGGACTGTTGTTCAAAGGCCGGCAGGTAGGGTGTGGGACTGTCTGTACTAACATCAGTACGTCAGTGTGACGACGGTGTATACTTCGCAGGACGAAATCCACAAGGCCCGGGATTATTCTTTTTTATGATTATAAACTGGTTCCTTTCAGAGCAAATCACCTCTCTCCACGCCGCTGGATAAACCAAAGCTAACATCGTATGTGGATGATACAGCTCGGCACCATGGGCGTCGCTGGGGTTGCCGGAATATTCATCGTGTCGATGTTATCCGTCTACGGGACTCCATCTTCGTGTTTGAATTCAGAATTTTCCTTCCCTTGAATGAGTTGCCATCCAGGGTTAACAAGTCTCATCCACCCGGGTCACTGTTGATGTTATTTGGACCACCATCTATTTGGATTGAATCAGTTTAAACCACTCGGAGGGCCAGCACCAAATACCTAGTGTAAAAAAACAAAAAAAACTTCACTCGGCCAAGCCCTAGCTTTTACAATTTAATTTCATATTTAAGGCAGCCATAAGTATATCAGACACATTTTTAAAACCTTGAATCGAACATAAAATAAAATACGTGGCCAATGTTTCTTTTATGCTGTTGTTCCCGCGAAGTCCGGGTGGGTGGGGTGGGGGTGGAGTGGGTGTATACTATCACCGTTTCCAATCTTTAATTGCGCTAATAAAATTAATGTGGTGAAACTGTCGTCTTTTGACCCCTGTAAGCCAGAGATTTAGGTGAGACAGCTGCGTCTAGTTTATTGAGGGGTATAGGGGGCTATGCGTGGATTGGGTCAGGGGGTCAGAGAGGGATGTGGGTGGATTGGGTCAGGGGGTCAGAGAGGGGTGTGGATGGATTGGGTCAGGGGGTCAGAGAGGGATGTGGTTGTATTGGGTCAGGGGGTCAGAGAGGGATGTGGGTGGATTGGGTCAGGGGGTCAGAGAGGGATGTGGTTGGATTGGGTCAGGGGGGTCAGAGAGGGATGTGGGTGGATTGGGTCTGGGGGTCATAGAGTGCTGTGGGTGGATTGGGTCTGGGGATCATATAAGGCTGTGGGTGGATTGGGTCTGGAGGTCATAGAAGGCTGTGGGTGGATTGGGTCTGGGGGTCATAGAGGGCTGTGGGTGGATTGGGTCTGGGGGTCATAGAAGGCTGTGGGTGGATTGGGTCTGGGGGTCATAGAGGGATGTCGGTGGATTGGGTCAGGGGGTCATAGAATAGAGGGATGTGGGTGGATTGGGTCAGGGGGTCATTGAGGGCTGTGCGTGGATTGGGTCAGGGGGTAATAGAATAGAGGGGTGTTGGTGGTTTGGGTCAGGTATGGAAACAGAAGATAACAACAAACAGGTCAGGTAAACATAGCTGATAATATTTGAACTTATGTCAGCCAGGCTGTGAGTTTAGTGGTGGATGTCTTGGGTAGAAAGCGGTCAAGATGACCAGCAAATGTGTAACATCATAGGCGAAAACTATATTTATTATCTGGTTTAAAAGCCCCAAACTGACTAGTCATCAATTCTAAAATTCCTATCCATAAATTAGCAAAAAACGCACACAATCATAAAATGATCTTGAATGTAGCATTAATCTCAGTCATGACAGTTTATAAATAATTAACTCAATTCCGTAAATTGCTTCCCTTACATCTTGTGATATTGAAATTAGCGTCGAGCAAATGATTATGCAGTCAGCAGACAGCAGACACATGCGCGCACTTACACATAGACAACCGCACACTTACATATAGACACCCGCACACTGACACATGGACACCCGCACACAGGCGCACAGAAAGATATCTCAACCCAGAGTTTACCATTTCCAATAAATAACTCTTGACACGATTACGAGGTGTCAGATGAACTTTCACCGCCCCCATTAAATCATAGACTGGTGGGATACAGAGGCGGATCCAATGGAGAAAAGACAAGAGATGTGATTTTGGTATATTGCCATGTCTGGTCTCAAGCCATTCTCCATTAATCAAAAAGTAAACTCAATAAGATAGCACAGAATGATCAATAAATTGATCGTGGGCCCTTAATATATAAGCGTGGGCCATCCACCCCCTTCCGATTTCCCCCCTGCTGAGTGACACTTTTGACAAATTATCACGACCTGAATTGGCACCATTGTGGTAACGGTCGTTGCAGTTCATTTATTGGGGAGGGGAGGGGCATTATTATTTAAGGCATTTGACGCCATTGAGTATAGAGTGGGGGGGGGGGGGGGTGTCACTGGAGACAGTATGAGATGTTGAAAAAAATATATAAATATTTGTGGGGGCGGGGGTTGGAGGGCTTGGGGATACCATGCTTGGAACAAAAAGCATTAATTAAGTATTAAGACTTTTGGTAGCTAAGGGGCGGCACATTCTATAACCAACAGCTACACCCGTCCAGGGGCGGCACATTCTATAGCCAACAGCTACACCCGTCCAGGGGCGGCACATTCTATAGCCAACAGCTACACCCGTCCAGGGGCGGCACATTCTATAACCAACAGCTACACCCGTCCAGGAGCGGCACATTCTATAACCAACAGCTACACCCGTCCAGGGGCGGCACATTCTATAGCCAACAGCTACACCCGTCCAGGGGTGGCACATTCTATAACCAACAGCTACACCCGTCCAGGGGCGGCACATTCTATAACCAACAGCTACACCCGTCCAGGGGTGACAAAATAAAAGAATGACAAATGTGTCTTCGTGTCACCATTACGTATTGTCGTTAAAAAAGGTTTAGCACACAACTGTTGTCGGAGCTGACATTTCAGGACGCGGGTAAGAATGCAGGTCGTAAAACTCGAGGCGGTAAGATTTTGACAAAAATAAAAACAAGGCGTCCAGATTACGGGTATGTCAATAGCACCTGGGGCGTTGGCGCGTGCTACAGGTGGTGGGTGCGGATGGGGGCGGGGTGGGTGGGTAAGAGAGGGTAGCGATAGTAGTGGCTAAAAGCTCGGTGATGGGATATACAGACAACTCTTGTTGAACGAGACTAGAGACACTACGCAATAAACCCAGAGAAACACAAACACACACACAAACACACACACCAAATGATAAAAGGATGTCATTTAATTTTAGAATTAAAAGTTTAATTTCTTTTGATATACGATAACTAATATTTGATAACTCCCACTAATATCTTTGTTCAGTTTTAGTTGTGTTAGTTTGATATACGTTTTGTTTTTTTAATTGGCGATATCAGTTGTTTTTTTAAGTTAGGGCTCGTTCGTAAATTACGTCATGCAAAAAATGACGTTTTTAGACCCCCCTCCCCCCGTCACAAAGTCTCACAAATTCTTTACCCCCTCCCCACCCCCCAAGTGTCACGTCACACCTAAAAAATCAAAACATACATAAAATGTTCATAAATAAGCTAAGATTTTATTTTATTCTTTAACATTTTCCCATAATGGATTAAGATGTAGTGTTATTAGAAAACTGTGACGCGAAACAACGGAGTGACCCACAAGCCGAATGTGACGTTACAAATGTTTTGACAACCCCCTCTACCCTGTCACAATTTCTTGAACCCCCTTCTCTCTCCCCGAGGGCGAGAAGTAATTTGCGAACGACCCCTAACTAAGACTGTTCATCAATTGTGAGCGTTTTATTTTAAGGCGTAGAGTAAATAAATAATATTAAAAACTATTTTGAAAAAAATTAATTTAATTGTGCTATAATTTATTTATTTTTTTCAGATCTTGAAATTGACTAAAAATCTTAATTAGATCATAAAAAAACCCGGTTATTTGGACGGGTTTTATTCTAGTATGTAATAAAAAAGTGACTTGCACCATCACGCCACGTTCTTTAAAACTTGGAATTTCCCAACTTAAAAAAAAAAATGTATCAAGAAGTCATTAAATGTGCTTTACTGTCTCAGATAAGAATGCGGTCCACGAGTGGCAGATTAAATAACGAGACTGCGGACAAGTGGTGTAACTCAAATGGCGATTCCTGGATGATTTGTATCAGTAAGTAGTTTGGACAACCAGGTGTCCGAAACAAAGTCACACGAAACGTTGACTGATAGCGTGCTGTGGCCTTGTGGGATCCAAACGATAGTGAGACTTGCCTCGGGCAAGTAGTGGAGATATTCCAAAGAGACTGGACCAACTCCCACGGAGCAGTGATTGGGACTCCATTTGTGTCATTTGATTTACGGTTTAAAGATTTTATTTTATTTAGTGTATTATTATTGTTTTAAAACATTAACTGGATGGTTACATCCTTTCAAGCGGTCCTCAAACGGCGTTGTAGTTTCTAACTAAAACAACGACAGACATATACAAGTCTTTTCACGGTCACCAATATTCATTCTTTACATTTTTAGTTATTCTAGAATATAAATCTACGCACAGAAACGTATATTTACAATGTTTCCCTTCCAAAGAAAGTATGAGAGTAATCGAGTACAGAAACATATATTTACAATGCTTCCCTCCCAAAGAAAGTATGACAGTAATCGAGTACGGAGACATATATTTACAATGTTTCCCTTCCAAAGAAAGTATGATAGTAATCGAGTACTGAATAGTTAACTAACCGACGGTGTAAATGGTCCCTACGGGACGAGACCCAGACGTCCACTCGTGTTCAGACAGTAGTCTGTACACTCACAGACAATGTCTGGAATATTAGAATGTTAGGGACAGCAGCCTCGCCTACAGAATGTAGTCCTACTTACATTCACTGACAATATCAGGATTAGCTTTCGTGACATTGACTTGACGTACGTGTTTACTGTTGGTTGTAACGCAAAGTAAACGAACATATGTATGTCTGATATTGTGACGCGTTCGGGTCAGACACATTTGATAAGTGAGGACAATGACACAACAAAAACTCACTTATTATGTAGGCAACCAGTCGCTAATACAGGAGATGATCCAAAATACATTTACAACCCGTCCCTTCCACCCAACCCGGGTCAGGGATTTGTTACATCATTCAAGTATTGATGTACATTCTATGAAGATAGAGCGTTTTTTTTTTTTTAAAAGGGTGTACACAAGCAATTTTATTATTTCTTCCTTTTTTATTATATCTAATTTCTGGCACTATGTCACATGAAAATATGACTGGCTGGTGTTCTGTCAAATCAAACTACGACTGGCCAGTGCTCTGTCACATGAAAATGCAACTGGCAAGTGTTCTGTCAAATCAAAATATGAGTGGCTAGTAAAAATATTCAGTGAACTAACCAGTTCATTTTGACGATTTAATTGTAAAAACCAGAGATAATTTTACCAACTTTGTATGTTTCTGGGGCCAAGATCATACGATCATGTCTACTTGACTGTGACGTTTAAATCGATGTGTAGTGAAACACACACACCCCCCCCCCTCACCCCCACACCAACAGTAAAAACTGAATCCTAAGTTGAAATCAGACGACACCAACTAAAGCCACTCACGCAGTCTATTCAACTGCCACGTCACAATTTAGTAAGTACAATTTTATCTCAACTCTGTGCTGTGCGTACCACGTCACAAGTTAGTAAGTACAATTTTATCTCAACTCTGTGCTGTGCGTACCACGTCACAAGTTAGTAAGTACAATTTTATCTCAACTCTGTGCTGTACGTACCACGTCACAAGTTAGTAAGTACAATTTTATCTCAACTCTGTGCTGTACGCACCACGTCACAAGTTAGTAAGTACAATTTTATCTCAACTCTGTGCTGTACGTACCACGTCACAAGTTAGTAAGTACAATTTTATCTCAACTCTGTGCTGTACGTACCACTGCACAAGTTAGTAAATACAATTTTACCTCAACTCTGTACTGTACTGACCATTGAACAAGTTGGTAAGTACTATTTTATCTCTACTCTGTACTGTACGTACCATTGCACAAGTTAGTAAGTACAATTTTATCTTAACTCTGTACTGTATATTGCACATATAGGAACAGTTAGCGAACGTTCATTTTTTTTAATACTCAGTTTGCAGAAAGCAAAGGTCACTTTTCTTTGGGTTATATTTTGCTGTGTCACACCATGGTGGGTTCTCACATTAGAGTCTAAAGATGTTTATAAGTAGGTAAAGTTTAATTTCAGATTCTCTCCCCCCGCAAAAAAAAAAAAAAACAACAACAAAAAAACACTTTTGTTGCTAAAATAAATCCACTTCTGTAAGATTATTGACGCTTAACATCCATTGCACATATATGAATTCCTCTGTGTGCAGAACAGCAAGAAGACTGCCACTGAACATGATAAAATGACGTAATGATTTCACTTGTCAAGATAACAAGTAAACTGTGCATTAAGTAATACAAAATTTGTGTGTGCAGGTTCTATTTTATTTATAAAAATATTTTATCAACAATGCAGTCGATTGTGAATTTAATGTGTTGCTACATGACTGCTGGAGAACCCTTGTCGACAGTAGCCGAAGGTTTGCCGCTGTCAACAAAACTCGCCCTATCTCCACTACACCGCATGTCACTTGTAGACAGGGCGATATCTCACTCCACGCAACAACAGGCCGTGAGGCAATGAGATGGAGTGGACGCAGATAGCGAGCCTACAAAACTGTCACTACGCGGACCAGAACTGATCCCAGGTACTTGTGATGTAGGTAGTAGGACAAGGTCACGTTGAGTCATCAGGTGGACAAGGGGGATGTCATTAAGGTGTGGCTGTGACATGACGTGACAAGGAGTGGGGGAATATTTACAACCATATTTACAGACAAGTGGTCGTGTGGATAGTAGATGTGAACCAATCCGGCACAATGTCTCTCAGCGCCGCCCCAGAGTCCATTGATTGACTCAAATGTCTACAAATTACTTGCTGAAATAATTGTCAAAGGTATATATACTGCATTCAAAGGTATATATACTGCATTCAAAGGTATATATATACTGCATTCAAAGGTATATATATACTGCATTCAAAGGTATATATACTGCATTCAAAGGTATATATACTGCATTCAAAGGTATATATACTGCATTCAAAGGTATATATACTGCATTCAAAGGTATATATACTGCATTCAAAGGTATATATACTGCATTCAAAGGTATATATATACTGCATTCAAAGGTATATATACTGCATTCAAAGGTATATATACTGCATTCAAAGGTATATATACTGCATTCAAAGGTATATATACTGCATTGAGTGCCTCGTGAAATACTCAGTCTCACTTTTGAATTCACCGAAGCACTTCAACATACATTTAAAACAAACACGTGTTCACTGATGTCGTATGACATTGGCAAATAAAACGTTCACCATGGCAACTAAAACGTTCACCAATTTTCTCTATCGGTCGTTCCCCCCACGATGCTTGCGACAGACGCCAGTCAAGTCCTATCATTTGAAATACGAATCGCTTTCTTATGATTTATCGCACATTTTTAAAATCAACGGAACATGGGCATTTTAAAAGACACGCCCCTAACGGGTGGGGGTTCTAGGATTTCTTTAGGGGCGCAATGCGATGATTATATAAAAATGGTGTTAATTTTTATTTGTTTTTTTTAACATTAATTATTTGCAGAAAAACACACACACTCCGCCCATCCCCATACTTCTGGGGGTCATTATTCCACAAGTCATGACCCACTGCTGGGGGGGTCATTATTCCCCTAATCATGACCCACTGCTTGGGGAGGGGGTCATTATTCCACAAGTCATGACCCACTGCTTGGGGAGGGGGTCATTATTCCACTAGTCATGACCCACTGCTTGGGGAGGGGGTCATTATTCCACAAGTCATGACCCACTGCTTGGGGAGGGGGTCATTATTCCACTAGTCATGACCCACTGCTTGGGGAGGGGGTCATTATTCCACAAGTCATGACCCACTGCTTGGGGGGATCATTATTCCACTAGTCATGAGCCACTGCTTGGGGAGGGGGGTCATTATTCTAATAATCATGAGCCACTGCTTGGGGAGGGGGTCATTATTCCACTAATCATGACCCACTGCTTGGGGAGGGGGTCATTATTCCACTAATCATGAGCCGAGTTTAGAAACGATAACAACACGATAAACATTCTTCGGCCGCCGTTTCAAAATACCAGCAGAGGCATGTTTTTGTAGCTCGGAATGTCCTCGGTCTATCGGGTTAATCCCGCACCGTGCACGCTGTACACGACAATGCACATCTCAACACGGGCGTGACATTTCACGAGACCGGCAGAATTGCAAAAACGCTTCGATAGGTGGACCTACGGCATTTTAGATGTCCATCGCCGTCTGCGAGTCTCGGTTACACAACGTGTCTGGCCAACCTGGCACACAAAGAATGCTGAATAAACGTTTACCAGATACAACCTAATGTTACACATGGGACAAACCTTAAGAGTGCGACTGTGCGGTTTACTTTCATTAAACAGATCATAATATATATGATGATTGATCCCTTGGTTTTCTTTTCGAAATTGGGAAGCTATTTGTCGTGGGGTCTAATTTGGGGAGGTCATTGTAGCCGGGTCTTTGTTAGTGGGGCATTAATTGAGAAGGTATTTTAGTCTAGAGGGGTCTTCTTCTTCTTCTTATGTTTAGGGCCCACGATCAATTTATTGTTTAATTGGGGCCTAAATCAGGAAGGTTTTATAATGGGACATAAATTTAGAGAGGTATTTGAACTGGGGCATAACATTATATGTTTTGTAAAGACTTCACTATAGCTCCGGCAATTGGGAGGTGGGTGAATTGCTCCGTTTCATCAGTTGTATATTTAGCCAGGGTTTGAATATGATAACATTTTAGCTGTAAGTCCTGATAAGAAAAGTGCAGTTGTTCATCCCGTAGATTGGCAAATCCTAACCTTTATCAAAACATCACTGTTCCTTATCTACTTCATCACTAGGATATCCCATACGTAGTCTGCCGTGAGCAGGCCAGGTCCAACGACGGCTGGCATGCTCACAGAGCCATGAGATTATAACTGGACAGGGGGGGGGGGACAGATGCAATTGGTCAGTACTCACTTCCAGGGCGTGCTCCTCTTGCTTTTCTCTGTCCAGCGATCTGTTGGTGGTGCTGATCACACCTGCAGACAAAAAAAACAGGAAACTGTTTGATGGTCAAAGCTTAAGGTGGTCGTTTTTATGCTAGGTTACGTGGGTGAAAGAGAACTAGGGGGAAGGGGGAGAGAAATAGAGGAGAGATATGACAGAGAGGGAGAGATAGCGGGAGAGAGGGAGAACGGGAGAGAGGGAGAACGGGGGAGAGAGGGGGAGTTAGGGAAGAGAGGGGGAAGAGGGGGAAGATAGGGGAAAAGAGAGAGAGACGGAGAGAATGAGTGAAACACATCATGAAATGTTAAACTATCTATCAGATTATTGGCCTTAAATGTGAAATAAAAACATGCTCGAATTGTTAACAATTCCAGGTGATAGTCTCAGACCTGTTTACTCTTACGATTTTGGCGTACAATGTACAATTTTGAGGTGTGTACATTATATATACTGTATGTTTACTTTTTTACTAGTAAGATAATGTATTCAATGATTTTGTGATAATATTGTACGATTTTAAGAGTTTGAGGGTAAACAGGTCTGTAGTCTGTTTTTATGAAGGTGAGATAGCGCGTTTGTTCCGGCAAAACAATTTCAGCAAGGTTCAGCATTTTAATACAATGCACTATTTTCTGACCTTGTACATGCTGAACCTGCTGAACTAGTAGGGTTGAGCAATCCCACTGTCAAGCAAACATTTACAATGTTTGGCCACTATCCCATAATACATTTATATTACGTTGTTTGGGAGTTGTAACATGAAGGTGCCAGTAACACATCTAATGACCTAAAATGAAGCAGTAACACATCTCCTGGCCAACTGGTAAGATTTTTAGTTCACTAGTGCAAATTCGATGCTTGATTGTGTATCGAACACAATCAGACTTTAAGCTGCAATAATTTTAAGAGCCATATAAGTGCAGAAGCGGCACTAATTTCTCCTAAACCAACAATCTTTGTCAAACACAACCTCCCTGACATTACGGACTCAAGATATCTCTAAGTAATCACCTGGACACGCTTGGTTGGTTACATAGCAACGCCGCTCCACCGCCGCTGGAGCTAATTGTGCGGATACGGTCGGACATCGCCTGTGAACTCGCGGATTGAAAGACTCACCTGCCCAAATGAGGGCTGGTTACAATCGTGTCACCAGCGGTAAATATAATTATAATCTCTAAGCCAGCTTCTCGCGATATCCCGCCCGTTGAATTCCCAATTCCCGTAATCTCGCAAGCCACGGGACAAATCTCTTTCAGTTCAAACATACGGACAGTGCGACAGTTTTTCGCTTTTCTTTGTGACAAATAGAAAGTCTTTTCATGTTGGAGGGTGGCGTAATTCATTGATGTTGTGAAAACGGGAGTTGACATATCGCGTCCCATTAGATCAAATGTTTGGCCTTTCGTTTGGAGATTTAAGATCGAGTACTACACAGATGTCAGAAAACCGCCTGCATTAAGAACAAATACTTTCTTTTTCTTACTGATTAGTTCGTTCCACATTATACTTTTAAAGTGATATACACATAATAATCCCCAACGTCTGAACGCCAACCAAGCTACAGCCAACGTAACGATGGGAGTTAATTCCGGAACACGTTCACAGACGGCAAATGAATTTATTAAATGGTTCAGACCAAACACGAGTATCCAAAGACCCAACACGAGTATCCAAAGACGCAACATGCGTATCCAAAGACCCAACATGAGTTTCCAAAGACGCAACATGAATATCCAAAGATCCAACACGAGTATCCAAAGACACAACATGAGTATCCAATGACCCAACATGAGTATCCAATGACCCAACATGAGTATCCAAAGATCCAACATTATTAACCAAAGACCCAACACGATTATCCAAAGACCCAACATGAGTATCCAAAGACCCAACATAAGTATCCAAAGATCCAACATGAGTATCCAAAGATCCAACATGAGTATCCAAGGGGAAAATGAAATAATCCGTACACAGTTTTGCGCCCTGAATCTATTCGAGATTTGAGGGCGTCTCAATATATTTATGTTCGCAATCATCCCGTGCCTATTTTAAGCACGGAGACCCGGATGACCGAGTAACCTATAATTCTAGATACTTGGCAATTACGATGATAAGTTCGCACACGTTGTGTCTATGTCAGACATAACCCATGGCAGTAGATTTACTATAATGATGTGACTGTTAGGCGCACACTAGGCCGATGTAAGACAAAACGCATGTCGTTACGTTTAACTCGAGCACTATAACGTATAGACGCTTGTTGGTTTGATTTAAATAAAGAAAGCAGAGTTTATCCAATTCAATGAAGATGTTGCTACTGAACTCGATGACCTCGATTAACCCTTACCCACCTGCAAATCATCACACTACAATAATTATTGGGTCTTTATTTTCACTTTTTTAATACATGTCAAATTTCTTTATTGGAAGGAGACCACCCGCTATTTGGGCTAGTCGGACGTACAAATATTAGTCTAGCCCCGTCTGCCCCCAAGCATCAAATAGGTTTGTCGTGCCATTAACCCATGTAATAACACACGGCTGATAACGCCCTGTGAACATTCAATGACATAAATCCCGGCATGCCTCACACGTGACGTAGATCAAAACTTCAGCCTCGGCCTTGAAGTGAACGTTTTTTGAAGTTGTATCCCTATTTAAGGGAATGAAACGTTAGACCTATTTGGTGCCGACTCACATTCGATGCCTAGCAATATGGTATGGAAATATTGAAAGGTTTGCACAAATATTGTATCGACTTTCTACGGGTGTATTGTATCCCATTGAAAAGAAACATCGTCAATGACGTCACGTGCCAATGACGTCACATGTCAATGACGTCACGTGCCAATGACGGTATAACAGGAATCAGGGTCGTGAACCCGAAGACCCGACTAAAAAAAAAAAAGAAAGGACAAAAAAAAGAAAACTGCCGCCTCGACTCCACATAGCTACGATTGAGAACCACTGATTTAGATTAAAGGGAACCTGGTGTTTGGTCGCCATTTTAAGGTGGTTGCCATTTTAAGGTGGTTGCCATTTTAAGGTGGTTGCCATTTTAAGGTGGTTGCCATTATAACAATACAAATCTCGATAATTTAAGCAACTAACGGGATTTCTATGTTTTTCTTTAATTCCCTCCATTACCACTGGAATGCGGACAGACAAAGGGAGAATAAACCAATGAGTAACTACGGGGGGCAACTCTGTCCTTCACAGCGACCATTATTTCTAGCCTTGGCACAGCTCGTATATTTAGACCCTTTTAAAAAAAATATAGTATTTGTTTTTTTTTTATCTCGTCGTCTTCAGCATTCCCAGCAACCGCCATGGTGGTGCTTGCCCCTGCGTCATATAGAACAATCACACTGAACAATCACCGATTGTGTCATTAACAATATGTCTACACTACACACATGTTCCGCCATTTTTTCACACTCTCCATTATAAAATTGGCTGAACATCACAGAAGGTGAGAGTGATGGTGAGATAATTATTACAGAAGGTGAGAGTGATGGTGAGATAATTATCACAGGTGGACCAAGTGCTCTTAATGGGGCATTTGGGAGGGAGGTGGGGACAATGCAAGGTGTTCGTCTTTGGTGGCTTTTAAATTAGACGATGCCTGGTCGTCTTAATCTACAATTTTACTGCATTAGTTGTTTGTTTTTTTAACGGACAAGATGTGTGTAAACCTTGTGGCGTGTTCGTTGTCCACATTAATCGAACTTGTTTAGAGCTGACCACACCATAAATTGGCCGTAACACGTAAAAAGATGAATTCGATCATTCGTAACTGGTAACTAACTTTACAATGTCCATTACAACAGCAGTCTCGTGTTCATTATTCAGTCATGTGTCTTATTAGACTATCCCCAGCAGTCACATGCCCATCAAACACTAACAGCAAAAAGTGCCCATTATAAGACTATCCCAGCAGACACGCGTCAATTATAAGAATATCCTAGCAGTCACGTGTCTATTATACGACTATCCTAGCAGTCACAGGCCTAATATAAAACTTTCACAGCTCAATTAAAAGGCCGTCCCCATGTTAAGGTCCTGACACTTCATGTGTCCCCCCCGGGGGTCTCCTACAAGTTGTCCCCCCCCCCTACTCCTGGTGGATGAGGAATGAGCCGACTTGATGTCTGGCTTACAAGGGAGATAATGAGGTACAATCTGATAAACTCAACACATAAAACTGTACCAAGGGACTGACAGAACCGCTCAAGTCCTTTACCACCAGGACTGAACGGTTCTCACGTTAACTCATCATCCAATTGAACGGTTCTTACGTCACCTCATCATCTAATTGAACTATTATCACATTAACGATTATACGATAATCCCACTAATTTTTTTTCTTTCATTCCACGAATGTATCTTACCTTAGCAATAATAATATATTTTCAAAAATAACTTTTTATTGGTGAAATTTTGCATAAAGATGATGTCATCTTATGTTCCTAATGAACCATTAAACATCTTAAAACTATAAGCAAATTTCGGTGTGCATGTGCAAGTGCATGTGAACTTAAATCGGAATATGACATAAAGCGAATATAAATACACGGATAGTTTGTTTAAACGTCTGATTTAACATGCAGCCAATAGGTTCCCGCGCGAAAACAGATTGCACGCCGCAATAACGTGTAACCATTACGAGCAGACTGCACCGTACTGCACCAAAGTAAGCATTCTAAGTGCTATAGCATCACACCGCACCATGATACTAGACCACTGTGTTGGCATTGTTCGTTACTGTGTGGTCGTTCTAAAGCGTGTCTTTCAAAATGATAAGTCATGGAAGATCCCAGATTGTGTGAGTCACTGCAAGAGAAAAAAACAATAAAACTCTGGTCCCAAACACCAGCTACTAGATGTAACAGTCACAACATGACCGAATGGTTTATGTCCAAAGAACCCATACAAATGCTGTTGATTATAAGTCGGTTTAACTAAAGTTGCAGAAAAGGTTTAAATCAGCCATATGCTGTGATAGACAAGATGTGTCAATGAAAGTAAGGGCCATGTTTAAAAATGGGATCCTTTAAAATAAGTTTGTTATGAATACCTTTGTCTATTTATAGACTCAGCTAAGGACTAGAGTCAATAATCTAACTACTGACTTGCATCTATGTCCACTGTGTCTTATTTGCATTGCTCCATATTTCACTGCATACCTTAATATTTCATTGCATACCTCCCAATTTCACTGCACACATTCCTATTTCACTACACACATCCCTATTTCACTGCATACTCCCTATTTCATTGCATACCTCAGTATTTCACTGCATACCTCAGTATTTTATTGCATACCTCAGTATTTCACTGCATACCTCAGTATTTCATTGCATACCTCAGTATTTCACTGCATACCTCCCTATTTCAATGCATACCTCAGTATGTCAATGCATACCTCCCTATTTCACTGCACACATCCCTATTTCACTGCACACATCCTTATTTCACTGCACACCTCCCTATTTCACTGCACACCTCCCTATTTCACTGCACACATCCCTATTTCACTGCACACATCCCTATTTCACTACACACATCCCTATTTCACTACACACATCCCTATTTCACTACACACCTCCCTATTTCACTACACACCTCCCTATTTCACTACACACCTCAATATTTCACTACACACCTCCCTATTTCACTATACACCTCCATATTTCACTACACACCTCCCTATTTCACTACACACCTCCCTATTTCACTACACACCTCCATTTTTCACTACACACCTCCCTATTTCACTACACACCTCAATATTTCGCTACACACCTCAATATTTCACTACACACCTCCCTATTTCACTACACACCTCCCTATTTCACTACACACCTCCATATTTCACTACACACCTCCCTATTTCACTACACACCTCCATATTTCACTACACACCTACATATTTCACTACACACCTCCATATTTCACTACACACCTCCATATTTCACTACACACCTCCCTATTTCACTACACACCTCCCTATTTCACTACACACATCCCTATTTCACTACACACATCAGTATTTTATTGCACACCTCAGTATTTTATTGCATACCTCAGTATTTTATTGCATACCTCAGTATTTTATTGCACACCTCAGTATTTTATTGCACACCTCAGTATTTTATTGCACACCTCAGTATTTTATTGCACACCTCAGTATTTTATTGAACACCTCAGTATTTTATTGCACACCTCAGTATTTTATTGCACACCTCAGTATTTTATTGCACACCTCAGTATTTTATTGCATACCTAAGTATTTTATTGCATACCTCAGTATTTTATTGCACACCTCGTGCATCAGATCGTGTTGGCGTCGTTGTTTTCATTTATTTTCACCCAGGAAGTGGTCAACGCTTTCTGGGTACTTTTTTTTTTCATAATACCCTTCATATCTCTGGACAACTGGACAACGCAACTAACAATGCAATCACCAATGATAATATAAGTGGCACATTGGCGTAGGAAGGGGGTGCGAACGGGGTGGTCCTACCCGGGAGGCACTTTTTTCCTTACACTCGGGGGCTGAATTTTCGACCACAAGCAGGGGTCTTTTTTTCGAGGAAGTGGGTGGGGGGAGCTTGGCGCGCCCCCGCCAGCCCTAACCCTAGCTACGCCAATAACGTGGGATATCAGTTGAAGAGCCGCTATCAACAAGAGTTACCAGTTACCGTTACTTGTGTACTTTCTTGTGATGACACTAAATCAACAAGCCAGTCTAAATTAATACAAATAGCTTTTAATTTTTTTTACAAACAAAACACTTCTATAAAAAAAATTCAAGACATTTCCTTGACAACCTACAGAGTAGAATGCGGACCGAATCACGCCCAGAAATGACAAGTATTCCCTTGTAGTCATTACATGACGCCCAGGCGGAAACCTGTACAAAGTGTTTTCTAATCCATTTTGTATTCACGGTCTTGGGATGTCGTGGTGACAGGACGGGCTAAATGATATGCAGATATTTGTCAAGTCTTAGGTATTTAGCCAGTAAGTTCGTTGCACGACATGCTAATAATGGGATTTTTAATGTCCGTAGTCATGAAATAATTTCATGGGCGGCGCTTTCCTAATCCCTGTTATAAAAGATATGAGGCTCGGGGATGATTTAGTCCTAGTCAACCAAACATCCCTCGAGTCAACCATTTCCCTCGTGTCACCAAACATCCGTCGAGTCAACCCAACATCCGTCGAGTCAACCCAACATCCGTCGAGTCAACCCAACATCCGTCGAGTCAACCAAACATCCGTCGAGTCAACCAAACATCCGTCGAGTCAACCCAACATCCGTCGAGTCAACCCAACATCCGTCGAGTCAACACAACATCCGTCGAGTCAACCAAACATCCGTCGAGTCAACCCAACATTACTCAGCGTATGTGTTAAAATTTGGTTAAAACAAAGAACAGATGGCGAACAGGTTTTACGTATTGTCTTTTGTCCATGATATAAAGGGAAGGAATGCGATACTGCCGACCGTGGGAGAGCCTCCATTACGCCTAATGTGATGAGGCGCCCCGGGTTTCATTTCAGCTCATTCCAATAATCCTATCAACCCTTTTCAACGGAAGCTAGGCCGAGCAGAGTTTTAAGAAAGAGCGATAACTCAGCGGTTGTCACGTGACGGTGACCTGCCTTGCATACACTATAAATAGACCAGCCCGCACGGACATTTAGTTTATTAGTTTCTAAGCCGATATTTACTGCCATCCTATCGTCACGTGACACGGTCATAAATAAATAGGATGGTAATAACGGAGTCGCCGCCCCTGAACTGTGACAGTTGGAAATTCACGATGCTGTGCCAACTCCAGTTTGGAATCTCACATTGGACAATGCAAGGTCAGAGGTCACATTCCAAAGAAAGCTGAACTGATTTAGATGAGATCGTTGGTAGGACAAGGAAACATGCAATAGTCTTCAGAGGCGTAGCTAATGGGGGAAGAGGAAGGGGGGGCAGATGTCCGCGGGCGCCAGTCTAGACGGGGCAACAAAATGGGCGTAGGTGGTTTCTTAATTTTGAAAGTAATGGGTTTCAGAGTTGAGGGAGGGCGTAAAAATGAACCTTGCCCCACTGGCGCCAAACAATCTAGCTACACCTCTGAAAATTTGTGCAGCGTTAAAAATGAGAGATATGTTCACTTTATATTCTTGAGATGAATGGTGGGACGTGTTTGCTTGTGGGGGGAGGGCGCACCTTGACAAGGGCGCTAAACTTTGGCGAGCAATGCTAGTGTGTATGTGTGGTATTGGAAGCACGTATGTGGTGTGGCATGTTCATGTGGCAATAGATGTCACAACGGGTGTGGCATGTTGATGTGGCAATAGATGTCACAATGAGTGTGGCATGTTGATGTGGCAATAGATGTCACAACGGGTGTGTCATGTTGATGTGGCAATAGATGTCACAACGGGTGTGGCATGTTCATGTGGCAATAGATGTCACAACTGATGTGGCATGTTGATGTGGCAATAGATGTCACAATGAGTGTGGCATGTTGATGTGGCAATAGATGTCACAATGAGTGTGGCGTGTTGATGTGGCAATAGTTGTCACAATGGGTGTGCCTCTGAGGTGACGTTATATCACCGATTATTTGGGACGATGCAAAAAAAAATCTCCAGTTTGAAATCCACAATCTGTGTGCATATAAATGTCAGACTGAGGTACCACATTGAAAGCAGTGGCGTAACTTTCAGGAGCCCGGGTCAACAAGTCCTCACTGACCTCATCTTGGTTTTGTTTTTAATAAAACTTTGACGCCCGTTAATAGGATCTTACAAATTCAATGTGCATTATTGGATTCCTTCTCCTACTAAACAACCTTTTGCCTCCCTTGATATGCCATTGAAATTCTGTTTCCTTGTTACACCATTGACATTTGTCTCCCTTGTTACGCCACTGACATTTGACCCCCTTGTTACGCCACTGACATTTGTCTCACTTGTTACACCATTGACATTTGTCTCCCTTGTTACGCCACTGACATTTGCCTCCCTTGTTACGTCACTGACATTTGCCTCCCTTGTTACGCCACTGACATTTGCCTCCCTTGTTACGCCACTGACATTTGCCTCCCTTGTTACGTCACTGACATTTGTCTCCCTTGTTACGCCACTGACATTTGCCCCCTTTGTTACGTCACTGACATTTGTCTCCCTTGTTACGTCACTGACATTTGTCTCCCTTGTTACGCCACTGACATTTGCCTCCCTTGTTACGCCACTGACATTTGCCTCCCTTGTTACGTCACTGACATTTGTATCTCTTGTTACGACACTGACATTTTTCTCTCTTGTTACGCCAATGACAATTTTCTCTCTTGTTACGCCGCTGACATTGAGGGATCTGGCCATGTTACAAACTGGCATTGTGATAAAATCACATAAGTCTAGACCAGGGGTGGGCAAACTACGGCGCCCGGCAACTGATATTATGTGGCCCTCGAAGGCATTTAGAAATTTAAAAAAAATTCTATGTTTTTAAGTTATTTTGTTGAATTTTACAGAATTTCATGCACCGTTATGATTTTTAAAACATTTTTGATCAAATTTCTTTCTAATTTTCTATTTTTTTAAACAGTCCTTGACACCTTTGTCATGTAATGCTAAAATGCGAAACTATCGATTTTAATATAGGGAAATGTTTATCGATATTTAAAAATTGGACATAATATACATGCTGC
The DNA here is from genome assembly GCA_964017045.1 of Omphiscola glabra. Lineage (NCBI taxonomy): Eukaryota > Metazoa > Mollusca > Gastropoda > Lymnaeidae > Omphiscola > Omphiscola glabra. The sequence continues at coordinate 6,327,560 of OZ024801.1, read as the reverse complement.
CCCCCCCCCCCCCAATAGCTTTACCTTTGTCAATGTGGCCCTCCGCACAAAAAGTTTGCCCACCCCTGGTCTAGACTCTACAACGTTTCAAAAGTCTTCCACAAAATACAAGTGTCATACAAACAGAAATAATAACACACAATCAGAACGAAAATAACATTCCTGAGCTCTTTATGTGTACAACATTTGGCGTTGTTACGTTTTCCCGTCCCAACATTCCCATGTTCAACTCATAAATTAAATATCAACGAAAAACTACCTTAGATTTATTGACCGATGCACTTGCAATATGCAAAGGTGTGGACACAAAGTTTTCAGGGCGAATAACCCGGTCAAATGCATAACAAAGTTACGAGTATTGGATGACACTGTCGACGTATTGAATAAGATTGTCTCCCCTAGCAGTGCAAACATTTCCTTTCTCAGCCGTTATGAAAATGGTGAGATGCCAGGAACGAATACAATGTCAAATAGTGTGCATACGTTAGGAAAGGGGCAACAACTCTAAACATTTTCATTTGGTGCTGAAAGCGAAAGTGAATTATCAATAACAAATAAAACGTACAGCTTGTTTCAATAGACTGAACACATAACAGATTCAATAGACTGAACACATAACAGATTCAATAGACTGAACATATAACAGATTCAAAAGATGAACACATAACAGGTGCCATAGAATAAACGCAAAACAGATTCAACAGACTGAACACATATTAGATTAAGTAGACTGAACGCAAAGCAGATTCAACAGACTGAACACATAATAGATTAAGTAGACTGAACGCAAAGCAGATCCGATAAACTGAACACAGAATAGACTCCAAAAGACTGAACACAAAACAGCCTCAATAGACTGAACACACAAAAGACTTCAATAGAGGTGAGACGTGGGGAAGATACACCAGCACCCTCACAATGACACACAAAAACCCACACAATGACACACCAGCACACTCACAATGACACACAAGCACCCTCACAATGACACACCAGCACCCGCAGAATGACACACCAGCAATCTCACAATGACACACCAGGACCCACAGAATGACACACCAGCAATCTCACAATGACACACCAGGACCCATACTCAGTTCCAGTAGTAGAATCTCCCGACTGTGATGTATTTGTATGTCAGGACATACCACTTGATATGTTTGATCCTAACAGTCAGTGAAACACATCTGAGCTCGGCCAGCAGAAACAAATCAATGGAGATGCTTCAGATACTCTCCACTCTCCCGGGGCCGGACGGGACCAGTGTTTACTGTCATACTTCAGATGAACGTTTCAAAACAGACGATCTCCTGGTGGTTCGATGGTCCTCAAAGTATTGCACACTTGAGAAATGCGGAGCTCGTTTGCATCATTAAATAACGATTTGGTTTCTCTTAATAGCTTTAACAACTGTCAGTTAAGGAGGAGTCTTTGGAGTTGACCTACTTGTTAGGATTCTTGAGGTTTGACCTACTTGTTAGGAGTCTTTTGGGTTGACCTACTAGTTAGGAGTCTTTAGGTTTGACCTACTTGTTAGGAGTCTTGAGGTTTGACCTATTTGTTAGGATTCTTGAGGTTTGACCTAGTGGTTAGGAGTCTTTGGTTTTTACCTACTTGTTAGGAGTCTTGGGGTTTGACCTACTGTCAGGGGTCTTTAAGTATAAACTATTTGCACTAAGGTTGTTTTTAAAAAGTTCATTACTAAATTAAATAGAAGGCAAACTCATCCTCTGGTCATTGGACAAAGTTGTGAAGGAATAGCACTTTATTTTAGTTATGTGTATGGGGGGGGGAGAGGGGTGGTTAAATCTCTTGAAGAAATTTTAGAAAATACAAAATGTTTGACACTTTTGTGTGTGCTGGAATGTTATTAATATTTCATTTTAATGTCTGTCTGTGTGTGTGTGCAAGGCGAGGGTGGGGGAGATCATACCCGTCATGCTTAATACGCTAAAGAAAAGAAAATTTAATATCCGTGTTTTGATAACATTTGCCGCAAGATTCACCGCTCAGCAAGCAAACTTGATCCCTATCATGCCTTTGAATAAATCCAGTCATTGACCCGAGTAAATCAAGTCATTGAGTTTGACCCGAGTAAAGAGCTTAATTCATTACAAAAAAAAATTAAAAACCCTTCCTACTGTATGTAAGGGGTTAAAATTGTCGAAGTGGGGAGTGAACTCAATAACAATTCAAGACTTCTTTAACGCTATTCAAGAAGAGTTGTCAGTCCCCCCCCCCACCCCCCACCCCCCCCCCCACCCCAACTTTTTTTTTTCTTTGCGTGAACAAAGACGTTGATCCAATGTTAAGTCCAGTCGGACTATTTTCTTACGGTTGGGTTTGAGTGTTTGTACGAGAGTATGTAAGGGGGGGTGGGGGGGTCGCCTTTGATCAATCATCCATTTAGGTTTAAGAGCCGTGTTTATTGATAATTCTGATTTAATTGATATATTTGATGTGAAGTGTACGACCATTTGGCAAGTGGTGAAATTAATTAAGATTTAACGATGCGTAGAGGAGACACACAGCAGAAATAAGTTAGCGGTAACACACAAAGATCGGTAACACACAAAGATCAGTAACGCACAAAGATCGGTAACGCACAAAGATCGGTAACACACAAAGATCGGCTCTCGGAATAATTTAGTTTACAATTAACTTGTCAAAAATGACAGTCTCGCCCCTAGAATCTTTCCCCAACACTGGATGAGACCATTTTCAGTTGTAAATAAATAGGTCATATAGCACAAGGTCTCGTGCTGTGACCGTAATAAAACATTTCACTCCAGCCCCAAACACCCCCACCCACAAAAGATTAATATATTTTTTTTTTAATTAAAAAATCCAGATTTTTATGTTGGTATTTTTAAGACGAATTATTTCTCTTTTTGATTTCTTTGCCCTTTGAGATGTCACATGACATTAACACATAAATCTCAGGCATGAGACAACCTGTTATTTTATTTATAACACAAGGCGACTTCAAGTGCACAATCAACAACAATCACCAGAATATTGTTTTAACTCAACAATGAAATCAGTTTTTATAGCAGACACCTTAAGTTAAAAGTTTCAAAATCGCTACATTAATCTCCATGTAAAAATGCTTAAACTGCGGTCTACTTCCTGTAAGATGGCCGCCATACTGGAGCTCCGATAGCTTGATATTTAACAGTAATCTACACGTGTATGTGTATATTTATCTAAGGGCAGACCACCTACGGACTGTCAGGGCCATGTAACACGGCACCCTTATTGGCATGCGGGGTGCACTCGGCGGGTAGAGGGGTGGCTGCGAGAAGCCCGCCCCCACCCCCCTTATTTGACTTGTCTCAATGGCGCCCTGTATGAATGGCAGTCTGGGTAATGAGGTGCCAAAATTCTATAGATACGCGCGGTACACAAAGACTTTTATCTTTTCCAACAGTACCACTAGGATATACTCTTTACCTTTATCTCCCCGTCTTTTGGCAGGGGCGGACTCGTAGTGGTAGGCACTCATGTTAACACGCACCCCACCCTATCAAATTTCTCGTCGAAGCTATACAATTATATATGACGATATGTAGTATGAAGAGCCTGGTGGTAGAGAAAGTTCTGAAGACCATGGGATAAGAGTAATAAGACCTTTTGTTATTGGTATTTTAGTGCGGCATCATTCCTGAAAAGATGTTTTATTACTTTTATTGATAATTTTATAAAGATGAAATAAATTTAAATTATAAATACAAATATTAAAACTCATTTTTTCTCAAATCTGCAAAACGGCACCTAAGGTGTGTACAACTTTTAGACCACTCTCTAATAACTTTGTGTTTTCTGGATCCGCCCCTGGGTTACAATATAGTTCCGTTCCTTGGAACCCGTCCACTCATTCTTTTTTCCTGATTTTTTTCTAACGCACTTCTCATATGACTAAAGCCATTTTTTATCCAATGATATACACTTGTGATAACCAACGCACGGCGTCATATTTGCCCACAGATTTGTGCTTTGTAGTGAAATCTTCAATGAAAAGAATAAGCACAACACAAGGGACTGTTAGACTGATACAAGCACACATTATGTCAAGCTCGAGCGTGGGTTACCTGGTCTTAGATTGACCTTTTCATGTCTTCGCCAGGATAACAAGAGTAGATCAGTTGAGAGATCGAACTGTGTGGGGAGATTGAACTGTAGGGAGATTGACCCGTGGGGAGTTTGAACTGTAGGGAGATTTGACCCGTGGGGAGATTGAACTGTAGGGAGATTTGACCCGTGGGGATATTAAACTGTGTGGGAGATTGGCCCGTGTTGATAATGGTTAAGCCCACATACAATACTCAAAAAACGCACATACAACACACACATATGCCAACCCAGGGGATGGGAGATTCACCGCCGCCATTTCTGCAATTGTCTGCGTTGTTTAAATAAGCTCTACATCTATATTATCACTTTTGTATTTCAATAAAATTTATATCTTTGTTGGCGATATGGCCCCAGGGAAGATGCGGCATCGAAACCACCACACAACAGAAACATATAATCAGCACACACATACACCGCACACATAAACCACAGACATACACCACAAACGTAAACCACACAGAGATACACAGGTAAACGTGAGAACTCCAGGGGTAAACGTGAGAACTCCAGGGGTAAAAGTGAGAACTCCAGGGGTAAACGTGAGAACGACAAGGGTAAAAATGAGAACTCCAGGGGTAAAAGTGAGAACACCAAAGGGTAAAAGTGAGAATATATGGATCAGACATTTGCACATTGCACATACAACTATTCTATTACTATTCCCTTTAGAACGTATTCGTTAATAACTAATGTAAAGTACAGCGATGAAGCCACTAAAAGTAGAAAATCGACCAATTTTTGGTTGATCGTTTATAAAACCTCCAAAAGAACATCTTGTCTAAAGTAGTCTACCGTACCCAGCAAATAGTAGAAAGAGAAAAGACATAAAAGGAATTAAAGTCAACATAAAAGTCAACAGATTTTTTTCTTCCACTCCGACAGATTTGGACCAGGTAAAGAGGCCAGGTATGTCGCTGTTATTGTCAGTTCACGAACTCTCTATGGCCACCTGCCTGGCCCAGCCAATCAGAGAGCTGGAACTGACTTCTGCCGTCATTTATTATATATTGTTTGTCTTATCCCCTGGGCCTATTTCCTGCATCTCTCTATTTTTAGAAAATATCGCCATAAAATATTAAATTCTAGTGAATTGTTAATAAAATAAAACATATTTGACTTACGATGAAATTAAATAAATTAAATATTAAAGTCAGTCTTTAACTTAACGAAACTTAGATAATCGGGTGTTTCCCGTTTTAGTTTGTGTGAGGACTCTTGAATCTGTCAACAATGGCGAGGTGGTGATCCATATCAACATAATTAATTTTTTTTTACGCAGCGTTTTATTTGTTCATTTATTAAGCCTCTCGTGTAGATGAGTATCGTTTGGGTTTCATTCAGACAACACCCGGGTGTGATCGGCTCTTCAAACCCCACACTCTACATTAACATGGGATTGGGTTACCATGGCGACACGAGAAACTACTCTATTATTCTCTAATATCTAAACTATATGTATCCGTGTGGTGGGAGGATTGAGTCTATTTAAGGCAATTCTACACTCACAGTGGAGTCGATATTCTCTGGAATTCCGTCGTTCGTCCATATCCATTAATTATTTTTATTTGCCTCGCATTTTATGTGAAATACACGTCACAGCTCTTGACCATATACGAAAATTGATGCCAGATCTTATGGAATAAGAGTTGCTATTTTTGCAACTTTAAGACCCTCATATTACAGTAATTTTACGTTTTCAGCGCTTATTATTGATGGATTCTCCTATATCCATATCTTGGATTGTAGAGGATAACTACGATCCTTTGAATATCCCGATAAACTCTGCTGTAAAAATTATCCTATTAACGAAAATCCCATTAAAATCCACATTTTTAAACGAACCAATGTAGAAAAAACGAGTGATCAAATGCAAGCATGCATCAACGGGAACACACAGTACATGACCTCAAGAACCAGCCCAAATGTAAGATATGAAGGAATGTACCAACCGTCGGTAATTTTCTCAAATGAAGAACTTTGGACCTAAGTAAGATATGTAAAGGAAAGAGACCAAATGTATGTAATCTCAAATGAAGAACTTTGGCCCTATGTAAGATGTAAGGAAAGAGAACAAATGTATGTAATGTCTTCAAATGATGACGAACTTTGGCCCTATGTAAGATGTAAGGAAAGAGACCGAATGTCTGTAATCTCCTCAAATAAAAAACGTTGGCCCTATGTAAGATGTAAGGAAAGAGACCAAATGTCCTCTTCTGCTTGATCTTGTTCAATCACGGGCATCCATTAATTTGATGGCCATCGCGTGTTTCAGAAAGAGACTTCATCACAACTCGATATAACGGGCGCTTCATCCGGGTAATAACGTGGTTATCCGCGTGGAGGTGGATGGTGGAGGGGGTTGGTGGGGATGATGGTGGGACAAACATACAAGGGGAACGGGGCGTTGGTTGGGTAGACAGTGGGGCTAACAGTGGTGCATGCATACAAGGGCGTGGGATGACCACAAAATATACGACAGAGCTCATGATCATACGCATAAATTGATGCCAGATCTTAAAAAGATAAAAATTTTCTAAATATCGCTATTTAAATTCATTGTCACAGAGTCGGACATCTAGGGAGGTTCCAGCGTTGAGTTTTTCCTACTTTGGATTTACAATAAAATACACAGCTTTCATTTCGTTTTCTTACTTTCATTTATGCTAGACTTTCACAAATGAATTCATTCAGAAAGCTTTTAAGTTATTGCACCATTTCTGTGGTTCAGCACACGCACATTGTTAAAATATGCACCCCTTGTTTTATGTTGATTGTTTAGAGAGTAAATCATAACGTGGCACGAGAGTATTGAAAAAGTGGAACTAAGAATGTTGAAGCTTGAGATGAAAGAACAGGACAATAAAAAGAAAACGCTTCGGCTAAAAGCCTTCTTCAGCCGACAAAACAAGAAACAACTAAGAATTAGAAATTAGCTAAGCACGTAAGCGTCTCTAGTTCGAAGTGTTGTGGAAAAAGTGCTATGTTACTGACGGAACTAGGGTTGTCCAAAACCCGAAACATCTGTATTAGTCAAAAGATTACAGGAAGTAAAAGAAGTTAGATATCAATTAGGAATTTAAGAAAAACTAAATTAAAATTTAAAGATTATGAGAATTAAGGAAATAAATGCAGAGAAATTGAGGACCACTAGTATGAAAGTTATTTTATTGGGTGATATGGCGCCGAAAATCTGAATTAATGTGTTTCTATTCTTCACTCTCGCTGGTGTATTAGTGCAGGAAGTTAAAGCCTTGATTGGTACATAAGACGCGCCCCTGTTTACTTCCACTGAAATGGCATGAGACCGGGGATAGTTTGTCTTGTTCGAAAACACGAAGATGTTCCTGGAACCTATCAGATAGTATTCCACCCGTTTGACCTATACATGACATAAGCAGCATCTACGGCAAACAATAACATAGATGACACCATCTTTGAAGCTCTGTTAGATGCTATAAGTACGAAAGCTTTGTCAAACAGATTTAGACAAACAGACAACTAGATTATATCTTCAGATACTATAATTAAATGTATTATATTATTTACAGCATTCGCTCAAATTCCATTGCTGCAGGTAAAATTCTGAATATTGATTTGATGCCAGCCACGGATTGCGTAATGAGAGAAATGCTAATTATATCAATACATAAAAATATTTTTTAAAATTTTAATGGTTGTTTCTGAGTCGGGGGGGGGGGGGGGGGTTACATAAATGAAACAGCGAGGAAAACAAAATTCAATCCATTTGTTTTAAAGGGGAAGAGAGTAAGGGGAAAGGGAAAAAACAATTTTGTTTCAAGGAAATCTTTTCCTTCTCATATTCCATCGACCGAGAGAGATGGGGGGGGGGGGGGGGGGGGGTTCGTGTTCTTTCATTCCTGAGCGGCTCGTGGCAAGATAACCTGCGCCTGAAAGGTCATGGCCAAATTAATTATTAAAGGATGAATTGGGAAAAACAATAGTGTATCCATCTTTAAATGTAATGGGAGAAATCGTGGAACTATCGTGTAACTCGCATTATGCCAAATGTTTCAGTAGCAGCCCCGGGGTGCGGGCGGGGGGGGGGGGGAGGAGGCAGTTACGCAAATACCATATAGTACTATGCTCTCTTAACTATGACTTCAGTACTGTGTATCACGTGATATCAGAGGTAAATCAACAAATAGGTCAGAGCTCCACGAACTCAACTAACTATAAATGTATTCTAATCCTGAAATTACAAAGTGCAAAAATATGTGTGACGAAATGATCAAAGACGGGGATCAAAGACGGTGATCAAAGACGGTGATCAAAGACGGTGATCAAAGACGGTGATCAAAGACGGTGATCAAAGACGGTGATCAAAGACGGTGATCAAAGACGGTGATCAAAGACGGTGATCAAAGACGGTGATCAAAGACGGTGATCAAAGACGGTGATCAAAGACGGTGATCAAAGACGGTGATCAAAGACGGTGATCAAAGACGGTGATCAAAGACGGTGATCAAAGACGGTGATGATCTTATCGTGCTGTTCATTATATTTTGCCCCCCTCCCCCTTTTTCAACAAACACCGTGGTCCAGAGGCGGACAGGTGATGAGATGAGACTGTTGGTGTTCATCGATTACATTATAGTTGACATTCCTGCTTGTACCAATCAATCGAGACACAAAACAGAACCATCTCACAGCTCTGTACAGCAGAGGTTGGAGTGAGCTGGAGGGTGTGGGTTGGAGGGGCTGGGTTGGATGTGCTGGGTTGGAGGGGCTGGGTTGGAGGGGATGGGTTGGAATAGGTGAGAAAGTTACATTAGCATAATGGTTAAAATGTTTTTGATGGAAGCAATCGACACGCCTCAGCGATGTCTGAATTATTGTCAAGTATTTGAACATAAAATAAAATGGCACACGTGATTACAAAAACTGCAATTCGCTGACTCTAAGACAATAACACTCTAAGACTCTAAGACATTTGCAATTAATGTAAGCTTAACTTGAGAAATGCCATTAGAACTTTGCTTAACTTGAGAAATGCCATTAGAACTTTGCTTAACTTGAGAAATGCCATTAGAACTTTTCTACATTGTGAGACACTTGACAGTTGTTGCCGTAGAGTACGGGACCCCTGTAATAAACTTAATAAAGTTTCCCAATCTACAGTACGGGGCCCTTGTTACAATTTTGCCCCAGCCACAGTAAGGTACACCTGCAATAAGTTTACTCCATCAAAACACCAAACCTCATGCCCCGGACCTATCCTACTGTCAAAAAACAATTCACAAATCTTCCCCTTAATCCCCCATTCTGAGGACTGCCACTGGCCTTATCGGTGGCAGGATTAGCTTAACGCCTTTTCCTTCTCGTAACATTCACAAGTAATGCCGGATGATGGTGGAGGTGAAGAGGCCTGGGAAAACGATTAGTAACACTAAAAATGGCCCTGTCCTTGCCGGATTAACAGGTCTTATCGATCGATGATCCCCCTGGTGTGTCAAGGTCATGTTTTCTCCCTGATATCGCGACCGGAAGTTGTAAACAAAAGCCGTTGGAAAAAGGTATCGATTGGAATAGTTCATCAGAGGACCTCGACTAAGTACATTAATGAATGGAAAAAAACAATATATCAAAGGAAACACACAGAAAATACATTTGTCAAAATACAAGCCAATAGACCTAACCATCTAGTGTAGAGATTACGCTCACAATTTACGTAATGAAGTCTTAGAACGATGGGTCTCAACCGTCCTGATGCCGAGACCCCCTTAATACAGTTCATCGTGTTTTGGTGACCCCCAAACAATACAATTATTTTCGTTGCTACTTCATAAATATGTGTTTTCTGATGGTCTTAGGCGACCCATGTGTGAGGATCGCTCGACCCTCAAACGGTCCGACCCACATGTTTAGAACCGCTGTCTTTGAAGTCGTCGTTTTCTCGGTAGGTGGATAACTTGATATTTGCCTTGCACATCACCCGAGAGTTAGGTGTGACCGGGTCATTTCTGATGAGTGGGATCAGATTTAGCGATCAAATATCTTGTTGATTTAATAATTTGACGGTTTCATCGGCAACCCGAACAGCAAAATCAAATATAAATGCATTAGTTCTTGGCACCAAAGTCGCAGACAACCCAATACCGTTCTCGCGGACCACAGGTTGGTAATCACTGTTCTAAATGCTGCATGCCAGGCCAAGGGCGCAGGGTGATACTCGTCAATAATTCATTTTAAGATCTGATGTCAGTGAATGTCACGTTGTGCTATGGGCTGATGTCAGTGAATGTCACGTTGTGCTATGGGCTGATGTCAGTGAATGTCACGTTGTGCTATGGGCTGATGTCAGTGAATGTCACGTTGTGCTATGAGCTAATGTCCGTGAATGTCACTTTGTGCTATGAGCTGATGTCCGTGAATGTCACGTTGTGCTATGAGGTGATGTCCGTGAATGTCACGTTGTGCTATGAGCTGTTGTCAGTGAATGTCACGTTGTGCTATGAGCTGATGCCAGTGAATGCCAATTTGTGTTATGAGCTGATGTCAGTAAATGCCAATTTGTGTTATGAGCTGATGTCAGTAAATGCCAATTTGTGTTATGAGCTGATGTCAGTAAATGCCAATTTGTGTTATGAGCTGATGTGACGGACAAAATGAAAAGTTTGTTTTTAAGCACTTGAACTTCATGTAAGTTGAGCGTTCTTAACAGCTTCCTATTTCTAGCTTTACACATACCGACATACCGACATACCTGAACATTTAGCAATAGTATGTTTTACACATACCTGAACATTTAGCATTAGTATGTTTTACACATACCTGAACATTTAGCAATAGTATGTTTTACACATACCTGAACATTTAGCAATAGTATGTTTTACACATACCTGAACATTTAGCAATAGTATGTTTTATACATACCGACATACCTGAACATTTGTCAATAGTATGTTTTACACATACCTGAACATTTAGCAATAGTATGTTTTACACATACCTGAACATTTAGCAATAGTATGTTTTACACATACCTGAACATTTAGCAATAGTATGTTTTACACATACCTGAACATTTAGCAATAGTATAAAACATAAGAGACTAAACATGAGTGAACAGAAAATCAACCTCAATTCAACTTACAAACCTTTACATTCATTAATTTACCAGGCTGGCATGAGCCTCCCCCACTTCTCCGCCACTTAATGTTCATGTTAAGACATTTCACTCCGTTTTAACGTAATTCTAGAACTCTGTAGCTCCGGTGAAAGTTTACCTCTCAACCCCACCCCCCTGGTTTTTTGTTCCAACCCCGACCCCCCCCCCCCCACACTCAAACTTGAACGTGTGGGGGTTGTGCGTGAACAATGGAACGCATTGTGTGGGTGAATGCCTTGTGTGGCTGAATGCCTTGTGTGGCTGAATGCCTTGTGTGGCTGAATGCCTTGTGTGGCTGAATGCCTTGTGTGGCTGAATGCCTTGTGTGGCTGAATGCCTTGTGTGGCTGAATGCCTTGTGTGGCACAATGCCTTGTGTGGCTGAATGCCTTGTGTGGCTGAATGCCACACGGTTTGTTCAAAAAGTGCAGCGTCACAACAATGCATCGATTTTGGCCGTCACCTTAAACCAGTTATCCTCAAACTGGTCGAGAAATGAATTACTCACTAAATAAAGTCGTCTAATTTTATTTTGAATAATTTCTGATTCTATGAGACTTAGAATGTTTAAATTTCTTAAAATGTTTCATTAATTTTTTTTAAAATTTGAGCCAACAAAGTATTTCTTAAGTGCGTAGAGGAGGGGAGAGGTGTCACTTACAGTCTCTTATATTGAGTGGTAACTCCTTTGTAAAAGACGACCTCTCCCCCCCGCCTTGACGCCCATAGGCGGTACCCCAATCCCATGCAACATCATTTCAAGATTGCTGACCAAACAGTTTTACAATAAGCTGCATGACTGTTTACAGCAGTGGTTCTCAGCCTTCCTAATGCTGCGACACTTTAAAAACAGTTCCTCACGTTGTGGCGACCCCCAACAACAAAATTATTTTTGTTGATACTTCATAACTGTAGAGTATATGTGTATTCCGATGGTCTTAGGCGACCCCTGTGAAAGGGTCGTTTGACCCCCAAAGGGGTCGCGACCCACAGGTTGAGAACCGCTGGTTTACAGCATACTAACTGATTTATTTATGTACAAGTTACACCAAGACATCACCCCAGACAATCCAACGTTTACCTCTAGTTTACACTCGCATAGTATCCCCATTAACACCAAGACATCACCCCAGACAATCCAACTTTTATCTCTAGTTTACACTCGCATAGTATCCCCATTAACACCAAGACATCACCCCAGACAATCCAACGTTTACCTCTAGTTTACACTCGCATAGTATCCCCATTAACACCAAGACATCACCCCAGACAATCCAACATTTTATCTCTAGTTTACACACGCATAGTATCCCCATTAAACGCTTATAAACACTTTCGCAATCCATTTACTTTTTTCATTCTTACCCAGTACTGTAGATGCGAGATTTTAGTAGGTATAACAAGGATTCTCAACATGTTTGTCGTCGTCACACGCTTTTAATACTATATATTTACACTATTGTGATCAGACTGTCATGTTTTGTTGGCAATTTCTTTGGTGAGTTTGTTTAAACAAAGGTCGGGGTGAAAGGTTGATCTAGCATTCATGTTTAAGTAGAAGATCTAGTGGCAGGCAAGATCTATAGTGGCAGGCAAGATCTATAGTGGCAGACAAGATCTATAGTGGCAGACAAGATCTATAGTGGCAGGCAAGATCTATAGTGGCGGGCAAGATCTATAGTGGCAGACAAGATCTATAGTGGCAGGCAAGATCTATAGTGGCAGGCAAGATCTATAGTGGCAGGCAAGATCTATAGTGGCAGGCAAGATCTATAGTAACAGGCAAGATCTATAGTGGCAGACAAGATCTAGTGGCAGACAAGATCTATAGTGGCAGACAAGATCTATAGTGGCAGGCAAGATCTATAGTGGCAGACAAGATCTAGTGGCAGACAAGATCTATAGTGGCAGGCAAGATCTATAGTGGCAGACAAGATCTAGTGGCAGACAAGATCTATAGTGGCAGGCAAGATCTATAGTGGCAGACATGATCTATAGTGGCAGACCAGATTTTATGGCGGCAGACTAGATCTATAGTAGCAGACCAGATCTATAGTGGCAGAGAAGATCTACTGTGGCAGATAAGTTCTGTATCCACAGATCTATGGTGGCAGAGAAGATCTACAGTGGTAGATAAGTTCTATAGCCACAGATCTATGGTGGCAGAGAAGATCTACAGTGGCAGATAAGTTCTATAGCCACAGATCTATGGTGGCAGACGAGCGGCTGAGCCGTGTCGCCATGATTGAGAGCACCCGGTTCAGATGACTTGACAATGTTTGCCATGAAATGTCCATGTCCCGACTGTTGACACAGGTGCATGTCGGTAACAAAAACAACCATTTAAATATACCACACGCTGCACACCGCCGCCTATATTTTCATACTTTATGGCTTATGGGCAGGACACTGCGTTCATACTTTATGTCTCACGGGCAGGACACTGCGTGGCGGTTAAGGACCATATTTTATAAGAGGTGTTACTTGAGCAGTTTGTGGGCATAAAGATATCTATTAAATAACATGCAGGTGTTAGCTTTATTCATCTGTCGATGTTCGAGACAGCCGTAGAACAATTTTTTGCTAACAATATAACGACATGAAATACAAAGTACATGTAAATTACTTTGTTCAAATCCAACTTTTTAACAAACGCTTTACCCGAATTGATTTTTTATTTCTTCTATAAAACATCAGAAGGGCGGGATCTATAAATAGTTCTTGAGTTTGGGTTAGGTTGTCACTCAAAATACTTAGGTCAGCAAAACTCGTTTGGTCTGTAACCTTGTACGCGACTCAGAGTTGGCGGCAGAAGATGACCAAGGCTATAAGTAGCCTTGACTTGAACTCTATTTCGTTTTAAAGTGTGGGAGAGTTGCTCAGTTCGTCAGCATAACTCCCTCGTCGTTGCCAAAAAGACCCAATGGATCGAGTCTTTGTCATTGCGACTGGAAATAACAAAGGATGCAGCAGATGACCAGCATTGTGTGTGTGTGTATGTGGGTGTTTCACTGCGCTGTTATGGGTTCTACGTCGCAGGAGTTGTCGGAATTTTCATCGTGTCAATGTCATAGTGCATACGGAACTCCCAACTCCGAGTTTGATTTTAGAGTTTGTCTTCTCTTAGATGAGTTGCTATCAAAGGTTAACAAGTCCATCCGGGGTGCTGGTGATGTTTTTGCTTAGGTTGGGAATAGGACCCAATTCAACTAGCTTGGGAATGGCTCAGATTAGACCACTCGGCCACCCAGCACATACATGGGAGTTGAGAGAGAATGCACGCAGTAAGCGGCCTTGACATTGCCAATCGTAGGCTCGGCTGACACAAACAGCCGAGTTTCCCTTTTCATTCCGATGACCACTGTTTTTTTTTGGGGGGGGGGGGGGGGGGGGGGGGGTTAAAACCTCTTCTTCTAAAGAGTCCATATAGAACATGTCATTGGAGCAAGATGTTGTGTTTGATGTCCTGTGCTACTGTAAGCACACTGATCAATGAGATAATGAAACAATTTTCACGTTTAAACCTTGACGTTTAAACCTTGACACATTCTGACCGCTGGATTTTTCTCAATCCACTTAGCAACTGTTACCATTGAAACTTTAATATTAGAGTTTTTAATGTAGACTTCAGATCCACACTTTTGGTGAAGTGTGTGTTTGTGGGAGGGGAAAAAAAGGAGGGGGTGGCATTGGGTGAAGATCAGAGAGCAGACGACCATAAATCTCAAGTAGGACAGTAATACATTTTAAAAAGCACTTCATCATATCCTACAATAGCACCACCATCCCACCCGCTATCACTGTTTCCCCTTAAACAACTCGTGGTTTTAATCTGAAAACCCCTACAATGGACGGTGCTTACCGAGGGCCAAGATGTTACTAATATAAATATCATATTTGACTTCACCACCACAAAAGCCTTTAATTGTGCCCACTCATTCGGAACAGCGATCCCGCGCCCCTCTCGGGCCTGGGTGATGTCTTCTGAGCAAGCCCTGCATTTATGGCGACCCCCAGGTGGGTTCGCTCGGTGCTAATACCTTAAAACCGCGATCCTTTGACCCTTTCATGTCAGCTCTGGTTAAACGTCACGGCATATGCCATTTAACCGAGTGTCGACTCTGGAGCAGGCACTAGAGGAGATGATAGAGGAGATTGACGATATTTTAGAGTTGATTGAAAAGAAAGTGTTGTTGTTATGACTGGAACACGTGCCAGAGCTCCTCTATAAGGCTCCATCCAAAATATATTAGCGTGTTTGTCAACAGTGCTTCCGAATCTCTGGCTAAGTCCTTGTCTGTACGCAACTCAGCTAAACCATGATGGTCTCCTTTCTACCTTAATAACAAGCATACAATAAATGCTAAGTGCTTGTCATATTTTTCCTTCTATTTTTTTTTCCTAAAATGTATCAAGGTATTTTTTATATGTATATTATTCAACGAAACCATCTTTCATGGGACCGACCACAGAGCTATGTCTATGGGACCGACAGTAATAATTGTATTAACATTTAACTGGCATCTTTATGAGGGTTGGATTTATTTCAAACGAAGATCCCATCGAACTACTCTTGAGGACCTCTGGCCCTTGTAATGAGCTGCCCGACATTTTTAATGTTTTGAGGAAATGAAAAGGGGGGTAGTAATTGGGGAGTGGAGTGAGTGGGGAGTGGAGTGAATTGAGGCGTCGAGTGAATTGAGGCGTCGAGTGAGTATGGGAGGGAGTGAGTGGGGGATAGCGTAGCGTGGGATGGAGCAGTGGAGAGAGTGGATGGAGAGAATTTTGGAGTCAAGTGGGGGTGTGGAGTGAATGTGGGAGGGGAGAGAGTAAGGGAGAGGAGTGAGTGGAGCAGTGAGTGGAGCAGTGAGTGGAGCAGTGAGTGGAGCAGTGAGTGGAGCAGTGGAGTGAGTTGAGGAGTGAGTGAGATGAGGAGTGAGTGAGATGAGGAGTGAGTGAGATGAGGCGTGAGTGGGGGAGGGAGTGAGTGGGGGAGGGAGTAGCGTGGGATGGAAGAGTGGGGGGAGAGAATTGTGAGGGTATGGCGTGGGGGTGGGGAGGGGAGGGAATTGTGGGGGTTTGAGTGGTGTATGGGAGGGGTGAGTGGAGTGATTGTGAGATTGAGTTGGGAAGGTGTGAGTGGGAGAGGAAAGTGAGTGGGGGGTGTGAGTGGCGGCGGGGAGTGAGTGGGGGACCTCTCCATCAATCCATTGTCCTACACATGAGGTGTCAAATGCTATCAAGTTTTCTCTAACGGAAGCCAGGGGGATCTGTCCACTCTGATCAGCTGGTCGGGTGCAGGATGACCCTACTGGCCCTGACGTGACCCTGCTAATGACATGACCCCGCTGGTGACATGACCCAACCCTAAACCAAACAGACAAAATGTTCACGGAGTGCTCCATCAACGTGTTGCCACACCGCAGCGTAACTAAACTAATGCCGTCACGGCGCCTGCCCATTTCTCCGCGGAGCAATTAAACCCTTCATTAACCACAGTGCTCACCCTACACGTAAATGAATACGCATCCAATGTGTACCAAGGAATGTTGTCTGAGGGAAAGAAGGAAATGTTTTCGATATTTTTAAAACTGTCCATCCGATATGCTTTAGTTTAATTTTTTTTTTTTATGGCAATGATAGCAAAACATTTCGAAGGTATCCCGTCAGTCTTACACTAAAGTGTGTGTATTTTTATTTTACAACTCCTGTCACCAAATATGGAATTACTACATTAGGATTTTGTTTTTGTTTTTTATTAGAAATTTTTTTTTATCGGAACAAATATCCGTCGATCAAATTTCAAATTGAACAAAGTTCCGTTCGAACAAGATTCCTTCATAAACACTTGATTTGTAAAAATTGGTTTCGTACACATTTCCGGTAACCCTGCGTTCGCAACATAGAGCCGCGGTTCTCAACCTGTGGGTCACGACCCCTATGGGGGTCGAATAGCACCTGTCCCAGAGATCGCCTAAGACCATCGGAAAACACATATACTCAACAGTTATGAAGTAGCAACGAAAATAATTTTGTGGTTGGGGGTCGCCACAACATGAGGAACTGTATTAAAGGGTCGCGGCATTAGGAAGGTTTGAGAACCACGGACATAAGAGTGTTGCCATGGTAACACTGTAGAGCTCTTCTCAGGTATTATTTATTTTATTTTATTTAAATTGTATTTATTTTATTACGTTTCTTTGTATTTTTTTTTCAAATGTCTACCACGATTTAACCCACTGCTTACATCCGGGCAGCTACACGCAAAATAACAAAATACGCCTGGTACAAATTAATCGCGAGCGGGGCTTAGAGGAAATGTCAAAAGCACAAGGTGAAAATGGGGGTCATATTTATTATTCTGAAATGTATCCTTTTTGAAACACCATCTCCCGACACCCCTGTTTGATAGTGTTGACACCCTTGCTCCGAAATGGCCGATACCCTGTTAAATGACTTTGATTGCATGTGTCTCAAGTCCAGGTAAGACCCAGCAAACGATACTGGTGAAAGATAAACCAGTTTCGTCGCCACGTTAGCTTCCAAAATGTTCTTGGAGAAGGTAGTTTACAGTAAGTCACTTCCGGAAGTCACTTACTGCGACGATTCGGTTTCCAACACTTCAAGGTTGGTGCGTGTGTGTGTGTGTGTGTGTGGTTTGTGGGGGGGGGGGGGGGGTAACTGTTCCTATTTTATATCCTCTTCATTGCTGTCATCTTATCAGTAACGTAGCTGGGATCAGACGGCGGACACTGGCTATCTTAGTTAGACCAAGAGGGCAAGGTTCTAAAAATTAGGAGCATCCTGTCTTTACAATATTCTAGCTAGACAACCGCTGTTGCCAAGTTCTAGACCAGTGGTCAGCAAACTCATTAGTCACAAATGCCAAAATATCAGCAGTAGGAAGATTTTAAAAAATTTGAGAATTTATTTTCATAAATCTAATAAGAACCATGTTTTTTGTGGTCAAAACCGTTTTGTGGCTGACTGGCCGAGACTGTTAAATAAAAATTTTAACACAATATTTCCAGCGTAATCGTATTGACAATTTGGTGGTAACTTGTTGACAATTTGGTGGTAACTTGTTGACAATTTGGTGGTAACTTGTTGACAATGTGGTGGTAACTTGTTGACAATGTGGTGGTAACTTGTTGACAATTTGGTGGTAACTTGTTGACAATTTGGTGGTAACTTGTTGACAATTTGGTGGTAACTTGTTGACAATTTGGTGGTAACTTGTTGACAATTTGGTGGTAACTTGTAGAGATTATTGTAGTAACGTCCGCTACAAATGAGCTTATGTCTTAGAAAGTTAGGACGTTGTCAAAGTTAAAACAAAATTGTGGTAGGTCTATTTTGGAATGCCTAGCCTCTTACAAAAGGGGGTGGGGGGGATTGTTCCGTCGACCGGAAGTTCTGTTGTTTCATAAATCAACGTTAGTCTCTCTCCCCGAAACACAACCCCAACCCACCCCCACCCACCCTCAGGGTAACCCCTCCCCTACTCTCCGCAGATTAAATCATGGTCTTAGAATGTGAATTTACATTGAATACCGTAGCTCATTATCTTGACATCTTGCGACATCTTCTGTTGGGATCATAGATTATTTGATTTAAGTGATTATATAGAGTTGGAAAATGGGAGAGGAGTGGGGAGAGGAGTGAGTTGAGGAGTGAGTGGGGGAGGGAGTGAGTGGGGGAGGGAGTGAGTGGGGGAGGGAGGGAGTGGGGGGAGGGAGGGAGTGGGGGAGGGAGTGAGTGGGGGAGGGAGTGAGTGGGGGAGGGAGTGAGTGGGGGAGGGAGTGAGTGGGGGAGGGAGTGAGTGGGGGAGGGAGTGAGTGGGGGAGGGAGAGAGTGGGGGAGGGAGTGAGTGGGGGAGGGAGTGAGTGGGGGAGGGAGTGAGTGGGGGAGGGAGTGAGTGGGGGAGGGAGTGAGTGGGGGAGGGAGTGAGTGGGGGAGGGAGTGAGTGGGGGAGGGAGTGAGTGGGGGAGGGAGTAGCTTGACTTGAGGAATGTGTGAAAGCTTTTGTCGTTTGATTTTTTGGGTCTCTAAAACGTGTGAAATTGGTAAATATTTTATTGCATGCCAAAGGATATTGTTAACTTGATTCTTCTATCTGTATTTCCCTGGCGCTCTTACAGAAAACTGTCAGTTAATGTTGAGTTGGAGCTGATTACGTGGCCATGCTGTACACCCTGCTGTGAGACTACATGGGGAAATACTGGGGGCTGAAATCAAATCTTGTTTGTGACGAGATGGCGGTGGCTTCCCAAAATCCTGGTGTATGGCGCCCCTTGACGCGTAATTTTATACACCGGCTCCCAGCGAATTGTGTTTACATCCCAACATGCTGATAATGGGCTCAAAATTAACATGCTAAAAAACTTGTTCTGAGCCCGCCCAGTTCGCTTTCTTCAACATTACAATGGCATTATTGTCTAACATAAGAATTCAACCTTACAACGGCATTATTGTCTAACATAAGAACTTAATGTACATGGTCTGTTGTCTAACATATGAACTAACTGTACATGGTCTGTAGTCTAACATAAGAACTAATTGTACATGGTATGTAGTCTAACATAAGAACTAACTGTACATGGTCTGTAGTCTAACATAAGAACTAACTGTACATGGTCTGTAGTCTAACATAAGAACTAACTGTACATCATTGCACGGTGGCATGGAATCCACCTTAACGTGATCATTGCACGGTGGCATATAATCACCTTAACGTGGTCACTGATCGGTGGCATGGAATTCACTTATCACGATCACAAGTTTGTCACGGTGACCAGTTTTTATCGATCTTTGATTAGGGTGTCCATTTCGACACAACCTGACCCGGGAATAAAGCAACTGAAGCAGACAGAAAGTTGAAACGTTCTAGATACGCTCCAGTGACCCCAGTGCTGGCTACATATGCTGTGGCTGGTGCGGCGGCTGGTGTGGTTGCTAGAGTGCTGACTAGAGCTGTGGTTAGAGTGCTGACTAAAGCTGTGGCTAGAGTGCTGACTAGAGCTGTGGCTAGAGTGCTGACTAGAGCTGTGGCTAGAGTGCTGACTAGAGCTGTGGCTAGAGTGCTGACTAGAGCTGTGGCTAGAGTGCTGACTAGAGCTGTGGCTAGAGTGCTGACTAGAGCTGTGGCTAGAGTGCTGACTAGAGCTGTGGCTAGAGTGCTGACTAGAGCTGTGGCTAGAGTGCTGACTAGAGCTGTGGCTAGAGTGCTGACTAGAGCTGTGGCTAGAGTGCTGACTAGAGCTGTGGCTAGAGTGCTGACTAGAGCTGTGGCTAGAGTGCTGACTAGAGCTGTGGCTAGAGTGCTGACTAGAGCTGTGGCTAGAGTTGTGGCTAGAGTGCTGACTAGAGCTGTGGCTAGAGTGCTGACTAGAGTTGTGGCTAGAGTGCTGACTAGAGCTGTGGCTAGAGTGCTGAGTAGAGCTGTGGCTAGAGGGTGGCTTATGTGGTCGCTAGTGTGGTGGCTAGAGCTGTGGCCAGTGTGGCGGCGTATGTGGTGACTCGTGTGGTATGGCTAGTGTGGAGGCTAGAGTGGTAACTTGAGCTGTGGCTAGGGCGTGGCTTGTGTGGTCGCTAATGTGGTGGCTAGAGCTGTGGCCAGTGTGGCGGCTTATGTGGTGAATCGTGTGGTATGGTTAGTGTGGAGCATATGGACATGAGCTGGTCGGTGGTTACCGAGTCGACTTCAGGGGAAATTAATCACTTAGCGATATTTAAAGGCAAACCAATGTTATCCATTTATGAAACCACTTGTTTGTTGACCCTGTACTTTCCCAACTGACTCGTCTAGTGCCTAATATAATCCATTGCGAGGATCGTTACAATGTCTGAGATGTATGTTCAAGATCATATTCTGTTTTGTCTTGGTTGCATCCTAGAATTTTATAGCAATACTGAGGTCTCACCCTCCTATTTCTCTCTGATTTTTACGCTATCTTTATGTCTCTCTCAATCTCTATCTCTTTGTACCCTTAACTCTCTCTATATCTCTCCCACTTATCTATGTCTTTGTCACTCTCTCTCTCTCTCTCTTTTCTCTTTACTTTCTCACTATCTATCACCGTTCTCTCTCACACACAGACTCATCTCAACAATAACATTATAGATCCTTACCCTCCACTAACCCAACAACCCTTTCCACCCCCATTTCCGACCACCCACCACACCCATCCATCAAGGGAGTGAATCAGATATTGATGTCCTACAATCCTACGAGATCACCGGAAGTCCCCATCTCTTATCTTGCACGGGGCGCGTTTCTCTCTCGTCTTCCGCCATCTTCATATTTCACCATCCTCATTAATCACTCACCCTCCTCCCCGTCTCCCTCATTTACTGTTATACATATTACGTGGTCAGTAGCATGGCCTTATGTGGCCAGTGTTAGTTCCTCTATGTGCTAACATGGCATTATGTAGCCAGTGTTAGTTCATCTACGTGCTAGCATGGCATTATGTGGCCAGTGTTAGTTCCTCTACGTGCTAGCATGGCATTATGTGGCCAGTGTTAGTTCCTCTATGTGCTAGCACTAGCATGGCATTTTGTGGCCAGTGTTAGTTCCTCTATGTGCTAGCATGGCATTTTGTGGCCAGTGTTAGTTCCTCTATGTGCTAGCATGGCATTTTGTGGCCAGTGTTAGTTCCTCTATGTGCTAGCATGGCATTTTGTGGCCAGTGTTAGTTCCTCTATGTGCTAGCATGGCATTTTGTGGCCAGTGTTAGTTCCTCTATGTGCTAGCGTGGCATTATGTGGCCAGTGTTAGTTCCTCTATACTATATGTGCTAGCACTAACGTGGCCAGTGTTAGCTCCTCTATACTCTATGTGCTAGCACTAACGTGGCCAGTGTAAGTTCCTCTATGAGCTAACATCCTCAAAAACAACTGAGAAATTTTTGGGCAAATGTATTGCTCGTAATGGGGAAACTTTATTACAGTATCGATACAATTATGAGTTCTCTGAAACTGTCTATAAAATAACTCTATGACAGTATCGCTACAATGAGTTCTCTCAAACTGACTATAAAATAGCTATATTGCAGTATCGATACAATTATGAGTTCTCTCAAAATGTCTATAAAATAACTATAATCTCTGTAATGGAAAGACAGAGCGGAAGACCATGATCCACTTTCATAGACGGGACCTTGACAGAGACAGAAAAGGTTTGACAGAATCACTCAGATTGGGATATATGGGGGAAGTTTGTGAATGGCCAGCAACCCCCATGTTGGGGGGGGGGGGCGAATAAGGCTAATAAATAGATAACGCTACAGTACACAGAACAAATTTAGTTCTACATTAAAATACATGTTTTGACGGCCCCGACCTTGGCCGTTGGCAATTTCCTTCCCAACAATCCCGATAATCCCACAGAAATCCCATCCCCTACAAACTCGAGTGTGACTACAACTAAACACAGCACAACACAACACATGGCCGACTTAACCCCCGGGGGGTCACCGTGAATACTGATGAGCTGCAGGGGTCAAAGTTCGTGCGAGAAACTGCACCACAGACGTCTGTCACTGGACGATTCCATTGTAATGGTACGAGCCGAGTGCTTTGTTTGGCTGCATTTAGACGGTTATTGTTTGTCTGGGTTTAGACTGTTTGTGTTTGACGAGGTTTAGTTCAGACAGTGTCGGCTGATTACGCTCCGGTATTGTGTTTGTACGTTGGTTGCGTAATTTAAACAAAACTCTGCGCCGTTTGAAGTTGAACGTGGCCCTAAGTTTAATCCTGCTATTGAACCGGTTCTAATGCTGGGATCAACACGTGGGACATAAACATTGGGGAATGAATCGGACGGGGCATGATTCTGGTCGGAGGACAGAAGAGTGAAACAGAAAGGTGTGCAATAGAGGAGAGTGCAATTGAGGAGAGTGTAACAGAGAAGAGTGCAACAGAGAAGAGTGCAACAGAGAAGAGTGCAACAGAGAAGAGTGCAACAGAGAAGAGTGCAACAGAGAAGAGTGCAACAGAGAAGAGTGCAACAGAGAAGAGTGCAACAGAGAAGAGTGCAACAGAGAAGAGTGCAACAGTGAAGAAGAGTACAACAGAGAAGAGTACAACAGAGAAGAGTACAACAGAGAAGAGTACAACAGAGAAGAGTGCAACAGAGAAGAGTGCAACAGAGAAGAGTGCAACAGAGAAGAGTGCAACAGAGAAGAGTGCAACAGAGAAGAGTGCAACAGTGAAGAAGAGTACAACAGAGAAGAGTACAACAGAGAAGAGTACAACAGAGAAGAGTACAACAGAGAAGAGTGCAACAGAGAAGAGTGCAACAGAGAAGAGTGCAACAGAGAAGAGTGCAACAGAGGAGAGTGCAATTGAGAAGAGTGCAACAGAGAAGAGTGCAACAGTGAAGTGTGCAACAGAGAAGTGTACAACAGAGAAGAGTACAACAGAGAAGAGTACAACAGACAAGAGTACAACAGAGAAGAGTACAACAGACAAGAGTACAACAGAGAAGAGTACAACAGACAAGAGTACAGCAGAGATGATTACAACAGACAAGAGTACAGCAGACAAGAGTACAGCAGAGAAGAGTACAACAGAGAAGAGTACAAAAGAGAAGAGTACAACAGAGAAGAGTACAATTTTCGGCGTCGAAATCGAAATTGCGTCGGCCTCTAAACCGCATAACTAAGAACTCACCAGTATTGGGGTCAATCTCGAAGAAGTTTTGAGGGTTCCCACTCGTGATGGCAAATGTCGGCGTCTGTGACTCGTCGTCTCCATCGGTGGCTTTTATTTGTACGACATTTTGTTTTTGTTTACCGTTTTCCTGGAGATAAGAGAGTTGATACAAATATAACAGATGAGAGAGTTGATTACACATATATAACAGATGAGAGTTGAACAAATGTATAACAGATGAGAGAGTTGATAACAAATGTATAACAGATGACAGAGTTGATAACAAATATATAACAGATAAGAGAGTTGATTACAAATATATAACAGATGTTGTTCGGATATTTCTTATGTCAGTTTGATAACAAAGTGGACTGGAAGGAAAAATTAAAATATAAAATGTTTTCTAGTATCAGGCATTGTCTGTGTCATAGCGAAGCTTGATCATATCAGATGTGTGTATGTTTGTATAAAAATGTGTGTATATGTGTGAACAAATGTGTGTATAGTTTGTGTACAAATGTGAGTGTGTGTACGAAAATGTGTATGCTTGTGTACAAATGTGTGCATGTTTTTGTACAAATGTGTGTATGTTTGTGTACAAATGTGTATACTTGTGTGTGTGCGAGTTTTTAGATGGAGCTGATCAGACCAATGTGTTTATATGTGACGACAGTTTTAGTATGACCATACTCTAAGATACTTTAAAATACTAGAAGCTAGGCAATTTGTTTTTGGCGGGCAGCGACAGGATGAGCTGCACACGTAAAGAGAACTTCTCCAACTGTCTCGCTGCGCATACCTGTACCGACGCGTAGTAAGCAGGCTCCACACTCTGGGGGATATTGTCATTGACGTCTGCTACTTCTATGAGCACCTCAATACGGGCAAATTTAGGAACGAGGGCCCTGTCCTGAGCCAGGACCGTCAACCAGTAGTGTGGGGTTGTCTCCCTGTCTAGAACCTGGCTAGTTCGGATGGTACCTGAAGAGATAAAGTATATTACCAGGTTAGACATGTGAAACACATTTTATATTACACTTTATTTATACATAATCTTTCTTTTATGATTATATAACCAGCATCTCCATATATGAATATGTAACCGGTAAATCCATACATATATGTAACTAGTAAAACTCTTTTGAGAAGACATTTCTATCACAGGAAAAGAGGCCTAGGTCTCTAACATACACTACATCCGTTAAAGAAACTAGACATTTGCATAGTACAAAATGTTTCAATGACTTGTTATCTCAGAATCCAATTTTTCACAACGAAGACAAAAAATGTGCGTGACTTCAAAAGTCTGAATATTTATTAATCTGTACTTGAGTTTTTAAAATCTATTCCTAAGTTGTCATTGGCAGATTTGGGGGGGGGGGGGGGGGGGGCGCAGTGTTTACACCTGCAAGAACTCGTGTTTGAAGCAGTAGCAGTTCCCAAATGGATACATCTGGCATGGTTCCTAACGACAGAGAGTGCCCAGTGTCTTTTATGCCGCACCCATAAAATGGTTTATGACTGAAGTTAGTATCATCAGTGACCAAGTGCTTACACAAACTCGCTCGTTCAAACTGATACACACAGTAATATAACTTCAAGTAAGATCAACTTATCAAGTGATTGCACGTTACAGAGGTACAGGTAAAATAAATTCAGTCACGGAGAAGACCAAGGTTACTCGCTTAAGTTTTAATTAAGATCTAATAAGTTTGATTAGCTGTACACGTCAAATTAGACTTCGTGAAACAGAGACGTGAACTTTAGAAAATAATTCACTAGCGAGCATATCCCTAGACACAAGACATTACATATTTAAGCATTGCGCGCCAGTGCTGAAGAAATGTAAGACATTGCACAATATAATGGTTATGTCAGCGAAAGTCTCGCGATTGGAAACGAGACATGGCACAGAAGACTATAAGCATTGCGCGCAAGTGCTGTAGAAATTAAGACTTAAAATAAATAGGAAATACCCGATGACCTAATAAGTCGATCAAAAATACACGAGGGCAAGATGAAGACGGCAGGGCTTTACTAGAAACATAAGCGTTGA